>CM019720.1:12277793-12877793 GCA_009760885.1 Achatina immaculata | reverse complement strand
GTCAGGTTAGTCATACTGTACAATTTTAAGTTCCAAAACTTGACCTCATCAAGTCTAAAAATTACTAATACTGTAATAGTAAACTGACTCTCAAACTTTCCTAACACACACATGGACTCTTCATGGCACAATGTTTGGCAGATGCATCTTAGGCCAGCATTTCCCCCATTACTGGTAATGACACAGTAAAATATTTATGACTGGCCTTGAAGCACTGTGGACAGTCATTTGAAAGCTAAAGAAATTTTCCCGAGGCTGATACTTCGCTGTAACATGCCGTGTGCAAACCTTGCTGTTTCCAGCTTGCTTAAATGGTGCCTAAAGGTGCCTGAGAACTGACTTTGCCGTACTTCTTAATATTTTTGTACCATTCTTGTCCTGAAAGCAGTTTGACTAAATAAACTCTTTGTTCATCTGCCTAGTAATGGAGACGGTGATAATAGATGGATTCATGTTGGGAAGCCGTCGCGTCTTTCTTCAGTTCCCGAGATGTGGCCAAGAAAATGCCATGTGCCAAGGTCTACTTCACCGTGTATTTTGGTCTGTGATATTCACCAAGAGCAGAGTTGGTGATTTTTTATTGTGCCATCATGTTAGACTGGCCATGATTTTTTTCTTTTTGTCTTGGCCTTCCCTTGCCTTTCTTCCCATTTTTTTTTTCAAAGCCCTCCCCTTCTCAATATATATATATATATATATATATATGATAAAGGGCAGAATGTCAGACGGGCCTGCGTGCCCAGTTCTTAACCCTTTTGAAATAAAGATCAATCAATCAATCAATATGTGCCCAAAGAATGATGACCATCATTTTCTTATGGATTTAATTAGGTTCCTTTGAACATTTGCTTTTGTTAGACATTCCCTGTTTGTCATGTTAGCCATCCATGGTACTCTTAAGATAGAGAACTACAATGTCAGAGTTGTGTTTTTTTTGTGAAGTAGCCTCTTGTCCAGATAGGCCCATTCTCCCCATAGCTCATTATCAATCTGTTGCTTTTGCTTTTTTGATATGTTACATGATATTCTGAAAATCAGTCGTAAGAAACACCCATATCATTTATTTCTGAAATTTATGCATTTTTTTTGTTGTTGTTACTATTTCATACCATGAATACATTTTGAAATACTGCAGCAGAAATGTAGATACAAATGATATATGATTGAAAGCAGGGAATAGTTAATATTTTTTTGAACCAATGTCTTTATCAGTAGTTTTGTGATAATGTTGTGATAAAACTAGTTCCTTCATGTGATCATATACAGGGTTATTTCTGAAGGCCAGCATCATGCCTACTAGTGGTCAGTATGTGATATTTACTACTGTTCCATGATTTGTTTAATTTTTGTTAGTGTCATAAGTAAACAAAACTGGCATATGAATGTTTTGTTTTGTTTTTTTTGTGTGCAGCTTTTCATATGAATAGTGATGCTTTAAATAGTTTTCTGATCTGCATTTAATGGACTCAAGTCAGCAGACTTCTAGTTTGCACTTCATGAACAAATGAAGAGTACCCCACATATATTTCATTATCCTGAATTAGCTGTCTCAATTCTGATGAATATAACTGGTCTTGTTAAATTTTATGTAAAATTGCTAGCTTTTGGATGAAATACTTTGCAGGTACCATTAATTTGCTACAAATAAATGCCAAAAGTTGGAACTGAATTCTGGCAACAAATGAAAGTCTCTGGGTTTGTCCACGGATTTTCAGGTTAACATATCCATAAAGTTATTGTACTTGTCATTTCTTGTTTCAGAGTTACAGTTTTTGTGAGAGTTTACTAATGAAATGCCTTTACAGTGATAGAAGTGGTCTTGAGCTCAGTGGATATCATTTGACATATGATTTTTTTTAAATTTTATTTCATGGGAAAAGTAGATCCATGAAGACTTTGCTTCTTGCGTAATCAGAGAATCATGGAAGGCAGCAGATGTTGCTCATAAGTTGGCCCGTGTTTTGGTGAGATTATCCATTTTTATTCCAATAAAGTATTTTATCAAATTTGAGAGAAATTACATTTAAATTTACCAGCAAATGTTGTGTTCTCATTATTACTAGGCTACGTATTACACCTTCTGTGCAAAGTAGTGTTTGTAAGCCATTGTCAGTTGTATTTCGTCTCATAGACATCTTGTGACTCGTCACTAATGTAAATGTTGTGATATGACCGAGTCTGTTACATGGATTGAGATTACTTTTCTTATTTTAAACATTAGGACCAGCTTTACTCTGTAAAGAATTGTACTGTTGTAACAGACAGGCAGGGTGGAAAAATAAAAGAGACCAATAAGAGAAAAGCTGGACTGTATGTTAGAGAAGGACAAGATATTATTACAATGTATAAAGGTAAAAAGGTAACGGTAACCCTGTCATAATTTAAGAGGCGTATAGGGATATGGTGTTAGTGCCCATATTTTCCTTGACCTGTCAGCATCACACCTAGCCTCCTTTCCTTCCGCAACTCCAGAAGAAGTCGGGTAACCATTTCTATAGCTGGGTTGACTGGGGTGCCGCTGGCCAGATTTGAACCCTGACTTTCTCCATCAGGACTACTGCACTAACTACTTCACTACTCAGATGGCCATTAATGTATAAATGATTTGGGGGGGGGGGGGGGGGGGGGGGAAAGAACACCAAAATGACAGCTCACAGCCTGTGGTTTTCTGTGGCAAAAAAGGAAGGAACAGCTGGGATGACTGATGTTAAAATGTTCAGACCTGTGGAATTATGGTACAGTATGATTTGTTGACACCATTTGTTTTTAAAGTTTATTTTTATTTTATTTCTCATTTTTATTCCAAATTAAAATAAAAATGATGACACCAGAAAGGAAGTTAGAATCAGAATTGCAAAAGCACTGACCTTCAGGAATCTTCAGAACATATGGCATTCAAAAGTTATAAGCACAAAAACCAAGTTAAGATTATACAGTTTAAATGTAATATTCACCCTCATTTATGCATGCGAAAGCTGGAAGACAACTAAAGAAATAGACAAGAAATTAGCCTCTTTTGAAAACAAATGTCTAAGGAAAATACTTGGTATAAAGTGGAACAAATTCAAGAACAACGCAGAGATAAGACAGATGACTGAACAACAACCAGTCTCATGGGCGATCAGGAAAAGGAGATGGACATGTCAGTCATGTGCTGAGAAGAAACAACCAGAGAATCCCAAAACAACAATCTACCACGCGAGCCCTATGTGACGTAAGATGATCAGTGTAAGATGATTTGTTGAAAGTGAAGAAGAGGAGAGGAATTCAAATGTTGCCCAGCCAGGATGTAAGATGGACTGAGTAAATCTACTGGATGTGATAAATGTGAAGAACCCAGAAAGTGAGTGAAGCATACAGATGACATGAGATGAGGTATGGGGGGGGGGGGGGGGGCGCATGGGGTTAAGTGCTTTTTGATGAAATTGTAACTGTGGGTGTCCATGGGGTTTCACAGTTCCACAATCATAAATTAGGTGACTCTTCAATGGTCAAATGCTTTCTATTATTAAAGTGACAAAACTGTCTGAAGCCTGTCACTTTTCCTCTACAGTTGAGACCATGAAACTGATTAGTGACTGGCTTTGAAGCATTCCAGAAGTTGTCAGTCTCTCCTAAATATTTAATCCTACTTTTTTTTTTAAAAATTAATCCTACCTTTTTTTTTTTTTTAAAATTAATCCTACCTTTTTTTTTTTAATATTTAATCTAACCTTTTAAAAAAAAAATTTAATCCTGAACTAATTTCATTTCCCAAACTATGGAGCAAATGACACAGAGATGTCTGTTACATTTACCAGTCTCAGATTAAGTGTTATCCTTCTTTGGGTATTCTTTCAAGTCAAGTTTCCACACACAGATGAACGAACACTTATCTTGAGCTTCATGTCCCATATCTTCGATACTGCAGTTTATGTCTTCAATTCTGTTATATTGTTTCCAACACAAAATGTTGGGAGATCAACTTCTGTGGGGGTTTTTTTCCTCTAAAAATGTGACTGGACTGATACGGCAACTTTGTAAAACTCCAAAGTTTTCAGAAAGTAGATGTCATGTTGATATATATATTTACATATAAGGTGTATCATTTAAAAATGGCCCCAACCAGAGAATTCACAACAGGTTTACCTGGTCAGGTTTACAGGTGCTGAAAGTGTCAGCCAACGACATGAAGGCACACTTCCATCATCTTCAACATGTTCCTGAACACATGTTACAGCAATGTATACAATCTATAAAGTATTTGCTGATATTATGTTCCCTCTTATCCTGTGCATAGGGGGGGGCCACTTTTACATGATACACTACGTAGGTGTATGTATATTTCTGGTGGGCCACAGCTGTGCCGTGCTTGTAAGCGTTGAACTTGTGTATTGCAGATATTACTGGCTCCAAACTGCTTTTTTTCACAAGAATGAAAACATGGGCATAATTCACACAGAATTTATTCGAAAGAAATCATTCACATCACTGAAAACTCAAAAACCTGTAGGCCTGTCATTTCTGCACCGATCCAACCAAACAATTTTATGTTTCAAAATAACCACCAACTCGCACCCCATCATCGCTTACTCCTACGTGCTCCGCAACAATACAGATGTATAAAGCTGATGGGGAAAACACGATAATGCTTCTTCTGATGAAATGATCAAGTTACTCATTCATTGAATCTTGACTTTTTCTTGGCTGGGGAAGAAGAGCAGAATGAATTAAAAGATAAATTACTTCATGTTATCAGAAACATGATGATGATGCTACAAAAGTATTTAATTTCAATAAAATGGACATTAATTACAGCTTGCTCCACAAGAAAATTAGAATGGTAGGCATATTACTAAAGTGTACAAATAGTTGGAATATGATGGTGTCCTACTATAGTCAACTAAAGAAACATGAGTACACACAGTTTTTAGAATAAAGAACAGTCTGCAGCAAAACAATATTACATTTAAACATAATAAAACCTTCAGGATAGTAATGCTAACAATAAACTATTGGTGTAATCAGCTGTTTACCACTGATCAGATCATTATGTGAAAATGTAAAACTGCACTATTACTTACGTTTCTCGTCATCTCTTGTTTTCATTCGCTGTATGAAACCCTGGCTTTTGTTCTTGCGGAACTGTTCAAATGGATCTCTGAGGTCAATGCCAATCCCCTTGTGCATATCCATGCGGTCTCGAACCTCTGCTGCCTCTACAGGGTCTGTCATGCCCTGCTCGTCTGCTCCCAAACCGCGCCCACCCCAACCTGATGAAATCAATTAACGAGCTGATGGAAACAACAAGACTTTCGAAGAGCGAGGCATAAAAACAATGAAGGTGGGGGCAGTCTAAACAGAATAATGAAAGAATCAAAATCTTGTACTCCCCGAGACACCAGACTGCCTGTACTCCTATGAGAGAACAGCACATTAACCACCTGAGCATGAAGCATTCCCCAAGTTAATTTACCTTTCATATTTGACGCTAACACTAATGCTGATATCTGCCATCTAAGATACTGTAATAAAAATTAGTCTAAATCCCAGAACAGGGTTGAAACCTGGCACTCATAAAGTAACAAATGCAGAAAATGGTAACCTTTACGTGCTGTCTTCTGCTACTGTTAGGAAAGAATTAACGAACTTCATAAGGTAATACATACTTCTCACAAAAAGTAAAGCAACAAATGTTGGAAGCTCACTAAAATTTTACAATATATGATACAAAAATGAAATTTATGTTAAATAATTTTTCAACATTCAATTTAACCAAAATTAATTAATTTAATAGACAATTACAATTTGTTATGTGATAATTCCTAGAGAAATGAGGACAGGTATTAAAAAATATCTGACAAAAATTTGCTGTCAAAATTAAAATTTGATGATTAAAGACTCCCTGAATGACCTGTTATCAATAGCAGGAGTGACCTCTGGCAGCCTCAATACAAGTTTCAACACAGCGTCTACCTGATGCACTGACATTGTTGAGCTCATTTTGTGGAACCGCAAATCCACAGGGTACATAGGGCATTTTCCAAGCCAACAAGTTCCTGAGGCTGTTCAGTAACATTATGAACTGCTCTTCCAAACGTGTCCCAGCCATGTTCAGTTGGGTTAAGGTCACAGAACACTGTGCTTGCAGATCCAGAGAGACAGAAGAAGAGTGAAATGAAAGTCAACCTGATGTAGTTGATTCTTGATAGTCTGAGTAGAAACTTGTGATCCAGTCGCTGCTTGCAAGTCATTTTGTAAACCTTCAACAGTTACAAATTATTTTCTTGCAGAAACCACCAAAAAAAAAATGGTCGTCTTTTTGGGCGCTGCTTGGTAGAACTGGCTAATTTCCCCCAAGAGCCTAAAGACTACAGATCACACTTCTGTTGATTCCAAGGTGTCTAGAAACATCACTCTGCGAAGTTCAAGCCTGTGGCATTACTATGGCACAGGCAACTCCATGATCACTCAAATGACGTATGACCATCTCTAGACAGCAAACCTTTACAACCAAATTAGCTACATTGCTTATCTTAACTTAAATTAGTTGTAGGCAAATTTTCTAAACTGATCTGTATTATAAACTGAGTGGAAGATTACTGTGCTATGACAGATATGTTAAATTTTTTTTTCCCACGAGCAAGTTAAAAGCGTACGTCAGAGGAATGTGCTCAAGAAATAACTTACTTTCACTTTAGCTACAAAGTAAGTTTATGTTCTGTTGCTTAGTTCTTTGTGAGAAGTATGTAAATCATGAAAACAGTCTGCTTACCCATCTTCCTCAGAAGCTGGTGTCCCTTGTTTTCTTCTCCTAGTCTTATGTCAACTGGCTGCTGAGAATAGGCAGGCCTGTACAACATACAACAAAAGGTATATAGTTATCAGTTTAACAATATATAAATGGCATGTTATCCTAGTCTTTACAGCAATATTATTATTATTCTTTTATCATAGTCTCTACAATAATATTCTTTGTCTCTGTTCACCCTCAAAAGAGGGTGTGCTGCAGTTTGGCTGTGGTATCTACGTCTTTCAGTCCAACACACACAACTTTGGTCTGGACTATTTTTAGGAGTGGATCTGCCTATTCATTCAATCAAGGTAAAGAAGTTATCAGAGGCACCATGTGGAAGTAGAATATGATCTCTGTCAGCTATGGTTTGCTAACTCTGGTATAGAGATTGCTCACTGACCACTATATCCCATTCAGCTTGAGTGCTCTCCTTACAATGAAATAACAAATGAATGTTAATATAGCCTGTAATGTATAAAACAGGAAAAAGTAGGAGCAGCTTTATTACTTAAGATTACAAAGTTGTGACGTTTCGGCGTGAGCCTTAATCATACAAAAACATACAGGACGAAGAAGTAGAGAGAAGAGATAAAGTATGGATTCACATGAATGCTATTTAAAATAATTTTTTTTTAAAAAAATAATAAATAAATAAATTTTAAAATTATTTTAAATAGCATTCATGTGAATCCATACTTTATCTCTTCTCTCTACTTCTTCGTCCTGTATGTTTTTGTATGATTAACGCTCACGCCGAAACGTCACAACTTTGTAATCATTAAGTAATAAAGCTGCTCCTACTTTTCCTGTTTTATACATTCTGGTATCACAGCTTTACTGCAGTGCTTCGTGTATAGTTATATACTTATACACTAATTATTGTGTTAATATAGCCTGGGCACCTGACAGCGGTTAGTGCCTGGCCTCTCATGGTGAAGGTCAGTGGTTTTAATCCAGCCAGGTTCTATGGAATGTTATAACCGGAGATGGGGTGGAGGATAAGCTCTTGACTCCAATTAAATGTCTCCAAGGCATGCGTCTCAAACAGCCTCTGACAGTCCACGTCCAGCTCCTGGCCTTCTCGTTGCAGAACTGTTCAAACCGACAGGAGAAGGGGGGAAGGCGAATATCTGGCGCCTGAAAACCAGACGCTTCGAGTAGATGAGAGTCATGTTTGGTAGCTCATCTAGGAGAAAGAAAACTGAAAACTCGCTGCTGGTGAGACTCTTCACCTGCTGTGCATGGGGTTAAACTCCTCTCAGCCAATGAAGAAAATGTGATTAGGGTTGCTGCGCAGCGCCATCGTGGAAAAGGTGAAGGAAAGGATTAAGTGAAGTGACCTGTAGTCTCAAGGTCAGGACTACTCAAATCACGGCACCTCTGCTCTAGAGGCTGGCCACGTCCTACATACACCCATACTGAGGCAGACTGCCTAAATCGGCTTAACCCAGGGGTTAAACTAAGATACTGCTGGCGAGATTCTTCGGATGCCATGCGTAGAGTGAAACTCCTCCCAGCCAATGAAGAAAATGCGAAAAAGCAAATAGGGTTACCGTGAAGCGCAGTTGTGAAAAAGTGATGAAAAGGATAAAGTGAAGCTTCACTCTTCCCGTGCCATTGATCGAATTTTCAATCCTTCCGGTTTCTCCGATGCATGCCAACAGTCGGAATTTCGATCATGGTTTGTTTCAATAAAAGAACCGGTGTAACATTTAGATTGTACATATTTCGTCCACGTTTCCGGTGACACTTTTCAAAATGGTGAAAGAGTCCTTAGATACGAGCAATGACGAGCGAGAAAAAGGAAGAGAAACATGGAAAATTTTCAATTTTTGATGACGTAGATAGGAGTATGGACATGGCCTGTGACCACCCCACTGCTCTTGAATGTATCCCAAGTAGATCTAGACATATTTAGATGACTGGAGAAGTAGTTAGGAGGTTATTTCAGACATTAATTTAGCGAGAATGCAACATAGAATCACAATACGAGATCGACAAGTAGATCTAGACATTTCAGATGGCAAGTAGTGTAGATCCAGACCTAGCTTATGGTGAGCTGGGCACAATCATTGTCTAAAAACATCACATTACTTCTTTTTTCCTAAAAAAACTCTGCATTTATGAAATTTTCATACATTTAGTTATACTTTGAAACATAAGTAAACGGAAGTACATGTAAATACTGTTTTTCATTCCATTTTACAACTATACCCCCAACATATCAAGGCCCGCACTTTTACTCTGACAAGTAACTGAACGTCCACGTTTCTTCCTCTGGTACGGGAAGAGTTAATCAATATATCCAGTAGTCTCACGGCGAGAGCTACTCATACCATGGCACCTCTGCTCTAGAGGCCGGCCACATCCGATATACACCCACACTGGTGAAATATGCCTAATCCGGCTTAACCCAGGGGTGAAACTTGATGACTACGCATGTCATGGTACTTCCGCTCTAGAGGTCAGTTACGCCCTAAACATGCCCACACTGGGTTAATACGCCTAAACATGCCCACACTGGGTTAATACGCCTAAACATGCCCACACTGGGTTAATACGCCTAAACATGCCCACACTGGGTTAATACGCCTAAACCTGCTCAACCCAGGGGTTAAACTTAGTAGTGGTGAGGATTCGTCCTCCTGGACCAAAGTTCCATCCTGGACACGACCACAAAATACTGAAGTCAGAGACACTGGATCAGTGCAGTCTAGATAGGCAACCACCTCTCACCCAACGGGGATGTATGCATATCCTAATCACGCTGAGGTTTTCCGGTAAGAAAGTCCAACACTGGACTGGATGGACAACCACCTCTCACCCGGCGGGGATATACTGATATCCTGGTTTTCTGATGAGAAAGTCCAACTCTAGATTAAACTGGTGCAACGAAAACCACAGTGTCACGCAATCCCGCTTCTGCAACCCATACCAAGAATTCAGGCCCAAGCCCCGCGATACTCTGAACCTCTTGTGATCCTCTCGGGGATCTTGTGGGCCTCTTGGGGACCACGGGACAAATCGAGGATGACAAGGAGTAAATTCAGCAGGATCAGGGGCGGTCTTGGTGTCAGAAGCGAACGAAGAAGAAGAAGAATCCAGCCAGAGGCATCCCAGCCGCCCGGCTGCAAAAATGTGCACCTGGGTTCTCCTGGAGCTGAGGGAGGAAAGGTGGCAAGAAGTGATGCTGACCACATCACCCTCTAGGGTTCCCACAGTTCATGGAAAAACACAGGCACCAACATTATATCCCCTAAATGTATTTGTGTCCTAACAGAGCTACCTGTGCTTTCTTATAGTCTATTCAGTAACATTAAATATATGTTGTCTATACAGCAATAACAATACACATCATAACCTTAACAATAGAACAACTGCATTTTAGTTCTCAGTCTATTCAGCACCAAAACAATGATATGTAGTTACTGCAGCCTAAACATCAATAAAACAATAGCAATAACTATCATGGACTACATGAGCATTTGAGGCCAGTTTGTTATTAATCAAGCCCAATTTGTCTTTATTCTCTGTAGAAAACTTCTGTGGATAATAGTTTTTTTTTCTTTAATGTACACAAATTTGGGCAACAGTAATTACATCAGAATTCTTCCTGGTCTATTGTTGCAAGGAAATATTGGTATAATTTTTTTTGGATTTCACACACATCACAGATATCAAACTGTCCCTAACTTTTACAGGCTATTATTTCTCACAAACTAATCACTAGCATGAATGGGTTCTGTGGGTAACATGATGTTACAAAACATATTCCTAGCTGCTATCCTTCACACAGAAATGGCTTTATTTCACAGTAGCTGACATTACTTACATAAAACTTGGAGGGGTTGCACTTCTACCACGTGACAAAGATCGTCTGTTTGCATTCCGTGGTGAAGGGGAATGACTGGATCTCAGGTACGGCAGAGGGGACTGCGACCTTGATTTGGATCTGGCAGGGCGTCTCCTCGGGCTGGGAGACCTAGATCTTGAGCTGGAGCGGGACCTTGAACGTGACGGTGACATTGACAGAGACCTGTGAAAATAATAAAAATCTTTTATCATTCCGCAGTCCACAACAGGAAAATGATTTTTAAAATATAAGCAGGCATAAATAGAAAACCACAAAGTGGCCGTCCGGGGACTGAATGAATATTCTTGGCATCTTGGGGAGATTCCAAGTACTGAAGACTAAAGTCGTAAAAACACCAGCATCAGGTTCTTTCCTACATGTCTGTGAAGAAACCATCATGGGAGCATATATTAGCTGTCTCGCATAAAGCCACTAGAAAGATAGAAATATCAAACAGTGGCAAAGTTTAAGAATTCTAGCACAACAACCACAGCAAAGTAAAAGAAATCTATCCCATCTATTACTAACTGAACACGTTCCTCACTGGTGGTGGAGCCTACCACCTCAGCAATTAAATCATGCTACCACAGCTCCATGTCCAGAATGATACCAGTGTTACAAGTTAATCATCAGAGTATCAGGTGATGTTTGCAGTTTCAGGGAGATCACCGACATAGTATTCCTTTTGGTGCTAGCCAGCATCAACTGAAGTTCACATGCAGATCTCATGGGAAGAATAAAGTCCGTCAATACTAATAAGATTATTTATTATTTTATTAATAAGAAAAACTTAAAAAGAAACCTTTGCCTTCTCTCTTCACTGTTAAACCTCCGACGGGGTGGGCTGTTCTCCTGCTGACCAGGTGAGCCCGACAAAGAGCGGGATCGTGAACGTGACCGTGAATCCCACCCTTGCTCTTTCATTCTTCTAGCTCGTTGCTTGGCTCTGAAAAACTCATACAGTCCCAACTTTTCCCATCCATCCCTGGAGACAAAAGATGATAAATGCCTCATTCACAACTTGTTCAAGCGCAAACAAAGTGACAGTGCACACCGTTCCTAAATGTAAATTACCATTACTATAGTCATGCACTTTTACTTTGAGAGATGAGTATAATGGTGACTACACCATGGGGAAGAAGCAGATGGATGGTAGAAAAGCCACGAATATACAGGAAGGAAGGAAGAAAAATGGCAACAAAATAAAATCTAAATGTTATTTAATCACCTTCTCCTTCACTGTTCTACATAATTATTTGTATCCTTTATCTGTCCCTACTTCATGGCTTCTCAGTCTTAACCACTTCGGGTGCCCAACTTTTGTGCCCCAGTTTTACTAGGGTAGCTGTTCTGAGAAACAGTGACTGTGTGCATGTCCTCTGTCTGCTTGTTTTGTTCTACTTTAACATAAAGTGAACTATTTCAGCTTCTCCTCACATAAGAGAGCTATTACAGACCTCTCTTCATACAACTATAAACAAGAGAACATTATAGACCTCTCATCACATAAGACTATACTGTCCTTCACATAAGAGTAATGTTACTGTCCTCTCTACACAAGAGTACTACAACTGACCTTTCTTCACACAAGAGTACTACAACTGACCTTTCTTCACACAAGAGTACTACAACTAACCTTTCTTCACACAAGAGTACTACAACTGACCTTTCTTCACACAAGAGTACTACAACTAACCTTTCTTCACACAAGAGTACTACAACCAACCTTTCTTCACACAAGAGTACTACAACTAACCTTTCTTCACACAAGAGTACTACAACTGACCTTTCTTCACACAAGAGTACTACAACTAACCTTTCTTCACACAAGAGTACTACAACCAACCTTTCTTCACACAAGAGTACTACAACTGACCTTTCTTCACACAAGAGTACTACAACCAACCTTTCTTCACACATGAGTACTACAACTGACCTTTCTTCACACAAGAGTACTACAACCAACCTTTCTTCACACAAGAGTACTACAACTGACCTTTCCTCACACAAGAGTACTTTAACCAACCTTTCTTCACACAAGGTACTATTATAAACCTCTCTCCATGAAAGATTACTTTTACAGGTCTCTCTTCAGACAAGAGTAACATTACAGACATCTTGTTAACTCTCCACACAAGACTGTAACATTAGACCACACTTATTTGTTCAACTTTTCATCCTCACTGCCAAGGTAAAAACATTTTTCACAGACTCTTTCCTTTTTCACTACAAAATAATCTTCAACAATTAACTGCATGTATGATTTTATGAGACATTTCAAATCTTAAGAGGCAAATACACTGTGGGAAAAGAAGGGTTGAAGATTCTATCACACATTTATGAATGTTTCTGTAAATACTGAAGCTTTACTAATATCATCATCATCATTCACAATGTACTGCCAAGCATGGGCAACCATGTCCCTCTACAGAACTCAGTTTCTGACATCATCAACCAGATCAAAGTTTCTTTTACTAAAATATCTATAACTAGTATTTGGCTTATGAAGCTACTCACACATCCCTGGGCCTCTCTCTTGATGGTGGCTGGTAGAATGCCTCCACAGCTGCCAGCAAGCGCTCACTTGGGGGCATAGGGGGAGGCAAGCGTATGTCTTTGGGATCCAGAGGCTTGTACTCAAAATCCTCTAACTGTAAAAATCAATATATACACAGATATATATATATATTGATATATCACATAACAAGTCATGTGAACTAATATAAACTGTATATAAAGCTGCAAAAGAAAATGGAGGATCAAGAAGATAACATGTAACATGAATGTGGAAAAATAATCACAAAAAGTTGTGATAAGTCTTAGATTTTCATATGACATTAAAAAAAAAAGTATTCAGCAAAAGGGAAAACCCTGCGAACAGAAATGTGCAGTGCAACAGGTCATAGCAGGCAAGGTTAACTTAGCAGTGGAAAGGTCAATATGCGTGACTCACCCTAATCAGTGGCGCAATCAGGCCAGCTGGAAGCTCATAATACGGGACTGAGGGTGTCAGATCAAGATCTGATGGCGGGACCAAGGGGGGCAGTCCCTGTGGAGGCGGGCCAAGTGGTGGAAAACCTGGAGGTGGTTTGCTGAAGTCTGGCAGAGGCATCATACCAGAGCCACCTTGTGGTGCTCCTTGCATGTCTGGAGGCAACATGGCTAGGAAGATAAACACAAGATCTTATCATTAGTTTCTATAAAACTAGAAAGAGAAACAAAATATTTATATTATATTTATTTATATTATATTTATAGTAACATAACTTAAGTGCATAGGAACATAACGAAGAAGTTAAACAATAATTTATCATGACAATATAACTTGGAAGAGAAGCACAAGATTTTATCATTAACTCCTGTGTAGGAACAGAACTAGAAAGTGAAACAATAATTAATTGTTAACTCTTGTATGGCAACATAACCAAGATGACAAAGATAAGATTTTACTGTTAAGTCCTGTATAACAAATTATGAAGTTGGCATTAAGCGCTTCCAGATTTCAACCCAATTTATGAAATGAGACTTGATACCTTCATATGTATCTTTTACCAAAGAAAGATAATGTTGGTTATGGTCACCATTCTATGATGGTAGGCAGATGATCTCAATGTAGGGACAATGGCTACGATCACTGACTAGTACAGTCACTGCCCGGAAGGAAAGCAATGGTAAACTACCTTCTGGAAACATACCAAGAAACCCAAGCAGCAATCATGGAAAGTCAAATAGGAAAAAGATCTGGTGGTGACGCCCCCAGGCCAGATAGATCTAATTTTAACACTGGGGAAGAGTGTGAGGCAGATGTCGGTACTAGTAATTGTGATGACGGACAAAATCCTGACGGTGTTACCAAGGAAAACCCCTGTATCAAACTAAAAAGAAAAATAAGAGTAGGAACATGGAATGTAAGAAGTATGTATGAAGGAAAATATCAAGTAATAAGTGACGAGATGAAAAGAACGGGGATACACATTTTGGGAATCTGCGAACATCGATGGAAAGGATCAGGACACTTTAAGAGCGAGAATGATAATATATTTATATATTCTGGCGGAGAAGTAGGAGGAAAGAATGGAGTGGCTTTTTATTTGGACAAATCAACATCAAAAGCATTACTAGGCTACAATCCAGTAAGTGATAGAATCCTAACAATCAGACTTAAGGGCATTCCTAGAAATGTAACAGTCATCCAGATATATGCACCTACATCAGCAGCAGAAGAAGAGGAAGTAGAACATTTTTATAACACACTGCAAACGACAATAGACCAGGTACGGAAAAATGATATTGTATTTATAATGGGTGATTTTAATGCAAAAATTGGTACAGAAAGAGCAGAAGATGAAGGACATGTTGTAGGGAAATTTAGCATAGGACACAGAAATGAGGCAGGTGACAATCTAATGGTGTTTTGCATGGAAAATGAGCTAATGATCGCTAACACACTTTTTAAACAACATCCAAGAAGACTTTACACATGGACATCACATGATGGGAAAACCAGGAATCAAATAGATTACATTTTAGTGCAGAGAAGGTGGAGGTCAAGCATAACATCAGCAAAAACTTTACCAGGTGCTTATTGTGACACGGACCACGAGTTATTAATAGCAGACATGAAGATAAAGATAAAAAAGATAGTTATGGGATCAAGACCACTCCGCTTTGACCTTACAAATATACCAGAACAATACGGTATAGAAGTGAAGAACCGTTTCGAAATCCTGATGGCTGTACAGGAAGAGATGACACCAGATGAATTGGCTACGCAGGCCAAAGATATCTTAGTAACAACAGCTAAAGACATGGTTCCAGTAAAGAAAACACAAAAGAATAGATGGATCACAGCAGGTACACTAGAACTGATAAAACAATGTAGAGAAATGAAGACGCAATGGAGAGTGACAAACAACAACAAAGATAAATATAAAACTTTAACAAAAGAAGTACGAAGAAACATAAGAAAAGACAAAAAACAATACATACAAGATTGTTGTGAAAGAATAGAAGAACATCAGAGGTGTGGAAGAGATAGTGAAATGTTTAAAGAAATGAAGACATTGACGAGAAATGTCACACCTAAGCTAAATGTAATTTGTGATGAGATGGGGAATACCCTGACAGAGACAGAGGAAATTCTAGAAAGACGGAAGGAATATTGCAAAAGAATGTATGAAACAACCGACTGTGGAAGCAGAAATCAACAGTGTGAATTATTATTGGAGGAGAAAGAACCCGAGCCGACAATGGAAGAAGTTTTATGGGCAATAAAGAATCTGAAAAATGGTAAATCACCAGGATGTGATGAGATAACCGCTGAATTTATTAAAGCAGGAGGAAAGGAGTGTGCAACAATCTATCATGCACTATGTAAAAAGATATGGCATTCAGGTATTTGGCCAAAAGAATGGAAAAGAACTGTATTCATACCACTGCCAAAAAAGGGTAACTTGAAATTATGCACCAATTACAGAACTGTTGCCCTGATTAGTCATGCCAGTAAAATTCTGTTAAAAATCATAATGGGTAGACTTCGAAAGAAAATAGAAGAAGAAGTCAATATGGTCCAAGCTGGCTTCAGGCAAGGAAGAGGATCAAGAGATCATATATTCAATCTAAGATTAATAATAGAGAAATGCAGGGAGTTTAATGTGAATCTATATTTATCCTTTATAGACTACTCAAAGGCATTTGATTGTGTACAACACCAGAAACTTTGGGAAATAATGGAAAAAATGGGATTTCCAACACATTTGATACAATTAACATCACTGCTGTATCTAGACCAACAAGCGCAGTAAGAATAAATGGTGAAACAACAACTTGGTTTGACATAAAACAAGGGGTCCGTCAGGGGTGCATATTGTCACCCTACTTATTTAACTTGTATACTGAAAATATAATGAGGAATGTTAGAGAAGATGTAGACAAAGAATATTACGATGCCATAACAGTTGGAGGTTATGAAATACCAGAGATTAGATATGCTGATGACACAGTATTGCTGTCCACAACACAAGAAGGAATGGAAAACTAATTATGTCAGTCCGCAAGAACAGCGAAGAGCAGAACCTCTATCTTAATGCAAAGAAAACTAAAGTGATGACAACTGACAAAACAAACAAGGCAACTGAAATATGTATCAATGAGGAAAAACTGGAAGAAGTGGAGAGTTTTGAATATCTTGGATCATTACTAACTAATAATGGAGATACAATGAGGGAAATTAAAAGGAGGACATCTATTGCTCTTCAGAAAGTAAAACAAATAAAGAATCTGTGGAGAGGAGCAGACAGAACCACAAAAATAAGATTTTTAAGGGCATGCATCTTTCCCATCGCAACATATGCCTGTGAGACCTGGACACTTAACAAAACAGCTGAGAAACACATAAATGCCTTTAAATGTAAATGCTACAGAAGAGTTCTCCAAATATCGTGGACACAAAAAAGAACAAATATATCTATACTACAAGAGCTTAATATTGAAGAAGGCTGGCTAGTAAAGAGGATTAAAGAGAGAAAACTTAAATATTTTGGACACATTAAACGTCATGATAATTTAGAGAAGACCGTATTGGAAGGATACATAATGGGAAAAAGAAAAAGAGGAAGACCGAAACGAAGATGGCTGCAAGACATCGTTGACGATCTGGAAATGGATGCAGCAGCAGCGGGCCATCTTGCTCACAACAGAGAGGCCTACAGGAGTGCTGTTTGGGAGGCAAAGTTCCGCAAGGGACATGCAAAGGAATGAAATGAATGAACCAAAGAAAGTTTATCTTTACACAGTTTACTAAACATGTCACCTTGAGTAGTTCTTTATTTCTGACTAGTCACAGTTTATCTTCACATTATTTTTTTAAAAAACACACTCTCTCAACATTATCCCAAAGAAGTATCTCAGTTTTTTTGTTTTTTTTTCAAATATTTGTTAAATATTGTTTCATGTAAAACTTGTCATTATCAACAGCAGTTACACTGGATGGTGAGATTCTTTGGCTGCCGTGTATGGGGTGAAACTCCTCCCAGCCAATGAAGAAAGATGCGGTTAGGGTTGCCGTGTGGCACCACCATAAGAAAAGTGATGGAAAGGCTTAAGCGAAATTTAATCGGTATGGCCAGTAGTCTCACAGTGAAGGCTACCCATATTACGGCACCTCTGCTCTAGAGGCCAGCCACATCCTATGTACAACCAAATTGGGACAATATGCCTAAACCGGCTTAACCCGGGTGAAACTTGACTAGTGGCAAGGATTCATCCTCCTCGACAAAAGCTCCGTCCTGATCACCACCAGGAAGGGTAGCGGCCACAACCACCAACTGCTGAAGTCAGAGAAACTGGACCAGCGTAACCTAGTTTTGGCAACCTCCTCTCACCTGGCAGATTTCATATTCAAGCCACATCGAGGTTCCAGCAAAGGAAAGTCCAACAAGAAGCTCTCAGGAGAAAAAAAAACCACAGTGTCACGCAATTCCGCTTCTGTGACTCACCAAGAATATAGGCCTAAGCACCCTGATGCTCTGAGCCTCCGTACTAAATGGGACTTATCTCAAGGACCACAGGAGTAATTTTAGAAGCAGCACGAAGCAATCTTGGTGACAAAAGCGATCGAAGAAGTAGAATAGCAGTTACAAATAACAAATGTTCACATTAACCAGTTATCCTCTGATCACAGTTCTAGGTCTTATCTCACATTCTTTTTTTTTTTTTTGCTGCTACATTTTATCTTATAAAGATAAAAAGTGTGGAAGTTTCTGCAGCATCACTTTCTACTGTTCAGGCATTTACCCATCAACTGTACTTCTCTGCATACCCCACCTACTACTTGCACTAAAAGCTACGGTGGTAGCCCTATAATGTTATAAAGACATCTAGGGATATGGTGTTACTGCCCATACTTTCCTGGCTTGTCTGCACATTGGAGGTAGCATCACATGTGACCACCTTTACCTCTACAGCTCCAAGCCTGGTATCCATTTCTTCAGCTAGGCAACCCAAGTGTCTCCTGTCAGATTTAAACTGCTGACCCCACCATGATAGACTAGTGTGCCAACCACTTTGCTACTCAAGCACCTTACACTAACATTAGTTAACTCCAATACTGCTGCTATTCAACACTAGTTATTACAACACAAACAATTAGCAGCACAGCAAAATTATATCACCACTTATCACTAACCTATGTTAGAGCCATGGTTGTACTCAAACTGCTGCGGCTGCTGGGGTTGGTGCTGAAGACCTCCATACAAGTTAGGTCCTTGGACCATACCAGGAGGAGCTCCATTCTGATTATAAGTTGGCATCTATGGGGAAGAGATGATCACATGATAATGGCATTCTTTTTTTGTCTTGGAAAATGATTCTGACACAGACATTTGATAGTTGTGGGTCTTGGTTAGTACTATTTTGGTGAAAAGAGCCTCTCATGACTGACTCTAATAATGTAAGATTTGCATCTATACACCACAGTAACATTAAACAGGGTTTGTGTTTGGAAGGACCAATCTCTGTGCATTTTCCTCTTTTGTCTTCAAACCTAGCCCTCACTGGAAATCATTAGATAATCTAGACGCCCACAGTCCAGCTCCATCATCTCTAACACTGGATCTATGCAAAAGCCCAAACGCATAAAAACATAACAAATGCACAAAAACATATAATCGTAGAAAACAATTTCAAACACTGATGACAGGTAGAAAATAGAAAACAAATAGTTGCCTACCACAAAAGGTGCAGAATATATAAATCACTGGATTTATCTTAAAGTAACAGAACAAAGTTTGTAGGAAAAAAATTGCAAACCCAGAGGAGAGAACAGGGTGTGTTCTCAGGGGGTGCGAGATAGTGTAGTTCGTTGGTATGCTGCTCTCTCCTGGCTAGATGGCTGCTCATCCTACTGGAGTCCATGGTTCGAATCCTAGGTAATTCTCTTGTGATTTTTCTTTCTCTCACTTCTCTAAAAGTGCTTTGTCAACTATTTTTTTTAGGCCTAATCCTATAAAACTGTGTTCTGTTACTTTACTGTAGGAAAGCCTCATTGTTTCCTATTTATTAAAAAATTGGATTTATCTTAGTTCACTAATTGGTCCTTTTGCACTTAAACTACAAATGCAATACATCAAATTCTGTACCTATGGCTGTCACGTGAGTACACTAATCAGGTCTCTTTCAACTAAAAGTGCAGTACACAAAACTTTGTACTTATGACTGTCATTTGTCTATCTTCTTATACATCGAAGCACAGAGGGAGAAATGAACTGACAAATCCTAATCCAGTGCATGAAACAAGTTACAACGCTGCTTTCAAGAAGAAACTACTGCCTTTGTTTTTAAACAAAAAAAACAAAACAAAAACCCCCTAAATATCTTGTGTATGACAATGAGCTAGGACTCTTCCTGCTACTAATGTGAAACCATTTCCCATTTCTGAAGTATTTCCCCGCATTCATCAAGTGTCCCTGCGCTTTAAATTTTTTTTAAAAAAAAAAAATCAGCATAATTTCTTTTCCTCATCTTTTTTTCATTAACTTCCACCAATCATGCCAACATCTCATAACATAAGTCAAAGCAATATCGGAAAAAGAAAGCATTATTTTTAACTGATGTTATATCTTACATTATTCCCATGCTGTTAAATGTCACACAGGGCTCCCATTGTAGTTCGCCCATTTTTCTGTTTTCAGCAAGTTCTTCAACATCATCAAGGGATCTTATGTCCACTAACCTAGACTTTCTCAACAATGTTTTTATAGTTTCATGTGGTCAATCTCTTTTTCTTTGTCCTGTTGTGTCCCACTATATAGCCTGCAGTTTTACATAATATGATGCGTTACCCTAGACTTGGTATGATTCTTGCTTTGTTGCAAGTTTCCATAGCAATTATGTTTTCCCCATCCAGTTCCACCTCTTTGTGGGCCTCGGGGTAAAGCTTTTAACTTTACACCCAACTCCCTATTCTGAAAACATGACATCCAGCAAAATCTTGCTGAAGATGCCCGCCATCTTGCACATCACCCAGAAGTACTGATGCTGCACTCCAACAAAACGGAACCATGAATAAAATGTTCTGGTCTTAACTTCTTCAATTAAATATGCTCTTAAACAGATGCCTACCTGATCATTAGCTCCTGGACCTACCAACTGTTAGGCCCAGAGAATGGCATGAGTGAAGCTGGTACCTGCTGGTGGCCAGAGAGAGCCGTCATTAATGGCACACCCACATTTGATCCTGGAGGTCCACCAGAGTCTGGGAATAATAAACAGCAAAAATACACTCACTGACCCACCTAATATCGCAGCCTGTAACTAAGTAAATCATGATGTACCTCAAAAGATTAGTCTCATCAAACAAAAACAAAATTACTGTATGTAACAACATCACTGGACAAATCAGAAACAGAACACAACAAATTAATGCATGAGAACATAAATCAGCATCAAATGGAATATCCTAATCACAATTCAGAATCTACTGAAGAAGAAAAAAAACACTGTATGAAATACTAAGTTTTCTTGTATTTAAATTACAGTAGTTCTGGCTTCTCTTGCATACATTTCACGAACAAGAAGTAGGAGAAACCTTTATAACATTTTTTTAAAAAAAAAAAAAGAACCCACAAAATAATGTCTTTTTTTCTCTTCCTCTTCATTCTCCCTGGAACTGTGAGCCGATGCAGTGAGGATGTTGACGCACAGCATCACGATGGCTTGGGAGCGAGTTGCGGCTGTTTTTTCAGTCCTTGAGTGAAGCTAAAAAAAAAGCAAGGGGGGTGTGCAATACTTCTTTAGCAGACTTCACCACCAGACTATGGCAATTCCTGCACCCATTAGCCAGGCTAGACCTGATACTGGGGATATCAACAGAGAGGTGGGACAGGGTCTCTTCGTCAGCCATGATCCGCTTACTCTGACACTAGCATGTCAGCCGTGGGTTGCCGATTGCCATATTGGACAGCATCTTTGCCCCCAGAAAATAATGTCATGCTTCTGTTTTCACATACATCAAAGCTCTGTATAAATTTAAAATCTTACATCTTACATCCTTCCCACATTATTAAATGTCACACAGGGCCTGCATGGTAGTTCATCAAGTTTTTCTGTTTTCAAAGAGCTTTTCAACCTCATCAAGGGATTTTATGCCTACTAATATGCCCTCTTTAGAGTTTCTCACTGTCAACCTCCTTTTCTTTGGCCTGTTGATAACTTGTTTTGGGATTCTCTGAGTGTTTCTTCTCCACACCTGACCAATATATGTCCATCTCCTTTTTCTGATCAGCTATGAGACAGGTTGTTGTTCACTCATCTGTCTTATCTCTGCATTGTTCTTGATTTTGTTCCACTTTATACAGAGTATTTTCCTTAGGTATTTATCCTCAAAAGAATCTTAATTTGTTTTCTATTTAGTTGTTTTCCAGTTTTTGCATGCATAAATGGGGGGTGGATATTACATCTGAATTTAATAATCTTAGCTTTGTTTTTGTGCTTATAATTTTTTAGTGCCATATTTATAAAGATAAAAGCTGAAAGATACAATCTCACACTGTTTTTTTTTTTTCATCAGATACAGTCTACTCCTAGCTCCACTGAACCATCATAATAGAAAAAGAAAATGTGTATACTACAAATAATCTCAGGGACAGAGACTCGAGGAAGACACCAGGGACAGAGACACAAGGAAGACACCTGATACAATTTATCAAAACATATACACACACTACTGTGAGCACACTAGCTGTACTGACCACCAGACTGGGACATCAGAACTTGCAGCTGCTGCTGGGCAGTGGCCAGCTGAAGGTTGAGGTGATTGACAAAGTCCTGGTGCTGCTTCTCTAAGGCGCTGTACTGCTGCTGTATGGCCTGTGTTATGGCAGTCACTGCCTGGGCATTCTCAGTTATCAAGTTGGCCTGGTCGAGACAAACATGTGAACAATGACAGAAACTTAAAAGAGTTGAACACTTGAGAAAAAGTAACACTATATGTGGTGGTTTTCCTGATATTGGAGTCAAATAATACCATACAGGAAATGATATGAATAACTTTTGTACGGCATTATCATTACTTTTCAGTTTAAAATCATAACTTTTACATACCTGGTTCACTGAAGTCGATAACATATCTTATAATACGACCAAATAATGAAAAATATAACTCTACATCAAAATCACATTATCTTCTCAAATATTCAACTGAATCAACTATGAAAAAGAATGACAATTTCTTTTCTTTGGATAACATACAGACATCAATGACTGAAGAACCACCAAAGTACCTTATTATATCACTGATCTTCTCATTATACAGCTTGAATGCCATATGGTATTTTTAGAACAAAAGAAAATCAATTCAGGTAGCATAATGACTGTTCATAAAAACTGACTCCAATAATCAACACCTTATATATTTCACCTGCAATAATAAAAGTTTATGCATCAAACACATGTTAATTTTATATGACCATGTCTATTTTCTAATAAAACTGACTTATGGACTGTGCTGATAAATGGTGCAAGAAAGAAGGTTGGGTACTGTCTGATGAAGACCTAAGAGACAAAAATATCTCATGGTATTTGTTCATTCTGAAGAACCCATGACAAGTGAGGAAATAACCAAACAAATGGGCACTGAGAGCATTACCAGTGAGGTCAGAAGACAAAGATGGAAATAGCTGGGCCACAAATGGAAAAAAAACAAAACACTCCTATATCGCCTTAACTTGGACACCTCAAGGAAAAAGAATGAGGAGCAGGCCTTCAGGAACATGGCGATGCACAATTCAGGAAGAACTAAAGGAAGCAGGAAAGACATGGTAGAGGTATCCCAACTTGCTCAAGACAGGATTGGCTGGGGAACCTTTGCTGATGCCTTATGCTCCATTGAGAGTACAGAGGACTGATGATGATGATGATGATGATGATGATCCATTTATAAAACAAACTAACAAACAAACCCAAACCATTTTCCAGATTATACAAACATGCAACTACCTACATCCTTCCCATGCTGTTAAACATTACACAGGGCTCACATGGTAGTTCGTCAAGCTTTCCTGTTTTCAACGAGCTTTTCAGCCTCACCAGGGGATTTTATGCCTACTAATTTGGCCTCTCTTAACAATGTCCTCTTTAGAGTTTCATGCGGTCAACCTCTTTTTCGCTGGCCTGTTGTGTTCCACTTGATAGCTTGTTTTGGGACTCTGATTGTTTCTTCTCCACATCTGACTGATATATGTCCATCTCCTTTTCCTGATCACCCATGAGACAGGTTGTTTTCACTCATCTGTCTTATCTGTGCGTTGTTCATGAATTTGTTCCACTTTATACAGAGTATTTTCCTTAGGCATTTGTTTTCAAAAGAGTCTAATTTGTTTTCTATTTCTTTGGTTGTTTTCTAGCTTTCACATACATAAATGAGGGTGTATACTTCATTTGAATTGAATAACCTTAGCTTGGTTTCTGTGCTTATAGCTTTTGAGTGCCATATGTTCTCAAGATTACTGAAGGTCAATGGTGCTTTTGCAATTCTAACTTTCTTTCTGGTGTCACCATCCTGGTCTATGTAGCTGTCGAGGTATGCAAAATGGTTTACCTCTTCAACAGCTGTTCCTTCTACATATATTTTTCCTTCTTGATTAATGGGAAGTTTCATTCGTTTTTGTTTTTTTCCTTGTTAATTTCAAATCCTATTTTCCTAGCCAGTGAAGACAGGGTATCTGTTTTTTCTTGCATAGAATTCACATTGTCACTGATACGAGTTATGTCATCAGCAAAATAAAGATCTTCTAGTTGGGTCCCATGTACCCAATCAATGCCCGTTTTACAACTACATAATGCTAATTCAACAAAAATGCAACACTTACCTGGTAGCTAGACAAGGCTTGACTAGGATCTTTCATTTTCTGAAAGATTTATGAAAGACACACATTTACACAAATTTTAACATAAGGGGCTTCAAGAAGAAGTGTTCACACTTCTCACTAATGTGTGACCACAGTTTGCTCAATAAACCAAGGTAAGCCATTAAGACCATCTTTGACTTTCTTCTTATAAATCTCTCACCCACCTATAAAACTCAGCTGTGTGATGTGTTCTAGAAACAACTATCAACTTTTTTTTTAAATTTCGTTGCAAGATGATTAATGGAAAAAAAAAAGATTTTTTTCATGAAAGATTTTATCATCCTAAACCTAGTAAAACTGCTTCTTTTCAACCCTCTCCCAACCTGCCACTGCACACCTGCTGACCCTTCATAGTGTGTTGTAACACACTGGTTAGTAATCATTCTAGACACACTGCTGAAATAGTGCTTATACAAACAATCATGCATGCATGCATATACACAAAAGTTATGTGACTTTTATGACTAATTTATAACTGTTCTCATTTAAAATCTACAACCACCCTCATCTATAACTTCTGAAATGCTCTGGCTTCCTGCACTATATACAACCCTATATCTCAGAATCATAGCAGCTCATTACACTGCAATTCACGTTTTGGACATACTCCATGTCTGCCATGTGATAAAAAACCACATATGCAAATACACAGAGATCAATAAGAACACCATCTGTATTTTGGTATTTCCACAAATGATTTTCTTAAAAATAAAATCTACTTCAAGGACATTATATATCACTCATCAATGCGGGTGTTAATTTTCACTGTGCCACACTAATACCACTGTGTTGTGAAAACCCCAGTCTAATTTACCTGAGAGACAGACTTATATGTCCGCAGCCACTCTGTTTCTAGCAAAAGGCAAACATAAGAACACTTTGTGCTAGTACGTGACAAGCAAATTGGGAGAGAAAAAAAAAAAACAACATATAAAAGAAAAAAGATAAACAAAATTAATAAACAGGTCAAGTAAGATCGGATGGATGTCAAAAGCAAAACTGAAAAAAAAAAAAAAGAAGTCTCTCACAAAAGAAATTTGTACAGGCTACAAGAAGAGTTTGTATCTTGAACAGATTTTTGTTGTTGTTGCTCCACAAATACTAACTTCAGAATGTGAGCACCATTTAAGAGAACATTTTGGGAGTGAGCGAGATGGGAGGAAAAAGGAGAAGGCACAGCTAATTCAGAGGTCAAGTACTGAAGCCAACTCAAAGATCAAATTCAAAAATGGAACAGGGTGTCCAAGGAAATCTTTGTATCTGTCTCACAATTTACCAACCTATAACAACATATTTCCAGCTGAATATGACATGATCCACAAGAGGATTTTATATATGAATGGAAACAATAACAGATGATTCGTTCCTAAATATTATTTAAAAAACTATCTGTACCAAAAAAAAAAAACTTTAACTACGAAAATAACCAGGAAAATATCAATAATTTCTGGCTGAACAAGAAAAGTTTATGGTAAAACATATTCCCTCACCTTCAATGCCTGTACAATGGGAAGGGATTGAGATAGAACAGAAATTTTTAAAATACACATCTAGTTTGCCATAACGAAAGTAATAAGTAAGTTAATTAATTAACACTGAATTAATGATGGCAATTTAGAAAACTAAAACAAAACAAAATTAGAAGATCTGATATCACTTTATGGAATGCAATGAAAGATACAAGAAAAGCTATTTGGTTTAACTGGATCAATCAAAAAGCAAAGTAAGAAAACTGAAAAATGACTCATGATAAACTGAGTGTCTGCTTTTTCCCACAAGTGCACAACTGACTCAAAGCAGATGGTGGTGTATGGTTCAATTTTACAAAAAGACAGAAAGAGAAGGAAACTGGGCAGAAACAAGAATGGCAGAAAGCAATATGAACACATACAAATGAAGAACATACAACAATCCAATATTTCAGCAGAAGCCTTTTTCAAGGACCACATACAAAAACAACACAAACAGATAAAAACATGAAAAATAAAGACTGTTTTTTTTTTGGCCTCCTCCTAGTAGGTAATGTAAGGTAAGGTTTAAAAAAAAAAAAAAAGGTACAGTTCTTGCTTCCCCAAGGTACAAAAAAAAAAAGGGTACAGTTCTTGCTTCCCCAAGGTACAAAAAAAAAAAGGGTACAGTTCTTGCTTCCCCAAGGTACAAAAAAAAAAAGGGGTACAGTTCTTGCTTCCCCAAGGTACAAAAAAAAAAGGTACAGTTCTTGTTTCCCCATGGTACCAAAAAAAAAAAGTACAGTTCTTGCTTCCCCATGGTACAAAAAAAAAAAAAGGTACAGCTCTTGCTTCCAAGCCATTAAGGCATATCAGGGATAAGGTGTTGGGCTCATACTTCCATGACATGAACTTGTGATGTAGTCAGTATCATGTCTGGCCGAATTTACCTTCACAGATTTATCTGGTACCCATTTTTAGAGGCTGGGTGAACCTCAGGATCTTTCTGGTGTGTACCAGAAAAAAAATCCCACTGCTGGGACTGAACACGGTACCACCAGATTAGTAAACCGAGCATCTAACCACTCGGCTAACCAGGCCGCCTCCTAGTAGGAAAGACAGACACAAAATGCATTATTTTTAATCTATTTTTTGTGCTTTTATCTGTTGTGTTGTTTCTGTATGTGATTCTTGAAAAAAGCTTCTGCCAAAATATTGGATTGTATATTCCTCATTTGTGTGTGATCATTTTGCTTTCTGCCATTCTTATTTCTGCCCACTTTCCTCTTTCTATAGTTATGTAAAACTGAACCATACACCTGCATATACTTTCATTATTAGAACCAGCTTTATCACAGTCGTCATTTCTTTTCTCTCACAATTGACTCACAGATCTTTTTTTCAGTACGTCACTGGACTTTGGCTACACTGTATCTTTCACTTTATTTTTTTTTTCCTGCATTTATCTCTCTTCCTTTTCTGATAATATTTCCATGTAAAATCTCTATGTATAATATCTGAAATGATCATTTCAGTGGCTGTTAACTTGATGCTGCATTCATTAAACCAGAGTCAGGAACATTGCTTAGGACGGTTCTAAGGACTGTTATAGCCGGAGGTGGGATGGAGAATACGCTCTCCACTCCAATTAAATGTCTCCAAGGCGTGCGTCTCAAATAGCCTCTGACAGTCAAGTCCAGCTCCTGGCCTTCTCGTGGCAGAACTGTTCAAACTGACAGGAGAAGGGGCGAAGGTGAATATCTGGCACCTGAAAATCAGATGCTTCGGGTAGATGAGAGTCATGTTTGGTAGCTCATCTACCGCTGCTGGCGAGATTCTTCAGCTGCCGTGCGTGGAGTGGGGCTCCTCCCGGCCAGTGAAGAAAGGTGCGAATGGGGTAGCCACGTGGCGCCACTGTGGAAAAGGTGAAAGAAAGGATTAAGTGAAGTAATCAATAGTCTCGAGGTCAGGACTGCTCAAATCACGGCACCTCTGCTCTGGAGGTCAGCCACGACCTATGTGCACTCTCTCTCTCTCTCTCTGAACCTTAAGTGCCCAGGGCACATGGGGCTTCCGCAAGGGTTTTCCACAAATGCCTGTCCTTCGCCTTTTTTCTGCTCTTGCCCAGG
Organism: Achatina immaculata; assembly: GCA_009760885.1. Classification (NCBI taxonomy): domain Eukaryota; kingdom Metazoa; phylum Mollusca; class Gastropoda; order Stylommatophora; family Achatinidae; genus Lissachatina; species Lissachatina immaculata. The sequence goes on along the minus strand of CM019720.1, from coordinate 12,849,684 downwards.
TGAGCCCTCTATTGCTCAACATCCTTTCTGTTGTTCTTCTCCAGGTCTCTTTTGGTCTACCCTTACTTCTGTTCCCCTGTGGTGTCCATCTTAGTGCTGTTTTTGGTAGTGAGTTATCAGTCATTCGGAACACATGTCCCAACCATCGCCATCGTCTTTCCTCAATAATTGTTGTCAATGGTTTCATCTGCATTTCTGCCAATAAGATGTTATTTCTTATGGTGTTTGGCCAAAATATCTTTCTAATTCTTCGTAAACATTTAGTCTGGAAAGAATTCAACTTGTTTTCTATGGTTTTGGTGATTTTCCAGCATTCACTTCCATAGAGTAGTACACTTAGAACATTACTCTTAAATATCCTGATTTTCATATTTATGCTTAGTTTTTTTGATTTCCATATATTCTGCAGCATTGCAAAAGCCTGGTTTACTTTAGTAAGTCTGCTGTTGATGTCCTCTGTGCTGTCTCCATTTTCTACTACTCTGCTGCCAAGGTATACAAATTCATTGACCTCCTCCACTAACTTGTTATCTACTCTGAGCACATTTCTGTTGTTCACATTTTGCTTCATTAACTTTGTTTTTCCTACGTTGATCTTTAGTCCTATGTTGTTTGCATTCTGAGTTAACTTGTTTATCTTGCATATCTTTGTGACTGCTTGATAACAGACAAATGTCGTCCGCAAAGTCAAGGTCCTCCACCACTGTGTCAAGGGTCCATTGTAATCCTCTGCGTTTGTCTGATGTTGCCTCCTTCATTAACCAGTCTATTGCCAAGATAAATAATGTTGGTGATAGTACACATCCCTGCTTCACTCCTGTTTGTACCCTAAAGCTGTTGGAGGTATGTTCTCCACAGATAACTTTGCACTGAAAGCCCTCGTATAGGGCTTTGATTACATTAACTATATTATGGGGGAGGCCATGCCATCTTAGGATTTTCCACAGTGCATCTCTGCTGACACTGTCAAAGGCTTTCTCAAAATCTATGAATAATGCATATGTTGTGCTATGCCACTCATTTGCCTGTTCTAATATTTGTCTAAGTACAAATATGTGGTCTATGCATGATCTTCCTTTCCTAAATCCTGCCTGCTCTTTCCGAAGTTTTTCCTCACGTGTTGGTACAATTCTGTTGATGATTATTCTACAAAATACTTTACTGGTGAGTGGCAGTAGGGTAATGCCTCTCCAGTTCCCGCAATCTCTGAGGTCACCCTTCTTTGGTAGTTTTACTATAAGGCCAGTTTTCCACTCATCTGGGGCTTTTTCTAGATCCCAAATTTGTTGTAATATCCGGCAAAGTTGTTTTGGTGTTTCTGTTTCTTCTGCTTTCAACATCTCCGCAGTCACTTCATCTTCACCTGGTGCCCTGTCTGATTTTAGCTTCTTTATTGCCTCCTTTACTTCATTTATTGTTATTGGTCCTGTATTGATGTTTAATTCCGTTTTTGCTTCAGGTATGTCTATTGTTTGTGCTGCTTGTGTTCTGTTTAGTAGGGTGTTAAAGTGTTCCCTCCATCTTTCAATTTTTTCTCTTTCTCCACTGACCAGCTGTCCATTTTGTGTCCTTACTGCACTTTCACATCTTGTGTTGAAGTTACCTGTCATCTGCTTTGTGATTTTATATATGGTTTTCATGTCATTTGTATATGCTGCTTTCTCTGCTGTTTCTGCTAAGTTGTCATAGTACTGACATTTATCCTGACGGCATGATTCCTTCACTTCTTTGTCTTTTTGCGCATAATTACTTAGAACTTGTTCTTTAAGCCGTTGTGATTTGGTGTTCAGTAATTTTTTCTTGATTTCTTTTCTTTGCTCTATCTTTTCCCATGTGGTCTTGCTTATCCATTCCTCTTTTCTCCGTTTCTGATATCCCAGCACCTCTTTTGCTGTTTCCTGTAGTGTTTTATTGAACTCTAGTATGGACATTTCTGCTTCGTCTTGTAGGACACTGAAGCGGTTCTTAAGTACTATTGAGAATTCATTTCTTGTTTGCTGGTCTTTCAGTTTTCTTGTATCAAAATGTATCTTTCTGTGTTCTCCGATTGTGGCTTTCCTTAATTTTAGTTTTATTTTTGCTACCAGAAGGTTGTGATCACTTCCTACATCTGCTCCTTTCCTTGCTCGCACATCTTGTAGTGACCGTTTCCACTTGTTGTTTATCAGTATGTGATCGATTTGGTTTTCTGTGGTTTTATCTGGTGACCTCCAAGTCACCTTATGGATGTTTTTGTGTTGGAAAATTGTCCCTCCGACGGTCATCATGTTTTCTTCACAGAAACTGCACAGTCTTTCTCCATTTTCATTTATTTCTCCAATTCCTTCTCTTCCCATGATTATTCTTCTATCTTCATTTCCTTCACCTACTTTTGCATTGAAGTCGCCCAAGATGAGTAGCATATCATGCTTGGGTATTGTTTCTACTGTTGCTTGGAGGCTGTTGTAAAAATCTTCTTTTAATTCCTCTTCAACTGCTTCTGTTGGTGCATAACAAACTATAATAGACAGCTTCGTGAATCTTGAGTTGAACCGTGCATATAATAATCTCTCATTTATTGGGGTCCATTTCAGCAATGCTCTTGATGCTTCTTTTGTTATAATTAATGCTACTCCTCCTTCATGAAGATCTTCTTTACCTGACCATATTATTGTATCTTCTGTGTGCTGTGTTGTTAATTTCCTTCTGCTTTGTCCTGTCCATCTTGCTTCTTGTATTCCTAGTATGTCTAGTTTGTATCTGTGCATTTCCTTGATGGTTTGTGCTAGTTTTCCAGTCTGGTTAAGTGTTCTTACATTCCAGCTGCCTATTTGCATCTTGTGTTTAGGTTCCAGGAGGTCTGCAGTCAGGCTGGGGACTTCCAGTGGCTGGCTTTCATCCACAACCTGATAAGCATTTCTCCTTCCACCTGCATTTGTTTTTTTCCTTGCTTCCGTTTCTGTAGCAGTCTGATATTTTTTTTACCAGATAGGGTTGCTGGCCCTATGCCGAACCCTCCTTAGTCGCCTTTTACGATCATGCGTGGTAGGGTACAATGGTCCTATTCTTCTATGTGCACTCATACCGAGCGAATTGCCTGAACCGGCTTAACCCATGGGGTTAAGACACTGCTGGTGAGATTCTTCGGATGTCGCGCGTGGAGTGAAACTCCTCCCGGCCAAAGAAGAAAATGCGAAAAAGAAATTAGGGCTGCCGTGCGGCGCCAATGTGAAAAAGTGATGGAAAGAATAAAGTGAAGCTTAATCAGTATATCCAGTAGTCTCGCAGCGAGAGCTACTCATACCATGGCACCCCTGCTATAGAGGCCGGCCACGTCCGATATACACCAGCACTGGTGAAATATGCCTAAACTGGCTTAAACCAGGGGTGAAACTTGATGGCTACTCATGTCACGGTACCTCCACTCTAGAGGTCGGTCACTTCCCAAACACACCCATACTGGGATAATACGCCTAAACCGGCTCAACCCTGGGGGTGAAACTCACTAGTAGCGAGGATTCATCCTCCTGGACAAAAGCTCCATCCTGGTCACAACTAGGAAGGATAGCGGCCATGACCACAAAATGCTGAAATCCCAGACACTGGACCAGTGCAATCTAGATAGGCAACCACCTCTCACCCAGTAGGAATGTATGTGTATCTTAATCACGCTTAGGTTTTCCAGCGAGAAAGTCCAACGCTAGACTAAATGGGCAACCACCTCTCACCCAGCGGGGATACACGCCTATCCCAAAACACATCGAGGTTTTCCAGTGAGAAAGTACAACTCTAGCCTGAATGGGCAACCACCTCTCACCCAGCAGAGATATACTGATATCCAAAACACATGAGGTTTTCGGTGAGAAAGTCCAACTCTAGATTAAACTGGTGCAACGAAAACCACGGTGTCACGCATTCCCGCTTCTGAGACCCAACGAGAATATAGGCTCAAGCCCTGTGATACTCTGTACCTCTTGTGGTCCTCTCTAGGATCTCGTGTGGTCCTTTTGAGGACCACGGGACCTATCAAGGACCACAGGAATAAATTCAGCAGGATCATGGTGCAGTCTTGGTGGTAGAAGCGAACGAAGAAGAAGAAGATTGCTTAGGACTTCCTTAGTCTGCTAGAGGGTTTACATTTTCCAGGTGATATTTTTTTTTTTGCATTTCTGGCTATGAAGGATGTCATGTAGAAGAAAACAGCTAAGTTGAATCGAACAGCTAAGATGATTATCCAAAACATGTACATTAACAATGGGTAAAACACATCATAACTAGAATGAAGAGCAAACTAAATTTATGAGATAAACAAAGTTGGCTGAATTTGCATGTCTTTGGTACTACATCAACAAGGAGGGTAGAAATGGAAAAGAATTCAAATCACTAGAGAAAGTCTGGTCACCATAAGATAAGATCCTGAGAAGATAAGACAATCCATATATAAATCTACCATTTGATCTGATCTCACTATGAAACACAGAGGGACATCAAACCCCGAACTCATTTATGGAGCTTTGAAAAACAATGTTTAAAAAAAAAAAACAGATTTAAGCATTACCTCCACAATCAAATTGGAGTAGATGATAACAGACCTTGACATTTTAAAGTTAACAAAAATTAATAATAACTGTAATGAAACCAAAACTGGATGAATAAGGTTGTGCATGCACAAAAGAACAAAACGCACCCTTAGAATGCCTTGATATAGAATATGAAAAAAACTCATGAGAATTATGGGATACCATATTTCCTTGAATAAACGTCCCCGACATTTATTCATAACATTGTCCTTGTGATTTCGTATTTATCAGAGGCTGGCGGTCTATTCAAGACAGCCCTTTATTCACAAAATGCCGATCACAGTTTTGCAGAATCGGTATTAGCCTATACCGTATGTCTGTGTTTCGTAACTTTTTTCCCTCTAACATTTATTTCAGACTCGCCATTTATCTGAAGCATGCATTTATTCAAAACATGACTCCATGTCTCTCCCTCTCTCTTTCCCTCCCTCTTCCCCCCCCCCTTCTCCCTCACACACACACACTCCACACCCACCACCCCCTCCCACCCACCCCCAGCATTTAATTGAGGAAAGTGACTGCTTCAGACTTGGAGTTTAATCAATATGGTAACTGGAAAAAAAACATACAAAAGATGGAGGAAAACCTAGAATTAATGGAGAGGCTGAGTAAGTCATTTCTGAAAGGAAGATTTTGGTACTTTATTATGTCACATGAAACAACAAGGAGAGATAATGTGAATGCACTGTAAAATGTGATATGAAGCCCAGATCCTTACTGTTATAAAACCTATTACTTGGTTATCGGGCAGACATAATGTGCTGTAATCAAGTCTAAATCCTTATTACTGTAAAATCAAAGTTACTTGCTTGTCTCATTCCACTGTTATTTTCCTGCCACCTCACTCTTAGACTTCATTAATGTTTTTTTGAATTATTTTCTTTTACACTTACTATTACTTGTAATATACTTTTGTATTATTTTATATTATTTACTCTAATGCTCACTACCATTTGTAGTGTACTTTTGCATTTTTTTTCTTTAATATCTACTATCATTTCTAATTTACTTTTGTTTCCACTTCTTTGATATTACTATATTATGTGCTTCACTTTTCTATTATTTTCTTTCATCTTTATGTTTATGCTCTCACTATTACAGGTCTGAAACACTTCTGCTGTATGCCCCATTTCTTCATTTCTGTTGTATGACAATTTCTTGGTCACACATTTTCCAATCTTCTGCTCATGTAAGACCTAATATATGATTCCACAAAAGAAAATATACTGACAAAGTGCACAGAATAAATTCAGTATGATTTTGTTTCAGGACACTGGTCCCAAGCACAGTAATGTCTCCTGTAAATTTCACCCAATATAAACTACACAGATAAAGATGATTAAATTTATCCATCGCAACTCACAAACAAAATGTATTCACCTCGAGTGTTTCAGGTCCAAAATACTTATTTTTTTCCCACAGATCCAACAACTGGAGGAAAAAAAATAGTGAAATATAAAATAACAGTTATAAATGCACAAAATAACTGAGAATGATAAATGAAAAGTGGTAACACTCAGATATTACAATAAACACAGATTTAAAAATTGTAGTTTATGGTCTGGGTCGTCATCATTGCACTCCAGGCACGTCCATAGGTGCTCAAATCCCCCCTCCCCCCAAACATATCCTTCAGCATCTTGCAGCTGACAGCGCCTGTCCTGTGATGTCCTGTGTTGGCTGACCAGTTGTCTTGTACATCCAGTATGCCTCTCATTCCTGGGAGTGCCAATCTGTATTCCCAGCTCCTTCACCTTAAGCAGTGATGTAGATTCACTGCCCTCAAAGTCTACCACTCTGCCCATCTCTCTGAGCACGTTAACAATATTAGCTCAATCGAGTGGTTGTCCGTCTGCAATGATGGCAGAGCCAGCCAACCTGTCAGCTTTCTCATTTTCCTGGATGCTCACATGCTCAGGGACATGGATGAAGGTGACTGTGAATCATTAATCTCTGCAATGACGCAAGCTTCTGCCTGCGTACAGAACCTGCTAAACCTTCCAGATCATACAGAATATAAAACTGAACAAATGGGGCATCAATAATGCATATTTCATCTTCTAAATCAATCTTCCTCTCACAGCTGTCACTCTTTAGTGTGTATTAGTTTAAAAAATAGTATACTTACATTCATTTGTACTTGTTACGTGTATCAAAATGCATGAAATCAAAACATGATTATTTGGTCTTTCAAATAAAAAAATGCTTCTTGTTTTCTGACAAGAGTCACTAACAAATGATTTAGACTTACTTGTAGTCTGTAACCATAGATGCCCGCAGTACCCAGATTATACTTCAGCATGTAAGTTGTACTCATCCCCAAGGTCAATGCATCATTGCCAGCTTTCTGATAATTTCCATATATTCTCAAGGAACCAATCTTTAGGGGTACTGCACACCCACTGACAGACAGCCCCTTGCAATTCTTCATTATCTTTGGCTTCTCAGTAGCTTCCTCAAAAGCATCAAACAGTACATAGTCATTAGAAGCAAGGTAGGGAGAATATGGTGGATGTGGCAACACCATAAATCCCAAAGACTCCAACTCCACAACAGTTTCATGGCTCGTGTGTGGTCGTGCATTGTCATGCAGAAGCAACACACAATTGGGACCACTTTCTCGAGTCGCTGTTGGATTTTGCAGCATAAACTTTGCACTGGCCACAGTAACGTGCACTGCTGATTGTCATCCCCTGTGAAGCCAGTCAACCAAGAACCAAGAGTACACCAGTCATTCATAAATCACTGTAGCCTTCTGCTGCTCTCCCTAGGGAGCTAAATGAAATTTCTTGGGTCCATCTCGCTGTCCATGTGTGCATGAGGGCTGGCGGAAAAATGACGTGCTAATGCTCCCCACTGTCGCACTTGTCTGGTAGCCTGGCCATGTTTTAATGACCTATATACATGTTCATAAACATATATCTTAAATTTCTCTAGCAAAAAGCACCACCGGAAAAATGATGCCCGTACAAATCATTTCTTAGTAATCCTCATGTGTTTACCATCCATATCTGCAGTTTTGTTTTTTTGGGGTTTTTTTTTTTTTTAAAAATAAATTAGACTAACTTTTCTTTCTGTAGTCCAACATGCAGGAAACTCCAGCGTAGAGAACAAAATAACAACACACCTCCTCAGATCATCAGAGAAGTACCCCTCAAGACAAGCACTTCAGACAACTACCAAACTCAGCTTTTTGAGTGATTTCATTATGCCTGTAGATGCGTCTCAGTGTTTCACAATTAGTGTAATTTTAGAGAATGTAAAAAAGGCAAAGTACACCCTGTGGACATAATTTTGTTATATCTTACCTTATTCAGTTTTTGTATCTTGTCTTCATCGGCGCTCAGACTTGACGTACAGAATATTGGAACAACAACAGTTTCGAGAGCCATCCGAAGGGTCTCTACATTGCGCCGGACGCTGAAATATTTCATGATGGCATGATGGAATATGAATGGAAGCTACAAAAATGACTTCAACCTTTTCATAATCTTTCTCGATTTTTTCCTTATCTTTCTTGCATTTCTATACTGTTATAAATAATACACTCTATTCTCATTTATCCAGAGAGGGCTGTGTGACATGAACATAAATCTAGAGTGGATTTTACATGGTCAGTGTACAACCATATTAACATCTATTGGTGTGCAAAATTATCCAAACCAAGTCAATGTCATAACTATGTTCTGTATGATTTTTGGTGATGATAATAATAATAATATTAATGGTAATAATAAATACTATGAGGCCCAGTGGCTTGCTTTTATCCTCAGTAAAGACAAAAAATGCTCTCACAGCTTTCCCCTATTTCACAAAGCCCTCATAAAAAAATGAGAAGAAACCTCTAAACAAACTGCAATACCAGATTTTTCAGTACCCATGAGTACTGGAAACCTCAAATCGGAAACAAATACCACATCAGGAAGAATTTAGGTTATAAAGGAGTGACATAAAGACAATTATTATTATTATTATATACCATGCCAGATAGTCTTGATGATAATGTTTCTCCATATTATGTGATCCTTAGTGTTTTCATTTATTTCAGGTGCTATTCTTTTCCCCCTGTCACTTGGTTAGTCCCCTGAGATATTTTTCTCTTGGCCTTCTCTCCTTTTTTCCCTTGAATTTTCCAGCTATTACTAGATTCCAACTTCTGACTTCTCATGACATATCCAAGAAAGTCTGATCGTCTTTTCCTTATCATTTTAAATAGTGTTCACTGTTTTGAAACTTCTTTGAGGACCTCTTCATTTCTGTCTGACCATGATATATGCTGCATCTTTTGCCAAAATAACATCTCTGTCGATTATAAGTTTGTCATCTTTTTCTTGACTGTCCAAGTTTCACAGTCATATAGTAATACTGGCTCAGAAATAGCACTGTGGTAGTCTTTTCCCCACTTTTAGGGGCATCTTATTTGTTAGCCTTTGCCTTACCAATTCATGATTTTATTTCCTTTGTGAACTTGACATCAGCTGTTATATATAAATGTTAAATATAAACACACAATAAAATGAAAAGCAGGTGAGAGATAAGGGCTTCATCCTTTACAGATGTGACTAATTAACTCACCAATGATGCATAACATCATTTATAAGGTATATGAGATGAAGCCTCAGCTGGAATGGGGCATCTTTGGCAGTGATTCTGTAACAAATAAAAATGTTATCATCATTATAAGGCTCTTTTGGCCCATTACAGGAGTATTTAAGAGTTTACAAAATAGTTACCCCTATGCCTATCTGTTGACATCTGAACCATGGGCTAAATATGGCCCGCAACATGATATCATCTGATCTGCAGGCCCAAAATATATCACATCTAACTTGCATGTAGTGGCCCTAATACAGCACCCATTCAGATGATGTTCTTCAAACTGTTTCATTTAGTCTGCCAAAAAGTCCTGAGACTTTCAGGCAACATAGAACAATAAGTATCACTCTAACTCCTGTGTCCTTATAATATTATGTAGCTGCAGTGCACATATTTCGTACTTTGTTTTATTATTATCACCTTCATTTATTAGCTACAGAGATGAATGTGGGCCAGCATATACTTACACATACAGCATCTGTCCCTTTTGCAAAGGATGGCTGCTGACCCTTGCCTGTCCCCAACTGCTCACTCCTTATTTTACCACATCTTCTGCCTCCATTTCACACCTCTGTGTATTTTTAAGCCTTCTTCTACCCTCTGATGTTTGGGAATCCCACAAAAAAAAAGAAACACATGCCTCGCAAGAGCTCAACTGAATATGTACACTTTATCTAGCTCCACTGTCTTTATTTAAACATCTTGATCTAATTGAAATGTTCATAAACAGCTCTGTACCTGATGAAGTTATAGCATTTCACCCCTACTATCTTGTACTAAGAGCCTTTTATGAATATATTTTTGCTGCTGTTCACTATATTTCTCAACAGTTTCAAGTCAAAAATGTTTCCCTGTTAGTCAAATATGTGGAAATAGCCTCAGGAGTCTTGTCACTTCATCTGTTATAACCTGCTCCTTCACAAACATATTCATGCAAATATAAATAGTGTAAGATGTTTCTTCATAATAAAATTCCAAACTACCATTTGTATTTGTATAATATGCAATAATCATCCCCCGCAAGATCACAATAACAATCCTAATCATTAATATTTTTCAGCCTGAAAATAACTCACCTTTTCAAAAAATACTGAGCCAGGGCATCACAGAATTTTTCCGATGAAGTTCTCTGCATGATCCAGTTCTTCCCAGCCTGAGCAGATATATATATATATACACACACAGTACTTGTGATTTGACATTACAAAATGTTACTGTATTTCCCACCATTTAACATGCATTTTTTTCCAGAAATCACTCTGCATCCTACACCCTCATGGATAAGCCTGAGTAGGCCTCAAAGTAGATGTTACAGCTACTAGAATAATACCTAAGCACCCATGTTTAACACACTAGTCTACTGACAACCCAAGAATGAAATAAATATATGATTATGAATGATTAGATTATGATTACAATTCACAATAATATAAAAAGAAAACCAATAGTCAGTAGTAAATTGTTTGATAGCCTTACTTTATATTTTTCCTGACACTTTGTGATGTACTGTATTTATCTATCATTACATGTTTTTTTTTAATTCTGAGTATAGATGAGTCATCAGCTGAATACCAAAACCAAAAACCTAGGTAAAATCTATAAGATTACCCTGGTGCTGTAAATATAATCTGGCCATTGTTATTTTGGTGTTACCTGCCACTGTTGGTGTTAGCATCTTACACAGACAGTGAATGGCTTCATCATCAGCCTCAAATATATATGAGTTTTCAGTGGTAAATGGTAACATTAATAAATCTTTACTAAAATGGTCAAATTACTGAGCTCAACTATACCATGACTTTTTTTTTTTTAAATAAAATCATTGATTATTTGTTAGGATAATCCCATGGGAAGAACTGTGTTAAGAACACACTTATCTTAACACAGTCTTTGTGAGACAGGGAACATAGATCTGTTTGCTTAAAAACTCTGACCTATTTCTGTAGCCCAGAAACCTGTAGCAATCAACACTAATTGTAATTGTTATTTTTGTAAAATGTAATGTTAAGTTGGTGGAAGGATGGGGGCATGGAGATCGCCGGCAGGGATGAGGAAAGTCTGGTGTGAAACTAGTGAATCCAGGACATGACAAGCCTATGGGTCATTACAACAATGGCTATCAGAATGATGTAAACAAAACAGAGCCAGCAGACTATAGGTGGCAGGGAATGGATATCGCTGAGGCACTCATCAGATTCCTCATCCCAAAGTTGGAGTGTCTCTGTGGAACTGTCTCAAAGCCATCTGGCCACCCAGCGTTGCATGCAGGATCTGACGTGGAGAAGGGGCTTAAGTACAGCCGCCAGAGGCTGAAAACAGTTTTGGCCAGGCTAGCATACACCACTGTCTTCATGGCAGTCTGAGCAAGACCACAGTCTGCCCTAGCAAGGAAAGGTGCCCAGCCAAAAGGTGCATCACAAAAATCAGGGTACCACACATCATCGTCAGTGTGCGTACAAAGAAGAAGAAGTTAGGATAAATGAATAGTTTTATGCTGAAGCCGCAGCCATAATTTGTATGATGAAAGTGGCAGTAACTGATAATGTTCACCATGAAACAAATCTATAGTGAGGTGCCTGAATGTGACACTACATTTGACTTGGAAAATGTTGCACTTTTAGGGGGTTTTTTTTCAAAGTACTCTTGCAAATTGGTGTTCTTTACAGCTGATGCAGTGAAGATGTTGTGCACAGCATCATGTTGGCTTGGGGAGCATGTCATGGCAGCTTTTTTTTTCAGTCTCTGGGTACAGCTAAAAAGCAGGAGTGTGCTATACTTCTTTAGCAGACTCCACCACCATATCAGCCATATCAGCCAGACTAGACCTGTTATTGGGGGTACAAATGAAAAAGTGGAACAGGGTCTTAGTTCTTCAACTCTGGTATTAGCATGTCTGCTATGAGCTGCCGACTGCTATATCAGACAGCGTCTTTGTGTGCCCCTATGTCCCCCTCCTAAAAAAAATAAAATAACAATCATCACAGGTCAAACAGAATGGAAAATTTCAACACACTATCACAAGGCACAATCTCTTAGAAAAATGTGTTAGTCTTGGGTATGAAAACTATTATAGTATGACTATAGATCAATACAAAACTGGTGTCATCAGTGCTGTACAATATGGAATATATTATAAAGGAGATCAGAACACTCATGGACTTGACCGGACTGCAATGATGATGATACTGATAAAGCCACAAAAAATGCAATGGATGCCCAAGAGAAAGAAAAAGGGAGAGCAGTCCAAGACAACCTGGGGAATAACTGTAGAAGGTGAGGTAAAGCAACACAGCCAGGACACCATATAAAGGCTAGATGCAGACCACACACACACACACACACACACACAAATGGACAAAATTTGCTGCTGCCCTGCAAAATGCCACAAGATGTACAGAGCAGCGATGGCTTAGCTGATCATCACCCAAGGACTGGACAGAACCACTGAAAACAAGCAAGAAGATAAGAAACAGAATAATTTATAACAAGTCTTCTTTGAATGATGACAATGCACATTTTGGAGTTCTGCTTGATTACACATACACTGGATCATCTAGTTTTCTTGTCAAAATGATTCTAGATCATGACAGATAAAATATGCTTTCACACAATGTGTGACTTATCACAGCCAATTATTGTAAAATAAGACAAAGATAAGGAATGTTTGTGTAAACATGTACTGCTGATCAAAAGCAATACTTGTACTTTAATCTTTATCTCCTGACTAGATCTGATGTGTCTCAATGCTTTGTGAGCACTATACAGACATGATAAGACAAAGTTAATAAACTACAATTACTGTAATAGCTTATGTTCTTCTTAGACAGATGAAAATTAGATGAGGCAAGAAAGGAGAAAATCAGGCAGCTAGTTAGTCATAAAGCTAAATATAAGATCTTTGCAGCATTAATGTATAAACTATTAACTTAATCGTTAAATAATAAAGCTGTTCCTCCTTGGAACACTTGTTCTTAATTGAAATCATGAAAAGTTAGAGAAAATGAAAGAAACTGACATTAACCAGATAAAAAACACTAATAGTGAAGAAAAAAAAAAGCAATGAAAGTTCTTGGATCAAGAAACAGATGGTCTTCTATTAACGTGAACCAGTTAAATTTGGATACAAAATCCACTGCTGGCGAGATTCTTCAGCTGCTGTGCATGGGGTGAAACTCCTCCCGGCCAATGAAGAAAAATGCAATTAGGGTTGCTGCCATGGAAAAGGTGAAGGAAAGGATTAAGGGAAGTAACCAGTAGTCTTGAGGTCTGGGCTACTCAAATCACAGCACCTCTGGTCTAGAGGCCAGCCACATCCTATATACACCCATACTAGACCAGATTGTCTAAACCAGCTTAATCCAGGGGTTAAACTAAGACACTGCTGGCGAGATTCTTTGGCCAATGAAGAAAATGCAAAAATGCGATTAGGGTTGCCATGGTGTGAAAAATGTGATGGAAAGGATAACGTGAAGTTTAAGTGGTATGTCCTGTAGTCTCATGGGGAGAGCTACTCATATCACATCCTATATACACCCAAACTGGAGCAGACTGCCTAAACCAGCTTAACCCAGGGGTTAAACTAAGACACTGCTGACGAGACTCTCCTGGCCAATGAAGAAAATGCAAAAATGCGATTAGGGTTGCCATGCTGTGAAAAAAGTGATGGAAATGATAAAGAGAAGTTTAATCAGTATGTCCAGTAATCTCACGGAGAGAGCTACTCATATCACAGCACCTCTGCTCTAGAGGTCAGCCATGTCCTATATACACTCATACTGGAGAAATATGCCTAAACTGCTGTAACTGGTATTTTTGATTAAGTATATGTCCGTGTGTGTGCGTGTATGTGTGTGAGTGCTATTTTATTAGGTTAATTACCTCTTCTCTTTTACTTTGAATGCAATAGTTTAATCTTACACTCTTTTGATCCTTTTTTCCTAATGTAATTTGTATACTTGTATTAAATCGAGTGTGTTGAAAGAATGAAAGATGGAGTGATGAAGGGCAGAATGTAAGACGAGCCTGTGTGCCCAATTCTTTACCCTTTAAAAATAAAGATTATTCACTCATTCATAACCCAGGGGTGAAACTTGATGACTACTCATGTTGCGGCACCTCTGCTCTAGAGGTCTGTCACATCCTAAATACACCCAACTGGATAATATGCCTAACCACCGAGAACACAGGCCCAAGCCCTGCGATACTTTGAACCTCCTGTGGTCCTCACAGGGATCTCTTGTGGACCTCTCCTATCATGGACCACAGGAGTAAATTCAGTAGGATCACTGGGCGGTCTTGGTGGTAGAAGCGAACGAAGAGGAAGGATACAAAATATTTTCAACCACAATCTTAAAGAATATGTGTAAGAAGGATAAATGAACAAATACTATCACTGAGTTTTAACACTAGATAGTTACAAGTATGGCATCCTTTGTACAGGACTCTATGATAGGATGTACTGCCTGGTTGAAATCTTCAAGTGTCAGTTCACACTCCTGCAGCAGGGAGTCCAGTTTGTCCTCTAGACTTTTCACTATAGTCTCTTGGATCTGGCTCTGTATGGAGAAAAGTGACACTGTGAGAATGAGAGTGCTGTGAAAGACAGGCCAGAAGTGAATTATATGAGATGGAGTATGTGAATGAAAGAGATGTGGCATGTGAATGAACGAGATGTGGCATGTAAGTAAATGAGATAAGGCATGTGAATAAATGAGATGAGGCATGTGAATAAATGAGATGAGGCATGTGAATAAATGAGATGAGGCATGTGAATAAATGAGATGTGGCATATGAATAAATGAGATGAAGTATGTGAATAAATTAAATGTGGCATGTGAATAAATTAAATGTGGCATGTGAATAAATTAAATGTGGCATGTGAATAAATTAAATGTAGCATATGAATAAACGAGATGTGACATGCGAATAAATGAGATAAGTATGTGAATAAACAATATGTGGCATGTGAATAAATGATATGTGGCATATGAATAAATAAGATGTAGCATGTGAATGAATGAATAATCTTTATTTTTAAAGGGTAAAGAATTGGGCACGTAGGCCCGTTTTACATTCTGCCTTTTAATAAAGTGAATAAATGAGATGAGGAGTGTGAATAAATGAGATGAGGTATGTGAATAAATGATATGAATATATGAAGAATTTGAATGAAGAAATGAATTGAGTGAGAAGTAGTTATCTGTTCCAAAGCTAGTAAGCAAATAAGCCACAGACTATTCGAACAAATCAAATGTCTGCATGAAATATGGGATAAATAATTCTTTCAGTGAAAACCTCAGTCAGTGAGATGGACAGGATAAGTGCAAGTAGAAATTCAAGAAATAAGTTTTTTTTAAGTGCATTATTTCAGCATTTTGTGAAATAACATTTCAGTAATTATAAGAAAGATGACTCCCTTTCTCCACAGTAGAAAGCATGCCTAGAGTCATTAAATATAACTGACTGGAAGAAGAGCTGATGGTCTCAAACAGACTGGGCAGGTAAACATAACTTACATAATCAAAGCTTACAACAAATGGGCACTTATTTATGTCTTTTATATATTTTAGGATCATGTCTCAGTCAGTCACTTGCATGTCCCTTGTGGAACTTTGCCTCCCTAACAGCACTCCTGTAGGCCTCTCGGTTGTAAGCAGGATGGCCTGCTGCTGATGCATCCATTTGCAGATCATCAATGATGTCTTGCAGCTATCTTCATCTTGGTCTTCCTATTTCCTATTATGTACCCTTCCAAGATGGTCTTCTCTAAATTATCATGACATTTAATATGTCCACAATATTTAAGTTTTCTTTAATCCTCTTTACTAGCCAACCTTCTTCAACATTAAGTTCTTGTAGTATGGATATATTTGTTCTTTTTTGTGTCCATGATATTTGAAAAACTCTTCTGTAGCATTTACATTCAAAGGCATTTATGTATTTCTCAGCTGTTTTATTAAGTGTCCAGGTCTCATAGGCATATGTTGCAATGGGAAAGATGCATGCCCCTAAAAATATTTTTGTAGTTCTGTTTGTTCCTCTCCACAGCTTCTTTTGTTGTTTTATTTTTTGAAGAGCGATAGCTGTCCTCCTTTTAATTTCCCTCATTGTATCTCCATCATATCTATACCTGTATTACACACCTGCCCATATTACAGAAGAGAAAAAAAAACCCAGCCATACTTTACCTGCTGCTGCTGCATAAGCACTTGGTACTGAGCTGCCAAGTTGTTCTCACTCTGGCTAACTTGGTCTTGTATGTGGGTCTGTAACTGGCTAACTTGAGCTTGAGCCTGGTAAAACAAGACATTTTTGTATGTCATTTTTACACACATCATCTAACAGGCTTCACCCATTCACTACTAATCTAGGGCATTAATCAACCAAGCAGTTAATCCCCAATTTTCCTTGCAGTGATTTCCAGGAAGTAGTTAGCTCCCTCTGCTTTGCTTCTTGGTCAGTTTCTGTTTGGAGATCCAAGCATGGTTCATGTTTTTAAGATCTACTTGCAAAACTTTTCTTCCAGTTACTTTTGGCTAAGCTCTTTTTTTAACTTTTTCATCTGATGTCCAGGAATGCTTATAGCTGATCAAAACCAATCAAATTCCTGCATGACTTTGTTGATAAAACATGCCAGACTCCATGTTATGTCAGGGGAGCTGATCGTTATTGGGGGTAATCTATGGTAAGATAACTCTGATAATCTTTCACTGGACAGGTGGTGTAACAAGACCAGAGTATACATATAATTATGGGACAGTAATCACCATCATAATCTCACATACTTACAATCTGAATTGTTTACTAAACTTAAGCTGGATCACATTATTTGTTACTGAATAGAAACTACAGTCATGTACTGATATACTATATTGAAACCAGTCATACTGTAATAAACTATATATATATATATACCACAATCATATTCGATAAGCAATACAGAAGCTTCTCAGCCTTGTGGCTACCATCAAGTGCCCGAGGCCTGCCCTGCATATTCTATGCTGGGGGCATGGTCCACATCTCGTTTACCCTTTACGGGCAGGCCCAGTATTGCAGTGCCGCTGGGTCCATTGCCTGTTGTTTTCATCATCTTTAAAAAAAATGTACAGAAGTCATAGTCTTTTTTTTTTTCTTCTTCTTCTTCTACTATTTTCTGAAGCTGACTTGCTACTTTTTGGAAAGACAACACAGAAGAAGATATAAAGGAAATTGGTGTCAAACAGACTGGGCAGGTAAACATAACTTACATAATCAAAGCTTACAACAAATGGGCACTTATTTATGTCTTTTATATATTTTAGGATCATGTCTCAGTCAGTCACTTGCATGTCCCTTGTGGAACTTTGCCTCCCTAACAGCACTCCTGTAGGCCTCTCGGTTGTAAGCAGGATGGCCTGCTGCTGATGCATCCATTTGCAGATCATCAATGATGTCTTGCAGCTATCTTCATCTTGGTCTTCCTATTTCCTATTATGTACCCTTCCAAGATGGTCTTCTCTAAATTATCATGACATTTAATATGTCCACAATATTTAAGTTTTCTTTAATCCTCTTTACTAGCCAACCTTCTTCAACATTAAGTTCTTGTAGTATGGATATATTTGTTCTTTTTTGTGTCCATGATATTTGAAAAACTCTTCTGTAGCATTTACATTCAAAGGCATTTATGTATTTCTCAGCTGTTTTATTAAGTGTCCAGGTCTCATAGGCATATGTTGCAATGGGAAAGATGCATGCCCCTAAAAATATTTTTGTAGTTCTGTTTGTTCCTCTCCACAGCTTCTTTTGTTGTTTTATTTTTTGAAGAGCGATAGCTGTCCTCCTTTTAATTTCCCTCATTGTATCTCCATCATATCTATACCTGTATTACACACCTGCCCATATTACAGAAGAGAAAAAAAAACCCAGCCATACTTTACCTGCTGCTGCTGCATAAGCACTTGGTACTGAGCTGCCAAGTTGTTCTCACTCTGGCTAACTTGGTCTTGTATGTGGGTCTGTAACTGGCTAACTTGAGCTTGAGCCTGGTAAAACAAGACATTTTTGTATGTCATTTTTACACACATCATCTAACAGGCTTCACCCATTCACTACTAATCTAGGGCATTAATCAACCAAGCAGTTAATCCCCAATTTTCCTTGCAGTGATTTCCAGGAAGTAGTTAGCTCCCTCTGCTTTGCTTCTTGGTCAGTTTCTGTTTGGAGATCCAAGCATGGTTCATGTTTTTAAGATCTACTTGCAAAACTTTTCTTCCAGTTACTTTTGGCTAAGCTCTTTTTTTAACTTTTTCATCTGATGTCCAGGAATGCTTATAGCTGATCAAAACCAATCAAATTCCTGCATGACTTTGTTGATAAAACATGCCAGACTCCATGTTATGTCAGGGGAGCTGATCGTTATTGGGGGTAATCTATGGTAAGATAACTCTGATAATCTTTCACTGGACAGGTGGTGTAACAAGACCAGAGTATACATATAATTATGGGACAGTAATCACCATCATAATCTCACATACTTACAATCTGAATTGTTTACTAAACTTAAGCTGGATCACATTATTTGTTACTGAATAGAAACTACAGTCATGTACTGATATACTATATTGAAACCAGTCATTCTGTAATAAACTATATATATATATACCACAATCATATTCGATAAGCAATACAGAAGCTTCTCAGCCTTGTGGCTACCATCAAGTGCCCGAGGCCTGCCCTGCATATTCTATGCTGGGGGCATGGTCCACATCTCGTTTACCCTTTACGGGCAGGCCCAGTATTGCAGTGCCGCTGGGTCCATTGCCTGTTGTTTTCATCATCTTTAAAAAAAAATGTACAGAAGTCATAGTCTTTTTTTTTTCTTCTTCTTCTTCTACTATTTTCTGAAGCTGACTTGCTACTTTTTGGAAAGACAACACAGAAGAAGATATAAAGGAAATTGGTGTCACCAACTGGAGAAAGGAGATAAGAAACAGAGAGGAATGGAGGCAAACTTTTTCTGCAGCAATGAGCCTCAGTGGATCAGAAAGCTGAAGAAGAAAAGAAGACTTGCATATTTTTTAAGTAACCAGCGGTCAGCTGGAGTTTATGTACATCCCCTAGAACAGGTGTTCTAACCTGGGGTTCCTGTGTAGCATGGCCTTGTAAGTAATGATTATAGTTGTTATTATTATTATTAATGAATATGATTATGAAAATATACTGTAAACTAAATAGTAACATTGAATAGCGACAGAAAAAAGTAGGTAGGAAAAAAAGGAAGAGAACGGTATAAAACTTCCATGACAAGATGCGGACAAAAGTAAAAGTGGAAACAGTGAATAGAAAAAGATGAGACTCAGTAACGCTGAGATAGAGGTAACACAAAGCAAAGACACCAAAAAATAAGATGGTCCAGTGATAACAAAGTGATGACTGGACGCTGACACGTGTAAACAAAATAGAAAAGACGAATAGAAAAGGCAGACACAATGAAAAAGCGAGGACGCAATAAAACATCCAACATGAAAGAGAAGGTTATTGACTTAGGTAAAATAATAATTGTATAGATGAAACTGACACAGACTGACACACGTTAGGACGCGATTGCACATGGTTTTTAAATAAAGGAGTGACCAACTCTGCCAGCTGACCAATTAAATATTTAGAGGCGTGGCCTATTGGACAATTGACTTACAAGAGATAAGTCACAGGGCAGTCTGAATGATGGACAATCATGGGAACATGGGCTCATGGGAACCAGTGGACATCTGAAGGGTGGAGCCAAAATACTTATTGATTAATCCGTCAAGCTGGACTTGAAGATAAAAAGGTGTGCGGAGAGACTGGAGAAGAAGGAAGAAGAAGTAGAGGAGAGAGGAGATAGAGGATGGGGCCTGAAGATGGAAGAACAGACAATCAGGGACGAAGAAGTACGGAAATACAGGAAAGAACAAAGAAGTACGGAAGTACAGGAAAGAACGAAGAAGTACAAAAGTCCTGAAGAGGAGACAGAGGAGGGAGCTGAAGACGGAAGAACAGACAATCACAGAAAGAAGAAGAACCAAGAAGAAAAAGGACGAAGTACGGAAGTAGAGGAGAGGAGACAGAAGAGGGAGCCCGAAGACGGAAGAACAGAAAACCAAGAAGTACAGAAGTGGAAGAGAGAGGAGACAGAGGAGGGAGATCCTAAGAACACCTTCGGTCCGGCAAGTAGCGACTGACCAGAACTACAGGAAGGATGGTCAGTGCACGTGGATAGTCAAGAGTGAAGAAAGAAGGTCCGACCAAAACAGCCGAGAAGCCATCAAATGAGAGATCAGAACAGAAGTCCAGAGAAGAGGCAAGTAGACTTTGCTCGTTAGTACACTGTGATTGAGAGATGGCAGAGGAAGACCGTCAGAAGAAATCAGAAGACAGGCAAGAGAAGAAAGAGGACGAGACGATATAAAATCAGAAGTAGTGTTAGACGGAAGATGGTTTTCAAGTGATTCAAGTATTTAAGAATTGACACTTTTGAAACTTTGAGTACAGTGATTTTAGATGAGAAACTAGTTGATCATGTGTTGCAGATGTGATATAACACTGAGATAGGAAATGTTCTCATATCAAGTGTAGAACACTATGACTTTGAGAAATTGAGAAATGCTGTATGTAGAATATGACAGAGTTTGATATTGTGAACAAATGATTAAATGACTCAATCAAATTGATGTTGTCGACAATACATCTTGAACTTATTTGTCAGAATTAAATAATGCAGTGAACTTTTCATCGGACTTCCTCTGATTAGTGAAGTGGCAATGTTTGTGAAACCTAATCTAAACAACAAAATCTGGATGTGTGTGAAGATAAAGTCGGTATTAATCAAGAACATCTTCTTTAGTCAAAAATATGATAGTAAATAACATTAATGTCTTCAGTCATCAATAATAAGAGTTCACAACATGTCAATATTATACATGGAATGATTTTTAGGGGTTTATGAACTAGGAAATGGATTTGCTTGCTTTTAAAAAATCTTAGCATCATCTGGGTTCTATTTATTGCTTCATTTTTAAAGTTGCCCACAGCTCTTCTCAGGCTGGAAAACTGGCCCACAGCTCTTCTCAGGTTGGAAAGGAGCTCCACAGCTGTTCTCAGGCTGGAAAGGGGCTCCACAGCTGTTCTCAGGCTGGAATGGGGTCCACAGCTGTTTTCAGGCTGGGATTCTGGCCCACAGCTCTTCTCAGGTTGGAAAGGGGGTCCACAACTAAAAAAATTATAGGTTAATAACCACTACCACAGATTCATTAATGACCTGGTCAAGGAACTTCCCTATGGAATCAAAGTGGCACTGTATGCAGATGATCTGGTCATGTGGTGTACAGACGAATATGCGACAGTTGCTACACAGAGAGCAGCAGACATCTTGACATCATGGACAAACAAATGGTGTGTAAGTATCAACACAGATAAATCAAGTACCACTCTGTTCACCCTCTCATCTAAACAGAAAGCAGGTAAGATCTTTGTAAATGAAATACCCTTAAGGATGGACAACCAACCCACTTACTTAGGAGTGACTCTTGACTCAAAACTGATGTGGAAGCAACACATCAACAGTGCAGAAGCAAAAGCCAGAAGAAAACTAGCCATATTAAGAAAATTGAGTGGAACCACATGGGGATCTAGTGAAAGAATCCTCAAGAATGTATATCAGCAAAGTATTCTACCACATTTAGAATATGGCTCAACATCTTGGTGCACAGCATCAAACACTACACTGCATAATCTAGACAAGGTTCAAAATCAGTCACTACGGATTATCACAGGTGCCATGAGGTCCACACCAATAGTAGAAATGCAGAAAATAGTTGGTGTTCAACCGCTAAAGGAACGTAGAGACACAAAGGTCATGACCATGGGAGAAAAATTCCTTAGCTCTGTAAGCCATCCCCTGAAGGAGAGATTCAATAACTTGGCATTAGGACGACTTAAAAGAAGCAGCTTCATTCATCAGGCCAAGTGTATGCGTAAGCTGATACCTGACCTTCCAACTGTAGTCGCTCCATTATCATCTGTACCAGAGCATACACCATGGAAAGAAGCAGATTATACACAAATAACTATTCAGACTGAAGTGAAAGGTGTGCAGAATGGTGAGATGCAGAGCAGTCTTGTAAGATCAACAGCCACACTT
Organism: Achatina immaculata; assembly: GCA_009760885.1. NCBI lineage: Eukaryota > Metazoa > Mollusca > Gastropoda > Stylommatophora > Achatinidae > Lissachatina > Lissachatina immaculata. Next base: position 12,827,370 of record CM019720.1, on the reverse strand, counting down.
AGTGTGCTAGATGACAAATATCCATGTGACACCTGGATACGTGTGTATACAGATGGATCTGCACATAATGCCATAAAGAATGGAGGGGCAGGAGCATATACTGAATATCCAAACAACACCATTGACAAGATTTCATACCCACTGGTAAATACTGCAACAATTTTGATGCAGAAGTTAGGGCAATTATTGCTGCAGTTGGAAAAACTATCAGACTCCAGAATTGATACGTGTCCTGTAGTAATTCTCACAGATGCAAGATCAGTACTGGAAGCTCTTCAGTGCAACAAACTACCAGACCTTAAAGATGCCTTGTCAAAAATTGGCTTACAATATGGAGTCGCTTTGCAATGGATTCCCTCCCACTGTGGGATACCAGGCAATGATAAAGCTGACCATCTGGCCAAAGAGAGCACTGAAATGGAGCAACCAGAATCACCTATAATCAGAAGAAAAGCATGATTAAAAACCTACAGGAAGCCACAAACACCACCACATGATGACTATCACATGCTAAACAGAAAGGAACAAGTCACCATCTTCCGTCTCCGAACAGGACACAGCCGACTCCGAAGTCATATGTATACAAAGTTTAAGGTTGGTACTACTAATCTATGTACATGTGCCCAGGTGCCCCAAACTGTGGAACATATCCTCCAGAACTGCATCAACTACGAGACACTGAGAAATAATTACTGGCCCAGTGAAACCAATAAAGAAGATAAGCTCTACGGTTCCATACATGAGTTACAAAAAAAACAGTGAAATTTATCCAAAAGACAGGACTGCAGATATAGACAGACAATGCGAACGAAGAAGAAGAAGAAGAAGACTACCACAGAGCTTTTCTTGTACTGATATAAGCTTTGGCCATGTCTGTCTTCTCTGCTCCTCATATGCTGGCATTCTTGTGGAATAGTGCCACATAACCAATATACATGATTATAACTTTGACCTGTTTATGGAGGCATCCAGTTTTAAACTTCCTTACTCAAACAACTTGAAATATGATATTATTACAATAGATATGTCTATTCCTTTCAATTAAATGCTCTAGCAGACAGCCATTTTTATTTATTTCTATTGTGTTTGGATTAATTTTTAAAGCAAGTTCTCAGACATCAAGAAGCTCTGCAGAAGGACATGCAGAGAGACTTCATGAAACCATAAGAAATATGTATTCACAATGTCCACACTGTGCCACATATACATGAGAGAGATACTGCCTCTCGCTTGTCCATTACTGCTATGGTGACTTCTTACCTGTGTTATCTGCTCTTGAAGTTGTGGGTTTGGTTGCCACTGCCTGCCTGGCATCATAGGCTGCAACACCTGCTGAGCAACCTGTTGCTGCTGCTGCTGTTGTTCTAAATGCTGCTTCTGATTAAGTTCTGATAAACAAAAGAACAGCATTAAATATATTTACATGCTCAGTTTACTGCACTTGTAACACCAAAATATTATATTTTGTGAAGGTTCTATTCTGAAAGTTTAAAAATATACAGCATGAATGACTTATAAGGAGAGAAAAATCTAGCAAATGGAATAAGACAGGCTGTAGGAAGATGAAGGTGAAATCAGGAGAATACAACTTACGAGCAATTTCAGAAGCCACTCTGAACTTGTAGTAGGTGTAGAACTCCCCACCAAACAAGAAGGAAAACTTGGGGTTGTCCTTTTGCTTCTGCTTGGTCATCTCTTCAAACTGGGGTCCATTTCTAGCCACAAAATTGGCCAGTTTGTCAATGATGTTCTTCATTTCAGGATCTGTGGATTGTTATAATACAGGGTGTCAAAGCCAGAAAAAAAAAGGTACTCAAACTGAATGAGACAGTGGTCAGTGGCCCATAACCGGCTGCTTGCGCCAGGGTTGGCAAACCACAGCTGACCAAACCCTATTCTACCTCCCAAAGTTGTTCTGGAAATAGACACCAGCCTGGATGAGTGAGCAGGAATTGCAATGGGAAGGCAAATCTGGTCCTAAAAAGACACTGATCCAGAGTTGTATGTCTGGGGCTGAAAGCTGCACCGCCATGACACAACACAACCCGCGCTTTTCTGAGGACGCGCGGAAGAAACCCAGAAAATCAATGCTGTAAACAAGCAAACACATATCACAAAACAACATCCAATTATAATCTTAATGATCTAATTCACCAAAAATATAACTGATCTAGAAGACAGCCATTTTATTTATTTCTATTGTGTTTGGATTAATTTTTAAAGCAAGTTCTCAGACATCAAGAAGCTCTGCAGAAGGACATGCAGAGAGACTTCATGAAACCATAAGAAATATGTATTCACAATGTCCACACTGTGCCACATATACATGAGAGAGATACTGCCTCTCGCTTGTCCATTACTGCTATGGTGACTTCTTACCTGTGTTATCTGCTCTTGAAGTTGTGGGTTTGGTTGCCACTGCCTGCCTGGCATCATAGGCTGCAACACCTGCTGAGCAACCTGTTGCTGCTGCTGCTGTTGTTCTAAATGCTGCTTCTGATTAAGTTCTGATAAACAAAAGAACAGCATTAAATATATTTACATGCTCAGTTTACTGCACTTGTAACACCAAAATATTATATTTTGTGAAGGTTCTATTCTGAAAGTTTAAAAATATACAGCATGAATGACTTATAAGGAGAGAAAAATCTAGCAAATGGAATAAGACAGGCTGTAGGAAGATGAAGGTGAAATCAGGAGAATACAACTTACGAGCAATTTCAGAAGCCACTCTGAACTTGTAGTAGGTGTAGAACTCCCCACCAAACAAGAAGGAAAACTTGGGGTTGTCCTTTTGCTTCTGCTTGGTCATCTCTTCAAACTGGGGTCCATTTCTAGCCACAAAATTGGCCAGTTTGTCAATGATGTTCTTCATTTCAGGATCTGTGGATTGTTATAATACAGGGTGTCAAAGCCAGAAAAAAAAAGGTACTCAAACTGAATGAGACAGTGGTCAGTGGCCCATAACCGGCTGCTTGCGCCAGGGTTGGCAAACCACAGCTGACCAAACCCTATTCTACCTCCCAAAGTTGTTCTGGAAATAGACACCAGCCTGGATGAGTGAGCAGGAATTGCAATGGGAAGGCAAATCTGGTCCTAAAAAGACACTGATCCAGAGTTGTATGTCTGGGGCTGAAAGCTGCACCGCCATGACACAACACAACCCGCGCTTTTCTGAGGACGCGCGGAAGAAACCCAGAAAATCAATGCTGTAAACAAGCAAACACATATCACAAAACAACATCCAATTATAATCTTAATGATCTAATTCACCAAAAATATAACTGATCTAGAAGTAAATGCTTTATTTAATACTGTAAATTGTTTGTTTCAGTGGGCATATTTTAACATCAGGGGATTTGGAATACACACAAAAGAGCACAATCACAGCCAAAACAACGAGACAAATGCCCACATGAGAAAATGATTCTGTACAGTCTGGCAACATGGTGCGAGCCACAGCGTAAACCAGGTCTACTGAAGCACACCAAGGACAAGATTCTGCAAAAGAACATGACCAGTTTGCTTTTGACACTGCACATGAAGAAGGAAATTTCTCAAAACTTAGATTAATTTTTTTTAATTTTGACCACTCAAAGTGCGTTGGTTAAAGTATGGACAGAATTTTCACAGCGTTTCCCATAATGTTCCTTCTCAGAGCACTGCTGGCCTTAGAAAAGTTAAGACTCACTCATCAGCAAGGCAGCCAAGGGAAAAAAAAACAGAAAGATAACAGGTGTAGACAAAAGATTAGATCGCTCAGGACACACACTTCGGGCAATAAGAAAGATCAAGATATTAACACAAAACAAACAAATATATATTAATAACTTCAAAAATAACGCTGACAGTAGTTTTTCAGCGGTACCTGCTGTATTTACCACAAACAGAAAAATAAAAATATAAAGGGACACAGTACTTTCTTTTTCTTCGACCCAGATCGTATTTTTTCATTCAAGAGCTTCAGAGTCGGAGGCAGTATTCGGTCGCGTTAGATCTAATATTCGGTCACATCAGAGACAACAAACTCTACCATTTTATGAAGGATGAAGGAGCCGGGAATAGAAAAGAAAAAAAAAAGAGAGAAGTCAGGAGTCCAAGCAAGAAGTTTGGACTTGACGCCACCATCATCTAGTGCCCCGTAGTTGTCGTAGGCGGTCACGCTTCTCGATCCTCAATATGTTCCATCAGCTCACTTGGTGACTTCTTACTGTGGCATCGCGTCAGACTTACACACCTCTTTACACCCTGTCCATCTATCCATGTCTTTGGTCGGCAACTGGCTAAGCAATCACTGGCCAGTATCTCTTGCAGGAGAGCAACAAATTCTCTTCACCTTTCAGTCTATGGCTGGCCAGCCTTTGCATTGTGATCCAGTCTATACTTTTACCTACATAACAGAAAAACACGTTTGTCTTTCTGGCAGCTAAACTCAGCCCTCTAGCCCTCTCATAGCTAACACCACAACTATTTCTGGCAGCTAAACTCAACCCTCACACCACCAACACCACAACTATTTCTGGCAGCTAAACTCAACCCTCACATCACTAACACCACAAATATTTCTGGCAGCTAAACTCAACCCTCACATCACTAACACCACAACTATTTCTAGCAGCCTAAACTCAACCCTCACACCACTAACACCATAACTATTTCTGGCAGCTAAACTCAACCCTCACACCACTAACACCACAACTGTTTCTGGCAGCTAAACTCAACTCTCACATTGCTGACACCACAACTATTTCTGGCAGCTAAACTCAACCCTCACATCACTAACACCACAACTATTTCTAGCAGCCTAAACTCAACCCTCACACCACTAACACCATAACTATTTCTGGCAGCTAAACTCAACCCTCACATCACTAACACCACAACTGTTTCTGGCAGCTAAACTCAACCCTCACATTGCTGACACCACAACTATTTCTGGCAGCTAAACTCAACCCTCACATCACTAACACCACAACTATTTCTAGCTAAACTCAACCCTCACATCGCTGACACCACAACTATTTCTGGCAACTAAACTCAACCTTCACATCACTAACACCATAACTGTTTCTGGCAGCTAAACTCAACCCTCACATCACTAACACCACAACTGTTTCTGACAGCTAAACTCAACCCTCACATCACTAACACCACAACTGTTTCTGGCAACTAAACTCAACCCTCACATCGCTGACACTACAACTGTTTCTGGCAGCTAAACTCAACCCTCACATCGCTGACACCACAACTATTTCTGGCAGCTAAACTCAACCTTCACATCACTAACACCACAACTGTTTCTGGCAGCTAAACTCAAACCTCACATCACTAACACCACAACTGTTTCTGGCAGCTAAACTCAACCCTCACATCACTAACACCATAACTGTTTCTGGCAGCTAAACTCAACCCTCACATCACTAACACCACAACTGTTTCTGGCAACTAAACTCAACCCTCACATCACTAACACCACAACTGTTTCTGGCAGCTAAACTCAACCCTCACATCATTAACACCACAGCTATTTCTGGCAGCTAAACTCAACCCTCACATCACTAACACCACAGCTATTTCTGGCAGCTAAACTCAACCCTCACATCACTAACACCACAACTGTTTCTGGCAACTAAACTCAACCCTCACATTACTAACACCACAGCTATTTCTGGCAGCCTAAACTCAACCCTCACACCACTAACACCATAACTATTTCTGGCAGCTAAACTCAACCCTCACATCACTAACACCACAACTGTTTCTGGCAGCTAAACTCAACCCTCACATTGCTGACACCACAACTATTTCTGGCAGCTAAACTCAACCCTCACATCACTAACACCACAACTATTTCTGGCAGCTAAACTCAACCCTCACATCGCTGACACCACAACTATTTCTGGCAACTAAACTCAACCTTCACATCACTAACACCATAACTGTTTCTGGCAGCTAAACTCAACCCTCACATCACTAACACCACAACTGTTTCTGACAGCTAAACTCAACCCTCACATCACTAACACCACAACTGTTTCTGGCAACTAAACTCAACCCTCACATCACTAACACTACAACTGTTTCTGGCAGCTAAACTCAACCCTCACATCGCTGACACCACAACTATTTCTGGCAGCTAAACTCAACCTTCACATCACTAACACCACAACTGTTTCTGGCAGCTAAACTCAAACCTCACATCACTAACACCACAACTGTTTCTGGCAGCTAAACTCAACCCTCACATCACTAACACCATAACTGTTTCTGGCAGCTAAACTCAACCCTCACATCACTAACACCACAACTGTTTCTGGCAACTAAACTCAACCCTCACATCACTAACACCACAACTGTTTCTGGCAGCTAAACTCAACCCTCACATCATTAACACCACAGCTATTTCTGGCAGCTAAACTCAACCCTCACATCACTAACACCACAGCTATTTCTGGCAGCTAAACTCAACCCTCACATCACTAACACCACAACTGTTTCTGGCAACTAAACTCAACCCTCACATTACTAACACCACAGCTATTTCTGGCAGCTAAACTCAACCCTCACATCGCTAATACCACAACTGTTTCTGGCAGCTAAACTCAACCCTCACATCACTAACACCACAACTGTTTCTGGCAGCTAAACTCAACCCTCACATCGCTGACACCACAACTATTTCTGGCAGCTAAACTCAACCTTCACATCACTAACACCACAACTGTTTCTCGTAGCTCACAGTAAGACAACCACCACACCTCTTACGTCGGACGTGAACCAGATCACCTGTGCTCTACTTCTGAATCTTGTCTGGTGACAAATAACCCCGTGCTCCTGTTTATGATAGATTTTCTTAATACCACCGGACTCTTTCTCACCTCGCCTATCATTTGCACCTTATCTCTGCCACCTCATAACTTTGGTATTTCCAACACACACAAAAAACAAAAAAAAAACCGCGGATACACACCTTGAAATGACTGTCTTGAACATTTTCCCATGATTTTAAAAAAATATATATATATACAATATTAAAGGTAACAGCTGCAAACCGACTTGCCCAAAATGGCATATGCTACGTGTTGGCAAAGTAAGTGCACGGTGTATACGTAAATCATGAACTCTTTCACTTACGTCAACAAGTGCTTACAACTGTTACCATAGTTACAATCTAAATCTTAAGCATGAGTGGAATACTGAAACAATATTTTAGGAAAGTTTTAAACTGTATGACGTTTTTTCCAAGTTATAAAAGCATTGACAACGATTCTTCAAGCTCAACCACGGCTGTGGGATGAGTACGTCACGCCTTCGACGCCGACTTCTCTAAACCGGCTCCGGCCACAGGGAACCACGCTGGAAGGCAAGACTTACGGGTGAGAAGCATGACCCCTGAGAGACTGCTCAATTTGTTGGACAATAAATACAAACGTTTGAGACTAGAATCACGACGCGTAGAAGAAGAAAAAAAACCCTCTATTACTAGGGGGAAAAAAGAAAGCTTCTCAATAACAGAAGAAGAAGAAGGAGAGGAGGAGGAGGAGGAGGAAGAAGAAGAAGAAGAGAAGGAAGAAGAAGAAGAAAGAGGAATAAAAAATTGATTGACTGATTGAATGAATGATTGATCTTTATTTCAAATCACTCTGTTCCAGGCATTCAACAAATATGCTGCTCGTATAACCAACTTTGGAAAGCTGAGAGACATAAAACAAAATAAAATATAACATTTACGTTTCGCTCTTATCCATGCACTCAGTACAGAAAGTAACTACATACATATACGAAGGTCATAAAGAAAGCCGTGAGCAATTTTTTTTAATCAGAATTTATAGATAGAGAAAACATAATCTCCATTTCTCTGCACACATTTTTCTCATCTCTCTGTAAGTTTTAAAATACCCTCCCGATAGAATTCCGTTCTAGCTGACCGAAGGCACAGGCTAACTCCTTTATGGGCGTTCTTTCCTGTGACGTAGTGATGGCCTCGTATTTATTCTTTTGCAAAACCGAAAAGATGGTAATCACTGGGTGCTAGGTAGGGGCTATATGCAGGGAGTGGATGAATTTCCCAACCTATTTTCTTGAGTGATGGGTTTTTTCTCACAGCTTTGTGATCTTCAGTCAACAAACGTGAGACCCAGCGGGCACAAACTTTTCTATAGCCTAGGGTTTCAATCATTTCCTGTACTGCATCGTGTCCTATTCCAAGATTTACAGCGATTTCAGATACTGTGACACGTCTGTCTTCTTTAATGATGTCGTCAACCCTTTCCACGTTGCGTTCAGTGGAGGCAGTACAGGGGCGACCGCTGCGAGGCATATCTTAGATGCTCGTGTTTCCATCTTTGAAATGTTTCACCCACCTCCTAACACTGCTAGGATGTTAATTCATAGATCTTCACTAAGTTAGCTGTTAATTCACAGAACTTACTAACTGCGGCTTTAAGAATTAGGGGGACATAAAGTCCCGTTCCCCCCCCCCTCCCCCCAAATTAATGAGCATACATAAAATAATACCAGTGCTAATTTTCCCAATGGGGAACATGGAAATTGGACTGTGATTTAGGGGAAAATAATGAACAGATATACATCACTTCGATAGTTCACTTCTTCCTCTTTGGCGTTCGCCCTCAAATTGGCGGTAGTTGTGCCGTGTTGCAGTAATCGAAGTGTTTCGGATATACATGCAAGTGAGTGGGTGAGTGGGTGGGTAGGTGGGTGGGTGGGTGAGTGAGATGGGGATGACTTTTGACTTTTCCGATCCCCGGGTTTACGAGTTTTCACTCTTTTCCTCTTGTGTCAGATAATGAAACGTACAGGTCCTCTTCTGCTGTTCTACATCTCCATACAGAATGTCGGTGATTGAGGAGTTTGGTGGTATCAGGTTCTTCCGAAGGTCCTTCAATGCACTGCAGTCCAGCAGATGGTGTTTAATAGTTCCTTCTTCTTCTTGTCTGTTGCAGTGCATGCAGTGGGTGTGTGGTCAGCGGTCACTCTGTGTAAGTGCTTATTGAGGGTGATGTGTCCTGTTCTCAACCTGAAAATTGTGCATTGGTCTCTATGGCATAAGCTGTTGATGTGGTTAGGCTTTGGCAGGTGTGTGTATAGGGATCTTCTAGTTGGATTACTGGCTCAGCTGTCCATCCACTTCTGCTTGCAGTTGTTGTGTATAATGTGTTTAGCTGTTCTCATGTTGGTGGATATGTGGGGCTGTGACATGGTGGCTCCACTCTTTGCCAGTCTGTCAGCACGATGATTTCCTCTGATATCTATGTGACACCCATAAACACATCTCCATAAGCAAGATGAAGTCTTTGGTGAACTTCAGCTGCGGGGATTTCCTCTTTAACGGGAAACTCAATAACAGGATGTTGACGAAACAAAACTTCAGAACCCCCCCCCCCCCCATTTTGTTTCTGCTCCGCGTGGTCACGTGACACATGATGGTTACGTAATGTGACCTCTACATGAAGTGCAAAGGATGCAAGTTAAGGTGATACATTTATATTTTCCCAGTTTATAAATTCTGATTTTTTTTTAAAATTTGCTCACGACTTTCGGTATGACCCTCGTATAAATGACTATCTACCAAACAAAATTTCGGTACCATTCAAAATAAACAATTAAATGAATTCGGTGTCTGTAAGAGCAGTCTAAAAAACTTAGGCATGCAGTCGACGTAGATACTAGAAGTTTATAGTTGTAAGAAGGAGTATAGTTTATATTTTTTATACAAGAAGAAGAAGAAGAAGAAGAAGAATCCTCTATAACTAGTAAAGAAGAAAACTCCTCTATAACTGGTACATTTCTAACGACTCCACTCCATAGCCCTGAAAGTCGCAACAACTAGACTAATAAGTCTGCAGCAAGGATGACGACAACAAAGCGTGTGGTAATACAAGGTGGACGGAGTTCTCAAGATTTATAAGTATGTCAGCAACCTGGTGCACTGATGTAGTCACTGGACTGGTTTCTGTCTTGCGAAATAAGATGACGCCAAATATAATTCTCACAGCTCAGCTTAACTTGTGCTGGTTAATGTACGCCAGTGCGTGTACTAATACATGTTGGGCTGCAGTCTGATAATGCTAGAAATGTTTAATACTGTTCTCTCTCTCTCTCTCTCTCTCTCTCTCTCTCATCCCAAGCTTCCAGTGCTCACGACTGGATGTCTACTTTCATCTTTGTTCCTGGGTTTTCTCTCCAACTATTTACTCCCAAGTTCTCCTAGATCTTCCGCTTTATTCCCCCCCCCTTCCAATCTTTGTCTTCAACTGCCCCTTGGTCTTTTCCCTTCAACTTCTTGTGAACGATGACTCTCTCCCATTCTTTCTGCATGGTAAGTAACCATAATATGTTAGAAGTGGAGAGTAATAACGGTGCTTTGTGGAGATTATAAGACCCATGTTCAGTTTAAATCTGAGACAGGGTAAGGTACACCATCTTGTAGAAAACCCATACTTTCAAACAAGGGGTACGTCTTAGGTCAAGAATACTAGTAGGAGGTATCTGTGAGAAAATCTGATGTCTGTAACTGACTGGGGCCCTAAAAGTTCGAGACGATGAGTGGTGTGCAAACTGACACAGCTGTGCATAGGATGTTTCTCTTTCACAGAGTTGAGCGACAATAACAAATATTTCCACTTCCGTGATGTTTATTTTGTCTGTCTTATTTCACACACTGACTTCTCTGTCTGATTTCACACACTGACTTCCCTGTCTGATTTCACACACTGACTTCTCTGTCTTATTTCACACATTGACTTCTCTGTCTTAATTCACACACTGACTTCTCTGTCTTATTTCACACACTGACTTCTCTGTCTTATTTCACACACTGACTTCTCTGTCTTATTTCACACACTGACTTCTCTGTCTTATTTCACACTCTTACATGACAGAAAAACGCAACCTAATTAGACTAAATAAACATCACATGACAGCGTGCAGTTTTATGAACCGGGCTAGGTAGTTCAACGTTAGGTCAAAGTCCAGCTTAAAGGATATCACCGAGATGGACGCCAACGACCAGGTACTAGTCAGGACAACCAGGCAAATCGATTATTTTATTTTTAGCTCACTTTCCTCTACTTATGGAAAAGGGCAATAACCGTTCGGATATACATGCATGTGAGTGGGTGAGTGAGTGAGTGAGTGAGATGAGGATGAGTGAGATGAGGATGAGCGAGACAAAAATATTTTGTCAGGTGTATGTTAATGAAACAGATCGTTTAACATTTGAGTGATTTCTTCATTCTCTCTTCCTCCTCCCCTTATACAACCGATCTGTGTTACATCATAATGTTCCGGCTTCCCAGATGTCAATACTTTGCAGAAGATTAAGACAGTTGAAGCATGCAGCAAAAATGGATGACAGCCAAGGTTCCCTCTAAGGGTTTGCGGTCTGTGTGCAAAAATATTCAGCTCATGTGGAAAAAAATATTGCGTGTGCAAATGTGCATAGTAAAGTGCGTGCGTGCGCGAGCGTGTGTGTGTGTGGGGGAGGGAGGGAGGGGTGAAGATGACCGATAAGGTAAACAGCGACCCATAGCTGATATGCCAGCATCAGTTAGCGACCCATAGCTGACCAAGACTCTGTCCCACCTCTCCGTGGTACCCCCCAGTAACAGCCATAGCCTTGCTAACGCCATTGTCCCCATGGTGGTGGAGTCTTTTAAAGAAGCATTGCACACACCCTGCTTTTTAGCTGTACTCCAGGACTGAAAAAGTAGCCGCCATAACCCGCTCCTACGCCAACATAATGCTGTGCCTCAACATCTCTACAGCATCGGCTGCAGAGAACACCAGCTCGCAGTTACAGGCAGTTCGTACAAGTACAATTAACAGGATAAACCTGTTGCACTTTTCAGTTACTGGTATTTAGTTAATTGCAATGACGATTTCTTTGTTTACTTATTCAGTGATTCTGCTACAGTACTACCGAAACTACGCGATAAAAGACCAGCTGAAACATCCGATCCGAAAGTCATATCTCAACAAGAAAGAAACAGTAAAGGGAAAACATGTACCATCATTGTATTTTTCTTAACCGGAAGTATAGCAAGGAGTAACATCAGGAAACTTGGAAAATAAGAGTAGCAGTTTCAGTTTTATTTTTGCGCGGCTCCAAAAATTTGGTGCGCGGTATGATTTTTTTGTGCGCGGCCGCGCAGGCGCGCAGCTTAGCGGGAACAGTGATGACAGCCCAAGCAAATACCTTATGACTAACGTCAGTTAGTACAACTCTACAAGGTAGATTAAAACTCAAGAGACAATGGCATTTTAGGCCATCCATGAGAGATTTTTTTTCCAACAGTTACGACGACTATGAAGAACCGGCGAGAGACCAAGCCACATGAAGGAACGACTCCGGGTAAAGGTGCTGAACGAGAAGCGATAACAGAAACTTAAGACTAAAAGACGCAGGCTCAAAGTGAACATGAAACATGCCCATTGTTGACTGTTACTATGGCAAAAAAATTGGTAGATTAAGACATATGAGAGGAACTGCTCAGCACAAGTATCAAGTTCACAATATACACCTGACCTAGTTACAACATAAACCTCATCAAGTTACACAACACATAACCGACTAAGTTGCATAACACGTACTTCATCAAGTCACACAACATACCATTCATTCATTTGCATGTCCCTTTAGGAACTCTGCCTCCATAACAGCACTCCTGTAGGCCCCTCAGGTGTAAACAAGATGGCCTGCTGCTGATGCATCCTTTCGCAGATCATCAACGATGTCTTGCATCCATCTTCGCCTTGGTCTTCCTCTCTTTCTTTTTCCCATTATGTACCCTTCCAAGACGCTCCTCTCTAGATTATCATCACGTTTAATGTGTCCAAAATATTTCAGTTTTCTTTGTTTAATCAACTTTACTAGCCAGCCTTCTTCAATATTAAATTCTTGTAGTAACAGCATATACCTCCTCCAAAACCCGTCTTCTGATATGTACAGTCCGTAATGGTTTGTACTGCTGAAATATTTATGTTTATTTCTTCCTTCTCTCCTGTTTCAGCCTGTGTAAAAACAACTTATACTTTTCCTCTAATTTTTTTTTCCTACTGGTTTAGCGCAATAACTTTTTAAACGTTTAATTACTTCTACAACCGATGTATTTTAAAAAAACGTGCTGCACTTTGACCTGGGGGAAACTGGAGAAACCTTGGGACTGACATAATAAATAAGCCGTACCCAGCTGTGTCGCCGGTTACAAACAGGCTAATCCTTGCCTTGGGAGTCAAACGCCAGATCGCAAAACGCAAAATAACTGGGATGACATGACCTGCTGCTTAACCGAGTTGAAGGCTCATCCTCACCTGTCGTTAACCGTAGTGTCAGTATAGATGTATGAACAAACTAATGCCGTAGTGTCAGTATAGATGTATGAACAAACTAATGCCGTAGTGTCAGTATAGATGTATGAACAAACTAATGCCGTAGTGTCAGTATAGGTGTATGAACAAACTAATGCCGTAGTGTCAGTATAGATGTATGAACAAACTAATGCCGTAGTGTCAGTATAGATGTATGAACAAACTAATGCCGTAGTGTCAGTATAGGTGTATGAACAAACTAATGCCGTAGTGTCAGTATAGATGTATGAACAAACTAATGCCGTAGTGTCAGTATAGATGTATGAACAAACTAATGCCGTAGTGTCAGTATAGGTGTATGAACAAACTAATGCCGTAGTGTCAGTATAGGTGTATGAACAAACTAATGCCGTAGTGTCAGTATAGATGTATGAACAAACTAATGCCGTAGTGTCAGTATAGATGTATGAACAAACTAATGCCGTAGTGTCAGTATAGGTGTATGAACAAACTAATGCCGTAGTGTCAGTATAGATGTATGAACAAACTAATGTCCAATGAAAAACATGCACTAAGCTAACTGTTAATTCATAGATCTGCACTAAGTTAGCTGTTAATTCATAGATCTACACTAAGTTAAGTGTTAATTCATAGAACTTATTAACCGCGGCTTTAAGAATTAGGGGGACATGGTCCCGTTCCCCCCACCCTCCAAATTAATGAGCACACATAAAATAATACCAGTGCTAATTTTCCCAATGGGGAACCTGGAAACTGGACTGTGATTCAGGGGAAAATAATGAACAGATACACATCATTTCGATAGTTCACTTCTTCCTCTTTGGCGTTCACCCTCAAAACGGCACTGGTTGTGCCGTGTGGCAGTAATCGCCTTTCGGTTCCACGCATCCCCCCCCCCCCAATTGCCCTTTTGCCTGTAGTTTTAACACCGTGTTACTCAATTCCATTTCTAAGTCGATGGAGCCGACCAAATCCTGCACTTCATTTTTTTTTTCATTGTATTACTCCGCCTAAAATAAACCCAAGGCTTTGTTCTGAATGACAACTCTACTGAGAGAAACGAGATTATTACAGCAATCTTCAGCCTATACATCTAAAAGAAGTTCAAATTATATCTTCACATCCTTTCTTTGTAGACGTCGGCGAACCACAAAAACCTGACCTTCGTTGCTAGCCTTGATTAACCTGTATTCTTGCGTGCCTCACACCAGTCGAGACCTTTGATTTTTTAAATTCACATTGTTTCCGTGCCCTTCATATCGCACATTAATGTATTCCGTGCGTCATAAGAAACAAGCTTTCATGCTCAGCTTACAAATGTAATGTTCATAAACCTAAACAATGAACATAAAGAGATAACAGCATCGTACGATGATGAGAATTTGATGAGGTCAGCCATTTTAACATAACTAAAAAAAAACAACTGTATAACCGAATACAAACTATGTAACGGTGAGTGCAATGATCCTGGCAGTACAGTCGGTCAGCGGCAGATAATTCGGTCGCGTCTTTAAATAAAATCTAGAAGGACCCCACTGTTCCTGGTGCTAATAAGTCGCCTTACAGCCGCTAAGTTGCAGTTCAGAGGCAGGGCACTGACCCACGAGACCAGGCTGCCTTCTTTATCTGCCCCGCTCGTAACGTATTATCTTGTATGCATGCTGCTAGTCACCGGCTTAGTACGCTGATCAAGACTGCAGCTACAGATTGGCTCTATAGTGCTCATATGTTGCTGAAAATTAGTGCCACTACAGAGTTCAACTACCTGAAAAGCACTACATCTGCACATATCAAATTACATGTGAAAATCAAAAGGAGACGGACGAAGGATAACTTAGCAATGAATTAGCAGCTTCATGGGCCAAAATTCACAATCTGCATCTTAAAACTAAATTAAAGCATTAAAATTTAAACATGAACATTTCTTCTATAGGGCATGAAAACGTAAAAAAAAAAGTGTTCTCTGAGATTATGAAGGCAACATAAGGCACCCTGTATGTACAAAACACACTGTAATAAATGAGACAAATCTTTATATAAAACAACGGAGGTCCAATACGCATGTACCAAAGCAGATGACCACGACAAGCAAGCATAGTAGGTTTTACTGGAAGAAAGAAAACGGGACAACAACCCCAGAGACACATGGGCACTGAACTTTCAAACGTAGCTCCAAAGTGCAAGAAAGACAGTACGAGAAACAGAATAGGAAACTCAAGAAACACTCAAGAATGTGTCAGATGATGATGATGATGATTCTCGCTTCTGTACCACAGATCACGCCTATACTGAAGAAAGCTTACAGGGAGAAAAGCAAACTTGGCCAAGCTGATTCCACAAATAAACTGACATACGCAATCAGGGACAGCCAGGACCACTGAAATCTTACAACCAAAAATGTAGAAGTTAAATAAGACAAAACTTCACAAACAGCAGAAACGGATAACATTGACAGGTGTGGTCAAGACAGGAGACACCAAAGTCCAAACGTGAAAACATCAACTTAAAAAGTTCATCAACTGGAGTTGTTTCTGTCAGATCAAACACCAACTGAGATTCGGACTATTATTATTTTTTTTTCTTTTACAACTTCTCCAAACAGCGGACTGGAAACTAACTGATGATGTACGCTCCCAATCTTCTTTCCTTCAAATTATTAGATAATCCAGGTCGACAAACCTTCTTTGGCACACACTTTGACAAGTGGCGTGTCTGTCTATTCTAGTTTGCCACTCCGGTCATTTAAGTCTACGCCGTTTTTTCCTTGTGAGAGGATGTGTTAAGGAGGAGATGGGGAAAACAGGAGAGAGGTGTTTACATGAAAAACAGCCTACAACAACAACAACATGCGAACGAAGAAGAACAACAACAACAACAACATATAAAGGGCAACATGATTTTTCAAGTCAATGAAACTGCAAACCAAACCACCTCCTGAAATAAAGTGAAGAACAAAATGTCATTTGAATTAACAAATTTATTAAGCTTTAAATAACTTGCCACAAAATAGTTAAATGAATCAAGCAGCAGAGAGACCTATCAAAGAACTCTAACTGGCTCCTCAAAGTCTACGAGGAAGAAGACAAGACAAGCTAAGGGTTAATGTTGTGGGATTTCTCTTTAACTGTGGATGTTCCTGGAAGCTGAAGTTGTGATGGAGATCTTGTAACACAGGCACCAAACAAGACGGTTTGCTTCAAGGACCTAACTGGCAAGCTTCCACCGGATGGCTATTGGACACGCTGACCAATTACCACGATACAGTATCATAACAACCTGTTACCGGCAACATCAGATATGTAAGTAGGTCAGGGGTCTGACTAGTTTTGGCTCACTGCCCTGACAACAGTTACATCTGTCTCGCAGCCGTCTCAGCTACAAGTCAATCAGTGAATCAATGTTTTCATCTGTTGAGAATTTCTACAGTTGTAAAAATGTAAAGGCAATGTAAAGAATGCTTATTAACGCTGATGATTCCTCACAAAGTTCTGTTACTACTGATAAAAAAAAAGTAGGCAAAGGGTACTAGAGTATTCAGTTTTCTGTGTGAGTGCTAATCAGATACGGGACTATGTGTTTCAGTCCATAGTGTACGCCCCTTAAAACTGCACTCAGGGACTGAAAAAAAAACAGCTGCCACGATCCGCTCCCAATCTGACACAATGATGTGCCTCAACACCTCCACATCATCAGCTACAAAGAACACCAGCTCGCAGTTCCGTAGTAGTAGTAGTAGTAGTAGTAGTAGTAGTAGTAGTAGTAGTAGTAGTGGTAGTAGTAGTGGTGGTAGTAGTAGTAGTGGTGGTGGTGGTAGTAGTAGCAGTAGCAGTGGTAGTAGTAGTGGTGGTAGTAGTAGTGGTGGTGGTGGTGGTGGTAGTAGTAGTAGTAGTGGTAGTAGTAGTGGTGGTAGTAGTAGTAGTGGTGGTGGTGGTGGTAGTAGTAGTAGTAGCAGTAGTGGTATTAGTAGTAGTGGTGGTGGTAGTAGTAGTAGTGGTGGTAGTAGTAGTAGTGGTAGTAGTAGTAGTAATGGTAGTAGTAGTAGTGGTAGTAGTAGTAGTGGTTGTAGTAGTAGTAGTAATGGTGGTAGTAGTAGTAGTGGTAGTAGTAGTAGTAGTAATGGTAGTAGTAGTAGTAGTGTTAGTAGTAGTAGTGGTAGTAGTAATGGTAGTAGTAGTAGTGGTAGTAGTACTATCATTCCAAACCTCCAACAGACAACTTCAGTAGTATATAAAACAGACTTTTCCCAATGTGCTTTACTCACTACAACTTACAATATTTAATCCCAAACGTACTGTCGAACAAAATCCCCTCACATTCATCAGCAGGACAAAATCTTATTATTACTATTATTATAAAAAAAAATTATATATATATATGGTACCCGGGATCTGCAAAGAATAGGACCACTGTACCCTATCACGCATGATCATAAAAGGCAACTAAGGAGGGTTCAGCATAGGGCCAGCAACCCTATCTGGTAAAAAAAAAACCATCAGACTGCTACAGAAACAGAAGCAAGGGCAAAAACAAATGCAGGTGGAAGGAGAAATGCTTATCAGGAAACTGAGCCCATGAAGGTTGTGGATGAAAGCCAGCCACTGGAAGTCCCCAGCCCGACTGCAGACCTCCTAGAACATAAACACAAGATGCAATTAGGCAGCTGGAATGTAAGAACACTTAACCAGACTGGGAAACTAGCACAAACCATCAAGGAAATGCACAGATACAAACTAGACATACTAGGAATACAAGAATCAAGATGAGGCAGAAGGAAATTAACAACACAGCACACAGAAGATACAACATGGTCAGGTAAAAAAGATCATCATGAAGGAGGAGTAGCATTGATTATAACAAAAGAAGCATCAAGAGCATTGCTGAAATGGACCCCTATAAATGAGAGATTATTATATGTACGCTTCAACTCAAGATTCACGAAGCTGTCTATTATAGTTTGTTACGTACCAACAGAAGCAGCTGAAGAGGAATTAAAAGATTTTTATAACAGCCTCCAAGCCACAGTAGAAACAATACCCAAGCATGATATGCTACTCATCTTGGGTGACTTCAATGCAAAAGTAAGTGAGGGAAATGAAGACAGAAGAAGAATCATAGGAAGCAAAGGATCGGAGAAATAAATGAAAATGGAGAAAGACTGTGCAGTTTCTGTGAAGAAAATGTAATGACCATCGGAGGGACAATTTTCCAACATAAAAACATCCATAAAGTGACTTGGAGGTCCCCAGATAAAACCACAGAAAACCAAATCAATCACATACCAATAAACAACAAGTGGAAACGGTCACTACAAGATGTGAGAGCAAGGAAAGGAGCAGATGCAGGAAGTGATCACAACCTTCTGGTAGCAAAAATAAAACTAAAATTAAGGAAGGCCAAAATCGGAGAACACAGAAAGACATGTTTTGATACAACAAAACTGAAAGATCAGCAGACAAGGAATGAATTCTCAATAGTACTTATGAACTGCTTCAGTGTCCTACAAGACAAAGCAGAAATATCCATACTAGAGTTCAGTAAAACACTACAGGAAACAGCAAAAGAGGAATGGATAAGCAAGACCACATGGGAAAAGACAGAGCACAGACAGGAAGTCAAGAAAAAATTACTGAACACCAAATCACAAAGGCTAAAAAAAAACAAGTTTTAAGTATGCACAAAAAGACAAAGAAGTGAAGGAATCATGCAGTCAATACTATGACACCTTAGCAGAAGCAGCAGATAAAGCAGCATATGCAAATGACATGAAAACCATCTACAAAATCACAAAGCAAATGACAGGTAACTTCAGCACAATATGTGAGACTGCAGTAAGGACATATGAGGGACAACTGGTTAGTGGAGAAAGAAAAAAATTGAAAGATGGAGGGAACACTTTAACACCCTACTAAAACAGAACACAAGCACCACAAACAATATACATACCTGAGGCAAAAATGGAACTAAACATCAATACAGGACCAATAACAATAAATGAAGTAGAGGAGGCAATAAAGAAGCTAAAATTAGACAGGGCACCAGGTGAAGATGAAGTGACTGCTAAGATGTTGAAAGAAACAGAAACACCAAAACAACTGAGCCAGATACTACAACAAATTTGGGATCTAGAAAAAGCTCCAGAGGAGTGGAAAACTGACCTTATAGTAAAACTACCAAAGAAGGATGACCTCAGAGATTGGGGGAACTGGAGAGGTATTACCCTACTGCCACTCACCAGTAAAGTATTTTGCAGAATAATCATCAAGAGTGTTGTACTAGCACTTGATGGAAAACTTGGGAAAGAGCAGGCAGGATTTAGGAAAGGAAGATCATGCATAGGCCACATATTTGTACTTAGACAAATATTAGAGCAGGCAAATGAGTGGCGTAGCATAACATATGCATTGTTTATAGATTTTGAGAAAGCCTTTGACAGTGTCAACAGAGATGCACTGTGGAAAATCCTAAGATGGCATGGCCTTCTCCATCAGATAGTGAATGTAATCAAAGCCCTATACAAGGGTTTTCAGTGCAAAGTGATCTGTGGAGAACATACCTCCAGCAGCTTTAGGGTACAAACAAGAGTGAAACAGGGATGTGTACTATCACCAACATTATTTATCTTGGCAGTAGACTGGTTAATGAAGGAGGCAACATTAGACAAACGCAGAGGATTACAATGTATCCTTGACACAGTGCTGGAGGACCCTGACTTTGTGGACGACATTTGTCTGCTATCAAGCAGCCACAAAGATATGCAAGATAAACTAAACAAGCTAACTCAGAATGCAAACAACATGGAATAAAGATCAATGTAGGAAAGACAAAGTTAATGAAGCAAAATGTGAACAACAGAAATGTACTCAGAGTAGATAGCAAGTTAGTGGAGGAAGTCAACGAATTTGTATACCTTGGCAGTAGAGTAGTAGAAAATGGAGACAGCACAGAGGATATCAACAGCAGACTTACTAGAGCAAACCAAGCTTTTGCAGCGCTGCAGACTATATGGAAATCTAAAAAACTAAGCATGAATACGAAAATCAGGATATTTAAGAGTAATGTTCTAAGTGTACTACTCTATGGAAGTGAATGCTGGAAAATCACCAAAACCATAGAAAACAAGCTGACTTCTTTCCAGACTAAATGTTTATGAAGAATTAGAAAAATATTATTTGTTGTCCATAAAACTACTTCTATTGTCGGTTCGGGTTCTATCTCCTCCAATAATACTTCACACTGTTGATTTCTGCTTTCACAGTCAGTTGTTTCATACATTCCTCTGCAATATACCTTCCATCTTTCTAGAATTTCCTCTATCTCTGTCAAGGTATTCCCCATCTTGTCAAAACTTACATTTAGCTTAGGTGTGACATTTCTCATCAGTGTCTTCATTTCTTTAAACATTTCACTATCTCTTCCACACTTCTGATGTTGTTCTATTCTTTCACAACAATCTTGTATGTATTGTTTTTTGTCTTTTCTTATGTTTCTTCGTACTTCTTGTGTTAAAGATTTATATTTCTCTTTGTTGTTATTTGTCACTTTTCATTGCATTTCTCTACAGTTCTAGGGTGCCTGCTGTACATCCATCCATTCTTTTGTATTTTCTTTACTGGAACCATGTCTTTAGCTGTTGTTATTAAGATATCTCTGGCCAATTCATCTGGTGTCATCTCCTCTTGTACATCCATCAGGATTTCAAAACGGTTCTTCATTTCTATGTTCTGGTACTTTTGCAAGATCAAAGCGGAGTGGTCTTGATTCCATAACTGTCTTTTTTATCTTTATCTTCATGTCTGCTATTAATAACTTATGGTCTGTGTCACAATCAGCACCTGGTAGAGTTTTTGCTGATGATATACTTGATCTCCACTTTCTTTGTACTAAAATGTAATCTATTTGATTCTTGGTTTTTCCATCAGGTGAGGTCCATGTGTAAAGTCTTCTTGGATGTTGTTTAAAGTGTGTTAGCAATCATTAGCTCATTTTCCAAGCAAAAAGCCATTAGATTGTCACCTGCCTCATTTCTATGTCCTATGCTAAATTTCCCTACAACATGTCCTTCATCTTCTGCTCTTTCTGTACCACTCTTTGCATTAAAATCCCCCATTAATACAATATCATTTTTCTGTTCCTGGTCTATCGTCGTTTGCAGTGTGTTATAAAAATCTTCTACTTCCTCTTCTTCTGCTGCTGATGTAGGTGCATATATCTGGATGATTGTTACATTTCTAGGAGTTTATACTGCTGTGCACTTATACTAAAAAACAAAACTTATGATGCAAATGTGTTGTACCACTGCTGATACAAGAACTTATGTTGTAAGATTTTCACTAGTTTAAATATACTAAATTCAGGAATATGTAAATTACACCATCAACACATGAACATACTGATAATATATCTGAGAGTACTGTTCAGCTAAAAAGGCCAAGGTTTCATGGCATTTTTTGGACAATGGAGTTTCACTACTTACACAGCACACTGATCTGTTGTGATAGTGAATATTAAGCAGAAGACTGAGACCATCAAACAATATGATAATCCACAGATTCTGGTTTCAACTTGAGTGGATGATATAACTCACTTTCTTCAAATCTATTTGCTGGCAGCACCAGAAAGACAAAACATAGAACTCAAGGATAGGTTTTATTTAAATGTATGCAAGTTTATTTCCACATTTTTTACAAATAGGACTTACATCTGTATATGTGGCTGGTGTAAGACTTTTGAGTTTAGCTAGGGCAATAATCTCTGAAAGGAGGAAATGTCTTTCCTATGAAAATTCAGGTCACACGGATGATCATTTGTCAGGTGGGTCAAACCATGTATGAGTATATGATAAATATACTGAATAATAACTAAAAAGATATAAAGAAGCTTGTAGAATCACTGTGGCTAAAGTATGAATCAGGACTTTTAATCAGCATATTCCAAATACAAAGCATTATTATCTTCAATTGCTGGAAAATCACCAAAACCATAGAAAACAAGTTGAATTCTTTCCAGACTAAATGTTTACAAAGAATTAGAAAAATATTTTGGCCAAACACCATAAGAAATAACATTTTGTTGGCAGAAATGCAGATGAAGCCACTGACAGCAATTATTGAAGAAAGATGCTGGCGATGGTTGGGACATGTGCTCCGAATAACTGACAACTCACTACCAAAAATAACACTAAGATGGACACCACAGGGGAACAGAAGTAAAGGTAGACCAAAAGATACATGGAGAAGAACAGAGAGAATGATGAGCAATAGAGGGCTCACCTGGGCAAGAGCAGAAAAAAAGGCAAAGGACAGGTATTTGTGGAAAACCCTTGCAGAAGCCCCATGTGCCCTGGGCACCTAAGGTTCAGAGAGAGAGATTATCTTCAATGATTTAAAATCTGCCTTTCAGGCCCTGAAAAACATCTGAAAGATATCACATTTCACTCAAAACATTACTGATGTGGATCACTTAACAGAACTCCAATGGCATCAAATTAGTACAATAGTAATCTCAGATGCTCAACCAAGATGACTAAACAGAAATACTTGTTAAGGTGATATCTAGACAAGAAAAGACATGCAGTCACAACTTTACATGGCGCCAACCAATAAAATGATGCAAACAACATTCGACTCCTGCACCTTCATAACTTTATAAATGGTACATTTCTACCAACTCCACTTGAAATTGCTTCCAGTTATGATGCCATAACCCTGAAAACATCATTTATGGGTGAGAGACACTGGGGTGGGGCAGGGTGTAAAGATGCTGTACTCAGGCCAAATAACATAACTCACTGCTGACTGCTTGCATCAGAGTTGATGAATCATGGCCACCTAGACTATTTTACTTTTCAGAGATGCCTCTGGAAACAAGTCATTATGAAAAAGGAATGTGAACCCAGTCCCTAAAATATGCTAAGCTGAAGTCAGATGTGTTGGGTCAAAGGCCATATAACTGTAATACACTGCAACCAATACCATTTTGTAGGCAAAGATTGATGAAGAAGAAGGCTAAGAAGCGCTTTAATACATCGATCAAGTGCCGTGCCGCATGGCGCAGGTGATCATTTCTCTCCACAATTCCCTGTCTTTAGACCTGATTATGAGATCCACCGGTGACTTTCTTCCTAGCCACACTGACAGCCCATCCAGTAACTTCTCTCTCTGTCTTCCTCTGTCTCTTCTTCCCTCAATTTTTCCAGTTGCCACAATGTGTTCCAATTTTCCTCTTCTCAGAAAATAACCTACAAATCTTGCCTGTCTGCCTCTGATCTTTGCTGTAATATGCCTTTTTAACTCCAGCCTCTCTTAAGACTTCCTCACTGGTTTTCTTAGCTGTCCATAGTACCTTCAACATCCTTCTTATGAACCACATTTCCATGGCCTCCATTTCTCGCTGTACTCTCTTATTCATGGACCATGCTTCACATCCATAAAACAAAATTGGCTCGATGTAACATTTAAGTACTCGGAATCTCGTTTCCATTGATATAGATCTGTTGAACAAGATGTTTTTCATTTTCTGGAATGCTGACTTGGTCTAAGCATGTCTACTTTTTATTTCATTGTGACATTTCCCATCAGCTGTTATAATTGTTCCTAAGTACTTGAATCTATTAATTTGTTTCAGTTCTGTGCCATCGATGGTAATGCTACATTTTGGTGATATTCTTTTCTTTGTGATGACCATCATTTCAGTCTTCTTCTTATTCAGGTTGAGACATTTACTTTTACTTTCACAAACCACGATGTCCAGAAGAGCCTGTAGCTCCCCTTCACTTTTAGCAATCAGAACTGTGTCGTCTGCATATCTTAAGTTGTTAAGGTTGTATCTGCCAATTGATATTCCTGGCAAGCTATCTATATTTCTCAGTATGTTTTCGCTGTACAAGGAGAAGAGGTCAGGAGATAGAACACATCCTTATCTCACTCCCAATTTTATGTCTTGGAATGCTCCTATCTGGTTCTCACCTTCATCGCTGCTGACTGTTGCCAGTATATGTTTTTGATGAGTTTCAGATCTTTCCCATCGATGTTGATGTCTTCCAGCATTCTTATAATTTCTGTGTGTCTCACTTTATCCAATGCTTTACAGTAATCTATGAAGCATAAGTATAAGTCAGTCTTTACTTCTACTGATCTTTCCATCAATGTTCTCAATATATATATGGCATTACTTGTGCCTTTTCCTTTGATGAAGCCACACTGTTCTTCAGCAATTTCCGGTTTTATTTTGCCCCTGACAGTACAAAGCAGGATTTTGGTAACATGGCTCATAAGACTAATAGTTCGATGGTCTTCACATTCAACTGCACCTTGTTTCTTTGGTAGGGCAATGAAAACTGACTGCAAAAGGTCTGATGGGACATAGTTACTGTTATAAATGTCATTCAGCAATCTGGTAATTATTTCTATGCCAAGCTCTCCAAATGCTTCCAATTCTTCCTTGGTGATTTTATCTGGTCCTGGTGCTTTGTTGTTCTTCATGTGTTTGATGGCTTCCTCCATTTCTGCTTTTAATATTAATATTTCGCATATCTATTTCACTTCTATTGTCCTCATAGAGTTCTCTAATGTATTCGCACCATTGTGCCATATTTCATCTCTGTCCATTACTGTATGCCCCTCCTTTGACTTCAGGCAACCAGTCTTGTGGTATGCCCTTTTGTATGTTAACTCCTTCATTTGTTTGTACATATCTCTTGCGTTTTCACGATCATGTCTCTATTTCATTACATTTCTTATTTAGCCACTCTTCTTTAGCTTTATTGCATTTGTGTTTTATTTCTTTATTTATTTTGTCATATTCATCTTTATCTTCCTTAAGACTTCTCCGATCCATTAGATGCAAAATTTCTTCTGTCATCCACTCCTGTTTAGTGTGTCGTTTATTTGGAGGTAGAATTTCAATAGATGTTTGCTGAATAGAGTCTTTAAGCATATTCCAGTGTTCATCAATTGTTTCAATCTTCTCTATAGCATTATACCTATTATGTACTATGGTCCTATATTGTTTTTGTATTGCCTTATCTTTCTGTAATAGCTCTCCATCTAGTTCTTTGTTTTTAGCTGCTACCTTTAACTTCTTTAGTCTGATTCTCACTTTTCCTACAACTGGGATATGGTCACTGTTGCAGTCTGCGCTTGGTCTTGTTTTCACAGATATTAGTAAGTTCCTGAATCTTCTGTTGATCATAATGTAATCTATCTGGTTTATAATCTATCATTTGGGCTTTTCCATGTCCATAGTCACCTTGGGTTTTGTTGAAACCAAGTATTTTCTATTATCATTTTATTCTTTTCTGCCCACTCAATCAACATCTATCCTCTTGTATTTCTGATACCTAGTCCATACTTGCCAGCAGCTTCATTGTCTTGTTCAGTCCCTACTTTTGCGTTTAAATCACCCACCACAAAGTTTACTTCCCATGGTTTGCACTGTTTCGCTGCCAAGTCCAGGTTGTTGTAAAATTCTTTTATCTCATCATCAGAGCTTTCTGAAGTTGGTACATATACTTGAGTGAGATTTGTGTCTACTGGGTGCCCCTGTAATTTAACCATTAGTGTTTCTTCTTCTTCTTCGTTCGCTTCTACCACCAAGACTGCCCCATGATCCTCCTCAATTTACTTCTGTGGTCCTCGATAGGTCCCGTGGTCCCCCATGGTCCCCGAAAGGACCACATGAGATCCACCAGAGGACCACAGAGATTCAGAGTATCGCAGGGCTTGAGCCTGTATTCGTATGTTATAGCATTACTATCAACTGGCATAAATCAACTGGCATAAAATCGGGGTATCCTGCACACACACACCTACTTGCAAACTTATTTATTTCTGATGATTAATAACAGTTTGGGGAGCAGTAATTTTTAGCACTGAAAAGAAAACTTGAGTCATCTGGCCTGTGTGCACATTGTAATATGTTCAGTTGATATACATACCATTATTTTATTGGCAGTTTTGTTAATAAGAATACAAGAAAGTTTTTTTTTAAGGGCATCAGGAAGATATAAAGCAAGTGATTAAACTTGACACATTTAGATATCATTTTACACAAGCAGTTTACAATGCTGCCTCTGTAACTGCACTGATATCATTATCAGAAAGGTTGGAAAGGAATAAAATCAAATGGACACAGATCTACATTGAAAATACAATATGTTTCTTTTTTTAAAAAAAAGAAGAAATAAAAAAGCACCAGAGCTGTTTTGCACTTTTTTTCATGTTTAAATGAAAATGTATAAATTTCATATAAAATTTTTTTATAGAAGCCAGTAATAAGTGTGCTGAAAAGTAAAATACTAATAGTGATGTATCAGATGTTTTGTCTGTATAATACAAAGCGATAAAAGTAAAAGTAGAGATCACAACTAGAGAGAAATCAGGCCAAACTACAGGAGATGAATGGTATAGGTTACGGGATGGGCTAGAGGCCTAGAAGGTAGTTAATCCACTACTCAGAATTTGTTATAAATCTGCCGTATATTTTGTTTTTCCTGCTTAATGTATTATGTGTATGGTATGAAGTGAAGTTGCACAATACAGGACACAGATCTGATGCTGAATTTCCAAAAAAAATTTAACAGAATTGATTGAATGATTCCAAACTAAATTTATTACCTGCAAAAGTGGAAGTTAGAAAGACTAGCATTTATTTTAATTTGTCTATCATTATACTCTTACTGATGATTTTCATTCACTGTAAATAATAATATTTTCTTATTTTCGTTTGTGAAAGTAATAAATTTAGTTTGCAATATTTTTAATGAAACAGCGTTTCAAGAAATGTACACCAGCTCTTCATGTTACACACTATGCTGTGTGGCATGTTAATAAACTGGAAGGAAAGCTGCAAATGAAGATAAATTTTGAGAAGTACTTTCCATGATGCTCCTGAATTAAGTAGTAATTGTTTTTGCTGATGTAGAAATAATAAACATTATCCACATCTACACTACTACAACATTCCTTAGTCTACTGAGTGTTATAAACTAATCAGTAGCTCATACATGTGCTCGTAACAGCACTGATCATTTCTTGATATTTTACAGACAAAACTGCCAGCAGTTACCTCAGCAACGGTATGAACCGCGAAAACACGACACCACATTAACCTTGTGACGAAATACTTACCTAAGTTTTCCGGGCAATTCATCTTGGTTATAGTGGAGTAGAAGATATGTTTTAATGCTTTCAGTAATTGTTCGTTCGGCAGAAACCGTCGATATTTTTAAAATCTTGATTTTGTAACTTCAAAGCGAGTAGCCATCTTCTCCAAATCTCATTTATGTAAAAAAGAGTTATCTTTTCCTCTGCTTCCGGCAAAATGAACTAGGGAACGGTAACTATGTCAGTATGAAACAGCAATACCTCCGAAGTTGAAATAAGACAATAATAAGTTGCTGGTCGATTTTTGCTTTAAACAAGAAATCAACGTGGCGCACTTAATTTTACTGCAAAATAATAATTTAAATGAAAGTACATTACAGTATCACACATTTTCTTGCAATAACACGTTCAGACTTTCCATAATGTCCTGAGTCCACCTACACATACTCTTCCACCTTCTCTTTTTCCGGGCATTATGCCTTCTACTTCCAACCTCTCCAAGCTATTGTGTCTTTTGGTGTGGCCGAAATATCTCAGCTTTCTCATTTTTATGGTATTAACGAGCCAGTTTTCTGCGACCCCTAATTCTATCAATATCTCTTTATTTGTTCTTCGTTCTATCCGTAATATTGTAAGTGCCTTTCTGTAACACTTCATTTCAAATGCTGTTATTCTCTTTTAAAGTGATTTGTTAAGTGTCCATATTTCACATCCGTATGATGCCACTGGGAATATGTAAGCTCTTAGTAAGTTTTGTTTTCTTGTTGCTACTTTGGCACATACTCTTCAATTGTTTTCTGTGATGCAACTGCAATTCTTCTTTTGATTTCCACTTTGCAGTCGCCATTGATGGTGATGACTGAACTTTGATAATCTGATTTATTTACATTTTCAAACTCTTGATGATCTAAAGTAATTTTGGGTTTGCTTCTCATTTTATCAATTATCATTACTTTGGTTTTGTTGGCGTTTAAAAAGACGTTCCGAGCTTCGCTGTATCTTTTAGTTGAGAGAATCAACTGTTGCAGTCCTTCTGAGCTGTTTGATAGAAGGACGGTATCATCGGCGTATCTAATTTCTGGAATCCGCGCCACCCCCCCCCCCCCAACAACCATATTAAAAGAGTCAAATGTAGCTGTTTCCTGTTCCTCTTTTACATACCTCATAATGTTTTCGGCGTAAATGTTAAACACTTATGGAGAACGGATACATCTCTGTCATACTCCCTGTAGGCTTGAACATAATTAAAATAATCTCGATACTGCTATATTGTATTAAATAATTATATCACGCAAATGAATGTGCACTTTGCAAGTGCACAGTCCATACATTTTTTTACGTACGAGTGTCAATGATTTTTTTTTCCTTGACAAGCACAAACCCTACTCTCATTTTTCATATCAGTACAGGAAATAAAACTGGCATGTGTGCTTTGAAAAGGAAAAAAAAACCACAGAAGTTGAGGCTTCTGCTGTAAATGTGTGGAAAAAGTGAAAAAAGATAAAGCGATATTTTATGCTTAATGAAAAAATAAAAAGTACATTTGTACAGCTGTTTCTTCCCATATATTTACTACATGTATCGTCTTTGATACCTTTGAATTACTCTTCGTTTTCGTCATGGTGTATAATAAATAATAACGCATATTTTCTTAGTAGTAACGTCCAGTTTGCCACACTTATAAGTCTGCAGGCTTCCATTGTACTTTTATTTCAGTAAGTCAGAAAAAGATCAACAGCAGATTTAAATAAAGCAAAACAGGCTTTGGCAAAGCTACAGACTATAAGGAAATAAAAATTTTTAAAAAAACAAACAAACAAACAAAACTAAGCATGAAGACGAAAATCAGGATATTTAATGTTCTAAATGTAATACTCTGTGGAAGTAAATGCTGGAAAATCACACAAACAAACTATAGAAAACAAGTTGAATTCTTTCCAGACTAAATGTTTACGGAGAATCAGAAGAATATCTTGGCCAAACACCATAAGAAATAACATTTTGTTGGCAGAAATGCAGATGAAGCCACTGACAATAATTATTGAGGAAAGACGCTGGCGATGGTTGGGACATGTGCTCCGAATAACTGACAACTCACTACCAAAAATAGCACTAAGATGGACACCACAGGGGAACAGACGTAAGGGTAAACCAAAGGAGACATGGAGAAGAGCAACAGAAAGGATGTTGAGCAATAAAGGACTCATCTGGGCAAGAGCGGAAAAAAAGGCAAAGGACAGGCATTTATGGAAAACCCTTGCGGAAGCCCCATGTGCCCTGGGCATTTAAAGTTCAGAGAGAGAGAGAGAGGGAGGGGGGGGGGTTAGAAAAAAGGTCGTCATTCTCTTTCTTAATTCTTTAAATGAGCAGTCAGAATTATCGACAAGTTCCCACCCCCCCCCTCCCTTTTTTTCTCCCCTTTCAGAAGAAAACTAACATAACAGCATATGTTTATTAACGCAGTTATAAATGTGTACACTTAATATGTACACCTAATTCTGGCACAATCAGTGTTTGTAGACGTTCACTAGAGACAGTAATCTATCAAGAATGGCAACGAGATATGCAAACATTCTTTTAACATTGTAAATACTGACGTTGCTGTTAAAATACTCTGACAGTGGCACACCTCACAACTATATTGCAACCATCACAACTATATTGCAACCATGAAATTGGAAACCCCTCCCCCCCCCCCTTTTTTTTCCAGTATTACAAAAATCTCACGCTTGACTCCACTCACTTTTACTCAGTGCACATTATACTACTTGAAGTATGTAACACATACCTATATTACACAGTCAGTGTTTCTGAATACTGGCGACGACCTGGGAATATTAAAGACAATGAATATTTAATTTAAAAAAAATAATAACTTGGACTAAGAGTAGAGACCGCCAGAGAACAAATAGTCCCAGAAGTGGACTGCTAGACTAACACAGTTCATGAGCATCGGTTTCATAGTTTTGATGAGTTTTAGACATCCCCCATCCCCACTCCAAACCTGTCAGACCATCATTCATTCATGTCTTTGGTCAGTGATTGACTACTGCCCGGCACGCCTTGCGACATTTAACAACAAATTATATCCGCCTCTCACAGTCTGCAGCCATTCTTTGTATAGAATGATATGTGCATTCATTTTACAGTAACGGGGCATCGGCCATGAATATAAAATATTAGCTCTACTTCACTATTTCCATGTTATCAGAAAAATGTGTGCAGTTAATTGTCATCTATCATTAAATGGCGATAAGTAATAAAATAATGCAACTGAAAAGAAAACTATGCAGTTTAATGTTCATTTATAACACGTATGTAAATAAGTATAATACACATAAATTTTTTTCTGTACCGAGTTACGAAATCAGGTTTGACGCTGCTTATGCTAACACAAGTTTGTCCCTGACAATCGTGTTCCCGTGTACGAAGATGTTTCTCGGTTTGCATGCCGGTATTCATACATATTAACTATTGGGTGCAAATAAGTCACTGTAAAGTTACTAAAAGTGCCATTATTGTTTACGTTCTTCCTACAAAATGTTGTTTTAAATGACATTGATGAAAGTGGGTCACATAAAAATTTCGAACGGGAAAGAGAGGATTGAAATCGAGGGCGGCGTATTTTCAGGGGCTACAGACTTCCGAGATCGATGCAAACGGTTTCTGTTTGTTGAAAGCTCGCTCTTTCCACTACACTGAGTAAATACTTTTCTATCTCAAGGATATCACGCAATCGTCCCCAGCCATATGCATTGTTTTGAATTGCATCTAAGACCTGCAGCAATCAATAACTGCGGTTGAGAAGGAAAAAAAAGCAACAACAAAAGAACTGCAACTATAATTTGAAACATTCTGTAACACAGGACTATAACAGTACAGCGGGGAAACAGTGATGCTTGTGTACAGCAAAGTAAGGGATCAGATTGATCAGTAGAGTCGAGAGTTCTGTTACCAAGCCATTCTTTATTATTTTTCTTGCTCTCACGACTAAAGTCTATGCCCCGTAGCATTTACATGTCGTAGAGGTGTGAAGTGTTAGTGGCTTCATATTTCTAGATCACTACAGGATTTGAGGTGAGCATGTCAGCACCTGTCCTCGCTGCATTTGTTTTCCTTGGGGAAACCCCAGGTACACCTTTTGTTAGGCTGGGCTGACCCCAGTGCCGGTCGGCTCCCCCCCCCCCCAAAAAAAAAATCCACCCGAGTGCGAAATGAAACCTGGGACCTTCTGATAGGCAGGCGAATGCGCTACCACCACACCATCGCGTCATGTCAGGTTTAAAGTGCTTTTTTTCTTTTTTTTTAAAATTTAGATCTACCATTTCTGTACTCTTACGCTTAACCACAGACGAAAGGAATAGAAAATGTAAATAACAGTGCATGTCACGTGCAGCAACGGTTACAATGTCCCGATAACCGAAACCAGATTGTATACCAACCCAATGAAATTCATTGCGATGTACGGTGGGTCTTCCTGCGTGAAAATGTGACAGGAATGACAAGCTCAACACTACATTTAGATGTGCTGGCCAGACACTTGCTGACTACTAGCTCATCTACAGGAGTTGAAGGCTGCTCGAGCATCATTCTGCACATGCCAAAATTGTGCCCATAATCTAGAAGACATCCCGCAAATGTGCACTGCTATTTGAGATTTGGGTTCTATATGGGTTCTTAAGAACCCAAACCTGGTTCGAGGAAATGAACGAATATGGATAGAAAATTGCTGGCTTTCTAAGAAAAAAAAAGCTGGAGAGAAAGATTAATGTAGCAGAAATGTGGTTATACAGAAAACTATGTCATATAACATGGCGAATGAAAATTAATGCACAAGTATTAGAAAAACTCAACTGCAACGTGAGCTTCTCAAAGAAATAAGGATTAAGAAAACAAAATACCTTGGCCACATCAAAAGACATAGCAACATTCTGAAATCCATTCTAGAAGGTGGAAGGAAAAAAAGAGCAAGAGGTGGACACAGATGCAGCTGTGAAGATAACATACGAGAATGGGCAGGACACAGCCTGCCGCATCATTAAGGTGAAAGAGAAACCTGGGGATTCATTACCGTCAACCTTGGTTTCCGAAGAAGGCACATGATGATGATTGCACGCTTGAAGACCTGTTGGCGACTGGATTCATGGAAGCGACTCGTCTCTTTGTCAAGATGGCTGAGCATGTAAAAGTGAACGCAGAAGAACAATGAAAAAAACTTCACGTTACAATAAGTGACCCTTCTTACGTATGTATTATTTATGCATAACATAAATGTTCTGCTGATATCATATATGATACGTAAGGTTAACTGTTCGGCTGAGGTAATACTAAAAGCTGATTGGTCTAACTACTGTGACTGATTTGTCTTGATGATGAAACGAGAAGGTCCATAATAATGTGCTACAAAACAACACACGTTTTTATTTCTTGTTACAGTATTACGTAGTTTAGCCTGGTCTGTCGTGCCCCCTAACTGCATGTAGACACGGCAGGCACACTTTTCTCGCTGAAAGATGATGTAGTTTATAAGCACATACACACACCAAATATACTCTCTTTAATTAACCGTTGCAGTAGCGTAAACTACTAGTAATCACGCATTCATGTTGCCTTAAAGTAAGATATTCAAGAAAATCGGCATATTTTGCCTATTTCTTAACAAGGGCAGTGTAAATTCTGCCTTCCAAGTTATACTAGTAAATAAAGCTTTCAATTTTTATTTTGTTGATTTGTCACATTCAGACATAAACAATGAAGCCAAGCGGGAACTATTTCGGTCAACCCGTTTGCTGGTGCAATCAGGTTGGTTAACACGCCACCGGGCCGTACATTCTAGAGACGAGCCAGGCACATTTTGATTGGCTGGGTGTCACGTGACCCGAGCTTCCACGTCGTTTGCGTCTGCAGATAAAGGCGATCGTCTGCTGGTATCGGGCGTTAGTTTGTGTAGACCAGGATGAAAGAGTGAGACCTCTACACCAGTAGCGGGTTAAACTCTGCGAAGGAATGACTGATGATTGTGTACAAGTTTTGAAACAAAGTTGAAGGTACTTCTTGGATTTTCAGACGGGAACCGCCTGATTAGAAACCAAGCGGATTTGTTTACTGCTTCTGACCGTGGACTACGATTCTCTCGCGCAAAGCGTCAAGCAAACCGGACAATCTTACAATGAGAACGGTAAGTAATGACTGAGTAAATGTCACACAACAGCATGAAGAACTTAACTAATTTACAGTTGGAATTAGTTCCATTAGTTCTAAATTATGCATTTAAATAGTTATTTGATAGTTTAGGCTACGTCCTGGACGTTGTCTGGGCTTGAATTAAGCTTTGCTATATTTAGACTGGGATAACCCGGTCCGTATGAGGTCATGTTTGTAATAGATCGGAAAGGCCATGGCTAAGGTGTTTTAGGAAGTGAAATTATCCCACATTTTGGGGGCGGGAGGAGAAGAGGGAAAACACCTTTTAGTCTACTTTTTTTTTTTTTGAAACAATGTAAACTACACATGTTCAGTCCAGACTGCATTAAGTGGGATCTTTGTTTCAACAGAAGTGAAAGTTAAGACTAAGCCCGTCTGTAATTTTAATAGACGGTAATTTTTGTGCATGATATGAACATAACACTGTGACATGAACGCATTTTTGCAACGGTCTTTCCATTTCTCTACATGTTCAGATCGAAGAAATTTCATCATCCAGATCTTCAGCTGTTCGCCCGAACAGCCTGGAATTGGATAACGCCCTTACCCTGGACATGGACTGTATTTTCCCTGACCTTGATAATAGCAACAAAGCAAAGAACAGCCATAGTAACAGGAAGAAAAGAAGAAGGGCTACAATAAAAAAGTTTAATGGTGAGTATGTTTGTTTTTTACTGGCTACTTTTTTCTTTCTTTTTGTGGTCTGTAATGGTTAACAGCTTCAGTCATAGATAGGTAACAATTTTTAAAACTGTATTTGAGAGCTCAACAGCTGTTACATTGTGTATTTGTAAATGTCTGCTGCAGTATTTTTGCTTCTTTCATAAAGATGTAAAGATCTTTTTAACAGTCAGTTTTGTAATAATTAGTATCTTTATATTTGTATGCTTTGACTGTATGTATATTTTTCTTTTTCAAATTCTTTAGACTTGTATGAGGAAACGGGAGAGTTCTTGGGAAACGGATCATATGCTTCAGTGAAAACCTACAGGAACAAGGAAACTAAAAAGGAATATGCAGTGAAGGTGAGCATCAACAACTGTGAAGGCATTATTGTCAGAGGAACCCATAATGCTCCTCTTGTCTTGTTCTTCTGGCTTTCTACCCTTTCATTCAACACAAAGTTCCTTCTTGCCTTTTATTGCTTACTTTTTCTGGCACTATATATCAGTTTTGCAACTTTTATATGTCAGAAATATAAATTTATTTCTAAGTTTGAGATTTTAGTATAATTATGACCTATTTTATAGTGTGAAATATAAATGTAATTTGCTTCTTTAATAACTGCTGAGACATATAACATATTTGTTAAGTTCAATTCAGCATACAACTTCCAAATTTACAACCTTTCTGTGTAATTCAATAAGTATTTAATTAAACATATGGTTAACATGATAAATTATTCATATACAGACAGCACTTAATTTTGTTGATCAGAATTGAGGCTGCTTTTTTAAAATTCATTCTCTAACATGGCAATTTCATGTTAAATTTATCAACTTATAAATGAGAATTAAGTAGTTTTAATGATGAATGCACATGTTATTTATACTGAACCAGGTGATACTTTGAGTTTGTAATAACATAATAATAACAGTGTTCACCTCTGTTGTTCTTTCCAGATGATCAACAAATGTACCAGTCTTCAACGAAGTAAAGTGTTCAAGGAAATTGAAATATTCCATCAGTGTCAGGGAAGTGAAAACATCTTGAATTTGGTGGAATATTTCGAGGAAGATGATGTGTTCTACCTGGTCTTTGATAAGATGGAAGGTGGCACGCTGCTTAGCAACATTGAGAGTCGCGGCCACTTGAGCGAGTACGAGGCATCTCTTGTTGTCAGAGAAATTGCATGTGCACTTAATTTTCTACATAGTAAGGGCATTGCTCACAGGGATCTGAAACCAGAGAACATTTTGTGTCAAAAAGTAGGGGAGGTTGTTCCACTCAAAATTTGTGACTTTGATTTGGCCAGCGGTGTGCCTCTGAGTGTTAACTGCACTGATGGGAGCAAGACCCCAGAACTGCTCACTCCAGTTGGCTCAGCAGAGTACATGGCCCCAGAAGTTGTGGATGCTTGGGTTGGAGAATCTTTCTCATATGACAAAAAATGTGACCTCTGGAGTCTGGGAATTATCCTGTAAGTTGGTTTATTTTATGCATTACAATGTAACATTACACAAATGCAAGAACTATAACATTTGTACATTTCTATTTCATAACTGCATAAATCAGTATTTAAACCTTATGTTAAATTAATTTGTATTTTATTTAAAGCTAAACTGATGGTTTAAATACTCTTAAATTTTTGCAGGAGATATTCTGTTATCACATGGTTATCTGTTGCTTTGGCTTGTCAAGTTTAAATATCAGTAAAATACAATAAATTACTTCTATTTTATTTTCATAACTGGACAATCAATTTGTCTGCCTTATAGGTACATAACTGTTTGTTTTGTTTGTCTTATTGGTACTTGGTAACTGATTGTTCTGTGCTTGTTTGTCTTACAGATACATAATGTTGTGTGGTTACCCACCATTTTATGGCCAGTGTGGGGAAGAATGTGGCTGGGAGAGGGGCGAGGCTTGCCAAGACTGTCAGGAGCTTCTTTTCAACTCGATTCAGGAAAGTGTCTACGAGTTCCCCAAAGAGGAGTGGAGCGGTGTGTCAGAAAGTGCCAAAGATTTGATAAGACATTTGTTAGTTCGTGACCCACGCAAGCGCTATTCAGCAGCTGATGTCCTGCAGCATCCATGGGTAACGAAACCCCAGGCCATCACACCATTGGCCACGCCGCACATTTTGACAAGGTATGGTTTGTTTTTTTTTTTTTTTAGCTTGGTACAGTAATAGGCATTCAGAAGAGATTTTTTTTTTCAGCAAGAAGAAATCAAATCTGAGGTTAGGGGCAAAATTACTGGTTTTTTTTTTTTTTTAAAAATATATATGTAAGAGGGAAATAGATGTGATTTAATTGTTCTGTATTATCTGTTATAGCTTATCAGTTAATTTTTCATTTGTCTCATGATAGTTGAGTAATTTTTCGTTTCTCTCATGATAGTTGAGTGTTGAGAAATACAAGCTAACTTTCCTAATAATTTTATTCTACAGAAACAACAGCACTAAAGATCTGGAATCCTTTGCTGAAACTGCAATCTCCATTAACCGCATGATGCAGCAACATCTAATTATATCTGGAGTGCCTCAGTTTTATATTGGTGGCCCAAAGTCGGAGAAGCTGCTTGAAGAGAGCAGTGGAGATGATGAGGAGAATCACAGTGACGCTGATGTGGATTCTGGAATCAGCTTTCACCTTACGAAAAGTGTTAGACTTTCTCCTCCAGGACTCTCAGCTCTTGCCAAGCGAAGGGGACTGCCACTCACGCATCTGCAAATTACATCACAAACAACCGTCGTCGTCCATTAGTCTCTCATCATAGCTCCGTAATGGGCAGTGTTGATAGTTTTATTGTCAGTTCAGGGAGCTGGCAGTGACTTTAGAAACAGAACTCTTCATTTGGAGCTTCAAATGTTAACATTTCATTTTGAACACCGACATAAAGGATTATCTGGATGTATGTCTCCAGGCTGGACTGCAAGTCATGGGCATAGACTACGCTGTTACTACTACTACTACAGCGGCTGAAACGTCATGCATTGTGGTTCTGATCAAGTTTTGTTTACCTTTCAAACTGCAAAGGAGACATTGATGGTGCAGTTGGTCTGTCATAAAGTAGGAGATAATCTGAGATCAGTTTGTTTCCTGTTTCTGTGTAAACAGTAGGGTAGCATTTAAAATTGGATGATACAGTCTATGCTTTTAAAAAAAAAAAAAAAAAACGCATTAAAAAAGGCAGCAGATGTATTGATTGGGTGGGGGTGGAGAGAAAGAAATATAGTGTGTGAAGTTTTTTTTACATTTTTTTTTAAAGGGTTTTTGTGTGTGGATTGATCACTATGTACTGACATGGGTGGTTTATATACAGCTTCGTTATAAGTTCATGTACAAACAGAAAGTGCTGTTTCATGCTTGATATTAACACTTCTTCTTGGCCTCCCCTTAGTATCTGCTAGAATGTAGACTTTTTTTTTTTTTTGTACATTGTTAAAACCACTCTTTTTTTTTTTATTATTCTTGTCCTAAATGGCATTTTTTTTTTTTTTCACCAAAAAAAAGTCACTGGATTTATACTTTTATATTTTTTCACTTTAGATACTTGTTACCCATTTTCTAATTCATTCTCAGAACTCAATATTGCATGTTTTTGTGAACACGGATGATTATAAAATGTGCTGTTTTTTTAAAACAGATAGAAAATAATATGAAATCCTGTAAAACGTTTTAAATGTAAGTCATTTTAGAAGACTGTCTTATAACCTACAAGACTTTTTATGACCTGTCATATTTTTTTTCCCCCTTAGCATCACAGTTATGATCCATAAACTTATATGCAGCATTTAAATTTTGCTGATGTGATGTTAAACTTTTCACTGCTGGTCACTGGGCATGTGATTTATAAAAAAATTTTAAAAAGTATTAATAATCAAGCCCAAAAAGTTCAATCATTTCCTATTATTAAGACAATTTTTAGGAAATTGGAGGTTGGCTTTCCATTTGAGTGAAGAAGAGTGACATGGATTTATTTTGAGTTTTACAAAAAAACAAAGTCATTCCATATATTTTCATAAATGCATTGACATATCTAACTAAAGCTGTTGGTCAAGTGACAACATTCTCTCCTATCCTCCAGACTGGGTGTTTACTAATATTTATGTCACTGTTAAAATATGAATTCCAAGTCTTTCAGATTTTTGTCATCATTGAGCTACCTGACAGCACTGCTTCCACACAAACAGTGGTAACTTGACTTGAAAGTTTGAAACAGTGAAAGGAAAATTTGTATTGTGGGAGTGTGGAGGACACCTAAATCAGCATAATATTAATGGTGGTGGTTGTGAAGTCAAGTGTTTTGAGTAAATAGGCAACAGCTGTGTTGATTTCACAGGTAGATCCTGGTGACCTTAACAAGAAATGATCTTCCTTGGTTATGTAAGAAAATGTGTCAAGTCAGGTGCGGGTGTTAGCTAGTCAACAATTAAATGTATTAATTGCTGTCTTTTTTTTTTTTTTTTAATAACCATCACAACACCTTTGTTTTTGGTCAGGAAAGTGCCAGCAGTACTTGTTTTGTGTTTCACATGTGTGCTGTATGATCAGTTGTGATTTAGTTTGCTTAGCTGAGGTTTGGCTGCTGATGTTGGAACCTTTTTTAAAGTGTAAAACTGGTCGACACAAGTGGGGGGGGGGAAGAGAGAAAGATTGGTGGGTTTTGGGTTTTGTCAGTGAAATATGTCAGAGAAAATGTATTGCTTGGATGTCTAAATACTGAAAATCGGTATTGTCTTGTTTATGGCGTCTGGCATGATTTAAAAGAAATGGTGGAAATAAGAATTTGTTTGGTGTGTTTGACGTGAGGATTTGCTCATGGTAAATGTTAATTTGTTTGAATAATAATTGTTATTCTGTTTACTTTCGTTTTTTTAATGAACCGAAGACAGAATGTGCCTTGAACGAATCTCGTCATTTGAAGAACATAAATGCACAAATATAAATGAAATCTAAAGGTGAAATGGTTGATATTAGTGAGTGTGAAGTAGATTTGACAATAGGTGTGTAACTTTGAATATATGAAAGGGTGGGTCTTCTTGTGAGATTATTGTCTCATAGAAACTTCATCTTGTGTGTGCATGACATGACAGATGTGTAATGGAACTAAATTTATATATTTCTACCTTGAGATTTCAAAAAGGAAACATGTCAGGAAACAAACTGATGTTTGTTTGCTAATGTGCTTTTGAGAATTGAGTGATAACACTGCACACACTGTGTGGTGACCTCAAGTTTGGTTTCTTTTTTTTTTTTTTTAAACTAAAGCTCTTCAATCTTATGCAATATTGCCCAGTCCTTCTTAGGCTGACGGGAGGTTTGTTTAAATTATTCTGCTGAAACCCAAAAAAAAAAAAGAGGTTGGTTTGGATTTGTATTCTGACACAGAAATATGTGATTAGGGATTTGATTTTCATTGTATGTAGATTTATTCATGGAATTCACAAATGAAACAAAACACTGAAGGGGACTTCTTTTAAAAAAATCCCAAAACGTTTTATAAAGTTCAGAAATGAAAGATACTTGAACATAATGGCCTAACCACCAAAAATATGCTAATGTGGCCATGTGAAATTTTTCTTCTCATGTGAAGTGCAAGAGTTTTAAAAGGTTGTGTTCATTTGCTTGTGTTTGTAAATCACACATACAGCCGTTTATAAACTTCCTCATTAACTTCAGTTGACAGTCCAGGAACTGAGGAAGTGCTTTTTTTTTTCTCTGGTTACCTACATCAAAAGTACTTGATTTATTGGGATTTCAGTTTCATCCTTTCTGCCAGTCTCACAGCTCTAGCAGCTTTTTCTGTTCGTAACAAATTTGTGAGACTCGGCAACTGTGTGGTCAGACTACTTGATATTGGAATGCAGGTTAGGGAAGATTGTGTCCTTCGACTTGCGTTTTCTCAGGGTCTTCAGCATCAAAATTGAAGAAGTAGTCTTCACAGGTAAAACTAGAAGAAAACGTGTATACCACAGCTTTTCTACGGCTGGTTGTTTTTGTTTTAAATACATTTTGCTGAAATGAGAAATAAAATATATGAAAGCAAATATCTCAAAGTCCTGAATTTGTTGTTCTTTACACTTTATGGCTGTGTGAGTGTAGCACATTTGAGAACTGCTTAGAAATCACATACAACCAGCAAGTCAAGTTGTCAGTTATTTTGTTCTGACCAAGGACACACTGGATCTTAAGACTTAATGAAGATTTTTTAAAAGTCAGATATTTTCATGATACTCTGCCATAAGTGTCGGAGAGCAAAATTAAGGCAAGGCGGCAGAAGACTTTTGGAGGTATGGGTCATACGTGTTCCACTTACCACTTACAGCTGGTCCACTAAACGTTGAGCTAAAAAAAATCTGACAAGATAAAACACAGATTTACTGCAAGCAGACTGTTTTCTACATATGTCGTGGATACTGCTTCAAACTCTGGAATTATTCTAGAATTTCCATTTTTCTGAGTGGTCCTCACTATCTTTGAAGATGACCAGTAACAGAAGATCTAAAAGTTTTGTCTATCTTGTTCAGCATAACTGTTGCCCGCCATTCATGTGGCAGTACTCTGACGCCATGTACAATAAATAATGTGGAGACAAAAATACCATCACATACATGTTGGACGCCTTTTGGCAGTTTCAATTAGAGAAATATGCTGTAAAAGAGGGCAGATTGTTATGGAATTGTCCTTCAGTAAAGTACCTTCAAAAGTTGAAAGATAGAATAGCATGTTGTAAACTTTCATTGGCAGGTAATGATGACGTGTAAGGCAACTATGTAGTGGGTCATTTTCATACATAAATGTTTACCACAGCTGCTTCGGTAGGATTAAATAAATAAGTTATTATAAATGAAGGCAGTCGAAAGCCATTATGACACGATGATTACATCATTTCCGGCCCCCGTCTTGACGAAAGCGATACTAACAAGGATGGAAGTTGTGCACCACACATTTGAAAGCTGAAATTCCCGTTACTTGAGGATATCATGAGGTCCTGCTACTAAAATTAGTATAGCGCTTAACTAACAATTTGTGCCAGAAAATCTTAACGAGAAACCGAAAGTATGTAGGTGGGTGGGTATTGGTCGTGGTTGTTCGTTGAGATGATGAAAGAGCACTGAAATTTGTAACTTCTTGAACAAGGAAGTTTATTCTAAACGCTCAAATAAACAGAATATATCGATGCAGTATGAATAAGCAGTTTGACTGACCCGATCTGCTTACGTGTGCTCACTGAGCACGAACTATCTGTGCTTAGTTTACGTAGCGAGCGACACAGAAACGTGGGATGGTAGATCTTTCCGAGTATAACGACAATGAGAGGAGCGGTTACGGCTTCAGGAATTCCCGTACGTTTGCGAAATCGTGAATCTGGGAATGTTCCTCTAACAAACCACTTTGAAATTTATAGTCATTATGCGAGTGAAGAATGAAAAGCCAGCACATACGGTCCTCTGGTGAAACTATCAAATGGCACTTACACACAACACCCATAACCGTAATACAAACTTACAGTTTCCTGTTTACTTCCTGTTACAACATTACTGGTTATGTATTGTTTTGTTGTTCTTGACTTTCACTTGCTGTGGGATTTTTCCATGGGTGGCATTTTATCTTTTTTTTTTTTCCTCACAGATGAAACTGAACTGATAATTTGAATTAGTTTTAAAATTCTGAAAAATTGTCTATCCATATCAACAATGAGTTTGTTATGCGTTTATTCTTGAGTTTGAAATCTGAAAAAAAAATAGGACTCATGTTTGGCAAATATTTTAATATAGTGAACAATTTTCTGGTATGTACTTAGCAGATTTGGACATATTCAAATGGAGGCATACACCTTTACGATGTTAAAAGGATGGCTATTGTGAAATAAACTTGTTAGTATAATCACTGGCGGTAAATGAGCAACTTCGGTGGCAAAAAATGATCAAGAACATTAGAAGTGGTTGGTGTAAGACAGGAGTGGAGACAAGTACAAGAACATTAGAAGTGGTTGGTGTAAGACAGGAGTGGAAACAAGTACAAGAACATTAGAAGTGGTTGGTGTAAGACAGGAGTGGAAACAATTACAAGAACATTAGAAGTGGTTGGTGTAAGACAGGAGTGGAAACAAGTACAAGAACATTAGAAGTGGTTGGTGTAAGACAGGAGTGGAAACAAGTACAAGAACATTAGAAGTGGTTGGTGTAAGACAGGAGTGGAAACAAGTACAAGAACATTAGAAGTGGTTGGTGTAAGACAGGAGTGGAAACAATTACAAGAACATTAGAAGTGGTTGGTGTAAGACAGGAGTGGAAACAATTACAAGAACATTAGAAGTGGTTGGTGTAAGACAGGAGTGGAAACAAGTACAAGAACATTAGAAGTGGTTGGTGTAAGACAGGAGTGGAAACAAGTACAAGAACATTAGAAGTGGTTGGTGTAAGACAGGAGTGGAGACAAGTACAAGAACATTAGAAGTGGTTGGTGTAAGACAGGAGTGGAAACAATTACAAGAACATTAGAAGTGGTTGGTGTAAGACAGGAGTGGAAACAATTACAAGAACATTAGAAGTGGTTGGTGTAAGACAGGAGTGGAAACAAGTACAAGAACATTAGAAGTGGTTGGTGTAAGACAGGAGTGGAGACAAGTACAAGAACATTAGAAGTGGTTGGTGTAAGACAGGAGTGGAGACAAGTACAAGAACATTAGAAGTGGTTGGTGTAAGACAGGAGTGGAGACAAGTACAAGAACATTAGAAGTGGTTGGTGTAAGACAGGAGTGGAGACAAGTACAAGAACATTAGAAGTGGTTGGTGTAAGACAGGAGTGGAAACAAGTACAAGAACATTAGAAGTGGTTGGTGTAAGACAGGAGTGGAGACAAGTACAAGAACATTAGAAGTGGTTGGTGTAAGACAGGAGTGGAGACAAGTACAAGATTTAAAGTAGTCCCCGGAGAACCTGTTTGTGTGTCATTTTGTGAGCGAGTCGTAAACATCATCTCGTGAAAAAAAAGTGTGAAATTACTACTGATAAACGGTGTTGTTAGTAGTAGTAGTAGTAGTAGTAGTAGTAGTGACAGCGGTAGTAGTAGTGATAACAGTAGTAGTAGTAGTATCAACGGTATTGTTGCAACAGTGCTAGTTCGTTATTAACGAGGAACAAAACACTGCA
Organism: Achatina immaculata; assembly: GCA_009760885.1. Lineage (NCBI taxonomy): Eukaryota > Metazoa > Mollusca > Gastropoda > Stylommatophora > Achatinidae > Lissachatina > Lissachatina immaculata. The sequence continues at coordinate 12,783,891 of CM019720.1, read as the reverse complement.
AGCAACGGTTGCAGTGAATCTCTTTTCTTTTATTACTATAAATTTAACCATCTCGTCACAAATAAGAGCACAGAAATTTGTTATCAAAAGCAATATCAGATTCAGCTCCTTTCGAGCGCAGTAGAGGGCAGAATTCCAGGTGGATGGAGTTTATTGGCCGATGTCTTTAGAACACGCGCATGCTTCTTACAAATTGGGCTATGGGAGCGTTACATCCTAAAGCAAGGTTCACAGATCTGGAAAGAATGTTGGAATCAAAATATTTACATCGAAACGATGCCAGAAGCTTCTGAAAGCTATTTGCAAATACATCGCAAACATTCATGGGGCAGTGAGCAGGTTTTAGATGGTTGGGCATCAGATATAAAGTGTTCTGTGGATTTTTTTTTTAAGTCATTTGAATCTGAGCACGGTTTCTCCTACAGTCTTTTATTAGACAACTCAGTCCTTCCCCCAACCCCCCCCCCCAAAAAAAAGAGAATAACTCAGAAATCAATGCCAGAACATGCGAAGTAAATATTTTATAATTTCAGTATTTTATCACAAAAACAAGCCATCACGATATTATTTATATCAGGCAGAAGTGGTTCTCGAAAAGAACAATAGTCATATAAATAAAATAATGAAGTGTATTCTCTTTCCGTTGCAAATAAAAGTTGGTGCAAAAAGTTGCAGAAAATATTTAAATTTGTAAACTAAACACCAAAGGATGATGAAAAAAATGAAGAAGAGACTATAAACTTAGATTACCAACCACTGTGTCACGAAGGGTTGATAGTGTCGCACAAAAGTTTGGAAGAAGGTCCAAAGGTATCCAAATCACTAGACACTTTACAAATCACTAGAAAAGAGAACAACAGCATTTGAAATGAAATGTTACAGAAAGGCACATAGAATATCATGGACAGAAATAAAATCAAATAAAGAGGTATTGGTGGGATCAGGTGTCGCAGAAAACTGGCTCGTTAACACCATAAAAATTAGAAACAATTTTTTATAAATAGGAAACTACGAGGCTTTGGTAGGGTAAAGTAAGAGAACAAATTTTGTAGGATTAGACCTGGAAAAAATCGTAGACAAAACACTTTAGTGAGACGTGAGAGAAAGAAAAATCACAAGAGAATTACCTGGGATTCGAACACGGACTCTGGTAGGACAAGAGGCCTTTTTTCGAGGTATAATCCCTCAAAGCTGTCTTCTCTTACTTTACCATAAAAATGAGAAAGCTGAGATATTTCGGCCACATCAAGAGACACAACAGCTTGGAGAGGATGATAATAGAAGGCTTAGTGCCCGGCAAAAGAGAAAAGGGACGACCTCACCGCAGGAAAGTCTGAATGTGCCTTTGTGAGACACTGGTCAACTTGCGCAAGACTGTATTGCGTTCGGGAAGACTGTGTGAGGGACATGTCGCATTTCTGAAAACCACATGTCACATGAATGAATGAGTGCCAATGTTTTTGCCTTATTCAGTGTGTCCTGAGTTAGAACGAGTGACAATTTCTGATAATCGGAGCAAAGCCGTAGAATTCGCTAGATCTTAACATATTGCACTTCTTTTAAAGAGTGTTTTTGTGAGTACCTCCTCGTCTTATTTGAGCAGCTTTTCGAGTCATTGAGGCTTATTTCTTCGGATAAGACACGTCTCCATTCCTCTCTGTTGTTGATCTTTTCTTGCCAGTTGTCGATTCCAAGAGCGAGTATATCTTCTTCTAGGTTGTCTCGCTATTGTGTTCTAGGTCTACCTCTTGGTCTATTGCCTTTCATCACTTCTGTATAGGTCATCTTTGTTTGTCTATCATCCTCCATTCTCTCTAAATGCCCGAGTCTGTTTTTCATAATGGCTGTTATAAGCGGAGAGCTAATGTATAGACTTCTTTGTTACTTCTTATCTTCCATTGTTGTGATACAGGGTCTCTTACTGGTCTATAAACTCTTTTCAAGTTTCTATTCTCAAATCTTTGTATTTGGTTTTAACTCTTGTTTAGATGTACTCCATGTTTCTGATCTATATAGTACAACTGGGCTATCACTATACCACCATATAGTACAACTGGGCTATCACTATACCACCATATAGTACAACTGGGCTATCACTATACCATCATATAGTACAGCTGGGCTATCACTATACCATCATATAGTACAGCTGGGCTATCACTATACTATCATATAGTACAGCTGGGCTATCACTAAACTATCATATAGTACAGCTGGGCTATCACTAAACCATCATATAGTACAGCTGGGCTATCACTATACTATCATATAGTACAGCTGGGCTATCACTATACCATCATATAGTACAACTGGGCTATCACTATACCATCATATAGTACAACTGGGCTATCACTATACCATCATATAGTACAACTGGGCTATCACTATACCATCATATAGTACAACTGGGCTATCACTATACCATCATATAGTACAACTGGGCTATCACTATACCATCATATAGTACAACTGGGCTATTACTATATCATCATATAGTACAACTGGGCTATCACTATACCATCATATAGCACAACTGGGCTATCACTATACCATCATATAGTACAATTGGGCTATCACTATACAATCATATAGTACAACTGGGCTATCACTATACCATCATATAGTACAACTGGGCTATCACTATACCATCATATAGTACAACTGGGCTATCACTATACCATCATATAGTACAACTGGGCTATCACTATACCATCATATAGTACAACTGGGCTATCACTATACAATCATATAGTACAACTGGGCTATCACTACACCATCATATAGTACAACTGGGCTATCACTATACCATCATATAGTACAACTGGGCTATCACTATACCATCATATAGTACAACTGGGCTATCACTATACAATCATATAGTACAACTGGGCTATCACTACACCATCATATAGTACAACTGGTCTATCACTATACCATCACATGACCGTGCTAAAGTATCTCTTTTACGACATCAGCTGATGTAAGCTTCAAGTTAGCGGCTACAGGGTCATATCACAATAACAACAAGTAATGGTACCTAAATCACACCTGAAATATCTGCCACTCTTCAACAAGCAGATGTAGCTGTTTTTGCATTCCGTCTCCCGGTCACATCTAGGCCTTGAGACGTACCTATGGATAAATCACAGATTCTCGTCTTTTCACAGAATTGAGAATTTTTCTTCATTACTTTTATCAGGGCTCCGTCTGTGCACTGCAACATTTGATTAGCCTATTACAGTGTAAAAGTTACTTGTAAATAATTAAATCGTTAATAAGGAATGTGCATATTAAAACCGAATGCAATGTAGAATGAAGGGGAATTGCTACTGCCGCCAATCGTGAGTGAGGTAGAGAGTAAATCAGTGTTGCCAATACTGACAAGCCAGTTCAAATACTGCAGTAGTGTAAACCATTACTTCTGAAGGAAAAAAAAACCCTAATAAATTCTTTAAAACCACCATCATATTACAGTTCTCTTCTTCTCACCACACACACAGCTACATCTAAATGCCAGTTTTCTTATAATTCCGCAACGCAGCTCTATAAAACCACTACTTGGAAATGTTTCAACTAGGGTTGTACCGGGCGCAAGCTGACCTTTTGCCCTACTTTCTGTGCTGCATTATCTATGCGTGTGAGATCTGGCGCTGGCATATAACAAGATACAGGGAAGATTCAGTTTACAGTGCTGTGTGTTGAAGGTCACGAGACAGGGACGTGATTTTTCGAGCAGAAATACATGTTTTCATGTTTGTATACATGTCCCAGATGATAATTGGACACAAAAAACGCCCCTGTATACATGTCCCAGATGATAATTGGACACAAAAACAGCCCTGTATGCATGTCCCAGATGCTAACTGAACACAAAGACGCCCCTGTATGCATGTCCCAGATGCTAACTGGACACAAAGACGCCCCTTCACAAGGAATTGAGGCCACCAAGGGTCTTTCAGGCTTGTCAGCATCAGCCATTTGATTTTGTGTTTGTGGACATTTTCAGGTTTGGGAAAAGGGGGGGGGGGGTTATTTTAAGCCTGAGCCAACGAAATATTGCCTAGTTATGTATACTTAAAACACATATATTAAGTATGTCCTACATCTCAGAGTGTACTCGTGAAGTAATAAAGCTGTTTTCTTTTTTTTTTTCCCCCAGTTTTTACATCTCAGAGGTGCTTTAGAAAATCTCAGCTTTACTTCAGCGTTTGTGTCTACTTGTTCTCCATGTGCAGGTGAGTTCCAGATGTATACAAGCTCCCTAAGGTTGTGGATCTTGCTGAGAAGTTCTTAGGTCTGATCCGGATTTTTCGGGGGGGGGGGGGGGGGGGGAGTACCAAAGAGTATTTTTTATCCTACTTCATGACCGTGGCCCAACCGTTGCCACAGCATCGGCTAAAAAAAACTATATAAAACAAGTAAATCAACTAACCAACAAGGTAATCATCCAGTTAGGCTGTCGATCAGTCAACTAACCAATCAATCAGCAAGTTAATCATTCAGTCAGACTGTCAGTAAGTCTGTCAACTAACCATGCAACTGGCAAATTAATCAGCCTGTCAATCTATCAGTCAGTCAATCAATCAGTCAACCAGCCAGGCAGACAGCGAAGTAATCTTCCAATCAACCCGTCAATCAATCAATCAATCAGTTAACTAACCAAGTACTAGCAAGCCAGCCAAGCAACCAACAAAATCGAAAAGACTTCAACAACAAATGTTTAATGGTAGAAAGTATGCCCTGTTTATTTAAAAAACAAAAATATTCAGATTCTACATTTTTTTTCCTTCTTTCATGCTGAACTTACACCGACTGCACACACACACACACACACACACACACAGTGCTCTACCAGCGGTGTTTTAATTTGTCGATGTGAAAATCGTATCACTAAACCACAAACACGGCCATACACCACATAGCATATTTAAAAAGACTTTACAACAGTGGTTCCCAACTTATGGTCGGCGAACCCCCCGGGTATCCGCGAGACCCAACCATGGGTGTCCATGACAAAAACTCAAGGTGCTTTTTTTTTTTAATTTTCATTTTGAAATTTTTAACAACCAATGTGGAATCAGATGTAGAAGCGACTATTCGAAGTAAAAGAAGACATAATTTCTCTCACCATAAGCTGTCACACATTTCATATTCTGTTCATTTGTCAGAACACGTTGGAATGCTAATTTAAACGTTTACAGTTATAAATTAACAACAAAATGAAGAGAAAAGTTGTGAGAAATAACAAGTAGAGGACCTGACAGTCACTGGCAAGAACAAGAACAAAATTATCCTGAGAAGTTCGGGGAAAGGGGGAGGGAGGGGGAATATTACAGGCACCAAATACTAAGCAGAAAATGAGAAACATAATTGGTGACACATACCACAATGACTCTTGATGATGATGATGATTGATGATGATGATGATGGTAGTCTAGCATTCGGCAGGCTAGCATTTGCAGGAGCTTGTCAGAATCTGCTCCTCTTCAAGCTCCAAAAATAACTTGCCCTGGAGTTGGGCCAGGTGAGTTGCGAAGGCATTCAGTCAAAATTCGGGTTGTGCCAAAAAATGTTAAGGTACGTGGAGCTTACATTCACAGATCTGAGAGTAGAATGTTCGAGCAGCAACCATGGCCCGATGGCTCCAGGCTTGTAACAGATTTTTTTTTTAAGTTCTGTATTATAATGTGAACATAGAGCAGTTGTTTAGTCTTTTTATTGTGAACAGCGACCATCATCATCATCATCACGTCGGACGGGCAAGGCTGGCATGTTTTTCTACGGATCTCGATATTTGATTTGTTCGCTGTTCATAAAATGACTCCATCGCAGACAAGACATTCCCAGATCTGCTTGTCCCTCCATTCCAGCTACCACCTTGGTAAGGATGTCGCAGGCAACATGGGCACTCCAAACGCCTGCGCCAACTTTCATCGTAGATTTCCTAGACTTTTGCCTGGGCAGAGTTCGCGTCTGGCCTACTTGATTTATGATTTCCAACTTCCAAAGGATTTTTAACGTGAGCGACAATGCACACGAGCATTCTGTCCCTCTACCTAAAGAGCAGGGAGAATTTATTGCTGGGGGATTCACAAGGAAAAAAAAAAATCCCTTCCATGTCTGGTTACTTTTTTTTTATGTCCGGTGGGATTTGAAACCACAACATTCAACACCCGAGGCGAACGTCTAACCCCGATACCACGCAACTTTCAGTTATCTTAATGATTTTCTGTCGTGTCAGACAGTCCATTATCTTTTCACTTGACATTTCAATGAGTATCTTCTGGTTTTATCTTCTCAATGATTTTGATGTTTACAAAGGTTCCACTTCCCCTTAGATGTTAATGAATGTTAACTGCCTTCTTAGATTTCATTTCTGTTTTCCTTTTTTTTTTTTTTCTCTGCTTTTACTAGCCATTGCCAACTTCAGAAAGCAACCACCCAATAAGCAACCTTCAGGTATGTAAAGAACAAATGGAAAATTTATGTATTTCTAAAATCACGGGGGCGAAAGTAAAGAAATTTTTAGTTATTTTTAACCACTTGTGAACTAAGAAGAGTTCTTCAAATATCATGGACACAAAAAAGAACAAATATATCCATACTACAAGAACTTAATATTGAAGAAGGCTGGCTAGTAAAAAGGATTAAACAAAGAAAACTGAAATATTTTGGACACATTTAACATCATGATAATCTAGAAAAGACAGTCTTGGAAGGGTATATAATAGAAAAAAGAAAGTGAGGAAGACCCAAGGCGAAGATGGCTGCGAGACACCGTTGATGATCTGCAAATGGATGCATCAGCAGCAGGCCTTCTCGCTCACAACGGAGAGGTCTAGCAAAGTTCCGCAGGGGACATGCAAATAAATGAATGAATGTGAAATAAGATCAAGTTCCATATATCTGGAACATATGTTTACCTAAACGTTTGTTTTAAGCATGCAAAGCTATGTTTACATTATAGTCTAATGTGCCTCGTCAGGCAAGCAGAAATTGTTCGACTTCATATCAGTTGCCACACAGTGGATCCCAGGTTTGTTTCTACTGGTCCTAGAACCCAATTCCTTCTTGGGTCCAGTGCTAGTAACAACTCGCCGCCAATCCATACTCTGCTGTGTCACAAACAGTGCAACTGTTACTTAGGCTTACGTAAAGCAAATGAAATTATTAACCGATTATCTGATCTATTTCTCTCCCCCTCCCGTTCTCTCTCTTCTCTGTCTCCCCTCTCTTCTCTCTCTCTCTCACTTCATCTTCTTTCTCTCTCATTCTCTCCCTGTCTCCCCCTCTTCTCTCTCTCCTTTTCTCTCTTTTCTCCCACTCTCTCTCCCCTTTTCTTTCTCTTTCTCCCTCTCTCATTCTCTCTCCGTTCTCTCCTCTCATTCTTTCCCTGTCTCTCCTTCTTCTCTCTCTCCCTCTCTCCCCTTTTCTCTCTTTCTCCTCTTTTTTCTCACCCTTTTTTTCTTTCTCCCTCTTTTTTCTCTCACCCCTTCTCTCTCTCTCTCTCAATCAATCTCTTGGTCTGGCTAATGGGCCAGGGCTCATTTTGGATCCATACAGCTTTTCTATAAATGTTAGTTTTGAATGAATGTAAGAATGCAAGTTTAATTCATGGTGATGTATAAATCAGAGTGTAGAGTGTATGGACAAGAGATAAGTTTATTATTATTTATGTAATCATTTAATTGTGTCTTCATGATTATTATGCTCATTAACAAATGCTGAATGACTGTGACTGAGTGAAAGCTGTATGATGAAGGGCAGAATGTCAGACGGGCTTGCATGCCCATGCCCAGCTTTTAAACCTTTGAAAATAAAGTTCTTCGTTCGTTCGTTCGTTCTCTCTCATTATCTCCTTGTCTGCTCCTCTTCTCTGACTCCATCTCTTCTTTCTCACTTCCCTTTTCTATCTTTCTCCCTCTCTGTTCTCTCCACCCCCCCCCCCAAACCTACATCCTTCCTATCTACTCCCCCCCCCCACACCCTCCTTTACATAAACTACCAACCTTATTACAGGAGAAAACTGTTCACTGTGAATCAATGTATAAATCATATCAAAACTTAACTCTGAAAACGTCATTACATCCAGGTTACATATCCTAGACAAAATATACCATTCAGCGCACGTCGTTTCTTTATGTAACCTCTCTTTGCCTGCACGCTGCTATCTAACTAATACACAGTCGAACAAAAGTTTCTTAGGTGAGAGGGGTGGCGAACGAAGTTTGTCCGGACAGCTCAAGTAATCGCCATTAAAAAGAAAAAAAAAATCTGGCACATAACGGCAAACCTGATCCGCTGCAGTGGTTCAGACCCTTGGCAACAATTCTCTGCACATCCAACCTTCTTACTCTCCTTCGCCGCAACCCATTTTTCCCATCCCACAAAGGAAAACATATTATTTTAGAAGATCCGTCTCTGCTGATGTTGCTGTGGTGTACACACATGTGCGTGCAGGTATATGGAAGGTGACTGTATTTTTTTTTACCGGTTACGAACCATGTTTACCGCGTTTTAATTGTCTGCCCTTGCTTTGGCTGTGATCCAATAACCGCGAGGGGCGTTGCACAAAAGCTGATCTTAACCAATGACCGTGCTAGGGTGTACCTGTCTTTCACCTTGAATGAAGTACTTTCCAAAATGCCGGTTGTCTTAATACAACATTCGGTATTCTTGCCCCTTAATGTAAAAAATTAAACAAACTTTACAGGCATTGGCGGAAAGCAAATGCTCGTGTGAAATGTCCATTGTATTTCTTACTTTATTTGCGGCGATATTCAATCTTTACAAAATGCTCACTTAAGTGACTAGCATCTCACTGGCCCGATTATTCTCCAGCCGATTTAGCTGGTTGCTGTTTACCAGCTTTTTTTTAAATAGTACGAACCGGTTATGGTGACAGACGATCCATAAAAGTGTGGACTTTTTTTTCCCTTCTCTAAATCGGTAATTTACCGATAATTGAAAGTTAACGCTGTCACTGCACTTACCGAACTTCACCGAGTCTTGATATAACCAGCCGTCTGTCCATCACTGATTATAGCAGGTTACTCGTATGTAAGACCAGTTTATTCACATATAAGGTTAAGTTACCTACGTACAAGGCTAGGCTACCAACATATAAGGCTAAGTTACTCACATGCAAGGTCTGGTTACTCTCATGTACGGTAGGCTACCCACATTTAAGGCTACATTACTCTCGTGTAAGGCTGGGGTATTCACATGTAGGGCTGTAGAGTTAGATTACCCACATGTAAAAATAGGGTACTCACATATAAGGCTAGTTTACTCTCATCTAAGGCTACGTTACCCACACATAAGGCTAGTTTACTCTCATGTAAGGCAAAGTTACCCACATATAAGCATAGTTTACTCTCATTTAAGGCTAGGCTACTCACATGCATGGCGAGGCTGCTCACATATAAGTCTAGGCTGCTCACATATAAGGCTATGCAACTCGCATATAAGCTAGGTTACTCACATGTTATGTGAGTATAATAATATACTAAACTAATAGTTAATAATCCAGCTGACTGAATGTGTATTTTATGTTCTCTATTCTTTCAAGTTTACGCATAAAGTGAGATTTGCTTCACTGCAATGGTTCTCAACCCGCAGCTCACGACCCAAATTAAGGTCGCGGAAGATCTGAAGTAGGATCGCCAGAATATATTATGAAAAAAAAAATTTTAATAAAATTAAAATTTTACAGGATTTTTAGAAAAATCCTCCTACTTGTTACATATGTCATATGCATGAAACATAATCATGTTACCGGTTTCTTTACGCGTGCGTTTTTGTAAGGAAACTTGTTTCTACTCTTCACAAAACTGGCGTTAGTTGTTGTTTTTTTTCTCCCTTAATATTTTGATTATTAATAATATATCTAAAACACTGGAATAATTAGAAAGCGACGTTATACAAAATGTTTTGTGATTGGTGGCAGAGTTACATCTTGCTGGAGGCAATGAAATAGTATTCGCTAATTTTTGTTGAATTTCAGGATTATTACTATGATTATTATTGTTATTATTATATTATTATATAGGTTGCGAGTCACGTACCATTGGTGGTTATTGTAGCACGCGAGAAAAAAGTTTGAGAACTGCTACTTTTAGAGTAACAAGTTGAAGAAGGACATCTTTTTTTTTTCAGTGATAATTTTATTATATTATCAGACTTTTTTCCTACAGAATATTGCCCTTAATCATGTCTTTGTGTGTAAATATATTTGGCAGATTTTCCCTATTTTTGCTGATGATAGGATCTCTGTAAGCAAAGGTCATTCCCACAAAACACTTCTGACCTTACCCAGTGTCTTCCTGTTAAACTGCCCGCGCGTGATACTCACGAGCAACATGTGCTGGTTCTTGCGTCATTCCAAAACCGACAACACGCTGTTTACATGTGCAGCATGATCTTCCAAGAGGCCGACCCTGTGACCTAGGTCGGGCACTGAGCAGACGTAGCAGTCCGGATTTGCTCACATTCAGAATCCGGTTACTGCACTCTGTGATCTTCAGAAATGCGGGCGAAGTGTAGACTCTGCGGTCTGTAGCTAAACTGCTCTGTTGGTTTGTTTCAGATCTTACAGAACGTAGGGAAGTGATAATCGCTGTCTTGCCTTCCTCCTCGTGTGACTTTCAGTGTTTCTACGGGACAGACTTCTTGTTAGGCCTTGGAGGCTTGCTTCATTATTAGGAGACGTTTAAGGTGTCTGTTTCCACCAACTGAAAGAAATTAAAACATAATTTTTGTCCCGTTAAGCTGATTTTCTCCTTAGCCCCTTTCACCGCAACAACAACCACCACCATCACCACGATCAGTGTTAGCAGTCTGTGAGTTATCTGCCTGAAAACACACCATCCCCCACGCGCTACCCGCTTGATTATTAGCACCGAAATCCACTGACACGTTCCTTACCTCTGCTCACTATACCTCTCTGTAAGCTTAAGTCTAGGAAGTGAAGCAACAAACAAACAAACAAACACACCCACACACACATTTTCTTCCTACTTTTACTCTGTGGTTTATGGCGGCGGGTGTTTTTTTTTTAAAATGGCAATGCTTTAAAAAAAAAGTTGTATCAAATTTATTCGGATGTTACTGTTCATTTTGTGTCATAAGCAACATATCTGAATAAAACTACATTAAATAGACCACATAGCTTTCTTTTGTTTTCTTAAACTTATATGGTTTACAAATTTTCTATTTAAAAAAGTTCAACACAAAACATGAACGTATTAATGTTTAATCTTTCAAATTTGTATTTCATATAGTCTCAGAGAAAACGTGCATCATAGACCGAACAATTCCCTACATTAAGTGTTATTCCCAAGTAACAAACCTATTTACCCCCCCTTGTGTAAAAGGAACAGTTAGCAGTCAATGCTCTCGTTGTTACTGTTTACACGGGGAATCGGGTGTTTTGCCGGGTACATGAGCTGCTTGTCTTAGATTCTGGGCAAATCGTTCACACTGCCTCATTGCGTCATACACAGAGGTCGCTGTTACTATGTTATATTACGGCAGCTGCTCTCACACTACATATTGGCAAACTGTTTCTCATCCGATGACCTGGTCAGTGACCAACTATCACTGCCATCCGGTGGACTCAGCTGTACAAACTGATACCTGGCACGCTTATGTTGGGGGGGGGGATTGCACCTTAAAACGGAGAACATATGTCTACATGGGGAGGTACACTATCCTCATATGCTGCCAGTACATGAAATTAAATTATAGTTTCTTGTAAAAGTCAGTTCAACGAATAGAAGACAATGTTCCAGCTAGGGAAACATTGTTTTCATTGGCTTTTGGTAACACTATAGCATACCTATATACCTATAGCATACACTATAGCAGACCAACATATGTCCATCTCCTTTTCCTGATCACGGGTCATCAGGAAAATGAGATGGACATATGTTGGTCACTTGATGAGAAGTAACGATCAGAGAATCCCAAAACAAGCTATCAAGTGGAACACAACAGGCCAAAGAAAAAGAGGCAGACCGCGTGAAACTCCGAAGAGAACATTGTTAAGAGAGGCCAAATTAACAGGCATAAAATCCTTTGATGAGGTTGAAAGACTCGCCGAAGACAGGAAAAACTGGCGAACTACTTTGCGAGCCCTATGTGACGTTTGACGGCACGGAAAGGACATACGATATAAGATAGCATACCTTAGAAGAAACAGTTTTCATTCTACTAGACACATTTCATGCAAGACGTCTGAACTGTTCATAGCGTTCATTACCTCAAACTCAACCTCGCTTTCTTTTTCTTCTGTTCGTTAAAAATATTCCCGCCGTGAGAAGTCTAGGAACTGAACTTTGTTGTTGTCAATGGCTACTTGCTCCCTGCGTCGCTGAGCTGACGTCTGCACTTCTTAGATAACATTTACAAGTAGGAAATGCGTGCGTCGTGTCGGCCGAGGAAGGGAAGAGTGCACGTACGTGTTACACTGATCTTCTCATTCTACAGTACGATCTCATACACTGTATCTAATATGAATTAATCATGGTTTTTAGATATGACCACAATACAGAAGAGATTCTTCTTATTCTTCTTCTATCTCCCTGGAGCTGCAGGCTTGTGTTCTTTGCAGCCGATGCGGCGAGGATATTGAAGCACAGAATCCTATCTGATTAAAGCGGGAAAGATCTGATTAAAGCGGGAAAGATCTGATTAGAACGGGATCTGATTAAAGCGGGAAAGATCTGATTAAAGTGGGAAAGATCTGGCTAAAGCGGGATCTGATTAAAGCGGGTTATGGCGGATATTTTTTTCCCAGTCCCAGCAAAAGCTGGAAAACAACTAAATAAACAGACAAGAAATTAGACTCTTTTGAAAACAAATGCCTACGGAAAATACTCAGCATCAAGTGGAACGAATTTAAGAACAATGCAGAGATAAGTCGGATGAGCGAACAACAACCAGTCTCATGGGTGATCAGGAAAAGGATATGGACATGCTGGTCACGTGATGAGAAGAAACAATCAGAGAATCCCAAAACAAGCTATCAAGTGGAACACAACAGGCCGAAGAAAAAGAGGCAGACCACGTGAAACTCTAAAGAGGACATTGTTAAGAGAGGCCAAATTAACAGGCATAAAATCCCTTGATGAAGTTGAAAGACTCGCCGAAAACAGGCAAAAATTGGCAAACTACCTTTCGAGCCCTATGTGACGTTTAACAGCACGGGAAAGATGTCAGATATAAGATAAGATTGGAGATGAAAACAACTGGGAATGTGAAATACTTCTTTAGCAGACTCCACCACCATAGAGATCCCTTCCAGGCCTGTTACTTGGCAGTACAAACGAGTAGGTCTTGGCTGGCCATAGTTCGGCAACCTTGATGATAGCATGTCAGCTAACCACCGAATCTACTTACAGAATAGATAAAGCGCTTTCAAAGACTGGGGGGGGGGGGGAGAGAAAAGGTGACCGATTTTTAACCTAAGACCTCTGACCCTGACCTCGTGATGGTCACCGGTCTGTTTACGTGCGATTCTGCATGTTGGGTGCGGGTGTAAGCGTATTTTTCTGCTGGCTCAGTCCTGTTCACGTGACCCCGTCCCGCCAAGGCGGGGAGTGTTTACTAGTATACAGGAAGCGACAATCCGCAAATATGTCGGCTACCAAGAGATTTGAGTGACTGACCTTATTTATGCAGTCGAAGTGTAACACACAACAAGATAAGCTATGTCTGTGTTTGAGTGCGACAGGTGCACGTTAGTGCGTGGAATATGTGAACCCTAAAGGGAGATTCCTTCACTCTCACATACTCTCAAATTCATAAAACGGCGCTTTTGAAAACTATACACTAAGTAGTGTCTATACAAGAATCACTACAGTAAAGCCATCATCATCATCATCAGGTGCCGTGCCGACTGGCGTTGGCTATTATGCTTCTCCAGAGTACACGATCCTTCATGCAGGCCATCAGCTCAGTTGGTGATCTCTCTCACACCATCCTGTCAGACTGTCCGGTATCATTTCTCTTGGTCTTCCTCTTGATCTTCTTCCTTCTATTTTTCCTGTTGTTATAATACTTTCAATGCCCCCTCTTCTCATTGCATGTCCTATGAAAGTACATTGTCTCTCTCTTATCTTTTTGACAATGTTTTTTGTCTCTCCTATGAAAACTATGATACCAAAATGTATAAACTAGGAAAAAAGTAGGAACAGCTTCATTACTCAGCGAATAATGTGTACTCGTTAAGTATTAAAGCTGTTCCTACTTTTTTTTTTCCTAGTGTTTTGTGAAAACTGCAGACAGATGCACAGCTTTCCTTGCTGGGACAGTTGGTTAGTGGATAATGTCTTGACTATGCTGCACCTTCCAGTTCTTGACTCTGGAAGGCCAAGAGTCCATACGTCTGAAAGTCTAGCAGTACTACAGGCGAAGCCAGAAGTTGAGAAGGTTAAATGGTCCACTATTAACAGTTTTTCCTTCAGGATTTTACCCTCGTAGATTTTGATTCTCCCGAGTCACTTCCAGGGGGATTTTTTTGGTGCTTTTTGCTTCGACCGGGAATCGAACCTGCGTGGTAGGCGAGCATTCCACCACTAGACCGCCCATGCGATTAATAGTTAAACTGTAAACACAATGTTGATGTCAGTATTGCAGTGTCTCGTGGGATTGCGCTTTTGGCTGTTAAAATTCAGTTAGAATTGTGCCTTGCAAGTTATGAGTATTGCATTATTATTACTATTATTATTATTACTATTATTATGATTGTTGTTACTATTAGCATAGAGATGGAAAAGGTGGGGGAGAAAAGCCCCCACGGTACCAGAAAAACGATTCCCAGATCCTTGGTGATAGACCGTCAGACTGGACATTGACAAGAGACAAGTGGGTGGACACTCAGACAATTCATCCAACTAGAAATTTATGACTCGGGAAGCGATTGAAGTGCACACCAAAAACTAATGGACGAGTATCGAATGACAGTGCACGATGACCGAGGGCCAGTAAAATGAAGAAAACGGGACGCGAAGACACAGATGGACACAGAGAGGCTAGTAGGAAGAGGTTAGGAAGACGGAACTTTTAGAACGAGAAGCAGTTTTAGAGTAGACAGAGGAAATACTACGCTTCTCAGCCTTTTGGCTAAGATCAAAGTGTAGTTCTGCGCTCTGTAGAATGTGCACTTTGTTATTTTGGAACAAACGAGGTGTTTGAGGCCTGCCCTGCACATTGAATGCCTGGGGTAAGGTCCGCATCTCGTTACGGGTGGACTCGGTTTGCAGTACCACCGGGTCATGGTCTATTGTTTTCGTTGTCTCAACAAAAAAAAAAAAAAGAGGAAATACTACGAGATAGAAAGTGACTTTAGTACTACAGTGTGTGAAATGCAAGTTTCGTATTTTGGAAAGCTGTGAAAAATGATTTTGGTTGCTTTAATCCGAAACCTGTGACCTTTGGATGATGAATGTTAAAGAGAACTATATACATTTGACTCAAGAACGAACCACATAGAGTTTTGTTATGGCTATGTGTGTATTAAGAGTTCAGTCGTGTGATGTACCGTGTATTACACTGAGTGCAGGGACATCCTGAGCTGTTGAAGCAGAACAAAAGGAGTATCAAACGTTCTCGCGGCCACCGCCAAAAATAGCAGTGAGAGAAAGTAAAATTAACAAGCATAAAAGAACAACAATCAAGACTATAGAGAAGACGAAGAACATCGTATGTCTCGATAACAGAATAATTCACAACCAAACATTGTTATAAGAGGCTTTTCACAGTTCTGTCACTGCTTTCCAATTTTCGCTGACATTTATTTATGGAGTTTGTACTTTCGATGCACCAGCAACAACAACAAAATGGTCCGATTATGCGGTTTGTTGGCGCTTGTATTGTTGACATCCTTGGAGTGTGCTTGCCAAACTCAGTGTAACACAGCAGTTCTGTGTGTGCTTATCATATATGAAAGTACGTGTAAGTGAAAGCAGATTCCATGAATAAACTTTTTTGACAAAGCAAAAACACTAGTGTGAAATATGAAAACATAATGTTTAGCACAAATTTTTTGGAGCAGGAAAAGAGATTATGTTCTACTTACCATCAGTTTCTCGCAACTCACCCGAGACTATCATACTTCCTCAGTTAGACTTTCATTCTATAAAAGTCTACACTTTCTGCGACTATTTCCAATACTTTTGTGCAGATAAATGCATTCTATTACAATGTTTGCAACAGAAAGTCAATATCATAAAAAAATGAACGGAAAAAACCGTATAGTGATCACAATTAAAACTTGTGAAAATCGTACTAGGAAAATTACCCAAATAAAAACGTCGCGCAGTAAAGTATAAGAAGGCAGAAGGGGGAAGGAGCTGTAACCAAGGTTTCTAAACAGTATAAGCTGTATAGTGATTCTTATTTTTTTTTTTTTAAGCAGTAAACCTACGTTTCTGGCTTGAGAACAGCTGTGAACACTCTTTCCGGCATGAGAACAGCTGTGAACCTCTTTTTCCGGCCTGAGAAAAGCTGTGAACCTCTTTTTTTCCGGCCTGAGAACAGCTGTGAACCTCTTTTTTCCGGCCTGAGAACAGCTGTGAACACTCTTTCCGGCATGAGAACAGCTGTGAACCTCTTTTTCCGGCCTGAGAACAGCTATGAACCTCTTTTTCCGCCCTGAGAACAGCTGTGAACCTCTTTTTTCCGGCCTGAGAACAGCTGTGAACCACTTTTCTGGCATGAGATCCCTTTTCCGAATTGAGAACTGCCTTAATCTAGCAAAACCACTAATATTACGTTTATCTGATATTTGTAAACTGAATTTTTGGTGAGTGCAGAAAATCTCAACTAGAGCAGTGGTTCCCAATTAACAAAAGTCTGCTGACCCCCCCCCTCCCATTACTGTTTTTAAATCCAGTCCACGGACCCCCATCCTTTGGAAAAGTTTTATAACTGTATGGTAGCTATGTGCTTTATAACTGTATGGTAGCTATGTGCTTTATAACTGTATGGTAGCTATGTACTTTATAACTGTATGGTAGCTATGTGCTTTATAACTGTATGGTAGCTATATGCTTTATAACTGTATGGTAGCTATGTGCTTTAAATGCAAAATAGTTGTTTTTTTTTCAGAAAATGTGGCTAATCTTTACTGAGTAAACGCTAACTACACTAAAAAAAAACCACACACACACAGCACAGACTTGGTGAATTTTCAGAACTATATTTAGTTCAGAGAAAATAGACAGCGATTAACATTCCTACTTTTTCTGATAAATGAACAGAATATGAAATGTGTGATAACTAAGCAACCTAAACATGGTGAGAGAAATCATGGCTCTTTTTATTTCGAACAGTCGCTTCCACGTCTGGTTCAATATTTCCTTACTCTTAAACCCAAATGTAGATCAACGTCTGTTGTTAAACATCTCACGGTGAAAATACTTTGAATTTTTCGTTATGCACCCTCACGGCAGGTTACAGGGACCTCCTGGGGTCCACGGACCACCACTTGGGAACCATTGATCTAGAAGAACGGAAAAGACATAAAACGAAAACACGAAGCATAAAGCGTAGTATATATGTGCGAAAAGAAAACTCCTGTGCAGAATGCAAGATTTAGATCAACGATTCTCAACTGGGGGCAGGTGACTCCTCAGGGAAGGGATTTTACCACCGTTAATGAGTAACGGTGAAAATCCGTTCTGGGTGTTGTTTTAATATATGGGGGGAAACACTCGGAGCCAAACTCACTTGAAAAGGGAGGATTGGGACCTGGGAAGTTCAGAACTACTGATTTAGATGTTGGTTTTAACTAGATCCGTGCAAAGGTTAAACAAAAAAAAAAGGTTAAAAGACATGTGCTTTCTTAGAAGGATGCTAAAAGTACCTTGGATAGCTAAGATGACAAACAAGAAATAGTTAACAAAAACCAATAAATGAGGGTAGGGGGCAGGAGGACGGCTTGAGAGCAGAAGGGAAGATAAGGCAGAAGCTGAGCCTGAGGAAGGTGAGAGAAGATCATGGACAGTCTAAGCTACAATCAATGTCTTGATAAAATGTCACCAACTAGACTGATGGCAAGTATTAAAGATTGAAATCTGTCGTGAAGCATGCCCTAAAAAAGGCTACCGACAAAGTCCATGATGATGATGATGATGATTCGAGAAACCAGTTGTCCACCCATGGCACATTAAATATGAAAATATTAAACGCGTTTTTTTTTTCTGCAAGTCAGCCGTTTCTTTCTGTGGTAGTGGAAGGTGAATGATGTTGAAACTATGAAAGCAGAGTTATTAGGCCAGAAAGTGGGTCAATGTTACTTCCTCCAACACTTGGAATAATAGAGTTAACGTGCAGGCTCCAAAGAAAAATGAGGAAGTAGATCACGCGGTGCATTCTCTCCAAGATTTTTTTTGTTTTTGTTTTAAATCCCACATCACGCCGTGGGAGAAAACTGGAAATTTTCCCATAATTATTTTCCGTCGTGCCGTGGGATCACGTATTCCCTCAGCGACGATTTCACGTACCATCACTACCTCAGTTTAGTTTCAGATATGGTCCGGTATCAAGACAGTCTTCTAGCTTCAGCCTTTTAAGATAATTCAACACAGACAAAGAGATAGAGAAAAGTGGTGGTGGATCTTTACGAGAAGGCAACATCTTTAGATTAGCTCTAAGAGGCAAGAAATGTCTCAATTCCGTGCTCTCTTGTTGTAGCCTGTTTTGAAGATATTCGTCAAACATCCTCAAACAAAAGCTCATGAATACCGGCAGGTGTTGCAATAGCGCCAAAAAGTTGTTACAACCCGGAACGTTTGTTTACGCGAGTTATGACAGTCAGTGTTTTTAAGCAACAAGGATAAAACAGTAAATTACAAGGGCTAAAACTTTCGCATCTGAACAACGTTCATCAAGAACCTGGCTTTCGGCATTGTCACATTTCTCAAAGAACATTTTACAAAATGTCATTCTCTCCCCTTTCTCCCACATATCTCACTCACTGAAACCGGCTCAACCATCGAAGCAAACATATAAATAATGTTTTAAATGTTGAACATTACAAATCCCCCCCCCCCTCTCTCTCTCTCTCTCTCTCTCTCTTCGCAGGTTGCTTTATTGATACTACAATTCGCTAAGAGAACATCGACATCATTTTTTTTTTTAAAGGAAACTGAGAAAAGCGATAGCGCCCCCATGCCAGCAGCTACCATCAGTTATCGAAGTCGGCGGAGGAGAGAAGTGTTCAGTTCCTCTGTCTTCATTCAAAACAAGGACAAGATCGGCAACGGACCAGGTCACCGGACACTGCTGCTGTACTTCCTGGACAGCTGACATTCTAGCGTCAGGGTTGGAGAATCATTGCTGGCCAAGACCGTGTCCAACTCCTTCGTTTATACTCCCCAGTAACAGGGCCAGCCTGGCTAATGGGGGTAAGGGTCACCATACGCTCCATGGTGGTGGAACCTGGTAAAGAAGTACTGCACCGCCTCCTTCCCCCCCCCCCCCCCCTTTAACTCCGCTCAGCGACAGGAAAAAAATAGCCACCGTGAAACGCTCCCAGTCCGACACTATCTTGTGCCTCCACATCTTCACCGCACTGGCTGCAAAGAACTCGCACTTCCAGGGAGACAGAAGAAGCTATACTTGTGGACAATTATTCTTGTTTCAGTGGCGTGTGCCAGAAATGTAAGCGACCTGAACGGATTTCCTTCATCTTATGCAGGTCCAACTCCAGTGGCGAATTATCAGTTATGCCTAACAGGCGTAAGCCTGGGGCGCCCGACGTCAAGCAATAATCTCAGCAAATACAGACTGTTGCTTTCTAAATTTTATACCAGGAGATTAACAGCTGGGGGCCCTTATTAAGTTTAGCCTAGGGGACCTGGTGGTGGCTAATCGGCCGCTGTTAACGCCAGAACAATAACTTCACTTTAACTGATATCAGTGCACAGTGAAACCAGAGCTCATGAATTCCTATTGACAGAAGTTGTTTCCATGCAGGAAATCCTCGGGGCAAACCGCGCATGGAAACTTCACGTGACTCATAAAACAGCGTCTATTATTGCGGGCAGTTTTGGAACTTTCAATGCTGGCTTCCGGTATGCGTCTTGCGCTTTGTCTTAGAATAGTACAATGACGCACGAGACCCGCGTGATAAATGATTATCGTATCACCAAAGCCACGTTCAAAATATTGTTTAAATGTTTAATTCTGCACTTAAAGAAATACACACACACAAAACAAAAAAACACATTGTTTTTAAAAATGATAGTAGTTTTCGTT
The DNA here is from genome assembly GCA_009760885.1 of Achatina immaculata. Taxonomy (NCBI): domain Eukaryota; kingdom Metazoa; phylum Mollusca; class Gastropoda; order Stylommatophora; family Achatinidae; genus Lissachatina; species Lissachatina immaculata. Next base: position 12,763,626 of record CM019720.1, on the reverse strand, counting down.
CCCACATCTGAAGAGAAAAGTAGAGTAGCACTAAAGTTTTATGTTCTCATTATTTATATGTATAATTCTCACGTATTTTCTTCAATAATTAATATCTATTGATCGGAAGATACTCTTTCGCCAGCAACAGCCATTTAAATTTTATTTATTTATTTTGAGGGGAAAAACATACAAAAGACTTGATCAAAGTAGGTTTGATATTTGCTTTGGAAGTTCATATTGTAAATACTGTATAAGCTTCTTCTTTTTCTTCTTCGTTCGCACTGTATAAGCTAAATTTAAGACTATAGTTATCTATCTATCTATCTATCTATCTATCTATCTATCTATCTATCTATCTATCTATCTATCTATCTATCTATCTATCTATCTATCTATCTATCTATCTATTTGAACATTAAGTGCCCAAGGCACATGGGGCTTCTGCAAGGGTTTTCCACAAAAGCCTGTCCCTTGCCTTTTTTTCCACTCTTGCCCAGGTGAACCCTCTGTTGTTCAACATCCTCTCAGTTATTCTTCTCCATGTCTCTTTTGGTCTACCCTTACTTCTGTTCCCCTGTGGGAGAGGTCAATGTTGTAGAGATCAATGCACAATCTTCAGATTACGTACATCATCCTCACTAAGCACTTGCGTGTACTGAGTGGATGCTGACGTTCCACATGCATTGCAACAGACAAGAAGAAAAACCAGTGAAACACCATCTACTGGACGGCAGCGCATTGAAAGATCTTCGGAAAACCCGATACCACCAAACTCCTCCATTACCAACATTTTGTACGAAGATACAGAGCAGCTGGGAAAAAAAGGCTTGCGCTATCTTGCGCAATCTTGCTCTATCTGGCACTAGGGAAAAAAGAGTGAAAACTCGTAAATCCGGGAACTAGAAAAGTCAGAATCGAGCGTATTCTTGTAGGCTGCACATTTCAGGCGAGTTTCCTCAGTTTTCCATAACACGGTGTATCTGGTACCAATTTCGATAGGAAGGTCGGCTGGAGAAAAACAGAAGCGTATGGTTAGAAATGTGATGCAATAATATCAGTTCAGCAAATGAGATCAAAATCATAATATCAGTTCAGCAAATGAGATCAAAATTATAATTTCAGTTCAACAAATGAGATCAAATCATAGTGTTCAGACTCCACTGTATGAAATTCACTTCACAACAACAAAGAATTGTCAACAAGTACACATAAACTAGAGCAGAATTCCCGATGCATAATGTTAAAACTATTTAAAACTACAATAGAAACAGCTTTACTAATTAACGAGCACACAGTTGTAACACTTCTGTTTTCACCTTAATCATACAAAAACGTACAGGACAATAACACAAAAATAGAGAAAGAAGATAAAATATAAATTCACGTGAACGCTATACAACAAACTGGAATGAACAAAACAATTAGAAAAAAAAGGGATAACTTAGCTGTGACTTGTGAGTGTCTGCGCCGAGTAAGTTTTAGCTGTGACTTGTAAGAGTCTGCGCCGAGTAAGTTTTAGCTGTGACTTGTAAGAGTCTGCGTCGAGTAGTGCTTACACACAAACTGCTCGTGCGTTACTGAAAGTGGAACTGCTGTTCTCATAAAGAGTTCGTTATATCAGAGCAATGTCTCACCAGGACAAGGAAATCACGAGAAAGCCCCCAATTTGAGTAGAAAATATACCCGATAACGAGAATAATTTTTTTTAAAAACTGAATCTTATGGATCTTCTCTTCCCCACCCCCACCCCCAATAATCGGCGCTTTTGAGGGGGAAAAAAGTCATATTCCATTCATTCATTCATGTGCATGTCCCTTGCGGAACTTTGCCTCCCTAACAGCTCTCCTGTAGGCTTCTCGGTTGTGAGCAAGATGGCCTGCTGGTGATGCATCCATTTGCAGATCATCAAGGATATCTTGCAGCCATCTTCGCCTTGGTCTTCCTTTCTTTCTTTTCCCCATTATGTAGCCTTCCAAGACGGTCTTCTCTAGATTATCATGACGTTTAATGTCTCCAAAATATTTAAGTTTTCTCTCTTTAATCCTCGTTGCTAGTCAGCCTTCTTCAATATTAAGTTCTTGTAGCATGGATATGTTTGTTCTTAATGCATGATGCTGATGTGAGACTTTATGGGTCACAACCCGTAAACATTTTTCTGAACTCTTGTATTTATGGCATTTCCTTCACCCGCCCCAGATCAATATTCGTCCCAAAAAAAAAAAAAAAACCAGTAGCATCCGCGGTCGTTTAACTCTGTTTTGCTGGGAATGTGTGCTTCTTTCTCCTTGACCTTCGTTCTGGGATGATCTATTAATAGATGAGCGTGACCTAGTTTGTCGGCCTGGAGAGGACAGGAATCGTAGAAGTAAACAGGTTTTGGTAAAAAGGAAAACTGTTTGTACTATCAAGTTCCATGTACTCTGGCATTTTTTTCCCTTGAATATTTTGCAGTCTCGCTTTCATATAAGTGATAAAGGGGGGGGGGGGCAGATATACGTGTAGGTACACACGTGTAGCTGTTGTTTTTGCTTGTTACTAATTGCAAATAATTAAAGATCCCCCCCCCCCACTCTCTATTTAAAAAGTCACAAAACTGTGTCATAATAATCATCATCATGTGCCTTGACATGCAGATTTAGCGATAGTGATTCCCCACGATCACTACAGCTTGTCAAGATGTTCACTAGTCTCCATTCTTGTCTTAGTCACCAGTGATGGTGTACAGCAAGGCATGTGATGTTAGCTACTCTCCATCACGTGTTGAATGACAGCTGTTGCTATAGTGATATGATCTGCTATGTGTATGTGACAAAAGGCCGCGGATCATTCATTAGAAGAATGCTAAAGATATCGTGGATAGCAAAGAGATCAAACGAATAGGTCATGAAAAAAAAAAGCAAAAGAGAGACAAGCAACAATAAAATTCAGGAAGAGACAATCTAACTTCATAGGGCACGTCACGAGAGCAAGGTGGACTGGAATATTTGATAACAACAAGGACGATAGAGGGCAAAAGAGGCCGAGGTAGACAAAGAGAGAAGATGATAGATGGACTGATGAAGTGGCATGGAGAAAGAACACCCAGTCCCTCTCATAATTAACACCCGGAACAGATAATTGTGGGAAAGCATGACCACCAACGCCTGTCGGCACTGGACAGACAAGAGGCGACTTTTACATGCACTATAAATACAATATAGAACACGAACACACACACACAGATACAATTAGCTATCATGAAGAGAGTTGTGAGTGTGTCGAATAACAGAGGGTAAGGAAGCTAGGGGACCTAACACAGACTCGAGTCTGTAGGGTGGGGGTGGGGGGGGGAGAAGGATATTAAAGAAACTAAACAAGAATCAAGCGTTAGTCTTCAACGCGGCGTGCCACTAACTACAGAGCGTGCGCTTGGCAGTAAAGCAACACCCCCCCCCCCCCCCGCTTTTACACACAGACACTACCACCACCACCACCACATAGAGACTCTCCACGGATCAGTCATATTCTAATAATTTTGTAAAGAGAAAGCGGGACAGGGTTCTGCCATGTCTGCCCTCCACCAAACCTGACGCAGCATTTTCATTTTAACGTCTGTTTTAACTTTTAACTCAGCTTATTTCTTCAGTCTACAGTTTTTTTTTAAATGAGAAAACTATACATTTTATTACTTTTTTTTATACAAGAGACATATCTTTAAGTTGTAAACAGTATACTATGGCCAACTTACTGGTTTACCAATTTAATAAAATGGAAGCAAAGCGTGTGTAGGAGGAAAACATAGAAAAAAAAATTGACTATACATTAGTGAACACATGTTGTTGACTGTTATGTAACAAGAAAGACGGAAGCACCTGGCAAACATGTCACATTAAAAAACACGTATTTGACTGCTGCAGTAGGGAGAAACACACATAAATCACATACAAGCACGTGTAAGTGACTGCTATATATGGAGGAATATTGAAGCACCTTACAAATAAAATTCACATAAAGACATACGTAACTGGCGTATGTAACTGTATGTAACATACGTAACTGTTGTGTAGGGAGAAAGATGGAGGCACTTGACGTGTAGGGCGAAAAATGGAGGCACGTGACGTGTAGGAGAAAGATGGAGGCACGTGACGTGTAAGGAGAAAGATGGAGGCACGTGACAGGTAGGGAGAAAGATGGAAGCACATGAAAAAAAAAAGTCACATAAAAATCCAGCTTAGTAAAATTTATTTTAATATGAGATACTGGATTTTGCAATAATGTAGAATTTAACCGAAATGACGTAAATAAAACCCCAGCTCCGAAACGTCTTTAATACAGCTTTATTTATTTTTAAGACTTCACAGATCTATAATTTCAATGTCAGAAAATAATATTTTTCACTGAAAAAGCAGCACAGCATTTTTTTTGTGTGCAGAACAAAAACAATGCAAATTATGTCACGATCGTGACATCTCGTACTCGCAACACAAGCATAAATGGCGTAACAATTTACGACAGGCGCACGTCTTGACATGGTGGTGACATCTCGTTCACAGTCATAAATGACGTAACAATTTATGACAGAGTCAATATCGGCTGAACAACACAAACATGTCGAAAAAATTAACATTACTGATAACCGTACATTATTCATACTTTATATCTCTCTTATATATATCTTATATCTTATATCCTTCCCGTGCCGTTAAACGTCAAATAGGGCTGGCAAGGTAGTCAGCCAATTTTTCCTGTCTTCGGCGAGTCTTTCAACCTCATCAAGGGATTTTATGCCTGTTAATCTGGCCTGTCTTAACAATGTCCTCTTCAGAGTTTCACGCGGTCTGCCTCTTTTTCTTCGGCCTGTTGTGTTCCACTTGATAGCTTGTTTTGGGATTCTCTGATCGTTTCTTCTCATCATGTGACCAACAATATGTCCATCTCCTTTTCCTGATCACCCATGAGACTGGTTGTTGTTCAGTCATCTGTCTTATCTCTGCATTGTTCTTGAATTCATTCCACTTGATGCCGAGTATTTTCCTTAGGCAATTGTTTTCAAAAGAGTATATATATATATATATATATATATATATATATATACGCGCAGGTATACTTGTAAAATCTAAATGGTACATTGTGAAACTGAGCTTATGACATATGACAATGGCCGGGATCTTATCTTCGACAATATTATAATTATGTGCCGTGCAGGATAGCGTTGACGATCATGTTTGCCGTCTTGTGCGGTTATTCGTGTTTCCGACTATTCTGATGCTTTTATTTTCTCATGCCATTTGGTCGGTCCGCTGAGATATTTTTCTCTTGGCTTTCCTCTCTTCCTTTATTCCCTGGAATTTTCCAGTCATTGCCAGGTTCTCCAAGCTCTGTCTTCTCATGACATGTCTAAGAAATGTTGATTGTCTTTTTTTCTTATCATTTTAACTAGTTCTAGTTTTCGTTGTTCTGACACTTCTTTGAGGACCTCTTCGTTTGTTTTGCTTGTCTGTCCAGGGTATTCGTTGTATCATTCGCCAAAACCAAATCTCTGTTGCTACCAGTTTCTTTGTCATATTTTTGCTGACTGTCCAAGTTTAATAACCAGTATAGCAATACTGGTTCTATATAGCACTGAAATACTCTTATCCTCACTTTAGGTCATTTGCGTTTTGTTTATTTTTGTAGTATCTTCTTTATGTCATAAAAAGCTGCCTCTGCTTGCCTGTTCGTGATCAGCTGTTACTGTTATTCCAAGGTAAATTGAATTTATTTGCATGTGTCAGTGTCATGTTTCGACAATATACAAGTAATTTATGAAACTATAAACAACCAAGTCCGGCTATACAAGTGGAATAAACACTCTGTATCCGGATCATTTTGGTGCCGGGAAAGGAAAGATGGCCAGGGGCGCTAACTGTCCACATCGCACTCTACTGTGCTGAGCAGTGTAGTAATTAATGTACTCTCTAACACTATACTCCCTATATACACTAGTTCATGAAACAAGGGCCTTGTTAGCTGAGTGGTTAAGGGCTCGGTTTACTAATTCAGTGGTACCGGGCTCAAGTCCCAGCAGTGTGATTTTTTTCCCGGTGCACACCAGAAAGGCCCACGGGGTCCACCCAGCATAAAAAAAAAAATGGGTACCAGAGAAATCTAGGAAGGTAAATGCGATAAATACTGGCCACATCACACTTTCATGAGCCAAAGGTCGTGGAAATACTTGGAAAGAAAAATACAACATACACACAAACATAACAATGTATATGTGTGCGTGAACTATCATATTACTGATGAGGATTGAAGATGATTAAATTTTCCTTTTGATCATAACACATCGAGGTTTCGCACGCATTACCACATTCACTAGATCACAGCAAGTCCGATGAAATGTTCACTGCGTTATTTAATTCTGACAGTTAAGATATACGACTTGGAATTCACAATATCAATTGAAATAAGATGTAATATGACATAAACTTCTCTAGCTTCGTCGTTGAAGCACATAATCATTTGTTCACGATATCAAACTCTTATCATATTCTACATACAATATTTCTCAATGTTCTGAACCTCACAATATTCTACACTTGATAAGAGAACATTTCTAAATTCTGTACTATATCAGATCTGCAACACGCGGTCAACTAGTTTCTCGTCTAAAATCACTTTACTCGAAGTTTCGAAAGTATCAACTTTTCTCAATCACTTGAACCACAACTTCAGACTAACTCTACTTCTGATTCTACAGCGACTCTTTCTTTTTCTTGTTGTTCTGTGTTTCTGTCGTCTCCGTGACTCTCTGCTGTGTGTTCTCTACTTCTCCTTCTGCTGCTCTTCTCTGATTGTCTGTCTGTCCCTGATTCTCCCTGATTGTCTGTCTGTCCCTTATTCTCCCTGATTGTCCGTCTGCTGTTCTTCTCTTCTCTGTATACTTCTGACGATTCCCCCCCCCCTCACTTGTCTGCTAGCCTCTAGACTTCCTCTTCTTGGGGGTTCCTTCCTTTTCGTGCTCCTTACTTTGACGTCTGGGCCGGTCTCTATTCACTGTTTCCACTGTTTACTTTTGTGTCCGCGTCTTGTTCTAGTGTCATGGAAGTTTTATACCTTTCTCTTCCTTTCCTACCTACTTTTTCTTTGTCGCTATTTGATGTTACTATTTTGTTTACAGTATATTTCCATAATCATATTCATTAATAATAATAACAACTATAATCATTACTTACAAAGCCATGCTACACAAACCCTGGATTTAAAAAAAAGAACGTTAGAAAACTCAAGGGGGAAAAAAGATGAGAGGCAGAGCAAGGAGAGAAAAAGATGAGAGGCAGAGCAAGGGGAAAAAAGATGAGAGGGAGAGCACGGGGAAAAAAAGATTAGAGGGAGAGCAAGGGGAAAAAAGATGCGAAGCATAGCAAGGGGAAAAAAGATGAAAGGGAGAGCAAGGGGAAAAAAAGATTAGAGGGAGAGCAAGGGGAAAAAAGATGAAAGGGAGAGCACGGGGAAAAAAAGATTAGAGGGAGAGCAAGGGGAAAAAGATACGAGGCATAGCAAGGGGAAAAAAGATGAGGGGGAGAGCAAGGGGAAAAAAGATACGAGGCATAGCAAGGGGAAAAAAGATGAGAGGGAGAGCAAGGGGAAAAAAGATGAGAAGGAGAGCAAGGGGAAAAAAGATGCGAGGCAGAGCAAGGGGAAAAATATGAAAGGGAGAACAAGGGGAAAAATCAAATGGGCTGACCATGAGCGTTCAATGGAAAAGGGGCAACTGAAAAGACAGAATGGAGAGATACGATCGGCAATGCCTACCAGCACGGTGCATAGTCAATGAAATAATTGTATCTTAACATTAAAAATGACTGAAATAAAACACTCCAATAACTAAAGAAACGTCAATGCGAAACACATGTGGGGATGAAGCACAAAACTTCACTTGTTGAACATGGCTTACTCCAAGAGTCCCGCGTGCAGATAAAACTTATTTCTGGGAGAACAATGCCAACTTTTGGGACTTCAACACTTCGACGGTTTCTCTGAACTTTGTCACCAGTGGAAATTCTTACTCACATTTTACAACGAATCTGTCCAAAGAAAGATGTGTAGCATGTTTGAGCTTGTGTCTGTAGAGATCCTTATAGCACGCTAGGACGTTCTGCAGTTCTCTTGCCACGTGTGAACTTCTCTCTCGATCAGGGTCGTTCTCATCGATCAGTGAAGCTACTTGGTCAACAAGTCTGAAGATCTCGCCTAGAACCTCGGTAGAGAGAGTTCTGACCGAATCTGCTTCAGATCCAGACTGGTCGCCATCATTGTCGTGCTTTGTTCCTAGTTGTAGAAGATCTTCATTGTTCATGCCTGCTCCATGCGAGTCTAGAAGATCCTGCACATTTTTCTCCTCGACGTTGGTAAAACCAACACTCTTTGCCAGGTCAACAATCGACAGCCCGACATTTTTAATATTTTCATCAAGTGTAAGGTCCTGAGAATCTTTGACAATGTCAGGCCATAAGTTTCTCCATGCTTCATTCATAACCTGCTCACTGACTTCTGTCCAGGCCTCACCGATTACATCGATGGCCGTTTTTATGCTAAATGTTTGCCAGAACCCTGGGACAGTCAATTTACCGCCTACGTTTGTCTCCGTGATAAGTCGCGCAAAAACACAGCGCAGGTAAAAAGCTTTGAACATCGTCATCACACTTTCTTCCATTGGCTGGATTAGTGGAGATATACTCGCAGGCTTAAACAACACCTTGATGTTGTTACTAAGATCAGCAAGGTTGGAGGGATATCCAGAAGCGATTTCAAGGATCAGAAGTATTCTAAAAGGCAAATTCTCCCTCTCGCAGTAAGCCTTAAGCTCCTGATGAAGGTGGGAGCCAAAATAATCTGCAAACATTGTTGACGTAATAGTTCCTCTCTTACTGGAACGCCATACCACCGGCAGGTGCATTTTAGAGTAGCCCTTGAGCACGCGTGGATTCTCTGTATGGTAAATCAGCACGGGCTTGAGTTTGCAGTCTCCCGAAGCGTTTCCACCAAGCAGCAACGTGCAGTGGTCGTTTTCTGGCGTGAAACCATCTCCTTGTCTTTCCTTGCAGGAGACAAAAGTATTTTTCGGCATCCGTTTCCAGTAAAAGACAGTTTCTCCAAGGCTGAAAACTTGTTTGGCGGAGTAACCATCCTCCTCAACGATGGACCTGAACACCTCATGGAATGTGTCTGCACCGTATGATGGCTCTGTCGTTCTTAGTTTCTGAGAACCACGCCTGACCTTAAAACGCTCGAACCAGCCAGAACTAGCCGTAAATGGTTTCACTTCCGCATCGGGCTCAGAGTTTTTCAAATCTTCATACAAACGTTTCGCCATTTCTTTGGTAGCAGAAGACGACACATGGAAATTCTGCTCCTGTTGATCCACTAGCCATTCGATGAGCCGGCTCTCCATTTTTTCCATGATAGAAGAGCGAGGAGGTGTAACACGACATGTGTTGAGATGTGTAGCAGTCTTGCAGCTCTTATGAATCTTGTCTGCGTTGTCACGAATAGTTCTCAGTGTGGACTCGTTCAAGCCCAACAGTCGTCCAATGTCTGCAGTCCGTTCTCCGCGATTGTAGCGTCTAAGTACGTCCAGCTTCAATTCTAATGTTATAGCTTTTCTCTTCCTTTTAGCTACTGGGCCATTTTTAACACAGCCTGATCGCTTACAGCTCATGATTGTAGGCTCTAAACAGGAAACACACGTCCCTTCTAGAACACACACTACACACACTACACACAAAGATGGCCACACGTGAATTGAGCGGGCCTGTTAACTTCAAGCAACGCGGACGCGTTGGCCTGCGCGTTAACGCGAGAGGTCCGCCGACAGGCAGGGAATTTTTCCCGTCAGGTCAATTTCGCCTGGCTCTTATGTTGAACTAGTGCAGAAAGGTTGCTCTTCGCGTTAAGCAGAGACATAATTCGTTATTATATCATGACATTTAATACGGAAACTGGAGTAAAGTAAGACAAATTATCGCCGTTCATTAATTTCATACCCGCGATCCTTTTTTTTCCCCCCTTTCTGTCTACAGCTTCCGAAACAAGATCTGTTGGTAACTGCAGAAGTCTTTACTTTAAGCCATGATGAGCTCCCCGACCTGCTTACCTAGTCACCCTAAACAAGCAGCAACGAGTTTCCATTCTCAGAATTCACTGCAACGAACATTAAAATACAAGGCAAATTTCAGAATATTACAACACGCCGCAGTGATAACCTGGCAGTTCTGGGAGCCCTCCTTGCGCTATGAACTATTGCTCAGTATACGTGGAATATGCTGGAACATATGTGGGACTGATGATTATCAGAATATGTTTTCAGTTAACCCATTAACGATCGTGGATACATCATACTCTCCTGTGTCTCATCTTGCTTACATCATGTGTTGTCTCTATATTCTTAGTTTCCTTGTCCGCAGTTTCCTTCTGTTGAGCTACTGGTGATAACATGACCACTGTGTCATTAATGTTTATAATTTCACTGCTTAGGCGTCACTGTTTATAATGTCACCGCTAAGGCACCAGTGTTTATAATGTCACTGCTTAGGCATCAGTGTTTATAATATCACTGCTTAGGCACCAGTGTTTATAATGTCACTGCGTAGGCACCAGTGTTTATAATGTCACTGCTTAGGCGCCAGTGTTTATAATGTCACTGCTTAGGCGCCACTGTTTATAATGTCACTGCTTAGACACCACTGTTTACAATGTCACTGCTTAGGCACCTCTGTTTATTATGTCACGATTTTAAAATTCTTCTTCTTCTTCTTCTTCTTCGTCACCAGCGTTCAGTTTCGTATGCTCAGCTTTCTAAACAGGGGGCTGGGTTGCCTTCATGAATCCTGCTGTCAGCAGGAGGTCTTCGTGATCATACTGAGCTGTGAGGTCTCTGTGTATCTTTTTTTTATAAAGTTTATTCTGGCATCCTAATTAAGCTTTTGTCACTTGTCAAGAACCACTACTAAGTTAGCAAGTAGCATAGTTCCAGCATCTAGAAATAAAACTTGCATTTATATCAAGCTTAAAATTAGAGCTCCCTTGGTGTTTAGTTCGCTGATGTATAGATCCATTTGAGGGCGTTTACTCAGATCTTTTAAAGTGATAGAGAGAGAAGTTACTGGATGGGCTGTCAGTGTGGCTAGGAAGAAAGCCACCGGCGTATCTCATAATCGAGTCTAAAGACAAGGAATTGTGGAGAGAAGTGTTCGCCTATGCCACGCGGCACGGCACTTGATTGATTGCAAATGATATCCCCCGTAATACTCGTGTACAATGGCGGATTATTGGGTTGCGTAGGCAGAAGTCTAGGGGGGCCGAAAGGGTCGGGGAGGGGGGGGTCAGAGGGAAAAAAGATTGTTTTTTGATGCGACACTCACTTATGATTGTTATATGACAAGTAAGAATTGACGCGACAATCACTTATGATTGTTATAGGACAAGTAAGAATTGATATGACACTCACTTATGATTATTATAGGACAAGTGAGAATTGATATGACACTCACTTATGATTGTTATAGGACAAGTGAGAATTGATATGAAACTCACTTATGATTGTTATATGACAAGTAAAAATTGATATGACACTCACTTATGATTGTTATAGGACAAGTAAGAATTGATATGACACTCACTTATGATTGTTATAGGACAAGTAAAAATTGATATGACACTCACTTATGATTGTTATAGGACAAGTAAGAATTGATGCGACACTCACTTATGATTGTTATATGACAAGTGAGAATTGATGCGACACTCACTTATGATTGTTTTAGGACAAGTGAGAAGGTAATCCCGATTGAAAGATTAAACTGTCACAGAAGAATATATAAACCACAATGAATTGATGAAGAGCATTTCCCTTTCACTTTATTTATTTACGTGAATATAAATACAAAGTACCAAAAGACACAGAGAAGCTCAGAACCTCTTTTTAGCTACCAACAAAACCAAACTGACAAAATGTGAGCCAAGCCCAAAATTTGAATATCTAAGATCAGTCATCACCATCAATGGCGACTGCGCTGTGGAAATTTTTTTTAAAAAGTTTATTCACAGAAACTGGCACAAATGAAGAGTATATAAAAACAAGAAAACAAAGTTATGTTTAACTTACATATTCCCAGTTTCAACATAAAGATGCGAAACATGGACGCTTAACAAATCACTAGAAAAGAGAATAAAAGCATTTGAAATGAAATGTTACAGAAAGGCACGTAGAATACACTGCTGGGGAGATTCTTCGGATGCCCCGCGTGGAGTGAAACTCCTCCCTACCAATGAAGAAAATGCGGAAAAGCAATTAGGGTTGCCGTGCGGCGTCGATGTGAAAAGGTGATGGAAAGGATAAAGTGAAGCTTGTCGGTATGTCCAGTAGTCTCGCGGCGAGAGACACTCATACCACGGCACCTCTGCTCTAGATGTCCGATATACACCTATACTGGTGAAATATGCCTAAACCGGCTTAAACCAGGGGTGAAACTTAATGGCTACTCATGTCATGGTACCTCCGCTCTAGAGGTCGGTCAAATCCTAAACACCCACATACTGGGGTAATACGCCTAAACCGGCTCAACCCAGGGATGAAATTACTAGTGGCGAGGATTCGTCCTCCTGGACAAAAGCTCCGTCTTTGTCAAAACTAGGAAAGGTAGCGACCACGACCACAAAATGCTGAAGTCGGAGACACTGGACCAGTGCAGTCTAGATAGGCAACCATCTCTCACCCGGCACTTAGAATATCATGGACAGGACGAAAATGAAATAAAAAGATAGTAATGGGATTAGGTGTTGCAGAAAACTGGCTCGTTAACACCATAAAAATTAGAAAGCTGAGATAGCTCGGCCACATCAAGAAACACAATAGCTTGGAGAGGTTGATAGTAGAAGACACAGTGTCCGACAAAAGAGAAAAGGGACGACCTCGCCGCAGATGGACTCAGGACGTCACGGAAAGTCTGAATATGTCAATGAAAGACGCTGGTCACCTTGCACAAGACCGTACTGCATTCAAGGAGGTTTGTGAGGGAGAACGTTCTGGAAAGGACATTTCACATGAATGAATGAGTGAATGAATAAATAAAAGGTAAAATTACCGTTCCCGTGCCATTAAGGCGTGGTGTCAGACCCGTATTTCCAAGACCACTGGCACCTGAAAGTTTGATATGATCAGTATCAAGCCTGGCCACATTTGCCTTCCCAGATTTCTCTATGGATATACTATATGAATAGAAGTAAATTAGTAGATTTCATATAAAATATATTTACAGAGGTCGGTAATAAGTTTGCTGAAAAGTAAAATACTGACAGTGAATTTTAAGTGTTGTTCGTGGTCTGTGTAATACAAAGCCATATAGTACATGTAACTAAATATAGTACATGCAGGATATCACAACTACAGGGGAATCAGAGGCCAAATATCAGAAGATTAACGGCGGAGGAGGGGCAGGGGGGAGGCTTACTAAGTTTAGCCTAGTGTACCGGGTAGTGGCTAATCAGTTAGGTCTTTCCAAGTGAGCTGCGATCGGGGAAAGTGCCCAAACCATGAAACTTCCTTCTCTTATGTCAGCACGTCCATCTGAAAACGTCTCGCTGCCTAGACATTGCGCTTACTTCAGCCAACGTGCTCAAAGTATCACCCACTTTGCCTATAAATACCTTCAGTTAAAAAAAAAAAGATGATAATAAATCATCTGAAAGGATACATAATCTAAAAGGATAAATAATCTAAAAGGATAAATGATCTAACTTCCTTCTATTAACTTAACACTATTATTTTTTCTTCATACACTGATCCATATTTCATTATATAGTCTTTTATATATTTAATAAAACAGTCTATAAGCCGCTGGGTCAGGCTAGTGTGCCACAAGGTTAATGTTTTCTGTGTCATGTTCTTAATATGCAAGTGGTCGGGGAGGAGGGGTAAAAAAGGGGGGGGGGGATACGCTGTTCTATTAGGCAGTCAGTGACTCACAGCTGACATACGTGTTTAGCTGGCGTCAGGGTTGGCGAACCATAGCTGGGCAAGACCCTGTTCCAGCTCTCCGTTGGTACCCCCAGTAACAGGCCTAGCCTGACTAACGGGGCAGGGATCGCCATAGTCTCCGTGGTGGTGGAGTCTCTAGAGAAGCATTGCACATCCCGTGCTTTTAGCTGTACTCCGGGACTGAAAAAAAAATACTGCCATAACCCGCTCCCACGCCGATACGATGTTGTGTCCCAACACCATAACAGCATCGACTGCGAAGAACACCAGCTCACAGTTACAGGGAGATTGAAGACAGAAAGAAAGAAAGAATATGCGAATATATTCCAGTCATTGCTTTAGAAGAGAGAAAAGGTGAAATATCCAAGTCAATATATCTTCTTCTTCTTCTTTTTCTTCTTCTTCTTCTTCTTCAGCTTTCCGAGCCATTAAGGCTCAATGCTGCAGATAAAGTTCCAAAGTTCGCCTCCATTCCTCTCTATTCTTAATCTTCTATCTCCAGTTGGTGACATCAATTTCTTTTATATCCTCTTCTATGTTGCCTTTCCATCTCCATCTTGGTCTACCCCTTGGTCTTGTTTCCCTCATCTTTTGTGCATACATCATTTTCGTTTGTCTGTTCTCTTCCATTCTTTCTACATGCCCTAGCCGGCGTAGTCTGTTCAGTTTCAAGACATTTATAATTCCTTCAGATTTAAGTAAGCTGTTCAGTTCAGTGTTCTTTTTAGCTCTTCATTCTTCACTGTCGGTATCCTTTATAGGCCCAAAGATTCTTCTTAGGATATTGACCTCAAAGATTTGTTCATCTTTCTTTGTTGTACTCCACGTTTCTGATCCATACATGACGGCTGGTCTTATTATAGTTTTGTAGATTGTTATTTTGGTGTTTTGGGACAGGATTTTGGATTTTAACAGGTGTTGCAAGGCAGAGTATATTTTATTCCCTATCTGTACTCTGCTTTTAATTTCCTCGCTTACTATGTTGCTTCTGTTAAAGACTGTGCCTAGACATTTGTATGTTTCTGCTTTCCTAATGATCATATCTCCAACATTTATATAATCTGGATTACTCTGCATCTGGTCTCTTGATATCTTCATATACGCTGTCTCATCTTGGTTAATGGTCAAGCTCATTTTTAGTGCCACATCTCCTCTCAGGTGTATGCAGGTATTGATAACTTCTGCATAGTTTTTCCCACTGGGCCGATGAAGTCAATATATACAGAATATAATTTTATACAGAATATAAATTTTCTTCTAAAAAAAAAAAGGTTAACTTACTGATAGAAAATATGCACAAATCTACATTTACAATGTTTTTTTTTTCATTTTAAAGATTTTAAAGGGGAGACCCTTCTCATTTTGTCTGTGTATGACTCTGTGCGGGAATATTGATGTTGGAATTAAAAATTTCTACTCTTCTTCTCAGATTCTATACATGAGACTCTCTGGCAAATGCATCTCTAACTTTATGGCAACTTCCATGTGAAAAGTATGAAATTCTCTATTTCGATGAAATACAATGGCTACGAGCATGCAGAAGAATGAAATCCTACGCGATTGGGCGAGATAAAATTTCCAGTTATTTTGCGCGTTGAGGGTCACGTGAAACCTTTTTTTTTTTTCGGTTTACTCGTCAGAGTGGCAACATTTAGCGCTACCTCGACCAACCGCCGGTCTCAGGTTCAGGTTTAAGCCTGAGGTGACATTCACTGTTAGTCAGTCTTTCATGAAATGACACACCCCGCATGATCTAACTTGCAGTTAACTCTTGGCTGTTTAGACCTATCTAGAGCTGTTTAGAGCTGTCTGATTTTGAAGTGTTCAAGATCATATGCGTATTCGAGATTTATAGAAGTGAACCGGATTTATGGTCTGCCATAGTTTAGGAGTCTTTCTACAAGAAGAAATGTAGAAGATAGTTTACTTCATGATCCATCCGTTTATTTACGTCAGTTTCTGGCTAATCCGTTGACAGGACTGTCCTATGTACAATAAAGCTTGTTGTCCATGACAACGATCTTTTATACTCCAAGTTTTTGTTATAAATATAACTTCCATATTTTTTCTCCTAAGATATCGTACATAACTTTTATAGCTTTCTCCCAAGATCTTGTATATAACTTTCATATTTTTCTCCTAAGATATCGTATATAACTTTCATAGCTTTCTCCCAAGATCTTGTATGTAACTTTCATATTTTTCTCCTAAGATATCGTATATAACTTTCATAGCTTTCTCCTAAGATCTTGTATATAACTTTCATATTTTTCTCCTAAGATATTGTATATAACTTTCATATTTTTATCCTAAGATCTTGTATATAACTTTCATATTTTTCTCCTAAGATATTGTATATAACTTTCATATTTTTCTCCTAAGATATTGTATATAACTTTCATATTCTTCTCCTAAGATCTTGTATCTAACTTTCATTTTGTAACCCCCCCCCCCCCCCCCCCCCCAGTGACAGACCTCTCCTGACTAACAGGGCAAGGATCGCCATAATCCCCATGGCGGTGGACTGTTTTTTTTTTAGCTCTATTCACAGACTGAAAGAATCCGTCTAACCCGCTTTCTATCCGCCATGATGTGCCTCAACACCTTTACAACATTGCCTTCATGCTTTCAGTTACAGGGACACATTAGTAGTAGTAGTAGTGGTAGTAGTAGTGGTAGTAGTAGTAGTAGTAATAGTAGTAGTAGTAGTAGTAGTAGTAATAGTAGTAGTAGTAGCAGTAGGAGTAGTAGAAAGAAAGAAAGAAGATCTCTCAGAATTTTATGGCTTGAGGCATTCTAGATGGATCTTACCTATTTCGCTCTGTCCCCGTATCTTTCCACAAGATTGCATGACTCGACGCCTCCACTTGTTTGCCCCACTCGTCAAGGCGCTGGCCAATCAATATCGATTTGCCCTACAAGATCAGCATATTAACACCCTGAAGGTCACCGAGATGACTCATGCTTTGAGCGACCTCTGGGCATGCCACATTTTTCTTTCCTCAGTCTGTGGGAAAAAAAAGGGTGGACATGATGGATCACTTAACCGCCGTGTTCGTTAATTATGCACACACCAAACTGCAAATGCAGCATTACGATCCATTTTTGATGAAGAAAATGTGTCACAATATCCATACTACCCATAGTTCAAGCAGTCTCAGCTGATACTTTCTAAATATAACTGCTGGAAATTTCCGCACAACATCACATTCGGATCAGGTGATTATCGATCATTCCAGAACAGTGGTTCTTAACTTAAGCCCCATGGACCCCCAGAGGTCTGCGGGCCAGGACATGGGCTGTCTGTAGCAAATTAAAATCGTAGGGTCTTATCGGTTCTACTTTGTATTTTATTTTTAATCCCGGTTTAAAAACCTTTTGAAGGGGATTACGCTATCCAAAACAAAACAAAACAAAACAAAAGTTAAGAACCACTGTTCTAGAAATATCTTGTTTGCACATTTCGACCGCGGATTTATAAAGACGGTGCTTCGGCCTGACTGTTTATTCCACTTTGTCCTTCATAAAAATGTAACTGGCTTCTGGAATGTTATTCAGAACCTGGGATTTTGTTGGAGGATAAATTATTCAGCTTTTAAATTGAATGTCATCGATAATTTTGTTGATAACAAGGAATGGCTTGTTGAACAAACAAAAAAAAACAAACAAACAAACAAACAAAGAAAACAAAAAAAAAACACCAAAACAAAAACAAAAATGCTGTATCAACTATAGACATATAGACAAAAGTCAATGTATGTGTTCCCATTCTGAATTAGAACAATGGTTCTCAAATTGTTTCAGGTTGTAGATCTGTTGTACTGGGGATACTGTGTTTGAAGCGATCAGTATCACGCTTGGCCTATTTATCTTCTCAGATTTCTCTGGTTTCCATTTTTAGAGGCAGGGTGGACCCCGGGGCCTTTATGGTGCGTAAAGGTAAAGGTAAAATCCCCGTTTGGGGAATACGAGAATGTATAAAATAGGAAAAAGTAGGAGCAGCTTTATCACTTAACGATTACAAAGTTTGTGACGTTTCGACGTGAGCCTTAATCATACAAAAACATACAGGACGAAGAAATAGACACAGGGGAATACGTTTAGTGTATAGTTGTATACTTATACACCAATTATTGTGTTACAGGGGAATACGATGTTAGGTCCGCATTTTCCACGACCTTCTGCACATGAAAGTGTGATGTGGCCGCTTTACCTTCCCAGATTTTTCTGGTACCCGTTTTCCGAGGCTGGATATCACCATATCGGTGACCGTATCGGTCAGAAAAAAAAAAAAATCCCGCTCAGCTGGGGATTCGAACCTCGACCATTCGGTTTCTAGAAGAGTGCTTTAACCACTAAACTAGCCGGTCCCTGTCTTTCTGGTGTGTACCAGGAAAAAAAAAACCCACTGATGGGGCCTGAACACGATACCACCGGATTAGTAAACCGATCGCCCACCACCAGGCCTCTAGAGCTAGTAATAATTTCTTGGAGATCCCCCACACCCCCCCCCACTCCCCCCTCCCCACACATACACAAAGTATCTTCACACATTTCTATTATTTTGCATAATCTAGACATACCCGCCAGACCCCTCCCCCCTTTTTTTCCACACACACACACCACCACCCCACCCCCGCCCCCCCCAAAAAAAAAAGATTTTCCAAACAGGCTCCATAAACATGGGAACAAGTTGACCCACATCTCTTATGTGTAAAACTTTCTTATTCAATTCAGCCTTTCTGTGCCAGTAAACAAATCTTACTCTTAGAAAATCTTGATCTAAATTTTAAATTATGTAACTTTGGTGACTGACTGACAGCGTGCCCCGACCTGGTCCGTTCTGACCTTGATGTACGCGTGACAAGGGATAAGAATTGTTTTTCTCGTACTCTACATCAGCGACCAATACGTCCAGGGTACTGCAGATTAATCATAAATACGTGTACAGCTTGTTTCTTTTCTCTGGGCTTTTAGGCAGCCTGTTTACCTTGTCAGCGCCCAGCATGGCCGAAGCGGGGGCATCGATCTCAGCCCGCCTTGACAGTCCTCGTCTGCCTCTGTGTATGGAGGTCAACACGCCCTGCGCGTCACGTGACAGACTTGCTTACATCGTCACGTGAAAAAGAATAACCGCTGTCGCAGAGAGCGAAGCAACCATACAGATGTCCAGATCACTGGTAAAGTCCCCCCACTTTTTTGTTGGCACTTTCTTGCGAACGTTTCCGTACTTTACGTTTCTAGCAGGTTATGTTTTTTTGGTTTTTTTTTTTTTTTGGGGGGGGGGGAGGTCTGTAGGTAGGCTGTTGGTGTTTGTACCCACTGAAAAGGGGGCAGGGCTGGACCCCTGGTGCATTGCTTTGGGGGCCCCGAGAGTTCTGCCGTAATACAAAAATTAACCGTAATACAAAAATTAACAGAATGGGTTCGGGTCAGGTGGATAGTTCTGCACGCGCTTGGAAAATTAGTCTCAGAGATCCTGTCTGTATCGTACATACGAGGTGATTCATTATAATGGAATACATTTTAAGGCGGTTATCTAGGACTGGAACAAACACGTTTAATATATAACGTGTGTAATACATACCCAAGACATACCCAAGATACAGGAGTTCATAACAATGTTCGCTCAATGGTGTTTTATAACGGAGATAATAAACAGAGCCAACGAGTGTTCTCTTCGAGGTGGTGAACATCTTAAGGGATGTGATATTCAAACCTTGAACATTGTTGTGAACTCATGTATCTTCTGTATGTATTACACGCTTTCTGTATTAAATGTGTCCCTAGATAACTGCGTTTAAAATGTGTCCCATCATTACGAAACACTCTGTACTTTTCTTTCAGATATGGCGAAGTACACAAGCAACCAGTAAATTTCAGAAGGGATTGGGGGCTTTAAGTCCCTACCGGAACATTTTTATAAATAGGAAACTACGGGGCTTTGGTACGGTAAAGTAAGAGAACAAATTTTGTAGGATTAGACCTCGAAAAAATCGTAGACAAAGCACTTTAGTGAGACGTAGAAAAATCACAAGAGAATTACCTGGGATTCGAACACGGACTCTGGTAGGACGAGCAGCCGTCTAGCCACGAGAGAACAGCGTGCTATCGACTTAGCCAACTAGCACCCCAAAAAAAGATGTTTTGTTGACATAGTCTTTAGTAACTGCTCAGCAGACATGAGGGATCGTGACACCCGGAAAGAAACGAGGTCGTGACACAGCTTAGATTCATTCTCTCTTTTTAAGTCCCTACCGGGGCACTCCAGTCAAGCCATATGTAAAACTCGTGTTCAAAACTTGCACCCGAAACTAAATAAAATCACTCTAGAGTGTATGGCGAACTACTTTGCGAGCCCTATGTGACTTTTAACGGCACGGGAAGGATATAAGATATAAGAAGATAAGAATGTGTGGATGTGCACGGGAAAGAAAGAGAAAGAGGGGGAGAGAGAAAGTGGATTTAATTGAACTTTATTTGCAAAGGGTGAAGAATTGGGCAAGCAGGCCCGTCTTACATACACACAGCTTTCGTTCTATTACATTCTACATTTGTTAGTACAATCATAGGGAGAGTGTGTGTGTGAGAGAGAGAGAGAGAGTAACAGCATACATTCATTCATTTTTATTTGCATGTCCCTTGCGGAACTTTGCCTCCCTAACAGCACTCCTGTAGGCCTCTCGGATGTGAGCAAGATGGCCTGCTGCTGATGCATCCATTTGCAGATCATCAACGATGTCTAGCAGCCATCTTCGCCTTGGTCTTCCTCTTTTTCTTTTTCCCATTATGTACCCTTCCAAGACGGTCTTCTCTAGATCATCATGGCGTTTAATGTGTCCAAAATATTGAAGTTTTCTCTCTTTAATCCTGTTTAATAGCCATCTTTCTTCAATATTAAGTTCTTTTAGTATGGATATCCGATGCACTATTATATAAACGCTGTAACTCTGCTGTATCTTAACACTGACTGGCGATGACGCGAGAGTAGCCATTGGTCGGGCGTACACGTGCAACACTGGGTGTGCCAGGACACAAAGAAAGTCTTTACGTGACAAGAGCGTGTTTTATCTTAATCCTTTCATAAAAAGAAACCAACAATATTCCCCCACGATCGATGTGATAATGAATATGTCTCGCAGAGTACGTTGTGGATGTAACAGATTCAACGATCGGTAGTATCAAAGTCATACATGGAAGATTTCACTGAAAGGTAGTCTGCTGAATTCATGTATCAGACCTTTCGATGTCAAAACTCGGGTGAAACGGGCGCTCTGTCGCCAGCACTGTTCATCCTTGCCGCTGATTGGATGATGAGAAAAACAATAACAAAGCGGCACAGGGGGCACCCAGTGATCATTAACATCAACAGAAGCGGGAATCTGCTACCAGGAGCCCCCCAAGTGTCTTGGGAACTGAAAGGACAAAACGCACCTCTGTATGTGTGTGTGTGTGAGAGTGTGAGAGTGTGTGTGTGTGTGTGAGAGTGTGTGTGTGTGTGAGAGAGAGTGTGTGTGTGTGAGAGAGTGTGTGTGTGTGTGTGAGAGTGTGTGTGTGAGAGTGTGTGTGTGTGTGAGAGTGTGTGTGTGTGAGTGTGTGTGTGTGTGTGTGTGTGAGAGAGAGAGAGATTTCAATTTTCTACATCTTAAGGTATACACATTACGAACTTCTTTTCTACCTTCCATTTTGTTTTCATATTTATTTCCCGTATCGAATTTGAAATGGTATAAGCAGTACAACATCGTAGGACTATTTGTTCCTGCCAATTTCTTACAGTCTTAATTTAACCTCTGTTTGAGTATATTTATCGTTCTCATTTTCTAGCCTTTTACTGATACGCCCGTCTGTAAAGGCTAGATAAAATGTACTTGGTAAAGAAGTCGCAAAGTTAAAAACGACAAATTAGGTTTTTAAAAACAAAGAAAATATAAACCACCCTTCATTTTAATGTTGTTAGCACAGTTTTACAAGCTAGAACAAAGCACATACAATTTTATGATGTAATAGAATGAATCAGCTGTGAAATATTAGTCAATATATGGATTACTGTGCCTGAAACACTCAACTGGGCGTTGCCGGAAAACCCTATGTGCATCCATCTGCATCTCAACTACTTTTGTGAGTAAGAGATATTGATGTGTCTGGAAGAAATATCTGTCCTTTAGCGCGCCCATGTGCGTGTTATGTGCGTGTTTTGTGTTCGTAGAAGACAAAGATGCTAAAGTCTAAGTAAGGTGGATAATTTTGTTTCTTATGATTCCGTCATAATGGCAAGGAATGGTTATAATTTTCATGGAATTATATATATTTAAAAAAACCCGGGATAATTTAACAACTGATGCACGTTATCTCATATTATTGGCAGCACGTCGCTACATTATCTTCCTGATAGGATTACGTTAGAAAAAGCTAGAACATTAGATAAATTATACAGAAATCTTCAGCAAATTCTCAGAAATTATGATCAATAGGTATAGAGAAAGTTCACGCCCACGAAATGTATGAAGAAAGAGGAAACTCCGAGGCTAGCAACTCATACAGGCTCGAGGCTAATCAATGAGGTTCGAGATGAATCATAAGTTACATGACTTGTTTTTTGTTGTTGTTGTCGCTGAGTAGAGATGTTGTGTTCCATAGGCAACTGATGGAAGTGCGATATCTAACTGACCTCGATGCCTCATATTCTAATTCATGCAAATATATATTTAGGATTATCACCTCAGATCGTTAGTAGATAAGTGTAGGACCGTGTGTGCGGGTGGTGTGTATGTATGTGTGTGTGGTTTAGATGGGCGTGGCCTGGGGTTGAACTTGTAAACAGAAAGAATTAAAGTTGTGGAATTCTATGCCATGAGGTTTCCAAACTAAGAAGGTCATGGCTGAACAGATTGGAAGAGTCTGTCTGTCTGTCTGCCTCTCTCTCTCTCTCTCTCTCTCTCTCTCTCTCTCTCTCTCTCTCTCTGTCGTGCTAATAATTGTATTGATAGATTTAATTATTTTAGATATCGAAAGTTAAAATTCGTTTATTCTCCCATCTGAATGTTGAGGTTCATAAGAAGGAAGGGAAGGTTTCACAGGTTTACCTAGTCCTGGGTTTTGTCTTGTCCAGGCCAGAATGTTTACCGTGGTGTCTCAGCTGTTTTATGTTCTCGCTTTCCTTCTTCCTTCACACATTCTCTCTCTCTCTCTCACTTTGTCTCTGTGTGTGTCTCTCTCTCTCTCTCTCTCTCTCTCTGTCGTGCTAATAATTTGTATTGATAGATTTAATTATTTTATATATCGAAAGTTAAAATTCGTTTATTCTCTCATCTGAATGTTGAGGTTCATAAGAAGGAAGGGAAGGTTTCACAGGTTTACCTAGTCCTGGGTTTTGTCTTGTCCAGGCCAGAATGTTTACCGTGGTGTCTCAGCTGTTTTATGTTCTCGCTTTCCTTCTTCCTTCACACATTCTCTCTCTCTCTCACTTTGTCTCTGTGTGTGTGTGTGTCTCTCTCTCTGTAACTCTATTTCTCACCGTTTCTCTCTTTTTTTTCCCTCTGCCTCTTTCTTTCTCTCTCTATCTCTCTCTTGTCTCATTCTCTCTTTGTCTCCCTCTCCTTCTCCATCTCCCTCGAAATTCTCATTACAAAAGAAAAGCATTATTTACATCTTTTATACTGTGAACTCTAAACATTCTGCGCTGCCTTCCATCTCCCTCTTCCCCCGTTGTATATAAAAGCATGCTATACATGGCTCCGATATATCTAAATCTATACTGTGCACGACCCAGGAAAATATATCTTTCTGCACCACGGGCCTCTGAATTATTCCAGTTTCTTCATGTTCAATACCAGTTTATCATTGTCTTATAACGTCTTCGTACTTTCTCGGGGAGTCGTATCTTGTTCTCCTTAGGAAGAAAACTTTATAAGCTGTCGTTTCTCAATCTGGCCCACGCATAATCCAAGGGTTCTGAAGATCTCACGCTCTTGGCATCGAGCCCATATCATATTATCCGTGATAGGTCTCTGGATTTTCTTGTGAAAGATCACCATTTAAAGACATAAACAAACACATGTTTGTACGTAGATTCATGAAACAATTTTGTTTTATTCAAATAGCGCTAGGAATTAATTTTTGGATACTGATAACTACAGTTTACACACAACACTATGGTGGGAATATGATAACTACAGTTTACACACAACACTATGGTGGGAATATGATAACTACAGTTTACACACAACACTATGGTGGGAATATGATAACTACAGTTTACACACAACACTATGGTGGGCATATGATCATTTTTATGTCAGTGGTTCTGTGAGACCTGAACATTTATTCTGAGTGAGTCTGTGAGACCTGAACATTTATTCTGAGTGAGTCTGTGAGACCTGAACATTTATTCTGAGTGATTCTGCGGGACCTGAACATTTTTTCCAAGGGTTCTGACCATTTATTCCAAGGGTAATGGCGCGGTTAAAAAGAAGCTGAGAAACACTGGCAAACATCTACAGTTTTCTGTTTATTGTATGTGTGTATATCTGTCCCTATTTTTTTTTCAATTTGCTTGCAGTATTTAAATAGACTGGTCACTTTTCAGTTTTGATATTATAGCGTGCACTAGATGCATGTTTTCTGGAAGTAAGATGGACGGCAGCTTGCAATAAATGAAGGTAAACTGAGGACATGATCAACGAATGTTGAGAAAATCGCAACACATAAACCGTCACATGACCGACCGATCGATCGGCCCTGTACATAATACAGTTTGATTGTGCCAGTGCGACCCCAAACGTTCGCTTTACTCTACATAGATTACACATTGCAAAGATGGAGGAGTTGCGCAGGGCGTATGAAATACATAATTTCATACATTTTTTGTTCAACAACTTCACTAAATAATTTCAGTAATTATGCAAATCTGAACAATGAAAAGGAGATGGCGTAAGCCGCTAACTTTAACCATGACGTCCCCAACGAAACTTCTGGGTCTTTTCGTGCCTAAATTTAGAAACATTACGCGAGTCGCTTTGCCACTGGCGGGTTTCCCTCTATCGGTATTTTTTTTTTTTAACAGTTCAACCAACCAATCGCGTTGCGGCGCGTGGAAAGATTTTTGAATATGAAAGTAGGCCAATCTTATTTTCTTTTAAACTGCTGGTGGTTTCCATCTGGCGAATATTCCCCCCCCCCCCCCCCAACTTGTGTCAGCACTGACGGATTTTTTTTTTTTACCAATCGTCGATGTAAGAAAGCATGGATGTCTGATGCATACACGTTTCTTCTAAGAAACAATAACATTAAAAGCAGCAGTTATCATCCATGACATTAGGTCAGAGAGCGGTTATCTGATGATCCCCGACATGTTTTGTTGTTGTTGTTACCCCTACGTTGTTTTCCTCTCATTGTTGGGGTACAAGGGTAGCCAATCACAGCAGGAAGCTATTCGTGAAAAGTTCATGCTACATTGAACTAAGTCTAGGTTTCTGTTCGGAACTTTTTTTTTTCAATGCTGCTGTACACGTTGGTTCATAAGAAGGATGTTGAATGTACCATGGACAGCTAAGAAAACCAGCGAAGATGTCCTAAGAGAAGCTGGGGTTAAAAGGCAAATTACAGCAAAGATCAGAGGCAGACAAGAGGGATTTGTAGGACATTTCCTGAGAAGAGGAAAATTGTGGTAACTGGAAAATTGAGAAAAGAAGATACAGAAAGACAGAGAGGGAGAGAAGTTACTGGATGGGCTGTCAGTGTGGCTAGGAAGAAAGTCACCGGCGGATCTCATAATCAAGTCTAAAGACAGGGAATTGTGGAGAGAAATGATCGCCTACGCCACGCGGCACGGCACTTGATTATACACGTTAAAGTATACGGGAGATCTGAGCCGAATGTTACAATCTCTAATGTCATTCTAGAACCTTCCCGAGACTGTAGTGATATTTCGATATGTACACGACAAGAGTTATCCTACCTGTTTCCAACCGAAATAGGGTGGTACCCTGGGCTATTTTGAGCTACTAAGTTACATTAACATGACGAAATAGTTCAAGTTCCATAACGTGATACGGATTATGAACAAGTATTCATTTCAAGGCCCGTTCTTCTAACACTAAATATTTACCATTTCATATTCGCCATGTTAGATTTTATGAACAAAGCCATTTTGTTTTTAAAACAAGGCGTTCACCACAAACGTTTACATAAAAAAAAAAGATAAAAGGTGACCTTGTTGTGCAGTTATTTTCTGTGACCTGTCAGCACACATAGAGGGTGATGTGGTCAGCAACACGCCAGGCCGCATTTCCTTCCTCGGCTCCAGGAGAGGCCCATTCCCACAACTGGATGTCTGGGGTGACTCCCGCTAGATTTCAACCACCGACTTTCGTCATGAAAGACTAGTACGCTAACCTGCTCGCCAGTCACGCATTCTATACATAATTTAGTTTGGTTGTCAGATTTGTTTATTTATTTGTAATAAACGCGAGGAAGATGAATAATATAGGAAGCTCATGAATAATATACGGTTGAAATTCCAGATAAACTGAATTTCAAAGTCTGTCTTAATTATTAAACATTTGATATTAAATACCACAGAATGAAATATGTATAGCGCTCACCATAAACTTAAACATGTATAGCTCACACCATAAACTGAAACATGTATAGCGCTCATTATAGACTGAAACAAGTATAGCAACTGAAAGTCAGTCTGTCAACCCTCGCAAAACGTAAATGGGGACTCGTATATTATTTGATAATAATGCAGGTTAGAGGGATAAACTTTGCTACGTTTTCTGTGCATCGACCATCAGTGACAGCTAAAACTGGGGATTAAAAAAGAATAGTCACACATAAATGCCTTTGAATGTAAATGCTACAGAAGAATCTTCAAATATCATGGACACAAAAAAGAACAAATATATCTATACTACAAGAACTTAATATTGAAGAAGGCTGGCTAGTAAAGAGGATTAAAGAGAGAAAACTTAAATATTTTGGACACACTAAACATCATGATAATCTAGAGAAGACCGTCTTGGAAGGCTACATAATGGGGAAAAGAAAGAGAGGAAGACCAAGGCGGAGATGGCTGCTAGACATCGTTGATGATCTGCAAATGGATGCATCAGTAGCAGGCCATCTTGTTCACAACCGAGTGGCCTAGGTAAAGGTTCCGCAAGGGACATACAAATGAATGAATGAATGAATGAATGAATGAATCACCATAAAAAAATCAAATCCAATTTCACGACTAGTTACCATACGCAGCTACTATACAACAAACTTGTATCCGTAATTACTATTCTAAACTGAACTATTTATTAAAAAGACATGCCATTAAGGTATATTGGGGATACAGTGTTTGGCTCGTATCATATTCCAGGACCATCAGCACGTGAAAGCTTGGTGTGGTCAGTATCACGCCTGCCCGCATTTATCTTCCCGGGTTTCTCTGGTACACATTTTAAGAGGCTGGGTGGATCCCAGGAACCATTTGGTGTGTGCTAGAAAGAAGTCCCACTGCTGGGACTTGAACCCGGTACCACTGGATTAGTAAACCGAGCGCCTAACCACTCAGCTAACCAGGCCGCGAAGTGTATATAACTGCCTTTAAACAAAACATGGCTACTAATGTCATTAAACAAAACATGATTACATGATCAGATGAATAAATGATAAGTAAAAAAAACCTTCCACTAATTATCCTTTTTAACTGGATGGTATATATTCCATGAAAAAAAACCCCATAAAAGTCACAGCAAAATCAAGATGAAAAACAATGGGTCTAATTTAAAGGCAGAATTTATTGGCGGCAAATGTGTGAATAAAAGACTGAATATAAGCGGATCAAAGGCTGCAGTACATTAAGAGTAAACCAAGCACATTATAGAATATTAGTGAGAAATGAGAGAAATGACGACAGCAATAAAACTGGTTATAGTAATAAAACGGACACAGATGAGTGACTCAGTTTTACAACAACAACAACAAAAGATTGAAGATCAGTCAGTCAGTGACAAGCATGTCCCTTGAGGAACTTTGCCTCCCTAACAGATCTCCTGTAGGCCTTTCGGTTGTAAGCGAGATGCCCTGCTGCTGATGTGTCCATTCGCAGATCATTTACGATGTCTTGCAGCCATCTTCGCCTTAGTCTTCCTCTCTTTCTTTTTCCCATTATGTACCCTTCCAAAACTCGTTTCTTCCCACTTTCCTTACTCTTTCTGTCCTTTTGTAAAACTGAACATACACTTCTGTGTGCCTTTTATTACATATAAAGTCTATGGCACACAGTCTGTGGCACACAGTCTATGGCACACAGTCTATGCCACACAGTATGTGGCACACAGTCTATGCTGCGCTATATTGCTCATTCAGTATTGAATAAAGTCTCCGTACGCAGTTTTGTAAAAGTATAGGAATAAATTAACCACCATGTAGATATAACCATTAAAAATACTGGAATGGAAGACAACTAAGATACTTTTGGCAATTCAGGGGACATAACACTATATCGAAGACCTTTCTTGAGAGAAAGATCGAAGGGAAGACAAGAGGAGTGCGACATCGACATAAAAGGGTGGACAACATCAAGAGACAGACAGGAACCAGCTTGGCCGAGTGCACTACGAAGGCATTAAAAAATAACAACAGCAGAGCAGAGGTTCATTGCAGCCAACCCTGCGTGAGTTGGGGGGGGGGGGAACGGCATGAAACGATGATGATGATGATGATGATGATAACAGAAGACAAAATTAAACGAGACATAGTCTAATGAGGCTGATGCCAATTCCCACCCCCACCCCCTCCCAAACCAGATAGATCTGGTCATTGCTGAAAGTAACTAACCTGTAACCATGTTAAAATACTGATGATGAAATAGTTCGACATCCAGACATTCTATTTTTAACTTTCTAGATATGTGTGTGTGTGTGTGTGTTTTAATGTTTAAGACATTTTGTCTGGTGTATGTGTGTGTGTTTTAATGTTTAAGACATTTTGTCTGGTGTATGTGTGTGTGTGTTTTAATGTTTAAGACATTTTGTCTGGTGTATGTGTGTGTGTGTTTTAATGTTTAAGACATTTTGTCTGGTGTATGTGTGTGTGTGTTTTAATGTTTAAGACATTTTGTCTGGTGTATGTGTGTGTGTTTTAATGTTTAAGACATTTTGTCTGGTGTATGTGTGTGTGTGTTTTAATGTTTAAGACATTTTGTCTGGTGTATGTGTGTGTGTGGTGTTTTAATGTTTAAGACATTTTGTCTGGTGTATGTCTGCGTGCGCGCGAGTGCGTATGCAGGAAACTCTCTAATGTAGAGAGCGGAACAACAATACAACTCCTTCAGATCATCAGAGGAAGTATCCCCCCCCCCCCGGGCCACCCGACAAGTGTTTCGGCCCTATTAAACTCCTGACACTCTAAGGAGGGTGGGCCCCTCTGGGTCATGACTCCCAGAGGTCTTGTGAGATGTTGCTGCTTTTTTTTTTTTTTTAGTTCCAGGATTTAACCAGTATGTGTCATTCTGCAAAACAACAACAACAAAATCTTGGGTAACGAATGTAAGTTTTATAAAGTATACACACATTGAGTTTCGCCATTTTGTGGTGTAGCTAAGCACGTGATTACCGTTGCGTGGCATCAGGCAACCTTGACATACAGTGAACTCTCTAAGCTTGCCAGTAAATGATGAAATACTTTCCTGCCTTGCGAGTAGAGTCACGTGGTATTTGATCGCGACTTAACAAAACATGTTGTACTACTGAAATCTACGTGGCCAAACGTGGTTATTGTGATGTACGTGTCGTTATTTGCTGCCTGGGCTTTGTTCATCCTGTCGAGTGGGGAGGAGTCTGAGAGGTTATGAATTGTTCTCGTCTGAGTGGGTTACCAACTATATCGGGAAAACAAGAATCCCAAGCGTAGGTAACAGAAACTGAAATATCTAAAAGCATATCACGGGTGGGAATATTATTTTAATGATATTCTGAGTAAATTTTTAAAATGAATGTTATAGTTTATGTCAGAATACATGTATTTTAATGTTAAAAGAACTTTTGTACTCTTTTAGTGTCCAAAGCAGTAAACACACAACTGTCTCGTGAATAATTATGTATAAGTATATAACTGGCAGACCACGTGAAACTCTAAAGAGGACATTGTTAAGAGAGGCCAAATTAATAGGCATAAAATCCCCTGATGAGGTTGAAAAGTTCGCCGAAAACAGGAAAAATTGGCGAAGTACCTTGCGAACCCTATGTGTCGTTTAATGGCACGGGAAGGATATAAGATATATAAGATATATAACTATACACGAAGCCACTGCAGTAAAGCTGTGATAACAAAATGTATAAACTAGGAAAAAAGTAGGAATAGCTTTATTACTTAACGAGCACACAGTTATGACATTTGGTGTGAACCTTAATCATATAAAAACACACAGGACAAAGAAACACACATACACACACACACAGAGAAGATAAAATGTAAATTCAGATGAACGCTATAGAAAAAAAATAGGAATGGAAAAAAAATAGAATAAAATAAACTGGCTGGAGCACTCAGTTGTGACTTGTAAGAAGCTGTGTTCAGAAATGCACATGGCGGAGTGTAGAGAATGTTTAAATGGAGACTTGTGATGTGTGATAGGTGGGTCGTAAATGGGGATGGGGAGTGGGGGAACCACGAAAAGGGGAGAGAGTGATACAATAGTTATCTAGCCGGGAGAAGGTGGAATATGCTATTATAGCTGGGTAGAGGGGTTGTAGTCTGATGCTTTGAGGAGTTTCTGAACTATGTGTTACAAGTAAGAAAGGAGCGCAACTTAGTGCAGAGGGAATATGATTTTGGAAGAGGCAAGTGCTAGGTGTAGCTGAATTGTGAGTTTATACTATGTGGTTACAGCGTCCCATATTCCTGAATGTAGCGGTTATCAAGGGCTAGGCGGATTTTGTAACCAGCATGACATTGTTTGGTGGCTTTTACCAGAAAATAAGATTTACATCTGTGATAGGGGCCATTTAAATGATTGGGGACTAGTTTCAAAGCGTGCTGGGTGATATCATGCAGATGTTTCTGCATGTGGTCACTTAATCTGAGACCAGTTTCACCAATATAAGGTATACAACATCTTTTACATACAATGGCATATATCATATTATGGGACTCGCATGTGAATTTCATTTGTAATACATAGTTCAGAACCTCCGCACAACATCCGATTGCAACTCCTCTACCCCAACTGTAATCATTTATCTCACCTTCTCCCGGATATATTACCATTGTATTACTCTCTCACCTTTCTGCGGTTTCCGCTTCTCCTTATATACGACCCACCTATCACACATCACAAGTCTCCATTTAAACATTCTCTACACTCCACCACGTGCACTTCGGAACACAGGCTTTTACAAGTCACAGCTTCTTACAAGTCACACCTGTGCTCCATCCATTTTATTTTTTTTTTCACTTCCTATTTTCTTTTACATAGTATTCATGTGAATCTTTATTTTATCTTCTCTCTTTATTTCTTAGTCCTGTGTTTTTGACACCGAAACGTCGCAGCAATGTGCTCGTTAAGTAATAAAGCTGTTCCTACTTTTTTTGCTAGTTTATAGATTCTGTGCCCTTTTATCCATGCCGTCAGACCTAATCATCAATTATGAAAGGGAGAAAAACAATGAATGCATGTGACGAGAGATTTTGATCAGTTAGATATGGAAACATCTACTGAGTTATATTTCTTGAATCTTACACTCAAGCACGGCTGCTATATAAATGCGCTAGAGTTATCTTTATTGACAGATTTATAAAATCTGAGTAATCCCCAAAGTTATGTGGTGACAAGTTAATTCAGGAGCGGCCAGGTCGGGCCACGTGCCACGTTTTGTACTGTGGCTGGCGGGCCCATTTTGTTTACACGTATCATACTGTGGATATTTGAAATGGTAGCGTGGTCTTACAAATGCAGCTTCGTTCTTAAATTCAGTTGTTAAATTAAATGCATTTTTTAAGTGATGTAATAACTTGTCTTGTCTCTTTCCTTGTTTAGTGTTGAGGAGATAGATAGTCTCGTTGATAGAGCTCGACCGTTTGCTTCATATAACAGGATATTTAAGATGTCTGTAATTTCCTCTCTCCATGTCTTGCGTAGGCGACCTCTCTATCTCTCTCTTTCTCTCTCTCTCTCTCTCTCTCTCTCTCTCTCTCTCTCTCTCAATTTCCTACAAGTTTTAACGTGAATATTTTCTGTGGTATACTGTCTGGTGGTAACCGTGTAACGTGGCCAAACCATCTGACGTTCTTTTTTTCTGGATGCAACATAGTACAGGTGTAACTCTGACCTTTTCCCTGATGGTATCAGCATTTATTTGGTCTCTTCCTGTCACATTTAGCATTCTCCTTAGACTTCTCATTTCTGTCGTGATGATTTTCCCTTTTATGCTTGGCTGTTAGTATCCATGTTTGACATTGATAGCATAGAATTGGGAGGAAAATTATGGTGTACAGTGCTCTTTTTGTTTCAGTTGTGATGGTTTTGTTTATCAGTGGAGGTGTCATTTGTCCTGTAATCTGATTCGCTTTAACTGATTCAAATGTTATCAATTCCAGCGTCAGTTTTCTCTTAGGATGATACTGTACTATCCAGGCATTCGAAATGTTTCACTTGTTTCAAGGTCTGCTTGTCTAGTAAGATCTTCGCTGGAATTTCTTCTAAATCAATGGTCATGACCTTTGATCGCGCTTGGACTTTTTTTGAAACCGTTACAGCTGTACGTGCCTTTTATCTTACATGAAAAACTTTCCGAAATAATGGTTTTCTCAATACAAAATTCGGTATTTTATACTTTTTTATTTTAATTGAAAATGAACACATACGTTACAAACATCAGCGGAAAGTAAATGTTCATGTGAATTGTTGTTGTTGTTCTTACTTTACCTGCAACGAGATTTAACCTTTACAAAATGCTGAACCAAAGTCAAAATTGACTGATTCTCGTCCATGCAAACTGAGTATCATCATCCTACTGGCCTGATTATCCTCCAACCGATTTCGCTGGTTGCTTTTTAATAGGTTTGTGATACTGTAAACCGGTTACAGTAACCAAAGACCTAGAAAAGTTTCGAAATGTATAAACTAGGAAAAAAAAAGTAGGAACAGCTTTATTATTTAACGAATACAAAGTTGTGACGTTTCAGCGTATGCCTTCGTCAGACAGGACGAAGAGAGAGAAAAACAAGACGAAGAATAAGATAGAGGAGACAAAGTACATAATTACATTAATGAAATAACCACCAAAAAAAAAAAATGAATGAAAAATACAAAATAAAACTTTAAAATTAAACGGCGCTTAGCTTGAATAATTGAGAGCGCTGTGGGGGTTCCCCTTTTCGGCGTCGAAGGCAAAGGCCGAAACGTCACAACTGTGTATTCGTTAAATAATAAAGCTGCTCCTACTTTTTTCCTAATTTATACACTTTTGGTATCGCAGCTTTACTGCAGTGCTTTGTGTATAGTTGTATAATAATACACTATCTATCGTGTCACAAAAGTTTCGGGTTTTCTCGCTTTTTACTTTGTAATTCACCGATACTTGCCGGTTAACGCGATCACTCGTCGTGACTTTTTTTTTTTTTCCTCAGCACTGATTTTAATGTTGTGGTTTTTAGACACCCCTATTGAGTCATCATTGTTTTCCCGTTGGCCTTTATTTGATACAGCGGCAAGTGCTTGCTCGTCAGCGAACATGAATTTATTTATGATCTAGTTACTGGATGCGTTTTCTTAAAAGTGCCACAGTTTTCCTGGAATTAGTCTATCGGGAAGTTCTTCCTGTTCAAAAAAGCCTCCGTATAATACACCAGACTGCTATTTTGAACATAGAGCAAACGTTATTTGACTGATGTTGAATTTTCCAGGAAAAGAAGACGTCTGTTGTACAAACAGAAACAGCCGAACGTGGTTTCTAATTTTATCGTCTTTAACTTTGAGGCGTGTCCTCTCTGTCTCACCCCCACATGCTCAAACTCAGTGGCTCCCAAAGCTGCAGAATTGCCTTGTCCTTGTAGACGTTCAGGAGATCCTGGACGGGAGAGGGCTTGCCATGAGGGAAAAAGGGGGAAGCAAGGGGTACTTTTTTGCCTGGGAAGTAAAAGGGTGGCAGGATGGAAAATTTTGAGAAACACTGCACTAACTAGTGATAATTCACTTCATGTTAATAAATGTCTACACGTGTCTTGTCGAAATCCAAACCGTTTTGATTCACCGGTTTTTCGGAACTGTTGTTATAATGGATTTAATTAATCGTGTCAAAATTTCACTTGTCTTATCTCCTTCCTGGTGTACCTTAACAGCGTCGAGGGAACAAATACTCGCCCTGATAGGGCTCGGCTATTTGTTTCCTATAATGGGATATTTAAGGTTTCTGTAATTTCCTCTTTCCATCGTCTGTGTGGGCGGCCTCTCCCTCTTTTCCTACAAATCTTAGTGTGAATGTTTCTGTGGTATGCTGTTTGGCGTTAGTGGTGCAACGTGGCCAGACCATTTGACTTCTTGTTTCTGGATGTTGTGTAATACTGGTGCTACTCCAACCCTAGTCCTTGGATGGCGTTCATTCTGATTTGGTTTCTGTCTTGTTTAAATATCTCATTTCTGTTGTAATGATGTTCCTTTCTTTTGTTTTTGGCTGTTAGTCAAAATTTTATATGTTTGCGCATTTACTTTGAATAAACATCTCTTTTCCATCTTCGAAATCTCTCTCTGTATATATATATATATATATATATATATATATATATATATATAAAATCATCATCATCATCATCATTGGTGCCGTGCCGACTGGCGATGGCTATTATGCTTCTCCAGAGTACACGATCCTTCATGCCTGCCATCAGTTCAGTTGGTGATCTCCTCTCACACCATCCCGTCAGACTGTCCAGAACCATTTCTCTTGGTCTTCCACTTGATCTTCTTCCTTCTATTTTTCCTGTTATTATAATATTTTCAATGCCCCTCTTCTCATTGCATGTCCTATGAAAGTACATTGTCTCTCTCTTATCTTTTTGACACGAATTTGTGTCTCTCCAGCTCTTCAGCGAACATGAATTTATTTATGATCTAGTTACTGGATGCGTTTTCTTAAAAGTGCCACAGTTTTCCTGGAATTAGTCTATCGGGAAGTTCTTCCTGTTCAAAAAAGCCTCCGTATAATACACCAGACTGCTATTTTGAACATAGAGCAAACGTTATCTGACTGATGTTGAATTTTCCAGGAAAAGAAGACGTCTGTTGTACAAACAGAAACAGCCGAACGTGGTTTCTAATTTTATCGTCTTTAACTTTGAGGCGTGTCCTCTGTCTCACCCCCACATGCTCAAACTCAGTCGCTCCCAAAGCTGCAGAATTGCCTTGTCCTTGTAGACGTTCAGGAGATCCTGGACGGGAGAAGGCTTGCCATGAGGGAAAAAGGGGGAAGCAAGGGGTACTTTTTTGCCTGGGAAGTAAAAGGGTGGCAGGATGGAAAATTTTGAGAAACACTGCACTAACTAGTGATAATTCACTTCATGTTAATAAATGTCTACACGTGTCTTGTCGAAATCCAAACCGTTTTGATTCACCGGTTTTTCGGAACTGTTGTTATAATGGATTTAATTAATCGTGTCAAAATTTCACTTGTCTTATCTCCTTCCTCGTGTACCTTACAATGTCGAGGGAACGAATGCTCGCCCTGATAGGGCTCGGCTATTTGTTTCCTATAATGGGATATTTAAGGTTTCTGTAATTTCCTCTTTCCATCGTCTGTGTGGGCGGCCTCTCCCTCTTTTCCTACAAATCTTAGTGTGAATGTTTCTGTGGTATGCTGTTTGGCGTTAGTGGTGCAACGTGGCCAGACCATTTGACTTCTTGTTTCTGGATGTTGTGTAATACTGGTGCTACTCCAACCCTAGTCCTTGGATGGCGTTCATTCTGATTTGGTTTCTGTCTTGTTTAAATATCTCATTTCTGTTGTAATGATGTTCCTTTCTTTTGTTTTTGGCTGTTAGTCAAAATTTTATATGTTTGCGCATTTACTTTGAATAAACATCTCTTTTCCATCTTTGAAATCTCTCTCTGTATATATATATATATATATATATATATATATATATATAAAATCATCATCATCATCATCGTTGGTGCCGTGCCGACTGGCGATGGCTATTATGCTTCTCCAGAGTATACGATCCTTCATGCAGGCCATCAGTTCAGTTGGTGATCTCCTCTCACACTATCCCGTCAGACTGTCCATAACCATTTCTCTTGGTCTTCCTCTTGATCTTCTTCCTTCTATTTTTCCTGTTGTTATAATATTTTCAATGCCCCCTCTTCTCATTGCATGTCCTATGAAAGTACACTGTCTCTCTCTTATCTTTTTGACACGAATTTGTGTCTCTCCAGCTCTTCACATACATTCTTCATTAGTTTTTTTTTTTTGCTGTTTTATATATATATATATATCGATAATACGCAGCATCAAAGCTCACGGTAACTTAAATATAAAGCCAAATAAATCCCTGTAAGTGATCAGGGACAGATATTGAAGAAGTCAATCAATTTGCATACCTTGGCAGCTACATAGACCAGGATGGTGACACTAGAAAGGAAGTTAGGATCAGAATTGCAAAAGCAGCATCAATCTTCAAGAATCTTGAGAACATATGGAATTCAAAAGTTATAAGCACAAAAACCAAGTTAAGACTATTCAATTCAAATGTAATATCCACCCTCATTTATGCATGCGAAAGCTGGAAAACAACTAAAGAAATACACAAGAAATTAGACTCTTTTGAAAACAAATGCCTAAGGAAAATACTCGGCATCAAGTGGAATGAATTCAAGAACAATGCAGAGATAAGACAGATGACTGAACAACAACCAGTCTCACGGGTGATCAGGAAAAGGAGATGGACATATGTTGGCCACTTGATGAGAAGAAATGATCAGAGAATCCCAAAACAAGCTATCAAGTGGAACACAACAGGCCGAAGAAAAAGGGGCAGACCGCGTGAAACTCTGAAGAGAACATTATTAAGAGAGGCCAAGTTAACAGGCATAAAATCCTTTGATGAGGTTGAAAGACTCGCCGAAGACAGGAAAAATTGGCGAACTACTTTGCGAGCCCTATGTGACGTCTAACGGCACGGGAAGGATATAAGATATAAGATAAGAAGTGATCAGGACGTCAGTTAGCCACTCCTTTATACACAGAGTTAGACGCAATGTTTTATATACAGAGTTAGACGC
The DNA here is from genome assembly GCA_009760885.1 of Achatina immaculata. Classification (NCBI taxonomy): domain Eukaryota; kingdom Metazoa; phylum Mollusca; class Gastropoda; order Stylommatophora; family Achatinidae; genus Lissachatina; species Lissachatina immaculata. The sequence goes on along the minus strand of CM019720.1, from coordinate 12,726,379 downwards.
AGTGTTTTATATACAGAGTTAGACGCAGTGTTTTATATACAGAGTTAGACGCAGTGTTTTATATACAGAGTTAGACGCAGTGTTTTATATACAGAGTTAGACGCAGTGTTTTATATACAGAGTTAGACGCAGTGTTTTATATACAGAGTTAGACGCAGTGTTTTATATACAGAGTTAGACGCAGTGTTTTATATACAGAGTTAGACGCAGTGTTTTATATACAGAGTTAGACGCAGTGTTTTATATACAGAGTTAGACGCAGTGTTTTATATACAGAGTTAGACGCAGTGTTTTATATACAGGGAGTTAGACACCGTTTTATATACAAACTCACTACAATTTCAAGAAGACTTGCAGATACTTCACCACAGCTTCGAGCCGAAGAGCACGGGCTCACATGGCTGCTGGATCGGAGGAATGACATGAAACTGCTGTTTGACCTTTAAATGCTAATCGATCCCTATTTTTACGATCCGGATTTTGAGGTGGTTTTTTTTGGGGGGGGGGTGGGGTCAGGAGTGTGGGGTTTCTTCATCACTGTATAAATCTCATCATATCAGTTTTTCTTTCATCAGTCTTCCCCCCCCCCCCCCCCCCTGTCCCAGCTGAACCTTTTACTCATGCCTACACCTGGCCAACAGAAACCTCATCCTTGACCTGCTCATCATAATACTCCCGTTCCGACTGAATAAAACGGGAAACAACAGGCCACCTGACAAGTCGTGGCTGTGCCAGTCCTGTCGTGTGACACTGGGGTACGGATGTGTAATGTCACGTTGGTACGTGGCTCTTTAAAGCTCTTGAGTAACTGTTTTCTGTCTGTACACACTAGGACGTACTCGGGTACTGATTTCTGTTTCAAAACAAGTCTTGGGGCCTTGTGCCACGTCCTGTTTTTTTTTTTTCCAGGCCACTACGACCTTCAGATCCATGTGACAGGTCCTGTTTTATTCCCAGGTAATCTTCGTCTATATCCTGATTTATATTTTATAGTAGTTCTTTCCTCTGCATCTCTAGCACATTCTCTTGTTCTTCTCCCACCTTACCTTCGTCTATATCCTGATTTATATTTTATAGTAGTTCTTTCCTCTGCATCTCTAGCACATTCTCTTGTTTTATTGCAACCTAACCTTCGTCTAAATCCTGATTTATATTTTATAGTAGTTCTTTCCTCTGCATTTCTAGCACATTCTCTTGTTTTATTCTCACGTAACCTTCGTCTATATCCTGATTTATATTTTATAGTAGTTCTTTCCTCTGCGCCTCTAGCACATTCTCTTGAAATAACAACCGTATTAGCAAATGTGATGCTTTTTTTTTAATAAGGGGGTGTTAGATGAGGACACTCTTTGGACATATGTTGAGTGGCCGGACAAGAGCGCTACATTGGGAAGCAAAGAAGACTGGTTAACAACAAGAAACTGCTATCGGCACCTGACACTGGCTGGAAATACTGAAGATGGGATCGGAGCGTTTATGGACTAATTGTCCGACGTGCAGTGAGGATGATCCATTGACTAACTGATTAACTTTTTGGACAGGTCATTTTATGCTTGCGAGGCCATTCGTGTACCATGTTTTTATTTTGTCACTTCGTCCATCTCTCTTAATCAGACCAGCGCGTAACGTAAGTATTACGTGCTGGCTGCCACGTCGTGACACGTATTAACCCCATTAAAAAAAAGCCCAGATATTGTTTCACTAAGCATTTCTGACAATTAACACTGATAACCGAAATACTGACTATCAGTTGTGAATATATATACCTTGCAGCCGTAATGCTGCTGAATTCTGCGGGACTGTCTCGTCAAACTCTTGAGAGTACGTAAGCAGATTGGGGGGACTGAGTGGCGGAGAGGTTAGTGCACTAGTCTGTCATGGCGAAGGTCGGGGGTTCGAAACCGACCGGAGGCGCACCAATCACCCAGCGAAATGGATTTAGGGAAGGAAAGCCGGCCAGGCGTGATGCTGACCACACCACCCTCTAGTGTGCTGACAGGTCACGGAAAACATGGGCACTGATACCATATCCCTATATGCCTCTAAGGCAGGACATGGTTACCTTCACCTCACCTTACCTTTACATAAATAGGTCACTGAGGCCATTTAGCACCAAGCTAGATTCAACCCAGCCGGGGAGAAGTAATCACTGGATCTTTTGTAAACGTTGCAAAAATACATCATCTAACCTGTAATATAAGCTCTGAAAATATGAAGCTGTTTTGACTAGCTTTCATTATTCGGCCTTTAAAGAAAAATCCTCGCACGAACAGAAATACATGAAAACAAATATCTTATATAGGAATGAGTTTTATTTTTCGCAGAAGATTAGAATTTGAGAACAGCACGGAATTTCCAGAAACTGCCTTATACTCGTAAACAAGAACAAATTACTTTGCAAAATGGACTTTTTTTTTTCCTTCACAATGTCTGTAATTTCAGGATAAAAAGTGCAAGCACGGTTTATTATCTCTATTCCTGGCAAGAAGGGAAATGTCAATAAAGGACAGCTATCATTTAGCTATTTTGTTCTCCTTTCGAACAGTTTCACTGTTTGTTTGTTTTTTTTTTCTGTGTGCTTTCGTCAGAACAGTCGTGGCGTTGAACTTTGACCCGACCCGCCAACGTGTAAACAACACCAACGTGTGACCAATCGTACCAAGGGAAGAAACTCAGCAGTACGTGGCCACATCCACGTTTTGGGGACTAGCCAGCGAGTCATGCGATCTACAGTTTCATCAGCAAAGTTTGCAGAAGCTGTGTCCTAAATGCCTGTCATATTCTTTATTGTTGTGGGCGACAGGTGAGGGTGGGGTTTGTCATTACAGCATTTAAAGTCAGTCACATTTCAAAGGGCGATACACACACACAAATGTAGCATTCTGTCAGTACTTTACGCACTTCTAAGCCTTTCAGGATTTTACAATTAACATCTCTGCTGTATCTAGACCAACAAGCAGCAGTAATAATAAATGGTGAAACAACAACTTGGTTTGACATAAAACAAGGGGTCCGTCAGGGGTGCATATTGTCACCTTACTTATTTAACTTGTATACTGAAAATATAATGAGGAATGTTAGAGAAGATGTAGACAAATAATATTACGATGCCATAACAATTGGATATTATGAAATACCAGAGATTAGATATGCTGATAACACAGTGTTACTGTCCACAAAACAAAAAGGAATGGAAAAACTAATTATATCAGTCCGTAAGAATAGTGAAGAGCAAAACCTCTATCTTAATGCGAAGAAAACTAAATTGATGACAACTGATAAAACAAACAATGCAGATAATATATGTATCAGTGAGGAAAAACTGGAAGAAGTAGAGAGTTTTTAATATCTTGGATCATTACTAACTAATAATGGAGATACAATGAGGGAAATTAAAAGGAGGACATCTATCGCTCTTCAGAAAGTAAAACAACTAAAGAATCTGTGGAGATGAACAGACAGAACTACAAAAATAAGATTTTTAAGGGCATGCATCTTTCCCATCGCAACATATGCATGTGAGACCTGGTCACTCAACAAAACATCTGAGAAACACATAAATGCCTTTGAATGTAAATGCTACGAAGAGTTCTTCAAATATCATGGACACACAAAAAAATGTATCAATACTATAAGAACTTAATATTGAAGAAGGCTGGCTATTAAAGAAGATTAATGAGAGAAAACTTAAATATTTTGGACACATTAAACGTGATGATAATCTAGAGAAAACCGTCTTGAATGGGTACATAATGGGAAAAAGAAAGAGAGGAAGATCAAGGTGAAGATGGCTGCAAGACATCGTTGATGATCTGCAAATGGATGCATCAGCAGCAGGCCATCTAGCTCACAACCGAGAGGCCAACAGGAGTGCTGTTAGTTAGGCAAAGTTCCGCAAGGGACATGCAAATGAAAGAATGAATGAAGGCTTTCAAGTTCTTTTGTTTGGGGCACGTTTTAAACGTAGATATAATCTCGTAATATGGTCAGTACATATCATTTACATCTAAAAATGTCTTCTTTTTCGTTCAGAGCCAGTAAAGCTTATTGCTGCAGATAAAGTTCGCTGCCATTCCTGTCTGCTCCTAATATCTCTTCGTTTGGTGACACCAATTTCCTTTTATATCCTCTTCGTTGTTGTCTCCCCATTTGTCTTGGTCTACCCCTTGGTCTTGTTTCCTTCATTTCTTGTACATACATTTTTTGCTGTTGTCAGTCCCCTTCCATTCTTTCTACATGGCCCAACCAACGTAGTCTGTTCAGTTTCAAAACGTTTATAATCCGCTGAAATTTAAATAAGCTGTTAAGTTCTGTGTTCTTTCTAGTTTTTAGCGTTCTTTCTAGTCCTCACTGTTCTTTCTAGTTTTTAGCGTTCTTTCTAGTCCTCAGTGTTCTTTCTAGTTTTTAGCGTTCTTTCTAGTCCTCAGTGTTCTTTCTAGTTTTTAGCGTTCTTTCTAGTCCTCAGTGTTCTTTCTAGTTTTTAGCGTTCTTTCTAGTCCTCAGTGTTCTTTCTAGTTTTTAGCGTTCTTTCTAGTTCTCAGTTCCCCACTGTTGCCATCCTTTATCGGTTAGGATCTTATTCTCAAGGACATTATGGTCATTATATTTTCGTTCGTATCTTTAAAAAAAAAATGTGTTTTTTAAAAATCAGTTTATCATCATGAGCACCAAAAGCAAAACAAATAAACAAGTACGAAATCAGCTGAAATGAAAAATAATGAGAAACAGAACGAAACAGTTAAAATATTTTGATCATATCAAGAAGCAAAATACAATAATGAAAACGATAGTAGAGGGGAAAAAGGTACAAGGAGGGGGAAAAAACCCCCAAGATACAGACTGACAGACAACATAAAAACGGACAGTCTAAGTCGGCAGGGCGAAAACAAAGGAAAGAGCAAGTTGGAGGAGTTTGTGCAAGCAGTCTTTTTACAGGAAGTAGCCACTGATGGTTGTGATGAGCGTCTGTGATCACGTCGGAGTGATGAATCACTGAAATTTTGATGGCGTTCAGATATGAATCAGTTGTTGAATTTATTGTTGCAGTATTATGAATCTGATTGACGGTAGTTCATGTATATTATGTTTTTGGTATATAAGCAACATGCCGTTGCCTATTGATGCTAATCTGTCATATATAGGTCCTGAGTTCTTGTTTGCTGTATTTGTTTACTTATTCAAAATGTTTGCTACAGAAATTGGAGTTGAGTCTGAAAACGGGAATTCCCATTTCAGTTTCACATGCAGGGAATTTGAAGGGACATTGCTTTGGAGAGAAAATTTACCTGTACTTCCTGTGCACGGAGACTGCCTAATCTTCAGACCTTTGCATCAAAGGAATTCAGGATCCAATGTTGCCACAACTACAGCCCTGCGAAAAGGAAGGAAGCCAAGGTCTGATGGAGCTAACCGAGACGCAAGTGAAAAGAACCTCTTGCAAGACACGCTCTGTTGATATGATGACTTCTTTTTTTTTCAAATACTGAATCAAGTTCTTTAAAACTATATCAGCTGATCCTGAGGTTGCAACTGGAAACAACAGAGCATTCTGTCTCCTTCAAATAGCGACGTCACACTGCACTGAGAAGTCCCCCCCCCCCCCCCACCACACTTGATCTCCAGGTTACTTCATGAGAGTCCCTCTGCTTTAAGAAATGTTATAGTATCCCTTCTCAGTATATTTTTCTTAACGTGGTTAAAGAAAGCTGCGAAAGAAAATAATGATATATTTTAAATAAAGCAGCTTAAAACAAAAAAAACCCCATTAAATGATGGTATAAAATACCAGATAGGTGGACCATAGATGAACTCCTCTTTTGCTGACGACCAGTCATTTATAGCAACAGCAGAGAAAGCCCTACAGCAGAACTTGGGTAACTTATTAAGGGCATTTAAAAGCCACACCATGAAGATCAGTGCTGGAAAAAAAAATCAGAAGTCATGAGCAAAGCGAGAGAAAATATCCCAACAAAGATCATCCTGGGCAACTAGTCCTTGAAACAAGTGAAGCATTTCAGATACTTAGATATCACAATGTCATCGTCAGGGAAAACTGACTCTGAAATTGAGAACATATGCCGTAAAGCGAATCGGGGTCACTGGACCAGTGACACCTCTACTGGAAAAAAAAACAAAAAACCAACAAATATATCAAAATTGAAACAAAAAAGAACACGATGTCGGTGTCAGACATGGACACTGACATGCAAACACAAAAGGAAAAAAAAAAACATCTCAACAGAAATGAGATGTTTAAGGAGAATACTAAATGTGACAACAACAACAAAAAAAAGACCACATAAGAAATGACACCGCCCATGGAAAGGTTGGAGTAGCACCAGTTTTATACCACATGAAGAAAAAGCTATTCAAATGGTTTGGCCACATTACACTAATCCAGACATCACAGGATAACATCCAGACATCACAGGATAACATCCAGACATCACAGGATAACATCCAGACATCACAGGATAACATCCAGACATCACAGGATAACACAGCGCACACGCACAAACAAAAACATTGTAGAAAATAGAGGGAACCCCCCCCCCCCACCCAAAGCAGGAGATGAAGGGAGAAAATTACAAAAAAATTAAATATCCCATAATATGAAGCGAATCGTCGCTGAACCATATCAAGACGTCTATTTGTCCCATCAACACGGAAAGGTACATGAAGAATGGGGCCACGACAAGACAAGATGGTGGAAATATAGCCTTAACTCTGAGTGTCCTAACCTATGGTAGTCCTAACATACAGTCGTAATAATTATTATGAGCGAACTCATTATCGATATATCGTTGACACTGGTTGGTAGCTATTGCAGGAGTTTTTTTTTTTAACACGTTTCAGAGGTCAAAGATAGAGCCAAGCATGTGTCGGATCACATTGCCTGAGTGATGTGACCTTGAAGTGGCAGGCCATAAAGCGTAAACAAGAAAGTCAAATCAAGCGGCGCAGACGGGCTACAGGGCCAGGTAGGGGTCAGAGAAATCAGGACATTAGTTTTGTAAGACATCACAAGCCTGGTCTGTGACCACCAGAATATACGGGGCTGGCCAGGTCACGCAGTTTCATCATGACTCGAGGGCATTCTTTTAAAGGCCAGGCGCCAGATAGCGTAACTAACAGCCTTCTAGAGGGATCTTAACATATGTGCACCTACAACTGGTAATATATTTAGTGCATTTACCCGAAATTAATCAGTAAAAGTTCATGGCTATTCTTTCTTCTTGCTGGAATCTCCGAAGACTCGTGACCGTGGGCAGAACTGGGCCTGCACTAGTATGGTACATTTTGTTCACTTTGACTGTTTCTTCCAATCTTCCTACATCTGCAAGTCTACACGGGTCTAAGACATCTGGTCTTTACCTTTTACTACCGGAGAAAGTCCTGTCATCATTTTGTCTTTAATGATTGTTAACAGTGCACATAGGCTTGAAATTTTACTGAAATTTGAACAAAAAAATCCTTTATTTTCATCTGTTCTAAAAGTTTATATTAATAGTAATATAAAGAAATATTTACTACGTGTTGCTGAAAGTGAAAGTCCGTATGTTTCTGTTGTGAAAGATGTGAGTAGTATGTTGTATTATGAGATGATACGGTTTTTAGTAAATTCAGAAAGAAACTGGGAGATAACTCGTTATTAGGATTCGTGCAGTAAGGTCTGTAAGCAGAGAGTTCGAGGACGTTTGCTCAAATCTAATCTTATAGCGGCCGGTGACCCACAGAGCCCAAACTTTCTGTTATAGCGACCCATAGAGCCTTGTTATAGCGACCAGCGACCCATAGAGCCCAAACTAACTGTTATAGCGACCAGTGACCATAGAGCCCACGCTTACTGTTATAGCGACCAACGACTCACAGCGCTCAAGTTTACCGTTATAGCGACCAGCGACCATAGAGCCCACGCTTACTGTTATAGCGACCAGCGACCATAGAGCCCACGCTTACTGTTATAGCGACCAACGACTCACAGCGCTCAAGTTTACCGTTATAGCGACCAGCGACCATAGAGCCCACGCTTACTGTTATAGCGACCAGCGACCCCAAGCTTACTGCTATAACAACCAGCGACCTACAGCGCTTAAGTTTACCGTTAGAGCGACCAGCTACCCACAGCGCTCAAGCTTACCGTTATAGCGACCCATAGTTGACTTCTTGCTTCAGAAATGGCAAAGCACAGTTGTCCAAGATTGTACTAGACCTGTAAGTGGCGCCACATGTGAACAGAAAATAGTCTGGCCGAGGGAGTATGGATCAACAAACCTGGCCCCAGAAATAAGCCACACTGGGCTGGAAGAGGAGGACATCACAGTCCGGCTGCAAAACCGTGACCCAACGTGACCCCGGCTTTCCTCAGAGCAAATGCAGAAGAAGAAGAAGAGGTAGAAGAATCTATAGAATATATTGGTTAAAAAGTGTGTAGCGAGATCTGGACAAGTGATACTGAAATCAACAATGATGCAATTTGATTAGAAACATTGAAAATGTAAAAGTCAGCTTTGTTAGGGACGCATGAACATGTTTGTATGTGATGTTCAGTTTGGTTTATTTTATAAGAAGCTACAGCGCAGTACTGGACTTCAAAGATATGAACCTGGTCAGTCGAAGGAAAATAAGATTGAGAACATCACACTAGGGTGGTTATAACTGAGCATATTAGACAGGATTGGTCAACATCCAGCAATTTTAGCAACATCGTTAAAACAGCCATGCGATGGACACTCGAGGGAAAAATAAAGAGAGGCCGACCAGAGGAGAGCTGTAAAAGCGGAAATGAGTAGAATACAGCACAGTTGGGGCACAATACAAAAGCTGGCCCGCAGACGGTGAGAGGTGGAGAAAATTTGTTGCTACTCTGCAAGACGCCACAGGGCGTACTGGATGGTGATTGCTTAAGCGATCGCCGACCAAGGACATGGATACAGGACAATATCCTGTAAATCATTTGACTCCCAGAGGTCTGTGGATTATGGGATGTTTGACTGCTCTTCCATTCATTTTCCAGGATTAATCTATAGTCTTTCCATGATTATTGTATCACTGAAAAGATACAAAAAAGAGAAACATAGATTTCTCTCTCTCTCTCTCTCTCCCCCTCTCTCTCATTTTGTCCATCATATTTTTATGTTAATATTTTTCCATACTTCTGTGACTCAGGATATAGACAAATAACTTCACAAAAGACCCACGGCTCGGAGATGAGATCAAACACTCACTGACATATGCATTGCCACTTTTTTCTGTGAAACAAAATCTCATATACAGAATCTGTACTTTGAAAAAAAAAACAGGTTAAATTAAGAAAACACATTTAAATATGAAAGTCAGTCAATGTCCGCACCCTTCTTCCGCAGACAAAGGCTTTCCAGTCATTTCTATGACTGACCCTGTTTTCCAAGTCACTTCATGTGACTCTGCTTTTAGAACCTTCTCACCCAGCGGGGATGTACTGATATCCTAAACACGTCGAGGTCTTCCGGTGAGAAAGTCCAACCCTAGACTAAACTGGTGCAATGAAAACCACGGTGTCACGCAATCCCGCTTCTGAGACCCACCAAGAAATACAGGCTAAAGCCCTGTGATACTCTGAACCCCTTGTGGTCCTCCCGTGGATCTCGTGTGGTCCTTCGGGGACACAGGAGACCACGGGACCTAACGAGGACAACAGGCGCAAATTCAGTAGGATCACAGTGTGGTTTTGGTGGTAGAAGCGAACGAAGAAGAAGAAGAACCTTCATAGAACCTCCTTTTCCATGTATTCCTTGGTCTTCTCTATTCTCGCTTTCTTTTGAGGATTCCATGTCAGAGCCCGTCTTGATATGCTGTCTCCTTGCTGTCTCCTTGCTTTCTCCTTATATGTCCAATCTACCTCCATTTTCTAGTTGCGATCTGTACATTGATTGGTCCCTAATCTGTCTGTCTCCAAATCTCATTTCTTTATCTTGTCCTGCTGTTCAATACTAAGAATATTTCTCGGACAGTTGCTTCCAAATGTGTGCAGAATTTTTCGTTTTGTAAATATGAAAAATATGTTTCTGTAATCAGTTCTGCTGCCATCGAATTCTCTCCGCTGACAAGTATTAATTATAAGGAAGTACATTTCCCATCAACTTTAATTAAAAACTGAAAGAAGTGATATACATTCTCTTTGTGTCTTTGAAACAAAAATCCTTTGTGGTAATAAAATACAGGAAAATATAACGTGATGGCACATAAAGGAAAACTGCGCTTGGAAGCACAATCAAGTACATACACCGTCCTCAGTTCTCTACACACCTTGTCATAGGTCCTCTAAAAGCAGACACAGAATATCTCCATCGGTGAAAGATCATAAGAATCTTCTCTTTCTTCTTTGCTGAATAAACAGAGCAAAACAGAATAAGTTCGAACAATATTTTCTCTGTTCTCTGCCATAAGAAACTTGTTATTAAGGCAACAACAACAGTCATAATAATAACAATAATAACAACAACAATAACAATAATAACGATAGTTTTAGAGTAGCTAGACTTTGAAATGAAGAAAAAAATATTGGCTAGTATCGAGGTGTTTTAAATATAAAAAAAGATGACTTCTATGAAATCAGGAATCGAAACTGAAATAGTAACTGAAATCAGGAAGTGGATCTTCAGTATCGTCAAAGAACTTTCTGATACTGCAGGACTCGAATCTTAGTGCTAGAGTTTTTAAAAAAAATGAAAACATTTCTTGTTACAACTCAAAGACATAAAGTTGTAACACAAGACGGATAAGATATCTTTTCGGAAGATAAGAACATAGATAATAAGACGAAAAAAAAAAGAGAGTTATAATGAGATTTGCTAGAGAAAGTCTGTCTAGATCAGGAAAGTACCAAAAATTACTTTTGTTTTCTCGCAAATCTACAATGAAATTGGAAAGAAGTGAAACAGGAAAATACAAAATAACGTATAATGAATAAAAAAGAAATATATGACATTTGATTTCAGTATATTTCAGGTCAAGAATGATTAAATGAGCCGAAACTAGATTCGCTTCGTTCCTCTTCAGCATGATGGGTAATCCCCTAGCACGCATACATTCATTCTCTCTCTCTCTCTCTTTCCATCTCCCCCTCTCTTGTCTCTCTCTCCCCTTCTCACTTTCTGGTCTCGTCTCCCCTCTCTGTCTCTATCCCCCTCCCCTCTTTCTCTATCTCCCCCACCTCCTTCCCTCTCTGCCTCTCCTCTTTTCTCTCTCTCTCCTCTTTTCCCTCTGTCTGTCTCCTTTTTCCCCTCCCACTCTCTATCTTTCTCTCAATGCCTCTTTAATAAAGATCAATCATTCAATCAATCAATCAATCAATCAATCAATCAATCTCACCTATCCTATCTGTCTCTGTTCCCCCTCCCCCTCTCAGTGCCTCTTTCCCTATCCCCGCATCCGTCTTTCTCCACCTTTGTCTCACCCTCTCCCCCTCTATCTCTTTCTCTCCTTTTCCTCCTCTCTCTCTACCCCCTCTCACCCCTTTCTCTCTCTCCAACTGTCTTTCTCTCTCCTTCTCCCGTCTCTCTCTCACTCCTCACTATGTTTACATAGAGAAATGGAAATCTTTCAGCTTTTTTTCTATTGTTATGGACACCTTTTCAATTTTTCTGTATGTTTACATAGAGATATGGAAATCTTTCAAGTTTTTTTGTACTTTTACATAAAAAATGTAAAGGTAAAGATAATCCTCTCATGCCTTAGACGCACTTAGAGATATGGTGTTAGTGCCCGAGATATGGAAATCTTTCCAGTTTCTCTGTATGTTTACATGGTGATATGGACATCTTTCAGATTTTTCTATATGTTTACACAGAGGTATATAAATCTTTCCAGTTTTTCTGTATGTTTACATGGTGATATGGACATCTTTCAGATTTTTCTATATGTTTACACAGAGGTATATAAATCTTTCCAGTTTTTCTATATGTTTACATAGAGATATGGAAATCTTTCAGTTTTTTTTCTATATGTTTACATAGAGATATGGAAATATTTCAGTTACCGCCAGTGATTTTTTTTTTTTTTCTGGAATGGAGTTGACATGCACCTACCCTCACCTCAGCCGATATACATACAAGAAAATGAAAGTCTGGCTCGTTTGCAACAGTTGCGGGTTTGTTTGTTTTTTTTCTCCTAGTTTCCGTACAAAGTTGAGGTTCCTGCAGAGAAAAAAAAAAAAGCATTGGTTGAAGTAGATGCTTTCTAAACTGGAAGTCGATCTTTTGTGTGAACTAATAGCCTCTGTTGAAATTATAATAGAAGGCAAAGTTGGAGGTTTTTTTGCGGGTAGGGGGGGGGGGGGGGGTTGTAGGGTTGGTGGCGGGGTTCCGAAGGCGAAATGTGAAGGGGGCACCAACATTCATGTAACAAGATCTACACGGAAATGAAGTTAATTTTTACCCCCTCCAGTTTAGGTTGATTTCTCACATACAAATGAATGCCCGTGCAGTGGTGCAGACAGATGAATGCCCGTGCAGTGGTGCAGACAGATGAATGCCCGTGCAGTGGTGCAGACAGATGAATGCCCGTGCAGTGGTGGAGACAGATGAATGCCCGTGTAATGGTGCAGACAGATGAATGCCCGTGCAGTGGTGCAGACAGATGAATGCCCGTGCAGTGGTGCAGACAGATGAATGCCCGTGCAGTGGTGGAGACAGATGAATGCCCGTGCAGTGGTGCAGACAGATGAATGCCCGTGCAGTGGTGCAGACAGATGAATGCCCGTGCAGTGGTGCAGACAGATGAATGCCCGTGCAGTGGTGCAGACAGATGAATGCCCGTGCAGTGGTGCAGACATATGAATGCCCGTGCAGTGGTGCAGACAGATGAATGCCCGTGCAGTGGTGCAGACAGATGAATGCCCGTGCAGTGGTGCAGACAGATGAATGCCCGTGCAGTGGTGCAGACAGATGAATGCCCGTGCAGTGGTGCAGACAGATGAATGCCCGTGCAGTGATGCAGACAGATGAATGCCCCTGCAATACTGGAGACAATGCCCGTGCAGTAGTGGAGAATGGTGAATGCCCGTGCGATACTGGAGACAAATGAATTCCTGTGAAGTGGTGCAGACAGATGAATTCCAGTGCAGTGGTGCAGACAGATGAATTCCCGTGCAATGGTGCAGACAGATGAATGCCCGTGCAATGATGCAGACAGATGAATGCCCGTGCAATGGTGCAGACAGATGAATGCCCGTGCAATGATGCAGACAGATGAATGCCCGTGCAGTGGTGCAGACAGATGAATTCCCGTGCAGTGGTGCAGACAGATGAATGCCCGTGCAATGGTGCAGACAGATGAATGCCCGTGCAGTGGTGCAGACAGATGAATGCCCGTGCAGTGGTGCAGACAGATGAATGCCCGTGTAATGGTGCAGACAGATGAATGCCCGTGCAGTGATGCAGACAGATGAATGCCCGTGCAGTGGTGCAGACAGATGAATGCCCGTGCAATGGTGCAGACAGATGAATGCCCGTGCAATGGTGCAGACAGATGAATGCCCGTGCAGTGATGCAGACAGATGAATGCTCCTGCAATACTGGAGAGAATGCCCGTGCAGTAGTGGAGAATGGTGAATGCCCGTGCGATACTGGAGACAAATGAGTTCCCGTGCAGTGGTGCAGACAGATGAATTCCCGTGCAGTGGTGCAGACAGAAGAATGCCCGTGCAGTGATGCAGACAGATGAATGACTGTGCAGGAGCGGAGACAGATGAATGCCTGTGCAGTGATCCAGACAGATGAATGCCCGTGCAGGAGCGGAGACAGATGAATGCCCGTGCAGTGATCCAGACAGATGAATGCCCGTGCAGTGATGCAGATAGATGAATGCTCGTGCAGTGATGCAGACAGATGAATTCCCGTGCAGGAGCGGAGACAGACGAATGCCCGTGCAGGAGCGGAGACAGACGAATGCCCCCCCCCCCCCAGGGACGGAGTACAGATCCCAGAACATGTTCTCCAAGAGTGCCCAGCTTTAACAGACCTAGGCAATCAGACATGGCCACAGGGCACGGACCTAAGGCAGAAGCTGTGGGGATGCCGGAAGGACCTGGAGAAGACTACTGTGGACCTCATCCTGGCGACAGGGCTTCTAATTTAGCATGAACAAGAACTTGAACGCTGAAGAATAAGAAAATAATGTGAGTGAGATGTTTCATTTAATTCTTGCTTCGCTGAATTCATCATTTCTCGACCTTTTTTTTTTTTACCCAATCAGAACCCCAGCTTTAAAGTATGTACCGCAGCTAAATGTTTGTTTCATATGTCTCCCTATCCCACTCCTTCCAGCTATCGTCGCCATCTGAACACCCCCCCCCCCTCCCCGCATCATAAAGTATACTAATTTGCGTAAAGTCGCTGTGTAGGCAGGAACAAGAAACACGTTTTCCCGTGCAGCTTATCCCGTAGAGGTCGTCGGCGCCCCAGAAAGGAAGAATAATAAATGCAAAGTACACACAGTCAGGTACGGCTCGCGGTTTGTGCAAGTTTAAGTTTTTCTGTTCCCTGTCGTGTAGAATCAGCCAACAAAAACAACGTAGTTAACCCTTAGGGTTCCGCCAGAAGTGCATATACAAGTGTGGGGGTTCAGTCATGATCTGTGTCAGAACCCCGACAGATGAGTCGCGGGTTGAGGAACTTTTGACTTAATTATTGATAAATTAAAGGGAAAAAAATGTGAGAATATTAAAACTATAAATGAGATATTAAGCTTCATTAATATTCTCATTTTGTGCTTCCAAACGATGAGATTTGTGTATTCAGCAACGGTAAGGAGAAGCTCATTGAATATTTGTAGTACATATAACAACAAGTTGAATTCTTCTTCTTTTTCTTCTTGGAACTGCGACCTGGTGTTCTTTGCAGCCTATGCAGTGCAGATGTTGAGACACAGCATATTGTCGGCTTGGGAGCGGTTCATGGCAGTCTTGTTTTTTCCTTCAGCCTCTGAGTGCAGGTAAAAAAAGCAGAGGATGTGCAAATACTTCTTTAGCAGACTCCACCACCATGGGGACTATGATGATCCCTGTCCTGTTAGCCTGGCTAGGCCTGTTACTAGAGGTACCAATGGAGAGGTGGGATAGGGTCTTGGATGATTCGCCAACCCTGACGTTACCATGTCAACCATGGGTCACTGACTGTCAAAGCCGATAGCGTCCCTGCTCTCCCCTCCCCCCCCCCCCCCAGAACAAGTGGAAATGTCAGGACCTTGCTCAGTAAGAAAGTGTACAACAGTAGATCTGTTCACGGCTCCGTACAGTAAACTTGGTATGTGCTCTACTTTTGCTAGTTCGACGCGGGAAGAAATTCTGCCTGCAGGTCACGTGAACAGAATTCGGTTAAAGGCTAAAGGTTACAGGGAAAACACACACACACACATAGACACACACACCCGCACGCACAGACACATGCACACAAAGTAGGGTGATGGCTACACAGAGACAGGGAGTTTCACGTTCTCATGTTGGAAGCTGAGAAATATTTACTAGTAGCAAGACGAGAATATTACAATTGAGATAACTAAATGTGCTAAACATATCTCGTCTCCTTTATCCTGTGTGCAGCTAATAGTAATGTTTATGAACCATCAGTGTTGTCCTTCGTGAACATTTGAGTTACATCGTACAAGTCTAAAACTCATCATCATCATCATCATTAAGAGAAGTCATTAATGCAGTTTTTCGGCTGAAATTGTTTACGTGTTAAATGTTATCCCTGTACTTGGGATGTCCATACTTCGATCATATGTGCTTCGATTTAAACATGATGCACGCACTTCATAGCACCGGTGAGAGCCCTGGACGAACAGAAGCAGCGGTGAGCCGGGGCGGGACTACAGACAGAGAAACTGCGCTGATGACCGAAGCTCCATACAAAGCCTCCCCAAGTTTATTTACTATTCTACATCTTGTAATAACCGAGAGGCCCACATGACAGCTGTTGGGGAAGCAGAGTTCAGCAAGGGACATGCGACTGACTGACTGACTGACTTCTTGTAAATAGCGCGAGTTCACGGCCGAAGAAGTGCATTTTGATCTTTCTTTTGCCACTATCTTACACATCAATCAAGAGAAGCGACCATCTTGATTGCCACACACTTTCATGAATTGTCAATAAATTTCAGATCATCTTGTTAAAAAAAAATGGATGATAACTGAAAAAAAGCTTCACACAGGCTGGTTACTATTTTTTTTTTCAGAAAGATTACAAAAGTTTGGGCGTAAATTTGCAAATGCACTACGGTCTTTCAAAAAACATAGTCGAGGACAGAAGTGTTCCGTCGTGGAGCGCTTAAATTACGATTTGTTGCTAACTTACTTAGTGCTAGGGAAAGTTCAGCAAACAATTCGGTGATTACTGGATACTGATAGAAAACCAATGAGTAGCGTAGCTGATAATGAGTTGTCTTCTCGAATGTGAAGGTACTTAGTGAGATGTGTATACCCGCTACGCCATGCTTCGGTCATTCGATGTTAAACAAGTTGGTACCTGCCGCCGATGTTAGTGAGCTTGCCTCTCAGACAGTATCTACTTGCAGGGTGAGGCATATCAGAGTACAATGCACATATGACCGCCAGTGTATGAGGGTCAAAGTGCATTTGCTTACTACTTCTTGAAGGCTGACCATACAACACAGTCTTTCCTGCGATTGTAAAAACAAAAGATGTCCAAGTATTTAAGTAATATCTGCTACAGTGTTTACGACCGTTGTGACAGGAATTAAACGATAAAAAAAAGACAAACAACCCACCAGACAGGTCACAACATATGGTTGTTTCATGACCCGCTGACCTAATTTTCGGTGAAAAAAAAACCCAAAAACAAACTAGAAACAGCAAAAAAAACGTGGATCGTTTTTCATGTGATAAACTCAGTTTTGGTGACTTTATCACAGAAGCGGGGCGTCATCCACGTGACCACACAATGTTTTTATGTCACGTGCCAAAATGTCTGGGTTAGGGAGACCAATGTTTGAGTGAAATTACCGGCAGGAAACATACAGTATTTACTGCTTGATTTCTGCACTGTTCTCTTCTGTCTTACGGAAACAAGCATGCAGATCAATGAATCTGTATAGCTGCAGAAAGTATATGCTTGTACAGGGCCGGATTATCCGATTAACCCGAAAAGGCCCGATGTCAACCCCCCCCCCCCCCCCCCCGTGGTTCAAGTTCGAGGTACCCCTCTTATCATTTTTCTTTCTCTCACCCCCATAGTGTTTTGTCTACAATTTTTCGAAGCCCAAGCATGCAAGACTGGGCTCTACTATCACCCACCAAGAATACAGGCTCAAGCCCTACGATACTCTGAACCTCTTGTGGTCCTCTCGTGGATCTCGTGTGGTCCTTTCCGGGACCACATGGGGGACCACGGGACTTAATGAGGACCACAGTCGTAAATTCAGTGGGATCACAGGGCGGTCTTGGTGGTAGAAGCGAACGAAAAAGAATAAGAAGATGAAGCTTCCTCTTCGAAAGAAAAAAAAACATTGTTTCTGAAAAAAAAGATGACTGTGTCATGACTTTTATATCAGTGGGTGAACGTTACAGGTCGGATGAAGCCCTCACTGCTTCTAGCTAGTGGGGCTTTATGGTAGTTAATGTGTACTTGGGTAAATAAATCGTTTCTTGAGAACAGACATCCAGTGGCTTCTTAAAGAAGCGGCCTCGTAATGGCCGAGAAAATTTGAAAGTCTTTCCTGACATCCTGGTCCCAATTCAGAATCCGATATAAAGTTATGTGATATAACTGAAAAGTGTGATAACATTCCTTTTCGCATAAAGGATTTGTTGATCCCCCCCCCCCCTCCGCTTTTCTTATTAAACAAACAGCAAACGACAAAAATCCAAAGATGAACGAAGAAATCCGAAGATGAACGAAGAAATCCGAAGATGAACGAAGAAATCCGATGATGAACGAAGAAATCCGATGATGAGCGAAGAATTCTATAGATGATCGAACGAAGGAACTTTTACCTGTCTGACATTCTGTCCCTCACCAGTGGTAAAGAGCGTTAGGGTCAAAGAAGAGCAGATCCATTTAACAGAGTCTGTTAGGGCAGGGGTCCATAACCTTGTGTAACCATAACCTTGGGTAACCATCCCTTTGTGGAAATGGTTGACATGATGGGGGATATGGTATTCGATTTCTGAATTAACTTTTTTTTTCCCACAAAATTTATTGCTAGGTTAGACTTTAATTTCGGTTGTTTCGTTCCTAACTGTCCGTATGTAGAGTGAAATCAAGCTGTCGACACTTTGTGAAGTCATACAGATACCTCAAAGGAGTGATGATGAATGATGATGGTGATGATGATGATGATGATGATTTCGACATTCTGAGGAAGAGGGGGTGGGGGGTGGGGATATACTGGGCAGTGGAGCGTACTGATGTTCGCTTTGGCAATCAGCAACCAATAGCTGACATGCTAGGGTAAGGGTTGGCGAACCATAGCTGACCAAGACCCTGTCCCACCTCTCCGTTAGTACCTCCAGTAACACGCCTAGCCTGGCATACGAGGCAGGGCTCCCCATAGTCCCCACGGTGGTGGAGTCTGCTAAAGAAGCACTGCACACCCCCTGCTTTTTAGCTGCACTCCGGGACTGAAAAAATAGCTGCCATGACCCGCTCCTACGCCGACACGATGATGTGCTCGACATATTCACCGCAACAGCTGCAAAATAAACCAACTCGCAGTTTCAGTGGGGAAGAAGAAGAAGAAGATACTTGGTAATCCATAGGGGATGTGGGGATATACTGAGCAATCCATAGGGGATGTGGGGATATACTGAGCAATCCATAAGGGATGTGGGGATATACTGAGCAATCCATAGGGGATGTAGGGATATACTGAGCAATCCATAGTGGATGTAGGGATATACCGAGCAATCCATGGGGGATGTGGGGATATACTGAGCAATCCATAGGAAATGTGGGGATATACTGAGCAATCCATAGGGGATGTGGGGATATACTGAGCAATCCATAGGGGTATGAGGGGATTGGGTGTCTGTAATTATAAAAAAAGATGAAAACCTCAATGATAGAGATTTTCTTCTAAATCTTAGACTGACCGCTACAGTCAGTCTAAGATTTAGCATTTTTATATCTGAGGATATAAATCGTCTTAGAGTGTAACTGAGGATATGAAATATTTTAAAGTGTCTGTAACTGAGGATTTAAAGCGTCTTAGACTGGCTGTAACTGAAGATTAAAACGTCTTAGAATGGCTGTAACTGAAGATATAAAACGTCTTCGAGTGTCTGTAAATGAGGATATAAAACGTCATAAAGTGTCTGTAACTGAAGATATAAAATATCTTAGAGTGTCTGTAACTGAGGATATAAAGCGTCTTAGAGTGTCTGTAACTGCGGATATAAAGCGTCTTAGAGTGTCTAACTGCGGATATAAAGCGTCTTAGACTGATTGTAACTGAGTATATAAAGCGTCTTAGACTGACTGTAACTGAGGATATAAAACGTCTTAGAGTGTGTGTAACTGAGGATATAAAACGTCTTAGACTAACTGTAACTGAAGATATAAAACGTCTTTGATTGTAACTGATGATATAAAATGAGGATTAAATAGCAAAACATTCTTTTGTGAAACTCAAATACACACGCACATATTCATTGAGAGAGAGAGAGAGAAAGAGAGAGAGAGAGAGAAATAGAGAAAGAGAGAAAGATATAGAGAAAGAGAGAGAGAGAGAGAGGAGAGGGAGAGAGAGGGAAAGGGAGGACAGACACACAGAGAGAAAAAGAGAGAAACAGAGAGAAAAAGTGAGAAACGGAGAGAGATAGATATTATATTCTCAATCAGTTGTCAAATTTTCTTTTCACATCTTGAGATGGCGGCCTGGTTAGCTGAGTGGTTAGGCGCTCGGTTTACTAATCTGGTGGTACCGGGTTCAAGTCCCAGCATAATTTCTTCTGGTACACACCAAAAAAAAAAAGGCGCCGGGGTCCACCCAGTCTCTAAAAATGGGTATCAGAGAAGTCTGGGAAGGTAAACATAGCCAGGCGTGATACTGACCACATCAGACTTTCATGTGCCGATGGTCTTGGAAATAGGGACCTAACACCGTAGCTGTCTTAATGGCAAGGAAACAGGCTCTGGCAACAGTGACTGCCAAAAGTTTCACTGTAACGACCCGATCTTACAGAATTTGCTTCACTGTGACGTCCGATCTTAAGAGCATGCCTTAGAATGTCGACTTCAAGATAATCAGGGTCACTTCGGTGTCTTCTAGGCTACAAGTAACAGCCCGCACTTGATTTCGGATCAGTAGTACATCATAATATTCAGGTCAACAATGTCATGCTGGCTCTGTGTGTCGCTTTTGGATGTGAGGTCTTTGCAGACTTCAAGGTTAACCAACTGCTACAACACATCCTAGCGAAAGCTGTGATAAAGGGCTCGCATTAGAAGAATATGTTTATATCTTAGGAGTAAAAGTAATGAAAATTTGAGAAAAAGTAAGTTTCAGTGTGTGGTAACTTTCAAAAATACGTCCTGTCATAATGGCCACTATTCAGATTTTAGTTGTGTGTGTGTATGAGTTTGATTGATTGATTGATTTATCTTTATTTCAAAAGGGTTAAAAATTGGGCACGCAGACCCGTCTGACATTCTGTCCTTTATCATACAACTTTCACTTTGTTCCTGAGAGAGAGAGAGAGAGAGGGGGAGAGGGAGAGAGAGGGAGAGAGAGGGGGAGAGGGAGAGAGAGGGGAGAGGGAGAGAGAGGAGAGAGGGAGAGAGAGATGAAGAGAGAGGGGAGAGGGAGAGAGAGAGAGAGGGAGAGAGAGGGAGAGAGAGAGAGAGAGAGAGAGGGAGAGAGAGGAGGAGGAGAGAGAGAGAGAGAGAGAGGAAATCGACACTTACATGTGCAAAACTTAACCTCTTCAGAATGGCCCAGATTTGTCATTTTTTGACTGGCAGATTACATCCTGCCGGCCACGTCCTAACTATTGACGACATATCGCTGTATGTATCAAGACAAGACAAGACAGTGCATTCCCGAACACCCATCGTAGCAGATGGTAGCCATAGATTGCATTAAATCGGTGGATCCCAATTTCTTTACACCCAAGTACCACTTTTTCAACTACTGTATTTACAAGTTACAAGCCACTTTCTTATATGTGATATTGCAATGTTATAAACCTCCAAATTGTTCTGTTTTTTTTTAAAAGTACAATAGATGGTATTCAATACCAGATCTATAAAATTGCCTCGACAACTTCATAACGGACCGCGGACCATTTTATGGTCTACAGACCACATTTGAGAACCACTGCCTTAAGCAATTATCATAACAAGGACACTCCAGACTCGGAGGGCCTTTGAAATTTGAAGGACATAGATGACGTAAATGCTGACCTTGAAAGCCTGCAACAGAGAACACATAAAAAAAATAACTAGGATATGTAAAATAGAAGATGAAAGACGAGATATCTCAAGGTTCAGATGATCAATGTTGGAAGAATGTGTCTTCTTTGTTGGCAGAACAAACACAGGCAGAGTAGACGACGCAAAAAACAACAATAATAGAAATCCAAAGGCGAGTTCCCCCCCCCCCCTCCCCCTCCCCGGCCAATTCCACGCCCATTTTGCGCATACACAAAGAAAAAGTAACAACACCTGGCCCAATGGTTTTTAGCTTTTTAAAGCTCATCATTCCTTTTCAGAAAAATAGTAAGTAACGGCATTCTCGTTATGTCATTGCTCATCATCATCATGCGCTCTCTTCGGTACGTAGATTGGCGGCAATGAATCTCCAGTTTCCTCACTCCTTCGTCTTGATGGGGCACTTAGCCAGGCGGTGTCTTGTCCACTCCCGTATGTTATCTTCCCATCTACATCTCTCTATTTTTTTCCTTCCACCTTTTTTTTTCTAGCATTGCCTTCTGTACATTAACATGCCTTTTGATATGGGGTTGTGTCTGTAATCTTTTCTTATTCCATACCCAACAGTTTCTGTTGATAATTAGTATCAAGTAATGTAATAAGACTTAGTGTAAGTACCAGTTCGTGTAGGCAAACATCATCATCATCATTGCTGGCGAGATTTTCGGATGCCGCGCGTGGAGTGAAACTCCTCCCGGCCAATGAAGAAAATGCGAAAATGAAATTAGAGTTGCCGTGCGGCACCGATGTGAGAGGGTGATGGAAAGGATAAAGTGAAGCTTAGTCGGTATGTCCAGTGGTCTCGAGACGAGAGCTACTCATACCACAGCATCTCTGCTCTAGAGGCCGGCCACGTCCGATATACACCCATACTGGTGAAATATGCCTAAACTGGCTTAAACCAGGGGTGAAACTTGATGGCTACTCATGTCACGGTACCTTCAGTCTAGAGGTCTGTCACGTCCTAAACACGCCCCTACTGGAATAATATGCCTTAACTGGCTCAACCCAGGGGTGAAACTTACCAGTGGTGAGGATTCGTCCTCATGGACAAAAGCTCCGTCCTGGTCACAACTAGGAAGGGTATCGGCCACGACCACAAAATGCTGAAGTCGGAGACACTGGACCAGGGCAGTCTAGATAGGCACCTCTCACCCGGTGGGGATGTATGTATATCCTAATCACGCTGAGGTTTTCCGGTGAGAAAGTTCAACTCTAGGCTGGATGGGCAACCACCTCTCACCCAGCGGGGATATACTGATATCCAAAACACATCGAGGTTTTCCGGTGAGAAAGTCCAACTCTAGATTAAACTGGTGCAACGAAAACCACGGTGTCACGCATTCCCGCTTCTGAGACCCACCAAGAATACAGGCTCAAGCCCTGCGATACTCTGAACCTCTTGTGGTCCTCTCGTGGATCTCGTGTGGTCCTTTCGGGGACCAGGGGGGTACCGCGGGATCTATTGAGAAGCACAGGAGTAAATTCAGGAGGATCACGGGGCGGTCTTGGTGGTAGAAGCGAACAAAGAAGATCATCATCATCATCATGGTGGTGAATACAGGCAACATTTTTTTTATAGTCCTTGGTGTCTTTATTTTGAAATGCTGTTTTCCCTGAGCAGATGCTTGTCTTTCCTGTATCTCTCGTGTACATTCTGATATGAACATTTTCTTGTAAAAACGTAAAAAATTGTAAAATTTTCTAGCTGCAACCGGTGACATTTACAAATACAATCATGCGGCCACTTAAGGCCGACACGAGTTACAGCCGTTCGTACTTACAGCCCATGTTGCATAGGAAAAATATGGGGGAGAAAATGGTTATACTTGGCCGCTACGGGACGCTGGGGTCGTTGGCAATAAGCTTCCTGATTGCGGTGACGCTGCCAACAATGTAGTGCTGTATTGTACATATCTAATGTATATTAAAATACAGTACTTGATATATATTCAGTTGAGCTGTAAGTATATTTTGTGTATCATTGAGTTAAATGTGATTCTTTATATAATGCGCTGCGAGTCACAGTAATTTTGTGATTATCTTCAAAGTCACTTTCCTAATTTGCATTTTGTTGGCATTTTAAAGTGATGGTAAACATGTTTAATCATCTTGTAACGTGTTATAGTAGTGAACTGTACTTAGTGCCTGACCTACATTTTAACGGCCGACATTACAGCCATATCCACTTACGGCCAGATGGCAGGTCTCAAATGCGGCCGTAAGTTTAGCTCATGACTGTATAGTCGCTATGAAATCAATATTTAAATATAGTCGAGAGTATAAGCAGCCGAATCGACAACGACATGGTTTTCCTTGGCAGGAAGGAAAGTTTTTATTCCATTGCCTTTTGCCCTCCTACCGATCTTGCTGAAAAAAATAACATGCATCTTAGAAAGGAAAGAAATAAACAAAACTAGAAGCATTCCTTTCGAATTGTTTTCGTAGCAAACACAACTTTTCCATCGCTAGCGTTACATAACAAGCTTCTGTATTAGGCAACAGTTAGCAAGCTATCAGTCCGACAGAGATCTTGGAATAATGTGAAGGCAAGGTAAAGGTAATCCCTAATATGCCATGAAGGCACCTAGAGGAAATTGTGCTAATGTCCATAGAGTGTGTTAATGTCCATAGAGTGTGTTAATGTCCATAGAGTGTATTAATGTCCATAGAGTGTGTTAATGTCCATAGAGTGTGTTAATGTCCATAGAGTGTATTAATGTCCATAGAGTGTGTTAATGTCCATAGAGTGTGTTAATGTCCATAGAGTGTGTTAATGTCCATAGAGTGTTAATGTCATTATCTTTCTTGACCTGTCAGCTCCCTTAGAGGGTGATATGGTCAGCACCAGGCCTGGCCACCTTTCCTTTCTCAGCTACAGTGGGGACACACATCTACAGCCTGGGTGACTGGGACGCCTCCAGCTGCATCCGAACCACCGCCCTTTGTCATGAGGGAAGTGATATCGATTAAAATGGCACTGAATTGTCCTGGATCACTTGTTTCAGTTGACGAAGGAAAACAGTTATCCAGAAGGAAGGATGAACATAGCACAACATTTGCAGCTGTTTAAGCTCGTTTAAGCGAAAGGTGTTTTAAAATCTAAATACTTGAATTTAAAATAGGCTCCATTTGTCTATGTGTTTTTGCGTTGGGGAGAGAGAGAGATGGAGAAAGAGAGAGAGAGAGAGAAAGTGAGAGAGAAACAGAGAGATAGAATAAAAAGAGATGGGGAAAGATAGATAGAGAGAACCAGAGAGAGAAAGAGAGAAAAGGAGAGAGACTGAGATATATAAAGGGAGAAAGAAAGAGAAACTTCTTGCTCTTTGTTGCATCAAGGTAGATTCAGCTGCAAGAAGCTTTAGTCTTTTCATTCTTATACAAACATCTTCTGTTTTTTTAGACTTGGAAACTTTGCTGTAGTATTTCTTTTGCATCAGCACAGACAACAAAAGATTCCTCTCTACCCATATGCCACCGTGAACATATCTTGTTGTCCTGCATAAGACTTCGCTATAAAACTGCCTTTGTCATGCTGTACCCTGTCTGACAAGAGTGGAGCTGTGCGTGCAAAGTATTGCCGGCATTTGTTGAAATATAATTTCGAAATTAAGCCAACAGTACGTAAATAAGATAACAGAATGAGAGATAACTGATGGAAACCTAGGCGGTGATAACTTTGTGAGAACATTTTGTGTACTACAGAAACGGAAAGACTGGAACCTGAAGAACTCTTTCTCTAAATATGTAGATGCTTCCATTATACTCATGCCGGCCTGGCTGGCTGAGTAGTTAGGCGCTCTGTCTACTAACCCAGTGGTCCCAATGGTGGGTGGTATTTTTTTTTTCTGGTACACACCAGAAAGGCCCGGGGGTCCACCCAGTCTGTAAAAATGGGTACCAGATAAATCTAGGAAGGTAAATGCGATCAGGCGTGATAACTGACCACATCAGACTTTCATGTGCAGAAAATCTTGGAAATACGGGTCCTATCCCCAATATGCCTTAAATGCAGGGAAGCGGGGATTTTACCTTCTACTCTTACCTTCCATGTACTCACGACTTCTTATCTGTATGCTTGGCAATTCCTTAAGCAGTCATAAAAAGAACAGGATAGGATTAGCTACAGTCATCTAGACATAAAGAATGGATGTCAAGCTTATAGGAGAAAATTTACTTTTTAAAGAAACCGTTACATTCGACGGAGATGGATGGAGAAAACCAACTGCATTCTCCCAGGGGGAGGGAGAGGGTCGTTTCGGATTTATTTCGCAGGACACGCCAACAATTGCGAGATAAGAAAAACTGGCAGGTAGAGCTTTATTGTGTGCTACATAGGGCATCAAGCAGATGAATATGATGTTGATGGCTATAATGACGACAGCGGTGAGTCAGCCTAAAACTAATGTTGGCATTTCTCTGATATAAGCATGTACTCAAGCGCCACTGATTGTGGGGCAAAATCTTTTAAACTTACATCAGTTCTGAAACGACCAAAGACGCAATGAAACGACCAAAGACGCAATGAAACGACCAAAGACGCAATGAAACGACCAAAGGCGCAATGAAACGACCAAAGACCCAATGAAACGACCAAAGACGCAATGAAACGACCAAAGATGCAATGAGATGACCAAAGACGCAATGAAACGACCAAAGACGGCACGTTCTATAGTGCTACACAGCAACAACAACGAGAATATGTCAGGGAATGAGCTTTAAAGCTTTTGCTTCCAGGCTCGGGAATTGAGGCTAATGCTTGTACCTGCAGGCTCTGAGACTAATGCTTGTATCTCCAGGCTCTGAGACTGAGACTAATGCTTGTATCTCCAGGCTCTGAGACTGAGGCTAATGCTTGTACCTCCAGGCTCTGAGACTGAGACTAATGCTTGTACCTCCGGGCTCTGAGACTGAGACTAATGCTTGTACCTCCAGGCTCTGAGACTGAGACTAATGCTTGTACCTCCAAGCTCTGAGACTGAGGCTAATGCTTGTACCTCCAGGCTCTGAGACTAATGCTTGTACCTCCAAGCTCTGAGACTGAGACTAATGCTTGTACCTCCAGGCTCTGAGACTAATGCTTGTACCTCCAGGCTCTGAGACTGAGACTAATGCTTGTACCTCCAGGCTCTGAGACTGAGACTAATGCTTGTACCTCCAAGCTCTGAGACTGAGGCTAATGCTTGTACCTCCAGGCTCTGAGACTAACGCTTGTACCTCCAAGCTCTGAGACTGAGGCTAATGCTTGTACCTCCAGGCTCTGAGACTGAGACTAATGCTTGTACCTCCAGGCTCTGAGACTGAGGCTAATGCTTGTATCTCCAGGCTCTGAGACTGAGGCTAATGCTTGTACCTCCAGGCTCTGAGACTGAGGCTAATGCTTGTATCTCCAGGCTCTGAGACTGAGGCTAATGCTTGTACCTCCAGGCTCTGAGACTAACGCTTGTACCTCCAAGCTCTGAGACTGAGACTAATGCTTGTACCTCCAGGCTCTGAGACTGAGACTAATGCTTGTACCTCCAAGCTCTGAGACTGAGGCTAATGCTTGTACCTCCAGGCTCTGAGACTGAGACTAATGCTTGTATCTCCAGGCCCTGAGACTGAGACTAATGCTTGTATCTCCAGGCTCTGAGACTGAGGCTAATGCTTGTATCTCCAGGCTCTGAGACTAACGCTTGTACCTCCAAGCTCTGAGACTGAGGCTAATGCTTGTACCTCCAGGCTCTGAGACTGAGACTAATGCTTGTACCTCCAAGCTCTGAGACTGAGGCTAATGCTTGTACCTCCAGGCTCTGAGACTGAGACTAATGCTTGTATCTGCAGGCTCTGAGACTGAGACTAATGCTTGTACCTCCAAGCTCTGAGACTGAGACTAATGCTTGTACCTCCAAGCTCTGAGACTGAGGCTAATGCTTGTACCTCCAAGCTCTGAGACTGAGGCTAATGCTTGTACCTCCAGGCTCTGAGACTGAGACTAATGCTTGTACCTGCAGGCTCTGATACTGAGACTAATGCTTGTACCTGCAGGCTCTGAGACTGAGACTAATGCTTGTACCTCCAAGCTATGAGACTGAGACTAATGCTTGTACCTGCAGGCTCTGAGACTGAGACTAATGCTTGTACCTCCAAGCTCTGAGACTGAGGCTAATGCTTGTACCTCCAGGCTCTGATACTGAGACTAATGCTTGTACCTGCAGGCTCTGAGACTGAGACTAATGCTTGTACCTCCAAGCTCTGAGACTGAGACTAATGCTTGTACCTCCAAGCTCTGAGACTGAGGCTAATGCTTGTACCTCCAAGCTCTGAGACTGAGACTAATGCTTGTACCTCCAAGCTCTGAGACTGAGGCTAATGCTTGTACCTCCAGGCTCTGAGACTAACGCTTGTACCTCCAAGCTCTGAGACTGAGGCTAATGCTTGTACCTCCAAGCTCTGAGACTGAGACTAATGCTTGTATCTGCAGGCTCTGATACTGAGACTAATGCTTGTACCTGCAGGCTCTGATACTGAGACTAATGCTTGTACCTCCAGGCTCTGAGACTGAGGCTAATGCTTGTACCTCCAAGCTATGAGACTGAGGCTAATGCTTGTACCTCCAAGCTATGAGACTGAGGCTACATGCTTACGCCTCTAGGCTTGTAAAGCATTCCCGATGTTTCATTAACCAACATAATGCTTTAATAGTTATGTGCGTCAGATTGCAGCTGTGACCTCATATATTTCAGATCCAGTGGGATGAAGCACCTGATATCACAATACAGTTAACAGGACAAGCACGTCAGTAATCGACGCAGACATCAAAGTTCGATAAAGAAGAAGAGTAATAAAGAGCACATTCACAAAAATGTTGACAATGTGACAACAGCTTTTTGCGGTGAACATTAAATTTAATGAGAGACGAGACAGGCTGTAAACAGCGGCAAGGGAAGCAACACACCTGCAGACAAATCAAACCAGACACGACCTTCAAGGGCTCAAGGACTACAATCGAAATGGCGTAAACAGAGGGGGAAAGGTAGGGTGGACTCTCTGAGAATGGAAGGTTGTTAAAAATTTTTTTAAAAAAATTGTTTGTTAACATCAGACTCAAATTCAGGTTATATCAGCATATTTTCTTTCACAAAAGATGACCAGTGTCTTGAAGATTTGACGTTCTTAAAGAAAAACTTCTTGAAGATTTAGCATTCTTAGAAAACAAACTTGAAATTTAGGTACAGTATGAATGTGTTATAAAAACTGAGGGGGAGGGGCACACATAAGGAGGACACACACGTGCACACACATACAGAGATAAGAAAGTGCATTCTATCATCATCATCATCTTCTTCTTCTTCTTCTTTTTCTTCTTCTTCTTCTGCAGCTTTCTGGGCCAATAAGGCTTATTGCTGCAGATAAAGTTCGCCCCCATTTCTCTCTATATTTCTAATTTTCTCTCTCCAGTTGGTTACACCAGTTTCCTTACACCCTCTTCTTGTCTTTCCATCTCTGTCTTGGTCCACCCCTTGGTGTCGTTTTCTTCATCTCTTGTACTTATATTATTTTCGTTTGTCTGTTTTCTTTCATTCTTTCTACATGGCCCAATCAGCGTAATCTGTTCAGTTTCAAGAGGTTTATAATTCGTTAAGATTTAAATAAGCTGTTCAGTTCACTGTTCTTTCCGGTTCTTAATTCCCCACTGTTGGTATCCTTTATGGGCCCAAAGATCTTCTTAGGATCTTGTTCTCAGATACCTGCAATTGTTGTTCATCTTTCTCTGTTGTATTCCACGTTTCAAATCCAGTGCTATTATATCAGTCATTCGAAATTATACTGATCAGAAATTAAAGATACGCGTATCTCTGAACCTTAAGTGCCCAGGGCACATGGGGCTTCCGCAAGGGTTTTCCACAAATGCCTGTCCTTCGCCTTTTTTTCTGCTCTTGCCCAGGTGAGCCCTCTATTGCTCAACATCCTTAACATACGCGTATACTGGGTATATTATTATAACAAGAATATGAATGAAGAACACATAAAGGCAGAACTGCCAATATTTGTCTTAATCCATTTCAACATTACATTCATATTTTATGTAGAGCATAAGAATATTACTGTAGTCTCAGTTGCGAAGTCTGGGAAAAGCTGGGGTCAGACGGGCAGGGCGTAAAAGACACAGCAGCGCTTGAAGATGAAATGAGGACAAAGGCTTGAAGTTAGAAGACGCAAAGAGCAAGGAAACTGGGCTGTGCAAAACGCAGGCTGCTATCCTTGTGACTGATTATCATATCCAAATATGGCGGAGTCAGCCATGAGAGAAGCTGTTTCACGAGATGGTGCTTGGGATAAACCCACAGCTGGTGTCAGTCTGATTAAAAACTGTCTTCTTAAACGGACGTTGTCAGTGTGTTTTACAGCAAGGGAGACAGCCCATCACTTCATCGACTCCACGACCAGAGCAGTCAAAAATTTTGTTCATTTCAAGAATTTCGGTTTCGCTTCTTTCTTTAGCCATCTCATATTGTGTAACAGTATGAATGAATAATCTTTATTTTTCAAGGGTAAAGAATTGGGCACGCAGGCCCGTCTTACATTCTGCCCTTCATCACTCCATCTTTCATTCTTCCCACACAAAAAATACAAATTAAATTAGTAAAAACATATCAAAAGAGTGTAAGATTTAACTACTACATTCAAGGTAAAAGAGAAGAAGTAATTAACCTAATAAAATAGCACTCACGCACACATACACTTGCAGACATATACATAAATAAAAATACATTGTAAATACAGATCTTCTAACATATGTTTTTCTTTAAACAAACATTAAAATAATTTCTAACAATATCTAACAAGTTGCTTTTCTAACTATGTCACTGAAGTACTTGATGGTTTACGAGCCATGGGTTGAGAGAGTGCTGGCTATTTTATGGAGGCATATAATTACAAGCAAGTAAATAATGAAACAGGTTTGAGTTAAAGGATGAAGTATTACCAATGGAGAGAGAGAGCCAGACAGACCATATAAGGGCATATGGCCATGGAAACAGGAGGAAGAACTAAGACACACGTACAGAGAGAGAGAGAGAGAGAGAGAGAGAGAGAGAGTCAGACAGACCATATAAGGGCATATGGCCATGGAAACAGGAGGAAGAACTAATGACAAAACAGTTTAGACAAGAAGGGTGCCGGCAGGTTGTAAGAGCATGTCCAGAAAAGCCTCGTGTATTTCCTGGCCTGAGATTCAAGTAAGACAAGGAAGTTTTGTTGACTTATCTGCTTTTATAACGCCCAAGTCTTCTTTTTTTTTCCCAGTGTATGGGCCCTGGCAGATTGGAGGCCCCATACTGTAACAATTTCATCCCTTCTATTATTTTCCATCCCCTTTTCTCTCCTCATCCCCCCCCCCCAACCTTCTGAGAGCCCCCGGTCATATTTCCACCCCCCTCCCGGCCATGAGCAATCATTTGTTTACTAGAGCACAGTGACCTTTTTGGAATCCACAAAAACTTGTTCGAAAAACCAGGGCAGGCGAGGCCCCTGAATCAACTTGTGTTTCAGTTTACATCAGAACAAAGATCACGTAGCTATTTATGCTGATTGAACAGTCACAATGACAGCACACGGACAGCAGCGTTCATTCAGCACTAAACTTGACCCCAGTTACATATAACAACAGCCGTATGATCACGTGACACTGTTAGCATTGAATCATGACAGATCTGTGAACGTCTAAACATTAGTCAGTCTAAACAGTCACCTTCCAGTATGTCACAGTGATACTTATCCAGTAAGTGACTAAGAAGAAGGCGGATATTTACTAAAAATCTTGTCCAGATTTCTAAATGTATACTGGTCTGAAGCTCTTCTTGCACGCATTAATTGACTTTCTTGCATTAATGCTAGCTTTAGGGGGCATCCATGAGATTTGCTATTTGCATTCGGCTGGTCAAGACCATGTATGATATGACTCTGTCAACTATTAGCGATGCGGACATGTCAGCAAAAATGTAAACGTTAATATCATTTCGTCTTTATGTATGAATAGCGTGTAACACATCAAAAGGGGGGGGGGTGGAGGGCAATAATACTATATCACGTTCATCGTCATCATCATGTGCCGTCTTCTGAGCAAAGGTTGGCGGTATTGAATCTTGTTTCCTCGCTCACTTGCCTTGATTGTGCACTCAGCCAAGCTGTATCCTGTCTGCTTTCATATGTTATCTTCCGATCTACGTCTCTGTCTACCTCTCGCTCTCTTTTTTCTTTCTATTTTCTTCTTTATATTATTGTGTCTTTTGATACAGCCATTGTTTTCTTTTTAAATCTTGATCATTATTTCTCTGAGAAGTTCAAATTGCACTTGAAGTTGTTCAAATCCCTGTGCATTTGTTTTCATTCTCCATGATATACGACCTAATTTTTTTGTATAGCTACATTTCTGCTGTATTTGTCTTTCTGACTTTGTGCATAGAGTCCAGGTCTCTGCTCCAAGCAGTAACACAGAATAGATGTAGCATTCTACAAGTCTCATTTTTTTTTGTTTCTATGGGCATAACTGCAGATAACAGCACTTTCTTCATGGTACTGAATATATGTTTTCCCAGTCCAACACTTTTCTTTATCTCCGTTAACTAACCATCCTAGTTTAGTATATGCCCTAGGTAGCTATAAAGAAATCACTATACTAACCATCCTAGTTTAGTATATGCCCTAGGTAGCAATAAAAATAACTATACTAACCATCCTAGGTTAGTATATGCCCTATGTAGCTATAAAAATAACTATACTAACCATCCTAGGTTAGTATATGCCCTAGGTAGCTATAAAGAAATCACTATACTAACCATCCTAGGTTTGTATATGTCCTAGGTAGCTATAAAGAAATCACTATACTAACCATCCTAGGTTTGTATATGCCCTAGGTAGCTATAAAAATAACTATACTAACCATCCTAGGTTAGTATATGCTCTAGGTAACTATAACAAAAATCACTATACGCCTCAGTTATATAACCCTTGACTTTACTTGTTGGACAATCGTTCACATAGCCATGGTGGCCGACATGTTCCAGCCACTAAGACAAGCAGACATGAATGATATACGAGCTCTCTTACGCTGACATTACGAGAAAAGAGATGGTTATGAAATTTTGATGAGTTTATGTAGTTTTGTGGACGTCCGACAACTTTCACAAGTAGTTCCTTCAATAAATGGCACTTCTAGATGTTTTCATTTACATCGGCTGCTTTCTGTCACTGCTGTTGTTTACAACTGAAAGTGTGTGTCATTTTTGCATTTTCTTTGTCATTTTTTTTTCGTGCCTGATTAATGTCTTCCCTGCTGACTTTTCCCCCGTCTTACTTCATTACAACGCCTATGAATGGTGTGATTTAGATTTCTCTTTTTATTTTTGGTCCGTCCAGTCAACTTCTTCAATATGTATGTTGCGAAAATTAGTTTTTATTCCGCCCAAACAAGCTACTTTTGTCACGGCTGTTAGAGACTAATTTCTTTCGCTAGCGAATGCGCCAGGTTTTGTTAGAGACTCTAGTCCAGTGGTTCTCAACCCATGGCCCGCGGCCCAAAGGTGGGCCGTGACAGGAAGTATTGTGGGGGCGGGCTTAAGCCTCAAAGCAGCAACAAACAAACAAAAATCCGCATTTTTCACGCAATGCATAGCGGCACACTGCATGGGTGCAATCCGCAGAATTGTAGGTCGCTTTATTAGTATGTCTGCAGAGAGGCTATTGGAGAAAGAATGGTCTAGACAGCCTTTCTTTCAGCATCAAACAGAAATGTGACGTACATAAAAAAAGACGGCATCGCTTTTGAAATGCGACACCGCAATTTTAGAGAACAGTCGGCGTAGAATGTGCGAAGAGAGCAGAAGTGAAATATAGTTATCAGCAACTGTGTTTTAGTTTTAAAATCATATTTCGTTGGCTTGAGAGTCGCTATTCGGTCTTGGTGCTGTGTATAATTGGTATTGGATTAATCAAAGGATTCCAGTAACCCACGTAGTGGTCGTTGAGAATTTTCAGATAGCCTTTTTTATTGTTTAAACTTTAAAACTTTAGGCGCTAAAATGGATCGATTTGTGAAGCGTAAGCCTTGGACTTCGCGCAAACAAACTGATAATAGTGGCAGCGAAAGTGACTGTGATCGAGACGACGTT
Source organism: Achatina immaculata (assembly GCA_009760885.1). Lineage (NCBI taxonomy): Eukaryota > Metazoa > Mollusca > Gastropoda > Stylommatophora > Achatinidae > Lissachatina > Lissachatina immaculata. The sequence continues at coordinate 12,692,799 of CM019720.1, read as the reverse complement.
AGCGTTGATACTTGTAAGAAAACTAAATACGCTAAATATGATGTGGAGTATATTAAGTACGGTTTCGTTCCATCAACAAATGACAAAAATCTTCCACAATATGTTATTTGTTTGCAAATCCTCTCTAATGAGGCAATGAAGCCGACAAAATTGCGTCGTAATCTAACTACAAGACGTCCAGATCTTCAGAATAAAACCACAGAATTTTTCGAACGTAAAGCAGAGGAATATAGTAACAGAAGACATTGTTAAAAACAAGAGCCACTCTCAAGGAAAAAGCTCCTAAAGCATCGTACCTGATTGCCCAGAGAATCGCAAAATCAAAGAGACCGCATGTGATTGGAATAGATCGTATCATGGCAGCTCCTGTTGAAATTTGTGACGTACTGTTCGGCTCAGAATGCACTATAAAACTGAAAAGCATTCCCATTTTGAACGATATTGTTCGCAGAAGAATATCTGAAATGTCCGAGGACATGTCGCGCAGCTAACTGAACCATTACAATCTGCTGAGTTTGCTATTCAGTTATATGAGTCATCTGACATCGCCGGCGAGTCATAGCTGCATGTTTATGTTCGCTGTTGTTGGCAAAATAGTGTGTAAGAGGAGTTTCTTTTGTGCAAGTCACTGCCAGCGAGAAAAGGCCGATGAAATATTTCGTGTTTTAAACGATTTTTTCACAACTTGTGGACGGCAGTGGACGAATTGCTTCGGTGTTTGCATCGACGGTGCTGCCGCAATGACTGGCCACAACAGTGGTGTTGTAACTTACATAAAGCAAGGTGTTACCAGAGTTTGTAGGCACCCATTGCATGATCCATCGTGAGGCACTCTCTTCAAAGAAGTTAGATGAAACTCTGGGGTCTGTACTCGAAGACTGTGTACGGATTGTAAACTTCATAAAAAGTTGAACAGTGAACAGTCGATTATTTGCTCTTCTTCTTCTTCTTCTTCTTCTTACGCACATTGGCGATGATGTGTGGTACCCTGATTTTTGCGATGCGCCTTTAGGCTAGGTACCTCCGACTTCAGCCCCTTTCCTTGCTAGGGCAGACTGTGGTCTTGCTTGGACTTCAGCCCCTTTCCTTGCTAGAGCAGACTTTGGTCTTGCTTGGACTTCAGCCCCTTTCCTTGCTAGAGCAGACTTTGGTCTTGCTTGGACTGCCATGAAAACAGTGGTGCAGGCTGGCCTGGCCAAAGCTTTGTTTTCCAGCCTCTGATGGCTGTACTTAAGCCCCTTCTCCATGTCAGATCCAGCATGCAACGCTGGCTGGTCAGACGGCTTTGAGACAGTTCCACAGAGACACTCCAACTGTGGGATGAGGAATCCGATGAGTGCCTCGATGATATCCATTCCCTGCCACCTATATGCTGGCTCTGTTTTATTTACATCATTCTGATAGCCATTGTTGTAGAGACCCATAGGCTTGTCACTTCCTTGATTCATTGGTTTCATGCCAGATTTTCCTCATCCCTGCCGACGATCTCCATGTCCCCATCCATCTACCAACCTGACATTACATTTTACAAAAATAACAATTTCAATTAGTGTTGACTGCTACAGGTTTCTGGGCTACAGAAGTAGGTCAGAGTTTTTAAGCAAACATATCTATGTTCCCTGTCTCACAAAGACTATGATCTTCAATGATTAGTGTGTTCTTAACACAGTTGTTCTCATGGGGGGGATTATTTGCTCAACTGTGTATCGAGTCAGATGCAGAATACAAGCATCTCCTATTGCACTCGGCTGTGCGTTGGCTGTCCAGAGGTAAACTTAATGCAATGATGTCTGAGCTTCGTTTATAATTGTTTCAGTTTTTGACAGAACATGATCTCGACCTGGCAGGTAAGGTCACTGATACTGAGTGGCTTGCCATGCTGGCATACCTTGCTGACATTTTTAGCCTTTTGAAGAATTTGAACATATCACTGCAGGGTAGAGATGCCAGTATACTCAAGACATACGACGAAGTTGCAGCTTTTAAGAACCTCGGCGCACGCGACTCGAGAACAAATCACAAGACATGTTTCACTTGTTCTGTGAATGTATAGAGTGCAATGAAGTTAATGGCGAGTTTCTAGAAGGGGTCACTGGTGTAATAAAAGGACATCTAAGTTAATGGCGAGATTCTAGAAGGGGTCACTGGTGTAATAAAAGGACATCTGACATATCTTGCTGAATATTTTGACAAATACTTCACGCCCGAAGACATTAAAGCGTGCGACTGGATTCGTAATCCTTTTCAGTGTGCATTCTCGTGCACAAGAAGACTTAGCAGAACTGTCTAACGATCGCACATTATAAATCAAACTTAACGACCCCGCTGTGGATATCTCTTCCTTTTGGTGCACTGTTCCCTGGAATATCCGTTGTTGTCAGCCCTGCCGATGAAAGTTCTACATTTTTTAACAATTTATGTATACGAAGTTTCATTTTCTGCCTTGACTGCCACGAAAACGAAATATCGTTCAAGAATGAAGGTGGAGGATGATCTTCGAGTATGTTTGTCACAAATTTCAGCCAGGATAGAATGCTATCCAACAAGAAACATTACGATCTTTAAGGTAAATGAAAATAACTTTTGTGTAGCAATCAGTGTGCAGTTAAACACGTAGAGAAAATATGACATAATACTTTATAAAATTAGATTTATACCTTGCAAATATAAAGCACTTTATTAGTGGGCCGCAAAAATGTTTCACTTTTGAATGTGGGCAGTGCAGCAAAAGGATCTGAGAACCGCTGCTCTAGTCTCATTTCTTTTGCTAGCGAATGCGCCAGGTTTTTTTTTCTTCTACAAAAGTAAATGTAAACAGCTTCCCGAAGCTTCCTACAAATTGATTTTGGCAGATCCGGCAACAGTCCATGAATGAAATCCACACAGGTTTCGTTAAGTATACATTAGCCGAGGCGTGTTTTTTTCATTAACAAAACAGTGCAGTAGGGGCAAAGATGACACAGCTGGAGGAAGAGCACCTTGATCAAGGACAGATCCAGAGAAAACCAGGACCGTATCTGACCTCCTCGTTGCCGCCGTGATGAGACGCAGACGCAGTCCTTAAAATTGGGTCAACGGAGCAGGAATCAGGGCTGCTCAAGAAGACTCCATCCACTCAAGATTTCCTCAAAGGGACTGTGAACCGGTCCTCTCCGATTCCTCAAATTGTGTTTGAAAAAGGCGAAGAGAACTCGGGTTTGCAGCCGAGAGAGCGACGACTAACGAATTAAAGTGTAGGTTAAGTGAGAAACACGTTCAGAGCCAGGCGTCCACATTCTGTGAAATATACAGGACACAAACAGACATAAATAAACAGGCTATAAAACAAAAGGGTGCAACAAGCGGTTACTATGTAAGATCAGAAAAAGGACCTGGATCAGTGTGAAAACATTTTAAGGCACGTAAGAAGGAGTTTGTTGAAGTAAACGAAAGGGAAAACGAAGCAGAACATTATACATCCATTATACAAGTACTTAAATAAGTATGTTCCCTATACAAGAACTATCATGCGAGCCCTGTGTGACTTTTAACGGCACGGGAAGGATGTAAGATGTGAGATTACACGAGTAGAAAATAATCAAATGCAAAGAGAAAAACAAGTTCGAGGCAAAGCAAGCATTGCATCGTTTGACATTGAATTTTCTTGTGTTTACCCACGTCATTTTGCATCGCCACTAACACATCAGAGCAGCAAATGTAGACCAAGGGTCTGTCATTTAAATCAGTTTGTCTCACTGGGTAAATAACCAGTTTGGACAAGATCTGAAATTGGTGGTAAACAACAAAGATCAGATTCTGCGCTCATGATTTCTGGGTTGTGGACAATTCTGCAGAGCTAAATAGCATCAGTACATTATTCTTCAAATGAATTTGTTGTCTTTATCCGCAGTTCCGTCTTTGTGACAAATCTGACAGCTTTTTTTTTTTTTTTTAGTAGTTCCTGTATAAAACCTAGATCTTACTTTCTTGGATTGTTTTACTGGGTCTGTAGACGCGTTTCATTAGAGTTCGGAGAAGATCGTTTTGGAAGGGTACATACTGGGAAAAAAAGAAAGAGAGGAAGACCAAGGTGAAGATGGGAACAAGACATTGTTGATGATTTGCGAATGGATGCTTGTTATGGAGGCAAAGTTCCGCGAGGGGCATGCAAATGAGTAAATGAATGAAGATGCGTTTCAAAGTCTCATAGTTGGTGCTGCTTTATAGGATGTATTCCACAGTGTAAGGTGCCTGAGCACGTGTACAAGAAGGAGTACTGTCAATATTAATCTCTGTATACATTTTTTTAAAAGGATACATCTCTTGCATCTTATATTTTTTAAAAGGATACATCTCTCTCTCTCTCTCACTTCCTCTCTTTCCCTCCTTCACTCCTCTCTCTCCCTCCCTCTCTCTCGCTCTCCCCCTCTCTCTCTCGTTATCCCTCTCTCTCTCGCTCGCTCTCCCTCTCTCTCTCGCTCTCCCTCTCTCTCTCGCTCTCCCCCGCTCTCCCTCTCTCTCTGTACAGAAACATCACAGATAGATAACGTTAGCGAGCACAAAACACTAGGTCTTATTATTGACCAACATCTGACCTGGAACTCTCATGTGCAATGTCTAACAAAACTCATCGCACAAAAAGTATACCAATTAGCTAAAATTAAGCACTTCATAGATCAAGACACTAGGAAGACATACTACATAGCTCATATACAAACACATTTAGACTATTGCTCAACAGTTTGGGATGGTTGCTCAGTGTCAAATACAAAGAGGCTTTGCTCTCTCCAAAAGCGAGCAGTAAAGCTTATTAGTGACAAAGATCAAGCACAAACAACTAATCATCACAAACGTATCAAAATACTACCCCTTAAGAACAGGTTCCTCTTCAACAAAGCCAAGTTAGTACATCAAATTCTTTCACGGCATGCCCCGCCTTATCTATAGAACAGGTTTAAATTTAGCCCAAAGTGCAGCCAACGCTTGAACAACATATGTCATCCAAAACCTAGACTTGATCTTTACAAGAAAAGCTTTACTTATTCTGGAGCTCATCTTTGGAATACCACTCCCATCCTATATAAAAAATATAAATTATACTCCTTCCTACAACTACAAGCTTTCCCAATATCTGTTTGATGTCGATTACATGCCTCCATGAATTATAAAACTTAAAAGTTATCTTAAGCTGCTCTTACAGATACCGAATACAATTAATTGTTTTCTGAATAGTCCCGAAAATTTTGTTTAGTAGATAATCATTTATAATGTATGTAGTTACTTCTGTACTGAGCGAATGTTTAAGAGCGAAACGTAAATGTTATATTTTATTTTATGTCTCTCAGCTTCAATGTTAATTATGTATGTTATATGAACAGCATATTTGTAGAATGTCTGGAATAGAGTGAAAGATGTATGATAAAGGGCAGAATGTCAGACGGGCCGACGTGCCCAATTCTTAACCCTTTTGAAATAAAGATCAATCAATCAATCAGTCAATCTCTCGCTCTCCCCCTTTCTCTCGCTCTCCCTCTCTCTCTCTCGCTCTCTCTCGCTCTCCCTCTCTCTCTAGCTCTCCCCTCTCTCTCGCTCTCCCGTTCTCTCTCGCTCTCCCTCTCTCTCTCGCTCTCCCTCTCTCTCCCCCTCTCTCTCTCGCTAATTCGAAGGGGGAGTGCTTGAGACCCGCCTAGTGACCCCCTCTCTACAAGACAGACATAAAACACTGAAACAGATCACTCTGTTACGGGAAAAAAGTATGAGCTCATAAAATGTCTTTCTGCAAGGCGAGGAGTATCAGGATACATTGTATCCATGCTTGCGAATGAACGAAAGACATGAACAATTTTTCATGTAAAATAGCCGTCCAGACGGCCACGGACAAAATAAAAACAGGCGAATGCAAGCTAGAATATCTATTTATAAATCTACGAAGCACTGTAAAGTATATTTTTCGATGCAGAAAATGTATTCTGCATTATCAAGGACGAATTATCAAATTTCTTTCTAGGAAAGTAAATTTAATATCGCTATTTTCTTATCTCGACGCTTGCGCTGTTTACGTGAAATTCTATACTAACATAAATGAACGGAAATTTCCGTCACGATATTTCATTAGCGGCATCAGCAAACTGCGGAGACCTGATTTATTTGAAGCAGTTTTTTTTTTTTTTAATACTGGCTGAAAAAGAAAATTAGTTCTTTTCATTGTAGAGATCTAAAATGTCATGTTGCCCGGATACTGTACTCTGGTAAGTCTATAAGCGCTGATTACGGTTGTTATACGCGTGGTATCTTTGCAGAATGTCTGGAGCAGAGGGAAAGTTGTGTGATAAAGGGCACAGTGTCAGATGGGCCTGCGTGCCCAATTCTTATCCCTTTGGAAATAAAGATAAATAATAATAATAAATAAAGCGTCCGTTTGAGTCAAAAGCGAAATCAGTGAAAATCCAGTCGTCCCCCCCCCCCCCCCCCCCCCGATTTAGTCAGCGGTATGGAATATGTGCTTTCGATTTGTAGCCATGTCAGTCAGAAATATTGCTCCATATTTTTGCTTCTTTTACATCAAAACGTCTTAAACAGGATATTTAAATAATTTATTACTTTTTTAAAGCAGCGTCACGTGGTTCTACATTTGTGTTTGAGACAGCATTATACTGAAAGCTGATTACCTGAAAAGTTAGACATAAGTAGTGTTGAGTTATCTAATATCAATAATTATCTAATATAAATCTCACACAACACGCAGTGAGATTACATGTGCATAAGTTGCCACGAACAAGCAACATCCAGACAAAACATACAGCACCCAAGTCCTGAGCCCATTTTCTCCATATTCTAAAACTAGCTCTCTCTCTCTCTCTCTCTCTCTCTCTCTCTCTCTCTTCTCTGAGAGGGAGGGAGGGAGAGAGGAGAAGGAGAGAAGGAGGGAGGAGGAGAGAGAGGAAATGAGAGTCTCTCTCTCTTTCTTTGCCTTGATAAACATTTTCACAAGTGAAAATCGTTAGTTTGCTGGAACATTCTGGAAAGAACGATGTGGAGACAAACGCAGAGAGAGAGAAAAAAAAGATAAGAGTGTACGTTCAACATTTTATCGACGCCACACGTCCTTGATGTCCACGTCCTTGCGCCAGTGCAGAAAAAAATTTCTAAAAATAATATCAAACTGAAAAATTTAGAAAAAAAAGGGGATCAAACCAGAGTTGATCACACCAGGTTCCGCTACAGATCTGCAGGAGTTTCGCTAGAGATCCAGACTTAAACTACATGCTTTTGTTGGTTGTATAAAAATCATTTTTAGTTCTACACAAGGAGAGAGAAAAACCAAACTAACACTTGCACAATGGCGTATGTCACAAGCTAAACCTGATTAGAATTGTGTGTACTATATTTATCTTTCTTCTTTTCGGCAGCGGCGACCTCTATGGGATAAACTAAAAGGGGGGAGAAAAAAGCGGTTTTCTTCCTGCCTAAGCTGCTGATGGTGGTAGTGGTGGGTGGGGGGGGGGACGTATGAAGTTAAAAATGAGCGGCAGTAAATATTTTAATGCGAGGGTTCGGTTGTGGCAAAAAAAGGGATGAGAAACGCTGGGTTAAACAACGATGAGCGAGAGAGAATATAGGATTAATTCGCTTTCTCGCTCTCTTAGTGCTGCTGGCGTGTCGCTTCGCCTGCTGGTCGTCACAGATTTACGTGGTAAATGATTCATTACAAATCTGAGAACAACAGTAGCTTTCTTCATTTTAAACAAAAGTATATTCAATATTTCTTCTTAACATTTCAGTTTCCACTTTCGCTGTAGGTTCATCTCTCTCTCTCTCTCTCTCTCTCTCTCTTTCGCCCCCTCTTTCTTTCTCCTTCTCTCGCTCCCTTTTTTAGTCTTTCTCTTGTCCCTTCAGTGTCCAAGATGGACGGGACTGTTGGTAGCATGAGATTTCCACCGAATTTTTTCCCCCTGTCCTATACCATTGTCTCCCATGTCAGTCTGCCAGCATTTCTTCTGCTGTACGTCTCCATGTCCCTTTAGGTCGTCGTCCCACGCTTCTTATTCCTTGTGGAGTCCTCGGCAAAGCTGTAAGTGGTAAGGATTCGAAGCTCAGCTATAGACAGGCGTGATCTATTTCTTGCTGTTTTTATTCTCTCTCTCTCTCTCTCTCTCTCTCTCTCTCTCTTTCACTCTGATGTGATTGACCACTGTTTATTCTGAATAGTCCCAAAATTTTTATTTAGTAGATAGTCATTTATACATGTATGTAGTTACTTCTGTACTGAGTGAATGGATAAGAGCGAAACGTAAATGTTACATTTTATGTCTCCCAGCTTCAATGTTAAGTATGTTTGTTACATATTTGTAGAATGTCTGGAATAGAGTGAAAGATGTATGATAAAGGGCCAGAAAGTCAGACAGGCCTGCGTGCCCAATTCTTAACCCTTTTGAAGTAAAGATCAATCAATCAATCTCTCTCTGAAATGAAACTTGTTGGGAAGACAGAACAGGAGCTCTATGCAACTTCTGAGAAAATAAAATACAGACAACGGGTCTTGATTAACTGGAGAAAAGGGGGGGGGGGGTAGGGGTGGGGTGGACTGGAGAATTATACATTTTCTATCGTTTGAAGGTTCGTGAATTGTATCTCTCTGTTGCCCTGCCGCCTGGCGGTGGTGCTTTTCCACAACCCCCTGGTCTGAGTGGTGATTATAACCGGAGCTGACGTTCTTTCTCCGTGCCATCTAGTCGTGACATTAGTAGACGTAAAAGATTCTTATTTTTATTTATTTATCTGTCATAGTTAGCCACGCCCAGTTTTCTTAATAAACTACTCTAGTATGGCGTGATTTGAATACGAGGAAAGTTGAAAACTGTTGCAGTATCTTTCGTCATCTCGTCCCCCATATCTGTCTACGTCATAGTCATATTGGGATTTCCCGGTGGTGGAACTATGCTGGAAAGAGGTGAATTCCTTTCCAGTGAATTTTCTGACGTAACAGTCATTAGACCGATACGTGACATTGAAAACAGTGTTTACTTGTTTAGAAGCTTTTACACGTCTGTTGATAATTAGCGCTGAAAGGGATAATAGTGAAAGAAAGGGATAATAGTGAAAGAAAGGGTTAATAGTCAAAGAAAGGTGTGAACATGAAAGCCATATTTATAATACTTACTTGGCACGGAAGGCGACCATGATCTACAAGGTGGTTCTTTCGTTCAGGCTGAGAAAAAAATTTAAAAAAATTAGTGACGAGATGAAAAGAACGGGGATACACATTTTGGGAATCTCCGAACATCGATGGAAAGGATCAGGACACTTCAAGAGTGAGAATGATAATATTTTTATATACTCTGGTGGAGAATTAGGAGGAAAGAATGGAGTTACTTTTTACTTGGACAAATCAACATCAAAAGCATTACTAGGCTACAATCCAGTAAGTGATAGAATCCTAACTATCAGACTTAAGGGCACTCCTAGAAATGTAACAGTCATGCACCTACATCAGCAGCAGAAGAAGAGAGGAAGTAGAAGACTTTTATAACACACTGCAAACGACGATAGACCAGGTACTGGAAAATGATACTGTATTAATAATGGGGGATTTTGGTGCAAAGATTGGTACAGAAAGAGCAGAAGACGAAAGATACGTTGTGGGGAAATTTAGCATAGGACATAGAAATGAAGCAGATGACAATCTAATGGTGTTCTGCATGGAAAATCAGCTAATGATTGCTAACACACTTTTTAAACAACATCCAAGAAGACTTTACACATGGACGTCACCTGATTGGAAAATCAAGAATCAAATAGATTACATTTTAGTGCAAAGAAGGTAGATAACAAGTATAGCGTCAGCACTTTATCAGGTCCTGATAGTGATACGGGCCATGAGTTATGAATAGCAGACATGAAGATAAAGATAAAAAAGACAGGGGATCAAGATCACTACGCTTTGATCTTACAAAAATATCAGAACAATACGATATAGAAGTGAAGATCCATTTCGAAATCCTGGTCACTGTACAGGAGGAGATGACACCAGATGAAATGGCTACGCAGGCCAGAGATATCTTAATAACAACAGCTAAAGACATGGTTCCAGTAAAGAAAACACAAAAGAATGGATGGATTACAGCAGGCACACTAGAACTGATAAAACAACGTAGAGAAATGAAGACGCAATGAAAAGTGACAAACAACAACAAATGAAATATAAATCTTTAACAAAAGAAGTATGAAGAAACATAAGAAAAGACAACAAACAATACATTCAAGATTGTTGTGAAAGAATAGAAAGACATCAGAAGTGTGGAAGAGATAGTGAAATGTTTAAAGAAATGAAGACATTGGCGATAAATGTCACACCTAAGCTAAATGTAATTTGTGATGAGATGGGGAATACCTTGACAGAGACAGAGGAAATTCTAGAAAGATGGAAGGAATATTGCAAAGGAATGTATGAAACAACCGACTGTGGAAACAGAAATCAACAGTGTGAATTATTATTTGAGGAGAAAGAACCCGAACCGACAATAGAAGAAGTTTTATGGGCAATAAAGAATCTGAAAAATGGTAAATCACCAGGATGTGATGAGATAACAGCTGAATTTATTAAAGCAGGAGGAAAGGAGTGTGCAATAATCTATCATGCACTATGTAAAAAGATATGGCATTCAGGTATTTGGCCAAAAGAATGGAAAAGAACTGTATTCATACCACTGCCAAAATGGGTAACCTGAAATTATGCACAAACTACAGAACTGTTGCCCTGATTAGTCATACCAGTAAAATTCTGTTAAAAATCATAATGGGTAGACTTCGAAAGAAAATAGAAGAAGAAGTCAATATGGTCCAAGCTGGTTTCAGGCAAGGAAGAGGATCAAGAGATCATATATTCAATCTAAGATTAATAATAGAGAAATGCAGAGGGTTTAATGTGAATCTATATTTATCCTTTATAGACTACTCAAAGGCATTTGACTGTGTACAACACCAGAAACTTTGGGAAATAATGGAAAAAATGGGATTTCCAACACATTTGACACAACTAACATCACTGCTGTATCTAGACCAACAAGCGGCAGTAAGAATAAATGTTGAAACAACAACAAACAAGGGGTTCGTCAGGGGTGCATATTGTCATCTTACTTATTTAACTAGTATACTGAAAATATAATGAGGAATGTTATAGAAGATGTAGACAAAGAACGATGCCATAACAATTGGAGGTTATGAAATACCAGAGATTAGATATGCTGATGACACAGTGTTACTGTCCACAACACAAAGAGAAATGGAAAAACTAATTATGTCAGTCCGTAAGAACAGCGAAGAGCAAAACCTCTATCTTAATGGAAAGAAAACTAAATTGATGACAACTGACAAAACAAACAAGGCAGCTGAAATATATATCAATGAGGAAAAATTGGAAGAAGTGGAGAGTTTTGAATATCTTGGATCACTACTAACTAATAATGGAGATACAATGATGGAAATTAAAAGGAGGACATCTATCGCTCTTCAGAAAGTAAAACAAATAAAGAATCTGTGGAGAGGAGCAGACAGAACTACAAAAATAAGATTTTTAAGGGCATGCATCTTTCCCATCGCAACATATGCCTGTGAGACCTGGACACTTAACAAAACAGCTGAGAAACACATAAATGCCTTTGAATGTAAATGCTACAGAAGAGTTTTCCAAATATCATGGACACAAAAAAGAACAAATATATCTATACTACAAGAGCTTAATATTGAAGAAGGCTGGCTAGTAAAGAGGATTAAAGAGAAAAAACTGAAATATTTTGGACACATTAAACGTCATGATAATTTAGAGAAGACCGTATTGGAAGGATACATAATGGGAAAAAGAAAAAGAGGAAGATCAAAACGAAGATGGCCACAAGACATCGTTGACGATCTGCAAATGGATGCCGCAGCAGCAGGCCATCTTGCTCACAACCGAGAGGCCTACAGGAGTGCTGTTTGGGAGGCAAAGTTCCGCAAGGGACATGCAAATGAGATCTGAGATAGGATTAATGGAAAAAATGGGATTTCCAATACATTTGATACAGTTAACATCACTGCTGTATCTAGACCAACAGGCAGCAGTAAGAATAAATGGTGAAACAACAACTTGGTTTGACGTAAAACAAGGGGTCCGTCAGGGGTGCGTATTGTCGCCTTATGTATTTAACTTGTATACTGAAAATATAATGAAGAATGTTAGAGAAGATGTAAACAAAGAATATTACGATGTCTTAACAATTGGAGGTTACGAAATACCAGAGATTAGATATGCTGATGACACAATATTACTTTCCACAACACAAAAAGGAATGGAAAAACTAATTATGTCAGTCCGTAAGAACAGCGAAGAGCAAAACCTCTGTCTTAATGGTAAGAAAACTAAATTGATGACAACTGACAAAACAAACAAGGCAGCTGAAATATGTATCAATGAGGAAAAATTGGAGAAGTGGAGACTTTTGAATATCTTGGATCACTACTAACTAATAATGGAGATACAATGATGGAAATTAAAAGGAGGACATCTATCGCACTTCAGAATGTAAAACAAATAAAGAATCTGTGGAGAGGAACAGACAGAACTACAAAAAATAAGATTTTTAAGGGCATGCATCTTTCCCATCACAACATATGCCTGTGAGACCTGGACACTTAACAAAACAGCTGAGAAACATATAAATGCCTTTGAATGTAAATGCTACAGAAGAGTTCTTCAAATATCATGGACACAAAAAAGAACAAATATATCCATACTACAAGAACTTAATATTGAAGAAGACTGACTAGTAAAGAGGATTAAACAAAGACAACTTAAATATTTTGGACACATTAAACGTCATGATAATCTAGAGAAGACCGTCTTGGAAGGGTACGTAATGGGAAAAGGAAGACCATGGCGAAGATGGCTGCAAGACATAGTTGATGATCTGCAAATGGATGCATCAGCAGCAGGCCATCTTGCTTACAACCGAGAGGCCTACAAGAGTGCTGTTAGGGAGGCAAAAGTTCTGCAAGGGACATGCAAATGAATATATATATATATATTGTTTTCGTTAGTTACCTAGCACGGAAGGTGCCATGATCAACAAGGTGGTCCTTCCGTCCAGGCTAAGATTTTAATCTAAAAATCCTCACCACCTCACCGTGGTACAATTATCTGGCAGCACCATGCCATGTAAGAAAGAAAAAACAATGTTTCCTTAATGAGCTTCTCGGCCTTTTGGCTAAGATCAAAGTATCCTCTTAGCAGGTACCCTGATCAAAGAGCCCTTTGGTTAAGACAAAAGCCTCGTTATTTTTTTTAACTAAACGAGATGCTCGAGGCCTGCCCTGCACATTGAATGGCTGGGGGTAAGGTCCACATCTTGTTACGGGTGGAGCTGGTTTGCAGTACCACTGGGTCACGGCCTGTTGTTTTCGTCGTCTTTAAAAACACATTTTCATTATTTAGCACCTGCTCAACACCGGAGCATACGCCAGGTTATATACCGACGGGGAAAGAATAAACAAAACTTGTAAAACTGAACAGGAGCTAAGAAAAACCTCTCTCAGACAGATCGGTCAAGACATATCAGTTCACAGATCAGTATGTGACTGCTAAGTTTTGATGTAGAATCGGTGCATGAATATAATGGATTAATAACGTCTTTGTGCAAATGAGTTTGAATATAATTGACGGTTTATAAGGATAATCTTGATGTCTCACAAGTATCTGTTGTTGCCTATTACTGTGTGGCAGAATGAGTGAAATTCAAACAGTTTATATATATATATAATATATATATATATATATATATATATATAGTAATATCAGCATTGAAATAACAACAATAAACAATACAGTTTCATGAACAATAACTTCACTAAAAAAATATTTCTCTGGTGAGATATTTTTGACACATTAAACGCCATGAGAATTTAGAGAAGACCGTCTTGGGAAAAAGAAAGAGAGGAAGACAAAAGGCGAAGATGGCTGCAAGACATGGTTGATAATCTGCAAATGGATGCATCAGCAGCAGGCCATCTTGCTTAGAACCGAGAGGCCTACAGGAGAGCTGTTAGGGAGGCAAAGTTCCGCAAGGGACATGCAAATAACTGACTGACTGAGTGAGATACCCGGAGAGTGTCTCATATATAACTAAATGGTTACACTAGTTAAAATGTGCAAGGCAGTAAACACGCATAGTGTGACAAATGACTCGGCCACGCTGTTTTACGAAAGGACGATGTCTCCTTTGTTTCGTCGGTTACATTTAACTTCAGATTCTTATCCTCTATAGTTTAGATCCACTCGGTTAGACTTGTGCACAGCGTGGCGATGAAATTAACAAGGCCTGAAGTAACCAAGAACCCTTCACATCACCCCTCAGAATGGAATATCTGTGGATGACCTTGCAGCAGCAAGTAATTTTCTCATTTGTCAGATAATTTTATGATTGTGCTCTGCCAGATAAGTTTATGATTGTGCTCTTACCCATAAATTTATGACTGTACTCTATCAGACAAGTTTATGACTTGTGCTTTACCAGACAAGTTTATGACTGAGCTTTACCAGACAAGTTTATGATTGTCCTCTACCAGTCAAGTTAGTGACTGCTCTATCAAACAAGTTTATGATTGTGCGCTACCGGACATGTTTATACTATAGTCAACTAGATACGTTAATGATTGTGCTCTATTAGACATATATTATACATTATGACAGGGTTTCTCAAAGTGTGGACCACGGATCCCCTCGGGGGGTGTCCGCGAAATATCCCTAGTGAATCGCAGTCTTGTCTGCTCATTTGAATTTGCGAAGAGATAGAGAATCTACTTCCGTGACGTTTACAAAGAGGTGCTTGTCTTTGTACTTGATTTTACAGTTCAGTCGGAGTTGTACGTATAGTCCCAGTGTGCCCTGTAATTCTGCACTTTCTTATTTATTACAAATCACATAGAGACTGAAGACAGTTGGCTGAAGACAGGAACATTAAGAAATGTGCCACCGAACTTTTCGTCGCCGATTTCGACTGCAGCAAACGGCTGGGCCATGTAATGCGCCTTTTGAGATTGCAGAAACCGAGTGGTTCGGTGTGAGGGCACTCCTTTAGTAGTTGAACGGACACAATCTGTTTTAATCAGATCCTCTGCAGCAGCAGGTGAGAAACAGAAACACGGTGATAATGATCTCTCTTTTGCTTTTATGAAGTCCAACGATTGCCCAAATTGTGTCTTGTATAACAAAGTGCCCTCAAACTGTTCCACTGTGGCAGTAGAAATGCGTCGACATTTTGAAACAATGCATGCAGATTGCAAAGACAAAAACCAACCCCCCCCCCCCCCCCCCCCATGGAATGTTTTGTGCGCAAGGGTGACGAGCTGTTGAACATCTAGAAATACGCGTCGCAGGCATCGCAGATTGTGAAGAAAAAGGCCACTGTGATAGAACAGTTTTAGAACTAGTAACGCAGACTTTCACGGAGAGACTTATGTCATATTTCATATGTTAGAACAATTTTAGAACTACTGGTGCAGGCTTTCAGAGAGACTTTTGTCATATTTCATGTGCTAGAGCAGTTTTAGAACCACTGATGCAGACTTTCTCTGTCAGAGAGACTTTTGTCGTATTTCAGGTGTTAGAACAGTTTTAGAACCACTGGTGCAGACTTTCAGAGGGGCTTATGGCATATTTCATGACTTAAACAGAAAGATTGCAATTATTATGGCAGTCTGTGTATCTGACTGGGGTTGGGTAGCACATACCCATGTTGAGGTGCACATTGGGACATACCCATGTTATGGTGCACATGGAAACATATCTGTGTTGAGGTACATAAGGGGACATGCCTGCGTTGAGGTGCACTTGGGCACGTACCCGTGTTGAGATGCATATGTGGCCATACCTATGCTAACGTGCACATGGGCACAAACTTGAGGTGCATATGAACACATATTCGTGCTGAAGTACACATGAGCACACACCTGTGCTGAGCTGCAGGTGGGAATATACCCGTACTGAGGTGCACACCACGGGGAGCATACCCATCTTAGAGACAGGGTACCAAATTAAGGGACACTTCATATTTCGGAACATACAAGAGGCAGGCTTGGCTTGGCGTGTCATGCTCACAGCATTTACAGAAACAAGCTGTAGGTTTCTGCGCGGCCTACATTCTCCGCGAACACGGCTCATGATGATGTTGAACACCTGAATGAAACGTCTCTATTTTTAAACAGATTCCAGGCCTCAGGTCAAGGTTCACATGTTTGCTTGAGATTTGGCGTCATATTAGAGACGAGAAAGCATTTCACGGAAACATGGCGGGGCCTTGCATGGCAGGTATGCAACAAAATAGAGAGTGGGAGACGCTGTGGCATTATTTATTTTGTTATGTTTTAATTTCGTTATTTTGCGGGGGTGGGGGAGTGAAGGTGGAAGTATGTTTCATGGACGGGTGAATAAATAATGAACGTTTATTAAAAAAAAAAAAACAAACCAGAAACACATAAAAGACACTCACTGAGAAAGTCGAGAGTGGGAGCCAACATCCAGAGGCAATGCCTGACCTGTATTGCGGCTTAACCCGGTTAGCAGACAACATCGCTGCAACAGCTGCAAGTTAAAAACCAGTTTTCAGCCAATACTGGAGTAGACCAGATACAGGGCTCTTTGTTCGCGGCTTCTCCGTCAGCAGGAGCGGGCGAGCGAAGATAAAACCAGCCATGGGACTGGAGATATTTGTACAAATGCAGGATTGGTGTTTCTTGGTGCTTCAGCAGAACTTTCTTTCAAAATAGAAGCTGATATCAGATCTGACCAATACGGCCCCGGGGTTCACCCAGCATCGGGAAAAAATGTATAAACTAGGAAGAAAGTAGGAACAGCTTTATTATTTAACGATAACCCACTTGTGACGTTTCGGCACGAGCCTTTGTCAAACAAAAACAAACAGGACGAAGAATCAGAGAGAGGAAACAAAGTACAGATTCACATGACTTTTATGCACTAAATAATAAAAAAAATTGTTTTTTTTAATTAGTGAAAACTTACAAATGACTTATTTCAGCTTCTGGAACATCACAGAACCAAAATCTCCTTAGTGTCAATAAGAGAACAAACAATCTTATTATCTCAGATTCTGGAACAGCACAGAACTAACATCTCCTTATTGTCAATAGATTGAAGAAGATAGAAAGAGTGAGAAAAGTGGGCAGAAACAGGAACGGCAGAAAGTAAGACGTGCGCGTATAAATGAAGAACGTTCAACAGTCGAATATTTCGTCCAAAGCCTTTTTCAAGGAACACATACAAGAACATCGGAACAGATTAAAAAAAAGGGAAATAGATGAAAAATTATGCATTTAGCTGTAAGAAAGACAGACACAAGGCGCCTTGATAGACCCGAATAGGCACAAAACTGTAGCGTTCATGCTGTTGTGTACTGTGAAGATTGGAGACAAACAAATGCAATCAAGGTATCACGTGCAAGAAAGAAGAGGAATGAGAGAGAGAGAGAGAGAGAGAGAGAGAGAGAGAGAGAGTGAGTGAGTTGAAGCTCATACTCCAGCCTACTGAGCAAGTGTGATTTATGAAGTCATAGTATTAATAACATCGGTCCTCAATGCAAACCATGCTAAAAAATAAATCATTAGCATGAGTATGTGACACCTGGAACTAAAACGAGGCAATGTAATCTTTATCATTAGCAATTAAAGTTCCACAGGTATCATTATTACTAGAGGACATCTATCGCTGTTCAAAAAATAAAACAGTTAAAGAAGCTGTGGACATGCATCTTTCCCATCGCAACATATGCCCGTGATACCTGAACACTCAACAAAACAGCTGAGAAACACATAAATGCCTTTGAATTTAAATGTTATAGAAGAGACCTTCAAATATCATGGACACAAAAAAAAAGAACAAATATATCCATACTATAAGAACTTAATATTGAAGAAGGCTGCCTAGTAAAGAAGATTAAACAGAAAAAAGTTAAATATTTTGGACATATTAATCATCATGATAATTTAGAGAAGACAGTTTTGGAAAGGTACATAATGGGGAAAAGAAAGAGAGGAAGACCAAGGCGAAGATGGCTGCAAGACATCGTTGATAATCTGCAAATGGATGCATCAACAGCAGGGCATCTTGCTCACAAACGAAAGGCCTACAGGAGAGCTGTTATGGATGCAATTGTTGCGCAAAGGACATGCAGATGACTGAATTAGTATTTACATAAACTCAAGTCTGGTGTATATAGTACAGTAGTGAAATAAACATTAATGTCGGTAATTTTCGGAGTAGTGAAGCTTTAGAGATATAATATTGTATTTAATGCATGTGTATTGGAGCAGTGAGACTGATACACCGTGAAATGTGATAACAATTCAGTAACAGGAGTCTCCAAACAATGCAGACGTGAAAAAGAGTGAGGAGTTTGAGGAGAATTATTGACAGTCGAACTCAGTCGAAAGAGCGACTAGTGTGTACTGATAGCTTTCTTTCTTTCTTTCTTTCTTTCTTTCTTTCACACGTATTTCATGCTAAATCTCTGTGTTAAGTCTACAGATTGTTCACGTAGTTCAGCGCCAGAAATACTACCATCTGTGTGCAGAAGGGGAAAAAAATCAGGTGTCAAGGTCATTGTGTTATATCTTGGTCCAGGAACATAAAAACTGGAGTCAGTTCATTACCTGAACTAATTTACAACCAAAGTTAAAAATATGACAAGAGTCGTTTCATTACAGTTCAACGCTTGTAAGTGGTCTAATTAGAGGGGGGGGGGGGGGGGAAGATATCTGTCAGTACTGAAAGTAAGTTTTGACATCAGGAGGAGGGTCGAATTGGTGGGGGAGAAGAGGGGAAGTGGAGTTTTTTTTTTTCGGAAAGTTGTGGTTTAGCGTGTGCAGAAAGTTTAGTCTATTCTATTCGATTTGAAGAAGAAGAAGAAGA
The DNA here is from genome assembly GCA_009760885.1 of Achatina immaculata. Lineage (NCBI taxonomy): Eukaryota > Metazoa > Mollusca > Gastropoda > Stylommatophora > Achatinidae > Lissachatina > Lissachatina immaculata. The sequence goes on along the minus strand of CM019720.1, from coordinate 12,673,865 downwards.
AGAAGAAATAGATAGATAGATAGATACATACATACATACATATAAAGACATACATACATACATATATACATACATACATATATACATACATACATACATACACATACATACATACATACATACATACATACATACATACATACACACATACATACATACATACACACATACATACATACACACACATACATACATATATACATACACACATACATACATACATACACACATACACACACACACTCACACACACACTCACAAACACACAGAGCATAATCTAACTTCAAGAGCGCATTGTTGAATTGTCAGAAAAACAAACAAACAAACAAACAGAAGAACAGATATTTTACGAATGCAGTAAAATCACACCCAGTATAGCAACACTACCGAACATAACAGAACACACACACAGCACAAAGGATAGACAAACGCAAAGCTATTATGCTAAATACTTGTATTAATCCTGTAACTCAGCCGGACACAAGGCGCCTTGATAGACCCGAATAGGCACAAAACTGTAGCGTTCATGCTGTTGTGTACTGTGAGATTGGAGACAAACAAATGCAATCAAGGTATCACGTGCAAGAAAGAAGAGGAATGAGAGAGAGAGAGAGAGAGAGAGTGAGTGAGTTGAAGCTCATACTCCAGCCTACTGAGCAAGTGTGATTTATGAAGTCATAGTATTAATAACATCGGTCCTCAATGCAAACCATGCTAAAAAATAAATCATTAGCATGAGTATGTGACACCTGGAACTAAAACGAGGCAATGTAATCTTTATCATTAGCAATTAAAGTTCCACAGGTATCATTATTACTAGAGGACATCTATCGCTGTTCAAAAAATAAAACAGTTAAAGAAGCTGTGGACATGCATCTTTCCCATCGCAACATATGCCTGTGATACCTGAACACTCAACAAAACAGCTGAGAAACATATAAATGCCTTTGAATTTAAATGCTATAGAAGAGACCTTCAAATATCATGGACACAAAAAAAAAAAAGAACAAATATATCCATACTACAAGAACTTAATATTGAAGAAGGCCTGCCTAGTAAAGAAGATTAAACAGAAAAAAGTTAAATATTTTGGACATATTAATCGTCATGATAATTTAGAGAAGACAGTTTTGGAAAGGTACATAATGGGGAAAAGAAAGAGAGGAAGACCAAGGCGAAGATGGCTGCAAGACATCGTTGATAATTTGCAAATGGATGCATCAACAGCAGGGCATCTTGCTTACAAACGAAAGGCCTACAGGAGAGCTGTTATGGATGCAATTGTTGCCCAAAGGACATGCAGATGACTGAATTAGTATTTACATAAATATAAAAGTGTATATAGTACAGTAGTGAAATAAATATTAATATCGGTAATTTTCGGAGTAGTGAAGCTTTGGAGATATAATAATGTATTTAATGCATGTGTACTGGAGCAGTGAGACTGATACACCGTGAAATGTGATAACAATTCAGTAACAGGAGTCTCCAAACAATGCAGACGTGAAAAAGAGTGAGGAGTTTGAGGAGAATTATTGACAGTCGAACTCAGTCGAAAGAGCGACTAGTGTGTACTGATAGCTTTCTTTCTTTCTTTCTTTCTTTCTTTCTTTCTTTCTTTCACATGTATTTCATGCTAAATCTCTGTGTTAAGTCTACAGATTGTTCACGTAGTTCAGCGCCAGAAATACTACCATCTGTGTGCAGAAGGGGAAAAAAAATCGGGTGTCAAGGTCATTGTGTTATATCTTGGTCCAGGAACATAAAAACTGGAGTCAGTTCATTACCTGAACTAATTTACAACCAAAGTTAAAAATATGACAAGAGTCGTTTCATTACAGTTCAACGCTTGTCAGTGGTCTAATTAGAGGGGAGGGGGGGGGGGGGAAGATATCTGTCAGTACTGAAAGTAAGTTTTGACATCAGGAGGAGGGTCGAATTGGTGGGGGAGAAGAGGGGAAGTGGAGTTTTTTTTTTCGGAAAGTTGTGGTTTAGCGTGTGCAGAAAGTTTAGTCTATTCTATTCGATTTGAAGAAGAAGAAGAAGAAGAAGAATAGATAGATAGATAGATAGATAGATAGATAGATAGATAGATAGATAGATAGATAGATAGATACATACATACATACATACATATATACATACATACATACATATATACATACATACATACACACATACGTACATACATACATACATACACACATACATACATACATACATACATACATACATACATACATACATACACACACATACATACATATATACATACACACATACATACATACATACATACATACATACATACATACACACATACACACACACACACTCACACACACACACAGAGGATAATCTAACTTCAAGAGCGCATTGTTGAATTGTCAGAAAAACAAACAAACAAACAAACAGAAGAACAGATATTTTACGAATGCAGTAAAATCACACCCAGTATAGCAACACTACCGAACATAATAGAAACACACACACAGAGCACAAAGGATAGACAAACGCAAAGCTATTATGCTAAATACTTGTACTAATCCTGTAACTCAGCCGGACACACAGGCACCAAGTTACTGGCTCTGCTCGCAGGGTTCAGGTACTTGGTGTGGACGTGCAGAAAAAGAGCTAGATTTAAGTTCTTAACAACACACAATAATTAGTGTATAAGTATACAACCATACACGAAGCTACTGCCGTAGAGCTGTGATATCAAAATGTATAACCTAAAAAAAAAAATGTAGGAACAGCTTTATTACTTAACGACTACAAAGTTGTGACGTTTCGGCGTGAGCCTTAATCATACAAACACATACAGGACCAAGAATTAGAGAGAGGAGATAAAGTATAGATTCTCTTGAATCCTGTGTTAAATAAATAAAATGAATAGAGCACTTAGCTGTAACTTGAAAGAATATGTAGCTTTTTCGACGCTTGCTCAGAAATGCGCCCGTTCAAAATGTGCTACGTTCAAAATGTGCTATGTTCAAAATGTGCTCATTCAAAAATGCACAGAAATGCGCATGGTGAAGCGTAGATATTGTTTAAATAGAGACTTGTGATGTATGATAGATGGATAGTAACAGAGGATGGTGAGTGGGGAAACTGTTGAAGGGGAGAGAGAGAGAGAGAGAGAGAGAGAGAGAGAGAGAGAGAAAGAGAGAGAAAAAGAGAGAGAAAAGGGAGAGAAAGAAAGAGAGAGAAAAAGAGAGAGAAAAATATAGAGAAAGAGATAGAAAAAGAGAGAGAAAGAAAGAAAGAGAGAGAAAAGAGAAAGTGAGTGAGAGAGAGAGAGAGAGAGAGAGTCCTGGAATTTATGTAACCCCTTTTCTTTGTTAAAAAATGTAAAATTCGTCTATAAATTTACTACCTTCATTACACGAATCATTATCATCTCGTGATCTCAAAAGGCCATCATTTCATTATTTCATCTCACGGGCAGTCATCTCCAACTCACATTATTTCACTAGACTTTGTAATTGTTGTTGCTTGTTGAATGGAAATAAGCCTTCAAAAAATTTCTCTATGAGATACGCGGAGGGTGTCCCATACATAACTAATTGGCTACACTAGTTAAAATATGCAAAACATTAAACACGCGTTTATTCCTGTGAAGTCTGAATCGTCTTAAATAGATAACAAATGTGAAGGCTGAATAGTCTTAAATAGATAATGCATGTGAAGTATGAATAGTCTTAAATAGATAACAAATGTGAAGGCTGAATGGTCTTAAATAGATAATACATGTGAAATATGAATAGTCTTAAATAGATAACAAATGTGAAGTTTGAATAGTCTTAAGTCTTGTCTTGTCTTGTCTTCTATCTATCTGTAACTGCGAGCTGGTGTTCTTTGCAGCCGATGCTGTAGAGATGTTGAGGCACAGCATCGTATCGGCATGGGAGCGGGTTATGGAGGCTACTTTTTCAGTCCTGGAGTACAGCTAACAAGCAGGGTGTGTGCAATGCTTCTTTAGTAGACTCCACCACCATCGGAACAATGGCGATCCCTGTCCCGTTAGCCAGGCTAGGCCTTTTTTTTGGGATACCACGGAGAGGTTTGACAGGGTCTTGATCAGTTATGGTTCGCTAACTATGACGCTGGGATATTAGCTATGGGGCGCTGATTTGCCTCATCGGACTGGCGTCTTCACCCCCTGAATAGTCTAAACAGATAACAAACCAATCTCAGATGAATTTGACTTGCTGGAAGTGGCCGATGGGAGGAAACTACATCATTCGAAGTATTTCTATAAGTTATTCCCCTTATAACAAAACGATTTCCCCCACGTCCTTTAGAACAGTAGCTACATAATGAAACATTTTATTGTAACCTCTCTCTCTCTCCTTCTCTCTCTCTCCTTCTTTCTCTCTCTCTCTTTCTCTCTCTCTCCTTCTCTCTCACTTCACTACAGCTTTGTGCTGGGACTAAGGCAATAGAAAATGTTCATGAACATAAAACCCTAGGACTCATCATTGATCAGCATTTAACTTGGAATTCGCACGTACATAACCTAACAAATTTGATTGCACAGAAAGTTTACCAATTAGCCAAAATTAAACACTTTATCGACAAAGACACAAGAAAAATATACTACATATCACACATACAAACACACTTAGATTACTGTTCCACAATCTGGGATGGATGCTCAGTCTCAAACACAAAAAGGCTCCACTCACTTCACAAGCGAGCATTAAATCTTATTTGTGACAACACCCAGTACAGACTGTAGATCAACACAAACAACTCAAAATTCTACCCCTCAAAAAGAATCATTTTTAACAAAGTTAAGTTTGTTCACAGAATTCTGTCGCACAATGCTCCGCCTTACTTGTGGTCACTGTTTACGTATAACACTAAACATAGCCAGCGTTTAAAAAACTGTCTTCTTCCTAAACCCAGGATTGATCTGTACAAGAAAAGCCTTGCATACTCTGCAGTACAGCTCTGGAACACCCTCCCCTACAATTTAAAATCCATTGGTAATACTTCATCCTTTAACTCAAACCTGTTTCATTATTTACTTGCTTGTAATTATATGCCTCCATAAAATAGCCAGTACTCTCTCAACACATGGCTCGTAAACCTCAAGTACTTTAATGACATAGTTAGAAAAGCAACTTGTTAGATATTGTTAGAAATTATTTTAATGTTTGTTAAAAAAAACATGTTAGAAGATGATTTACAATGTATTTTTTATTATATGTCTGCGTGTGTATGTGTGCGTGAGTGCTATTTTATTAGGTTAATGACTTCTTCTCTTTTACCTTGAATGTAATAGTTAAATCTTACACTCTTTTGATATGTTTTTCCTAATTTAATTTGTATTTTTTACTAATCAAGTGTATGGGAAGAATGAAAGATGGAGTGATGAAGGGCAGAATGTAAGACGGGCCTGCGTGCCCAATTCTTTACCCTTGAAAAATAAAGATTATTCATTCATTCATTCATTCATTCATTCTCCTTCTCTCTCTCTCCTTCTCTCTCTCCTTCTCTCTCTCCTTCTCTCTCCCTCTCTCTCTCCTTCTCTCCTCTCTCCTTCTCTCTCCTCTCTTTCTCTCCTCCTTCTCTCCTTCTTTCTCTCTCTCCTTCTCTCTCTCTTTCTCTCTCTCTCTCTCTCTCCTCTTCTCTCTCTCCTTCTCTCTCTCCCTCTCTCCCTCTCTCTCCTTCTCTCTCTCTCCCTCTCTCTCTCTCCTCTCTTTCCTTATCTCTCTCCTCTCTCTCCTTCTCTCTCTCTCCTTTTCTCTCTCTCCTTCTCTCTCTCTCCTTCTCTCTCTCTCTCTGTGTCTTGATCCTAGAAAGAAACTTTGAGCCCATAAAAGATAATAACAGTGGAGTATGGAGAGCTAGAAAGAACACTGAACTGAACAGTTTATTAAAATCCCAACGATTTATAAATGTCCTGAAACTGAACAGACTACGCTGATTTGGTCATGTAGATAGAATGGGAGAGAATAGACAAGCGAAAGAAAGAGAGAAGAAAGAAGAGAAAGAAAGAGAGAAAGAAAGAGAGAGAGAAAGAGAGAGAGAGAAAGAAAGAGAGAGAGAAAGGGAGAGAGAAAGAGAAAGAGAGAAAGAAAGAGAGAGAAAGAAAGAGAAAAAGAGAGAGAAAAGAGAGAGAAAGGGAGAGAGAAAAAGAAAGAGAAGAGAGAAAAAAGAAAGAGAGAGAGAAAGAATAATCTAACTTCAAGAGAGAGGGGATTCAAGAGAGAGAAAAGGGAGAGAAAGAGAGAGAAAAAAGAGAGAGAAAAGAGAGAGAAAGAAAGAGAGAGAGAGAGAGAAAGAGAGAGAAAAAGAGAGAGAAAAGGGAGAGAAAGAAAGAGAGAGAGAAAAAGAGAGAGAAAAATATAGAGAAAAGAGATAGAAAAAGAGAGAGAAAGAAAGAAAGAGAGAGAAAGAGAAAGTGAGTGAGAGAGAGAGAGAGAGAGAGAGTCCTGGAATTTATGTAACCCCTTTTCTTTGTTAAAAAATGTAAAATTCGTCTATAAATTTACTACCTTCATTACACGAATCATTATCATCTCGTGATCTCAAAAGGCCATCATTTCATTATTTCATCTCACGGGCAGTCATCTCCAACTCACATTATTTCACTAGACTTTGTAATTGTTGTTGCTTGTTGAATGGAAATAAGCCTTCAAAAAAATTTCTCTATGAGATACGCGGAGGGTGTCCCATACATAACTAATTGGCTACACTAGTTAAAATATGCAAAACATTAAACACGCGTTTATTCCTGTGAAGTCTGAATCGTCTTAAATAGATAACAAATGTGAAGGCTGAATAGTCTTAAATAGATAATGCATGTGAAGTATGAATAGTCTTAAATAGATAACAAATGTGAAGGCTGAATGGTCTTAAATAGATAATACATGTGAAATATGAATAGTCTTAAATAGATAACAAATGTGAAGTTTGAATAGTCTTAAGTCTTGTCTTGTCTTGTCTTCTATCTATCTGTAACTGCGAGCTGGTGTTCTTTGCAGCCGATGCTGTAGAGATGTTGAGGCACAGCATCGTATCGGCATGGGAGCGGGTTATGGAGGCTACTTTTTCAGTCCTGGAGTACAGCTAACAAGCAGGGTGTGTGCAATGCTTCTTTAGTAGACTCCACCACCATCGGAACAATGGCGATCCCTGTCCCGTTAGCCAGGCTAGGCCTTTTTTTTGGGATACCACGGAGAGGTTTGACAGGGTCTTGATCAGCTATGGTTCGCTAACCATGACGCTGGGATATTAGCTATGGGGCGCTGATTTGCCTCATCGGACTGGCGTCTTCACCCCCTGAATAGTCTAAACAGATAACAAACCAATCTCAGATGAATTTGACTTGCTGGAAGTGGCCGATGGGAGGAAACTACATCATTCGAAGTATTTCTATAAGTTATTCCCCTTATAACAAAACGATTTCCCCCACGTCCTTTAGAACAGTAGCTACATAATGAAACATTTTATTGTAACCTCTCTCTCTCTCCTTCTCTCTCTCTCCTTCTTTCTCTCTCTCTCTTCTCTCTCTCTCTCTTCTCTCTCACTTCACTACAGCTTTGTGCTGGGACTAAGGCAATAGAAAATGTTCATGAACATAAAACCCTAGGACTCATCATTGATCAGCATTTAACTTGGAATTCGCACGTACATAACCTAACAAATTTGATTGCACAGAAAGTTTACCAATTAGCCAAAATTAAACACTTTATCGACAAAGACACAAGAAAAATATACTACATATCACACTACAACACACTTAGATTACTGTTCCACAATCTGGGGGATGCTCAGTCTCAAACACAAAAAGGCTCCACTCACTTCACAAGCGAGCATTAATCTTATTTGTGACAAACACCCAGTACAGACTGTAGATCAACACAAACAACTCAAAATTCTACCCCTCAAAAATAGAATCATTTTTAACAAAGTTAAGTTTGTTCACAGAATTCTGTCGCACAATGCTCCGCCTTACTTGTGGTCACTGTTTACGTATAACACTAAACATAGCCAGCGTTTAAAAAACTGTCTTCTTCCTAAACCCAGGATTGATCTGTACAAGAAAAGCCTTGCATACTCTGCAGTACAGCTCTGGAACACCCTCCCCTACAATTTAAAATCCATTGGTAATACTTCATCCTTTAACTCAAACCTGTTTCATTATTTACTTGCTTGTAATTATATGCCTCCATAAAATAGCCAGTACTCTCTCAACACATGGCTCGTAAACCATCAAGTACTTTAATGACATAGTTAGAAAAGCAACTTGTTAGATATTGTTAGAAATTATTTTAATGTTTGTTAAAAAAAACATGTTAGAAGATGATTTACAATGTATTTTATTTATGTATATGTCTGCGTGTGTATGTGTGCGTGAGTGCTATTTTATTAGGTTAATGACTTCTTCTCTTTTACCTTGAATGTAATAGTTAAATCTTACACTCTTTTGATATGTTTTTCCTAATTTAATTTGTATTTTTTACTAAATCAAGTGTATGGGAAGAATGAAAGATGGAGTGATGAAGGGCAGAATGTAAGACGGGCCTGCGTGCCCAATTCTTTACCCTTGAAAAATAAAGATTATTCATTCATTCATTCATTCATTCATTCTCCTTCTCTCTCTCTCCTTCTCTCTCTCCTTCTCTCTCTCCTTCTCTCTCCCTCTCCCCTCTCTCTCTCCTTCTCTCCTCTCTCCTTCTCTCTCTCTTCTTTCTCTCCCCTTCTCTCTCTTTTCTCTCTCTCCTTCTCTCTCTCTCTCTCTCTCTCTCTCTCTCTCTCTCTCTCACCTCTCTCTCCCCTCTCTCTCTCCTTCTCTCTCTCTCCCTCTCTCTCTCTCCTCTCTTTCCTTATCTCTCTCTCCTCTCTCTCCTTCTCTCTCTCTCCTTTTCTCCTCTCCTCTCTCTCCTCCTTCTCTCTCTCTCTCTGTGTCTTGATCCTAGAAAGAACTTTGAGCCCATAAAAGATAATAACAGTGGAGTATGGAGAGCTAGAAAGAACACTGAACTGAACAGTTTATTAAAATCCCAACGATTTATAAATGTCCTGAAACTGAACAGACTACGCTGATTTGGTCATGTAGATAGAATGGGAGAGAATAGACAAGCGAAAATTATGTATATACTAGAAATGAAGGAAAGTAGACCAAGACAGAGATGGAAAGACAACACAGAAGAGGATATAAAAGAAATTGGTGTCACCACCAACTGGAGAGTGAAGATTAGGGATAGAGAGGAATGGAGGCCAACGTTATCTGCAGCAGTGAGACTTAATGGCTCGGAAAACTGAAGAAGAAGAAGATGTGTGTATGTGTGTGTGTGTATGTGCTCGTGCGGTGAAATGTGCGATAGTTTGATGTCAAAGGAGAGAGGTTTTTCTACACGAATTTCCGCTTATTTTACGATTTAACTATGTATACATAGAATGCAGATCTTGATCCAACAGAAGGTGGAGGGATTTAACTATGTATACATAGAATGCAGATCTTGATCCAACAGAAGGTGGAGGGATTTAACTATGTATACATAGAATGCAGATCTTGATCCAACAGAAGGTGGAGGGATTTAACTATGTATACATAGAATGCAGATCTTGATCCAACAGAAGGTGGAGGGATTTAACTATGTATACATAGAATGCAGATCTTGATCCAACAGAAGGTGGAGGGATTTAACTATGTATACATAGAATGCAGATCTTGATCCACAGAAGGTGGAGGGATTTAACTATGTATGCATAGAATGTAGATCTTGATCCAACAGAAGGTGGAGGGATTTAACTATGTATGCATAGAATGTAGATCTTGATCCAACAGAAGGTGGAGGGATTTAACTATGTATACATAGAATGCAGATCTTGATCCAACAGAAGGTGGAGGGATTTAACTATGTATACATAGAATGCAGATCTTGATCCAACAGAAGGTGGAGGGATTTAACTATGTATGCATAGAATGCAGATCTTGATCCAACAGAAGGTGGAGGGATTTAACTATGTATACATAGAATGCAGATCTTGATCCAACAGAAGGTGGAGGGGTTGTGTGACCTGTAATTATCGAATGAGATCACACTGGGAAGGCTACCAACAGAATGTTACTGTTACCATAAAACAAGCCTCACAGTCTGTGTAATGTGTCCCGGATTCAGAAACTCAGATTCTGTGATTTGACACGCAAGAACGCCCGCGTGGATGAGTTCCCTAATTCTGTGTACGTTATCTCTGATAAGCAGCCCCAAGTTCTGGAAGCTGGGCTTATCTGTGCCAAGAACTTTGTTAAGAACTTGTGGGAAAGACGTTTTTCAACCACCGAGTTCGTTGGCATCCCTTCCATGTGTACAGTGTCAACAGGATGTTGCCGTGCGCCGGTGCTTATGCGCCGTAGGTCGGTATGAGAGGCGTATCTGGCAAATAACAGGAACAGTGGCACATAATTACATTGTTTTTACGTGCATACATTGGCCAGGGAATCAGTATGTGCTTGTGAACAACGTTAAGCTCGGGCTACTGAGGCACTTCTTTGGGCAAAGTTCATTAGAACTTGTAATGTTCAGGCGACAGAAGATTTTTCTCTTCAGGAAGTGATCCAAGTGATCCAGTCAGGATTATGAGCTGCAGAGAGCACCAGGAAGATTTGTCCTCCATGGTTCCAAGGACAAGCCTTAACCATGGGAAACCAGAATAATGAAAGTACTCTTTCACTGCTAAATAATCTGCGGAGTTTGTGACTAGCGGATCTCAGCCCTGGTAGATCTCAGCCCTAGTAGATCTCAGCCCTAGTAGATCTCAGCCCTAGTAGATCTCAGCCCTGGTAGATCTCAGCCCTAGTAGATCTCAGCCCTGTAGATCTCAGCCCTGGTAGATCTCAGCCCTAGTAGATCTCAGCCCTGGTAGATCTCAGCCCTGGTAGATCTCAGCCCTAGTAGATCTCAGCCCTAGTAGATCTCAGCCCTGGTAGATCTCAGCCCTGGTAGATCTCAGCCCTGGTAGATCTCAGCCCTGGTAGATCTCAGCCCTGGTAGATCTCAGCCCTGGTAGATCTCAGCCCTGGTAGATCTCAGCCCTGGTAGATCTCAGCCCTGGTAGATCTCAGCCCTGGTAGATCTCAGCCCTGGTAGATCTCAGCCCTGGTAGATCTCAGCCCTAGTAGATCTCAGCCCTGGTAGATCTCAGCCCTAGTAGATCTCAGCCCTGGTAGATCTCAGCCCTGGTAGATCTCAGCCCTAGTAGATCTCAGCCCTAGTAGATCTCAGCCCTGGTAGATCTCAGCCCTGGTAGATCTCAGCCCTGGTAGATCTCAGCCCTGGTAGATCTCAGCCCTAGTAGATCTCAGCCCTAGTAGATCTCAGCCCTGGTAGATCTCAGCCCTGGTAGATCTCAGCCCTAGTAGATCTCAGCCCTAGTAGATCTCAGCCCTGGTAGATCTCAGCCCTGGTAGATCTCAGCCCTAGTAGATCTCAGCCCTGGTAGATCTCAGCCCTAGTAGATCTCAGCCCTGGTAGATCTCAGCCCTGGTAGATCTCAGCCCTGGTAGATCTCAGCCCTGGTAGATCTCAGCCCTGGTAGATCTCAGCCCTGGTAGATCTCAGCCCTGGTAGATCTCAGCCCTGGTAGATCTCAGCCCTGGTAGATCTCAGCCCTGGTAGATCTCAGCCCTGGTAGATCTCAGCCCTGGTAGATCTCAGCCCTGGTAGATCTCAGCCCTGGTAGATCTCAGCCCTGGTAGATCTCAGCCCTGGTAGATCTCAGCCCTGGTAGATCTCAGCCCTGGTAGATCTCAGCCCTGGTAGATCTCAGCCCTGGTAGATCTCAGCCCTGGTAGATCTCAGCCCTGGTAGATCTCAGCCCTGGTAGATCTCAGCCCTAGTAGATCTCAGCCCTGGTAGATCTCAGCCCTAGTAGATCGCATCCTTGGTAGATCTCAGCCCTAGTAGATCGCATCCTTGGTAGATCTCAGCCCTAGTAGATCGCATCCTTGGTAGATCTCAGCCCTAGTAGATCGCATCCTTGGTAGATCTCAGCCCTAGTAGATCGCATCCTTGGTAGATCTCAGCCCTAGTAGATCGCATCCTTGGTAGATCTCAGCCCTAGTAGATCGCATCCTTGGTAGATCTCAGTCCTGGTAGATCGCATCCCTGGTAGATCTAAACCTTGGTAGATCTCAGCCTTGATAGATATCAGCCCTGATAGATCTCAGCCCTGGTAGACCGCAGCCCTGGTAGATCTCAGCATCTGATAGATATCAGCCCTGGTAGATCTCAGCCCCTGGTAGATATCAACCCTGGTAGATCTCAGCCGCTGGTAGATATCAACCCTGGAAAATCTCAGCCCCTGATAGATATCAGCCTTGATAGATCTCAGCCCTGGTAGATCTCAGCCCCTGGTAGATATCAACCCTGGTAGATCTAATTCCCTGGTAGATCTCAGCCCTGGTAGATCTCAGCCCTGGTAGATCTCAGCCCTAGTAGATCTCATCCTTGGTAGATCTCAGCCCTGGTAGATCTCAGCCCTGGTAGATCTCATCCTTGGTAGATCTCAGCCCTGGTAGATCTCATCCTTGGTAGATCTCAGCCCTGGTAGATCTCAGCCCTGGTAGATCTCAGCCCTGGTAGATCTCAGCCCTGGTAGATCTCATCCTTGGTAGATCTCAGCCCTGGTAGATCTCAGCCCTAGTAGATCTCATCCTTGGTAGATCTCAGCCCTAGTAGATCTCAGCCCTGGTAGATCTCAGCCCTAGTAGATCTCAGCCCTGGTAGATCTCAGCCCTAGTAGATCTCAGCCCTAGTAGATCGCATCCCTGGTAGATCTAAACCTTGGTAGATCTCAACCCTGATAGATCTCAGCCCTGGTAGATCTCAGCCCTAGTAGATCTCAGCCCTAGTAGATCGCATCCCTAGTAGATCGCATCCCTGGTAGATCTAAACCTTGGTAGATCTCAGCCCTAGTAGATCTCAGCCCTGGTAGATCTCAGCCCTAGTAGATCTCAGCCCTAGTAGATCTCAGCCCTAGTAGATCGCACCCCTGGTAGATCTAAACCTTGGTAGATCTCAACCCTGATATATCTCAGCCCTGGTAGATCTCAGCCCTGATATATCTCAGCCCTGGTATATCTTAGCCCTGGTAGATCTCAGCCCTGGTAGATCTCAGCCCTGATATATCTCAGCCCTGGTATATCTTAGCCCTGGTAGATCTCAACCCTGATATATCTCAGCCCTGGTATATCTTAGCCCTGGTAGATCTCAGCCCTGATATATCTCAGCCCTGGTATATCTTAGCCCTGGTAGATCTCAACCCTGATATATCTCAGCCCTGGTATATCTTAGCCCTGGTAGATCTCAGCCCTGATATATCTCAGCCCTGGTATATCTTAGCCCTGGTAGATCTCAACCCTGATATATCTCAGCCCTGGTATATCTTAGCCCTGGTAGATCTCAGCCCTGATATATCTCAGCCCTGGTATATCTTAGCCCTGGTAGATCTCAACCCTGGTAGACCTCAGGCCTTAGTGTTAAGGATATCTTATGTAGTGTCTGTTGTTAATAAAAAACTCAGTTGAAAGCCTTTACAAAGAAATGTGGTCACGTGATAAACAAGGGACAGAAAGAAGGGTTTAAACTTTCTGAGCCTCGTGTTAAACAATAAATATATAAATAAACACATAACAAAGACAGCCCAGTAATAAGGCACCAGCAGAAATAGGATTAAGCACTCGAAGACAAGGCGATAATTCTTCACAAGAAGACTGGATGATTTTCCAAAAGAAAAGAAGCTTAAATACTTGCTGATTCTTGCAGCAGTTACCTCAACCTGCGAAGGGGAAATAAACGAAAGAATTGCATTAAACCGTGAAACCCCAAAGTTAGATTTTGGTAGTAATTTCGGTTAAAAAAATTTTTTTTTCGACTTCCGGTACAGCAATGGCGGTAGATCGCATTTGACTGGATCACGCTCTCACAGTCGACACAGCCATTGTTGTGATAATTGATATAGAGCTGTATTTCTGTTCTACAGGTTGAAAGTGTTTGCGTCCTGTTGTGGCTCTTTTGCGGTTTGATTGAATGTGATGCAAACAGAAACGCCCAAACGTGTCAAATGAGCAACAGTGTCGTCATTGCATTCAAGATGGAGGTAGATTCTGTGTGCCGAGCTACTAAGCTTAGTGCTATGGCATCACTGTGACCTGTGAACTTCGCATAGACAGGACTGATGGCTCTTAGTTATGTCTATCCTGCCAATGGTGAACTGTGATGGTCTCTGTGTGTCCTGGTTCGGCTCGGCGACTTAGCTACGAAGTTCGTGCCGAGAGCGACGCTGACTAGTTTCGCATGTAGACTGTTGTAGTTCCTAAAATGGTGTCCTCACTGGGTGACTCATCATCAAGGACTGGTGTGAAGGACTATCTATGAACATTCTGCGCGATATAAAGCAGGATACTCGGCATGATTCAATCTTCTGCTCTTCTATGTGTAGAATGTAAACTTGTTGCTCATCTCTCTGTAAATTTCCACTATTGTCCACTGGAATAAGGTTCTTTCTGTTTACAACGACAAGTGTTGACTTTATCAATTACTGTTAATATTTTATCTCATTTAATCTACGACTATTCTACGTGGTTTTGGGTGTCTTTTGTTATTCACTTCACAGGTTCATTCAGCTCCCAGGTTCATTCTCTCTCAGTGGAAATAGTAACACAGAAGCAGCAACTTTACAGTTGAAATGACTTTAATGATGCACGGGGTGACGATGAGCGATATGACAAGAACGACAAAAAGCATCAACAGTCCATGGACACAAGACTGGACATCTCCACGATATATGTTCCCGGCAGACTACTGTCGCCGTCAGAACATCCTAATACACTCTATTCTACATCTGTTTCACTAAACAACAACATTTCTAACAGACTAATCTACGTCTATCTCAGACGATACACAAAACAATCATATGATTTCTCTCTCACCTGACTTTTTTCCTGTCATACCTTAACCCTGGTAGAGCTCAACCCTGATATATCTCAGCCCTGGTATATCTTAGCCCTGGTAGAGCTCAACCCTGATATATCTCAGCCCTGGTATATCTTAGCCCTGGTAGAGCTCAACCCTGATATATCTCAGCCCTGGTATATCTTAGCCCTGGTAGAGCTCAACCCTGGTAGAGCTCAGGCCTTAGTGTTAAGGATATCTTATGTAGTGTCTGTTGTTAATAAAAAAACTCAGTTGAAAGCCTTTACAAAGAAATATGGTCACGTGATAAACAAGGGACAGAAAGAAGGGTTTAAACTTTCTGAGCCTCATATTAAACAATAAATATATAAATAAATACATAACAAAGACAGCCCAGTAATAAGGCACCAGCTGAAATAGGATTAAACACTCGAAGACAAGGCGATAATTCTTCACAAGAAGACTAGATGATTTTCCAAAAGAAAAGAAGCTTAAATACTTGCTGATTCTTGCAGCAGTTACCTCAACCTGCGAAGGGGAAATAAACGAAAGAATTGCATTAAACCGTGAAACCCCAAAGTTAGATTTTGGTAGTAATTTCAGTTAAAACATTTTTTTTTCGACTTCCGGTACAGCAATGGCGGTAGATCGCATTTGACTGGATCACGCTCTCACAGTCGACACAGCCATTGTTGTGATAATTGATATAGAGCTGTATTTCTGTTCTACCGGTTGAAAGTGTTTGCGTCCTGTTGTGGCTCTTTTGCGGTTTGATTGAGTGTGATGCAAACAGAAACGCCCAAACGTGTCAAATGAGCAACAGTGTCGTCATTGCTTTCAAGATGGAGGTAGATTCTGTGTGCCGAGCTACTAAGCTTAGTGCTATGGCATCACTGTGACCTGTGAACTTCGCATAGACAGGACTGATGGCTCTTAGTTATGTCTATCCTGCCAATGGTGAACTGTGATGGTCTCTGTGTGTCCTGGTTCGGCTCGGCGACTTAGCTACGAAGTTCGTGCCGAGAGCGACGCTGACTAGTTTCGCATGTAGACTGTTGTAGTTCCTAAAATGGTGTCCTCACTGGGTGACTCATCATCAAGGACTGGTGTGAAGGACTATCTATGAACATTCTGCGCGATATAAAGCAGGATACTCGGCATGATTCAATCTTCTGCTCTTCTATGTGTAGAATGTAAACTTGTTGCTCATCTCTCTGTAAATTTCCACTATTGTCCACTGGAATAAGGTTCTTTCTGTTTACAACGACAAGTGTTGACTTTATCAATTACTGTTAATATTTTATCTCATTTAATCTACGACTATTCTACGTGGTTTTGGGTGTCTTTTGTCTGTAAATTTCCACTATTGTCCACTGGAATAAGGTTCTTTCTGTTTACAACGACAAGTGTTGACTTTATCAATTACTGTTAATATTTTATCTCATTTAATCTACGACTATTCTACGTGGTTTTGGGTGTCTTTTGTTATTCACTTCACAGGTTCATTCAGCTCCCAGGTTCATTCTCTCTCAGTGGAAATAGTAACACAGAAGCAGCAACTTTACAGTTGAAATGACTTTAATGATGCACGGGGTGACGATGAGCGATATGACAAGAACGACAAAAAGCATCAACAGTCCATGGACACAAGACTGGACATCTCCACGATATATGTTCCCGGCAGACTACTGTCGCCGTCAGAACATCCTAATACACTCTATTCTACATCTGTTTCACTAAACAACAACGTTTCTAACAGACTAATCTACGTCTATCTCAGACGATACACAAAACAATCATATGATTTCTCTCTCACCTGACTTTTTTCCTGTCATACCTTAACCGTGATCCTCGTGCAACCCGAGACAAAGCAGATGGACTCTACTCACAAACAGCTGATTACTTTAGAAGATAACTCATTTTATACAAATGTTCCAATTCTCAGATGAGTTATCTATCTTACATCCTAACATTCAGTATACTGCTATAGATACTCACTGGTACAGAGGTAGAGCGGTTATGTATCTCGTTCGCGATAATACCAATTGCCTCATACTGAATACTGAATTTTTGTTTTTGTAAAGTTTCATAAAATATAGCAACTTGTCCTAAATTTAAGTTAACATACGGGCCATTTTACGGTCGTGAGAAATCCGCACTTTCCAATATCACATAATTTGGGCATTTTTAAAAATGCCCAAGATTTTTTGTTTTGTTTTGGTAGAAGATGTGTTTAGACCCCAGTATTTCAGATGCTGATAATGTTTTTCGCCCTGAAACTGTTGTATATAACCCCATCAGCACTAATGAGAGTAATTCTTGTTCTGGCATTTTTTAAAATAGAAGACTACATTTATACGTGGCTTTTAATCTTTTTACTAGTAGAAAGTGTGAAAAGAAGGCAGGTACATGTGATAAGCTGTCTGATTAACTTGGCCTTTTTTCCCACAGTAGATACTTGATAAAATAACAGCTGGCGCACAATTATATAAAGCTCACAAGGTACCAACCGTGATAGTAACAAAGTATGGTAGAAACAGTACATTACCCTAAAAGTCTGTACCTGGAAACTGATAACAGCCAAAGATAACATTTTTGACAGCTGAAAGTAGAATATGAACTTTCAGTCGTTGTAAAGTCACCAGCAGTTGAAATACAGTACATGTAACTTGAACATTGTTCATGGGACATCAGCACTGTTCCCTGTAATGTTTTAGCATTATATGGGTTCCTTCCCTTAGAAGCACCTGTAGGGTCATGCAAATGGCAGTAAACAGTCAATGGTAGAAATTTCCGGTTCGCATCGACATGAAACTAGGCGAAACAGCAACAAGCTCATCAGATTATCAGAGAAGTACCATCTCCGTTCCCCCTCCTGCTCCCTCAGGCAAGCGCTTCGAACCTTTAAACTCCTGATGTTCTAAAGGTTGTGGAGAGTGGGTGCTTGTTCGACATGACACACAGAATTCTCAGAGTTTTGTGGATTATCTTCTGTAGCAGAGGCTAAGGAAGGTCAAGGAGGCAAAGAATTTAATGAAAACTAGACGAGAGTAGCTGGGCGGTTAACTTTATGATGAGGTCGGTAGTTCGAGTCAAGGCAGATTAGCTTCAGGGCACTCAGCCGTAGAACTGCGTACCTGCTTCACTGGAGCTGGGGAAGGAAAGGCAGCAAGGCATGACTGGGTGCACACCACCCGCCAGTGTATTGTGCCACCAGGTCGAGGAGAGTGTGGGCACTAGCATTATATTTTCAAACAAAAGACAATGACAGGGAATATTCGGCGGGAATGTTTTCTGAGCTAAATATGGACGGGAGTGGAGCCTCGCAAACAGCACAGCAGGGGAGACAAAGAAGAGAACATGTGTGTGTGTGAGAGAGAGAGAGAGAGAGTTTGATGGGCAATGTGATTCTAAAATGCGCAGAAAGCCAGCACAGGGATTATGGGAAACATCAAAGGAAAATATTCTCTCTCCTGGAGAGGCAGATGCCCTGAAGAACGAAACATTCACACCCGGACACTTAAGTACAACGAAACATTCACACTTGGCAACTAAAGATGTAATATATCACATAAGGTCATGATTCTACGAAGATAATTGTAGGATGATAGGAAAAAGTGAAAAGAGAAGGGGAAAAATGTACAGAAAAAAATATTTGAAAAAAATTTCATTGTGCTATAAAGTGCTTGTGTCTTTTGTCTTCAGTTTGGCTCTCATTTCCCTCTAACAAAACAAACGCATTAAAAAGATTTAATCTTGATATACCAGTTATCCACAGCTCTTCTAATTTTCATACACCAGTTCTTCACAGCTCTTTTAATCTCCATACACCAGTTATTCACAGCTCTTTTAATCTCCATACACCAGTTATTCACATCTCTTTTAATCTTCATACACCAGTTCTTCAAAGCTCTTTTAATCTTCGTACACTAGTTCTTCACATCTCTTTTAATCTTCATACACCAGTTCTTCACAGCTCTTTTAATCTTCATACACCAGTTCTTCACAGCTCTTTTAATCTTTGTACACTAGTTCTTTACAGTTCTTTTAATCTTCATATACCAGTTCTTCACACCTCTTTTAATCTTCATACACCAGTTCTTCACAGCTCTAAATGGGTGGCAGAAGAGTCTGTCACGAATGATGTACAGATCGCTGTTTTGCTCTACCACGTGAGCTCCTCTGCAGACGTTTGCCAAACATTTTTCTTTGTTTTTTTTAATGCAGTTTACAATGCCATCCGTTTCTGCAGCCATCTTAATATTTTTTTTCTGCTAAATTTTAATATCACGGAAGATATTAGTAGATCACAGTACCACAGAGTGTGTTACTTTGTCTTGTAACCCGGTGTTGGTTCTTTTATAAAATTAGTAAAAAGGTGTTTTGGTTTTTTAAAATTCATGTCTTGAATATTTTGTCCATGTTCTCTGAGTAGTCTAAGAGAGCACTAGCGACATTTTGTGTCCGTCTTTAGTACAAGGAGGGCATCAAAAAAGCCAGACTGTTAATTTTTACTCTGTTCTTTCTGTTTTGTTTTTGTTTTTAAATTGGAAGAGCTGGAGAGTTTTGAATATCTTGGATCATTACTAACTAATAATGGAGATACAATGGGGAAATTAAAAGGAGGACGTCTATCGCTCTTCTGAAAGTAAAACAACTAAAGACGCTGTGGAGAGGAACAGACAAAACCACAAAAATAAGATTTTTAAGGGCATGCATCTTTCCCATCACAACATATGCCTGTGAGACCTGGACATTTAACAAAACAGCCGAGAAACACATAAATCCTTTAATGTAAATGCTACAGAAGAGTTCTTCAAATATCATGGAGAGGAGAGAGAGAGAGAGAGAGAGAGAGAGAGAGAAACACACACACACACATATATATATATATACTATATACATACTACAAGAGCTTAATATTGAAAAGGCTGGCTAGTAAAGAGGATTAAACAGGAAAAAACTTAAATATTTTGGACATATTAAACGTCAAGATAATTCAGAGAAGACCGTCTTGGAAGGATATATAATGGGAAAAAGAAAGAGAAGAAGACCAAGGCGAAGATGGCTGCAAGACATCGTTGATAATCTGCAAATGGATGCATCAGCAGCAGGCATCTTGCTTACAACCGAGAGGCCTACAGGAGAGCTGTTAGGGAGGCAAAGTTCCGCAAGGGACATGCAAATGACTGACTGACTAATCTTCGTGTTTTTATCTATGTTTTTTCGTATGTGGTGCTTGAAAAAAAAAAGCATTTGACGAAATATTACATTGTTGTATGTGTAAACTAGGAAAAATATAGGAACAGCTTTAATACTTAACGATTACAAAGTTGTGACGTTTCGACACTAATTATTGTGTGTTACACGGATGTATATTCTTCATTTATATGTACTTATCTTACTTTCTATCCCTCTCATTTCTGCCGACTTTCCCCACTCTTTATATGTATATATATAAGATATATATAATTATTTGATAAAATTGAACCATACACCCTTGCGACCTTTATGTAGGAGTGTACAACTCTTTAACGTATTTTGGACAAAATAAACCAGCAAAGTAGGCTTGGTTGTAAGGTTTATGTTAGAAGAGAGCATGATGTTCTGTGGGGCTGTTGCAGCGGGACAAGACTGAATTTAATTCTCTCGGCAAAGCTCCAGACATACCTACCTTGCCACTTCAGTGCGAACAGAATAACAATGAATGAAAATATAAACGGATGAATGCACCCATGTAATACACACTTACATAAATTCTTACATGTACCGCGGGGGGGGGGGGGGGGGGTGGATGGAAAGGAAGACGCTGTCTGATTAGGCAATCGGTGACCCATAGTTGATACCCTGGCGTCAAGGTTAACGAACCATAGCTGACCATGACCCTATGCTATCCCTCCGTTGGTGCTCCCAGTAACAGGTATAATCTGGCTAACGGGGCATTGATCGCTATTGTCCCAGTGATGGAGTCTCTTAAAAAGTATTGCACACCCACCCGCTTTTTAGCTGCATTTCGGGACTGAAAAAAATAGCTGCTATAATCCGCTCCCACACCGATAGGATCCTGTGCCCCAACACCTTCACAGCATCGGCTGCAAAGATCACCAGCTCGCAGTTTCAGGGAGGTAGAAGACAAGACAAGACATACACACGTAGAGAGATACACACACACACATAGCAAACTTGATCGCCTGATAGCTGGTACTGTATCCGGCTTGAGCTGATTACATTGGACAGATCCTTACAATAACCGTTATTAAACCAAAATAAATCATGTCCCTTCTTTATCCCGTTTCTCATTCTTAAAAAAAAATATTCACTTATTCAAACTTAAACTTTAAGGGACATTAGAATATACATTCAATCACAATTCAAAGAGACTCTATGAATACAGCATATACTGATACATGCATTAAAAAAAATGAACAGTCGCTGTTGATATTAGCAAACATTTGGCCCCGTCTTGTGGCCAACCAAAACCACAGACGATAAACACGTTCAGGATCAAAGACCCATTTCACCACATGCACTTTCTAGTCTGTTGTCCGTTAATACCGCAGAACTAAGACTAGAATGAACAACCCCCCCCCCCCCACACCAAAATCTGGATATTATGTGGTAGATCACGATCAAATAATTGAGTGTTTATAGCCTCGTACCTTCCTTAGATTCTGTGCTGCATATTTGAAATACCTGTTCACAAGGTTTACACCTCTGTCGCAGGTGGCTAAACCAATAACGGGAGAAGAATCGACGTTTCCGTCCTTCTTTGTTTACAAACAAGAGCCCACGCGTCGTCAAGGATGAGGCTATAAGCGGCAACGAGTGTTTGAATCTGCTCCACTAGGGCCTTTATAAATACCTGCAGGTTTATTTTTAGTATCTCAAGATTGACATCAAGCGGGCCCCCTGTTTCTCGTGTAGAATATATAGGCACGTAATGAACTTAAGTGGACCTGGCGCTCAGATTGGTTCCTCCTGGTGCATACCTGCGAACATACAGAAACATAAGGTAGAGCAGGGATGAAAAGTAGACGTAAATGTGTGTATATCAATACCCGAAGCAGTGCCAGTGGGTATATAAATATATATATATATATATATATATATATATATATATGTATATATATGAAATTGAGTCCTGCTTTACAAGGAAGTAAGACAGTGTGCACGTGTTATCATCATTATCATCATCACGCGAGCCGCGTCCGTCTCAACGCAGGAGACCATGTCTCTTCGCAGATTTGAGTTTTTCAAAGTACTTTCATAAATTTTAATTTTTTACCGTGCCATTCTGCTGAAACAAATATTGCATTGTCTCTCACCCATTTTACGTATCTCATCCCGTTTATTATTATTTTTTTGCTGTTATGACATTTTCAAGTTCTTCTTCCAGTATCATTACATATTCAATGAATGTAGACTGTTAGTTTTATTATAACGAATTCCCCTTTCTTACTGCCTTTTGGCACTCCTCATTATGATATATAACAGTTCAAAGGATTCTTATCTTTTTGTTCTCAGAAACATATGTATTGCCCTGGGCCATCTTGAGGTATAGGCTTGTGGCCAGACACACATCTGTTAACAGATATAAGTATATGTAGTCTTTTACACTTTGACCGTTTGTCCGTGCTTTTACTCGAACCTCTCTGTAGTGAAGGAAAAAAACAGCCATAAAATGACCATGCTTACAAAGTTTCAGTCTTCTCTAAATGGCCGCTATCAAACAGCACATGGCGTAGTTCACACCATAGTTTGCACATGCGCGTCAACTTAGAAGTCATGTGTCATGCGCAAAGCTCTGTTTATATATCCAATGCAGGAAAAATTATTCTGAAACGAGAAAACCTTCCAGACAAATATCGTAATAGAAGAATTTCAACAAAACACTCGGACAGGACGGGCAACCATCTCTCACCCGGCGGGGGTATGCTGATATCCAAACCACGTCGAGGTTTTTCGGTGAGAAAGTCCAACTCTAGGTTGGATGGGCAACCACCTCTCACCCGGCGGGGATATGCTGATATCCAAAACACGTCAAGGTTTTCCGGTGAGGAAGTCCAACTCTAAACTGGTGCAACGAAAACCACGGTGTCACGTAATCCCGCTTCTGCGACCCGCCAAGAATTCAGGCCCAAGCCCCGCGATACTTTGAACCTCTTGTGATCCTCTCGGGGATCTCTTGTGGGCCTCCCGGGGACTACGGGGGGACCACGAGACACATCGAGGACCACAGGAGTAAATTCAGCAGGATCACAGGGCGATCTTGGTGGTAGAGGCGAACGAAGAAGAAGAAACAAAACACGCAAGGTTTTCAGCTAAAACTATCCCAGCGACAAGTATTACGTACTTGAAGATTTTCCATATTTACATATCTATGTTTATTATTATCATTATTACTACACTTTACGTATACATTTGAATGTTTTATATATCTTTTATTGGTTTTCATGGAAATGCTTACAGTATCGTTCTCTAATATCCTCCAGATACATAGCTCTATGGGGGGCTCCTACCATACGCTCTATATACAGATAAATACGTAATACAGACACGCACTCACTACGGGAGGTAAATATATTTGCGAGCGAAATGCACAAAATAAATCTAGACTCCGAGCTGTGTGCGAGAACACATACATGGGGGTACATAAACAAAACAGAAGAAAAAAAAACCGTGTAGAAGAACGTTTACCTATGAAAGGGCAGCGAATATGTGGGCAGACGTTTGAAACAGAACATGTAAAAATATGTCCGGCTAAACAAATACTAACGTGAGCTGCTAAAGCACGATATTAACCGTGCAAATAGACACAGCGTTATCTGTGTAAGTTTACACCTCAACGGAGCAGACAAAATAGACACGAGAAAAATAGAGAGCTAAGCGGGGGCCGGTTAAATCCATTTCTTCGCATCAAACAGAACAAAAACTAGCCCAAGAAGAAGCTCTGTTGTGCTACTGAAACTGTAACATGGTATGGCTGAAGCAGAATTATTAAACATGTAAATGAATATTGAAAAGATCTGATTGATTGATTGATTGATCTTTAATTCCAAAGGGTTAAGAATTGAACAACGCAGGCCTGTCTAACATTCTGCCCCGTATCATACAACTTCCGCTCTGTTCCAGACATTCTACAAATATGCTGCTCATATAACCAACATAACTAACATTGGAAAGCTGAGAGAAAAAAATAAAATAACATTTACGTTTCTCTCTTATCCATGCACTCGGTACAGAAAGTAACAATAATGTCAAAAAAAAACAACAAAAAACGCGTAGCTTATATAAGCTTCATTTTTTATATGTTATGACAAAAAATCTTTTCCCAGGTATCTCAAACCATACTAAAAATTGTCACCAAGATATCAGGTCCCTGATTTAGCGTGAACTTTGCTGTTCTCGTGTATAGTCAGAACGCAGTAGCTGCCCCTGCTAATCATTCATTTTTTTTACCATAAGTCATGTTGCGTTTATGGAAAAGTCATGATTTTTGTGGTGAGCACAACTCACTTCCCACGCAAATGAAACCCTATAAAAGGACGAGGTTACACAAACTAATTCAGTTAATTTTCAAGCAGACAACTATGGCGCGTCTCTCGCAAAATGTACGAAACATTGCTATTGTCAAAGTCAGGTTGACAGGCATTTAAACGTGCAGCAGAGTACCATCAGTCGACTTTGACACCATTTCCAAGCCACTGGCTCAGCTGAAGACCGGCACCGCAGTGGACGACCCAGGGTGACAACAACAGCTGATGATCGCTTTATTCTGGTTCATCACCTCAGAAATAGCTTTACAACAGCTTCTTCAAGTGCCCATTCATTGCTTGCAGAACGTCATGTGTCTGATCAAACTGTCCGGAATAGATTGCATGAAGCTGGACGGGTGGCACGACGACCTTCTTAACGAGGCGCCATCGCCAAAATCGACTTGTTTGGGCCAACCAGCATCGGCCCTAGACAACTGACAATCATTGGAGACGTGTCTGGATTAGTGACGAATCCTCCTTTTTGTTGCACCGCCATAATATGCGGAGAAGGGTCTACCGTAGGCCAAATGAACGTTTTGCCCAAAATTGCGTTGATGAAGCTCCGCCGCACGGTGGTGGAGGTGTAATGGTATGGGGAATGATCAATTTCAACGGAAGGAGTCCATTGGTGCAGATTGAAGGAAGCTTAAATGCGCAATGATACGTCAATGAAATTCTTCGACCCCATGTCCTTCCATTCTTCAACAAGACAACGCCAGACCCCATTCTGCACGGTTCACCACACAGTTCCTGATTGCCAACAACATTCTCACCCTTCCCTGGCCATCCCTGTCTCTAGACATGAGTCCGATCGAGCACTTATGGGATGAGCTGCAAAGATGTGTTTGTCGCCGAAACATTTCTCCAGCCAATCGTCGCGATCCGTGGCAGGCACTCCAGGAAGAGTGGGCAGCCATCCCACAGGCGCACATTTGACATCTGATCGCATCCATGCCCAGGAGATGCCAATCGCTGATCGATGCAAGCGGAGGCTACATACTATACTAATATGAGAACCGCTGGGACTAACAAATTCTCGTCACACAGAAGTTTGTCAACCCACTGCCTCGTCATGCTTGTCTTCTCTTTGCTCTTTTAATAATATCCAAGTTGCCAAGAAATCTGCTGTCCAGGGAATTATGTGCAAGAGTTAGTTAACTTTTCTATGGGGTTGTTTCTCAAAATGCTTTTTATCTCACTGTCAAGTGAATGTTTAAACCCTTAGATATTATTGTGTGCAATTTAAAAACTGTATTCATTCAATATAAAAAGCTGTAGAATATCAAAGTTATGGCTAAAATTTGGTCATCAGTAGTTATGCGTTTCTTCTTCTTTTGTGTAGACATTACATATATAAATGACTATCTACCAAACAAAATGTAGGTACAGTTTAGAATAAATAACTGAATTCAGCGTCCGCCTTCGAGAAAGGAATAAGGGTCATGGCCATGACAGCAAAGAATATATCTTTTCTCTTGGACCGTGACGGGTTGAGAGGAGATTCAGTTGGTGTCTTTGGGACATACGAGTGACCTCGGCCAAGTTCACGCCGTAATCCGTGTTTCTATAATTCCATCGATTCATCTTTTCGGGGTCCTCTTCTTGTTTTGTGTCCTGTAGTTCTTCGGTCGGAGACCCTCGCGGCTGGCTATATACAAGGTATGTTTCATGCTCATTAAGTGGACAGACCACTTAATTCTTTGTTTCTCTTTCTTTTGCGTGTTGTAGAGATGGTGTAGTTCTTTACCGATTGTCACATGTCGTCATTTCTTATTTTGTCATTCTTGGTGACGTTTGTTGCATTTCTTAGGCATCTTAGTATAGATTTCTCCCATATTTTGCTGTTCTCGTGTATAGTCAGAACGCAGTAGCTGCCCCTGCTAATCATTCATTTTTTTACCATAAGTCATGTTGCGTTTATGGAAAAGTCATGATTTTTGTGGTGAGCACAACTCACTTCCCACGCAAATGAAACCCTATAAAAGGACGAGGTTACACAAACTAATTCAGTTAATTTTCAAGCAGACAACTATGGCGCGTCTCTCGCAAAATGTACGAAACATTGCTATTGTCAAAGTCAGGTTGACAGGCATTTAAACGTGCAGCAGAGTACCATCAGTCGACTTTGACACCATTTCCAAGCCACTGGCTCAGCTGAAGACCGGCACCGCAGTGGACGACCCAGGGTGACAACAACAGCTGATGATCGCTTTATTCTGGTTCATCACCTCAGAAATAGCTTTACAACAGCTTCTTCAAGTGCCCATTCATTGCTTGCAGAACGTCATGTGTCTGATCAAACTGTCCGGAATAGATTGCATGAAGCTGGACGGGTGGCACGACGACCTTCTTAACGAGGCGCCATCGCCAAAATCGACTTGTTTGGGCCAACCAGCATCGGCCCTAGACAACTGACAATCATTGGAGACGTGTCTGGATTAGTGACGAATCCTCCTTTTTGTTGCACCGCCATAATATGCGGAGAAGGGTCTACCGTAGGCCAAATGAACGTTTTGCCCAAAATTGCGTTGATGAAGCTCCGCCGCACGGTGGTGGAGGTGTAATGGTATGGGGAATGATCAATTTCAACGGAAGGAGTCCATTGGTGCAGATTGAAGGAAGCTTAAATGCGCAATGATACGTCAATGAAATTCTTCGACCCCATGTCCTTCCATTCTTCAACAAGACAACGCCAGACCCCATTCTGCACGGTTCACCACACAGTTCCTGATTGCCAACAACATTCTCACCCTTCCCTGGCCATCCCTGTCTCTAGACATGAGTCCGATCGAGCACTTATGGGATGAGCTGCAAAGATGTGTTTGTCGCCGAAACATTTCTCCAGCCAATCGTCGCGATCCGTGGCAGGCACTCCAGGAAGAGTGGGCAGCCATCCCACAGGCGCACATTTGACATCTGATCGCATCCATGCCCAGGAGATGCCAATCGCTGATCGATGCAAGCGGAGGCTACATACTATACTAATATGAGAACCGCTGGGACTAACAAATTCTCGTCACACAGAAGTTTGTCAACCCACTGCCTCGTCATGCTTGTCTTCTCTTTGCTCTTTTAATAATATCCAAGTTGCCAAGAAATCTGCTGTCCAGGGAATTATGTGCAAGAGTTAGTTAACTTTTCTATGGGGTTGTTTCTCAAAATGCTTTTTATCTCACTGTCAAGTGAATGTTTAACCCTTAGATATTATTGTGTGCAATTTAAAAACTGTATTCATTCAATATAAAAAGCTGTAGAATATCAAAGTTATGGCTAAAATTTGGTCATCAGTAGTTATGCGTTTCTTCTTCTTTTGTGTAGACATTACATATATAAATGACTATCTACCAAACAAAATGTAGGTACAGTTTAGAATAAATAACTGAATTCAGCGTCCGCCTTCGAGAAAGGAATAAGGGTCATGGCCATGACAGCAAAGAATATATCTTTTCTCTTGGACCGTGACGGGTTGAGAGGAGATTCAGTTGGTGTCTTTGGGACATACGAGTGACCTCGGCCAAGTTCACGCCGTAATCCGTGTTTCTATAATTCCATCGATTCATCTTTTCGGGGTCCTCTTCTTGTTTTGTGTCCTGTAGTTCTTCGGTCGGAGACCCTCGCGGCTGGCTATATACAAGGTATGTTTCATGCTCATTAAGTGGACAGACCACTTAATTCTTTGTTTCTCTTTCTTTTGCGTGTTGTAGAGATGGTGTAGTTCTTTACCGATTGTCACATGTCGTCATTTCTTATTTTGTCATTCTTGGTGACGTTTGTTGCATTTCTTAGGCATCTTAGTATAGATTTCTCCCATATTTTGCTGTTTCTAGGTACGTGCCTATGTTTGTCGTTGCTAGCATAACGTTGGTATAAATATGCTGTTAATTAGTTGTCTCCTCGTTTCGACTGGTATCTTAGCGCGAGAAAACAGCGGGGATAGCTGGTATCTTAGGTGTGAGAAAACAGCGGGGGTAGCTGGTATCTTAGCGCGAGAAAACAGCGGGGATAGCTGATATCTTAGTGTGAGAAAACAGCGGGGGATATCTGATATCTTAGGGTGAGAAAGCAGCGGGGATAGCTGGTAACTTAGTGTGAGAAAGCAGCGAGGATAGCTGGTATCTTAGTGTGAGAAAACAGGGGGGATAGCTGGTATCTTAGCGCGAGAAAACAGCGGGGATAGCTGGTATCTTAGTGTGAGAAAACAGCGGGGATAGCTGGTATCTTAGTGTGAGAAAACAGCGGGGATAGCTGGTATCTTAGTGTGAGAAAACAGGGGGGATAGCTGGTATCTTAGTGTGAGAAAGCAGCGAGGATAGCTGGTATCTTAGTGTGAGAAAGCAGCGAGGATAGCTGGTAACTTAGTGTGAGAAAGCAGCGAGGATACCTGGTATCTTAGTGTGAGAAAGCAGTGGGGGATATCTGATATCTTAGGGTGAGAAAGCAGCGGTGATAGCTGGCATTTAATGGCATTTGCTCTTTGTATTCTAACATCAGTTTCTCTATCAAGCTTCTCATCTTCTGTAAACATACTACCAAGACATGTGAACTCTTAAGCTTGCTGGATTTCGTTGTCTTCGATGTACGAGCTAGATGTTATAAAACTGAATTCTCACGTCATACACCAGCGAGAACCCCGAGAAAAGACTGGAGGAACGGGATTAAGAGAGGTCATTTCGCTTTCGATTCAGCAGTTTCTTTCTCCCGTATAGACTTTACGTGATGTTTTATTATTCATACTCATTTAACATGATTAAAGAGACAAAGTAAATGTGTAATTTTGAAGTATATGATGTCAGGTGTAAAATGCATTAAGCTTGTTACTTATATAATCTTTAGGCAGGATTAAGGAGGTTAAGGAAAAGTATAATTTCTAAATATATATTGTCAGCTGTTGGAAGCACTAATGTAGAAGTTCTTGGTATAGAAAAGATGCATTTGTAAACTCTGACGAAGCATGCAGATCATCATCATCATCATCATGGACTTGTAAGTAATGATTATAGTTATTATTATTATTATTAATGAATATGATTATGAATATATTGTAGGCATAATAGTAACATCTAACAGCAACAGAAAAAAGTAAATAGGGAAATTAGAGAAAGGTAGAAAAACAAACTTCCATGACACTAGTATGACTGGACGCTGACACAAGTAAACATAATAGAAAAGGCGAATAGAAAAGGCAGACAAAATAAAACCCCCAACATAAAAGAGCAAGATAATGACTTAGGTAAATGACAATTGTATAGACGGAATTGACGCAGACTGACACATATTAGCGTGCTAATATTAGGATAATATTGCACGCGGTTTTTAAATAAAGGAGTGACCAGCTCGGCCAGCTGACCAATTAAATATTTAGAGGCGTGGCCTATTGGACAATTGAGTTACGACATTTAAATCTCGGGACAGTCTGAATGAAGGACAATCAGGGACGATCAGAGAAGAACAGTAGACAGAGAGGGACGATCAGAGAAGAACAGCAGACAGAGAGGGACGATCAGAGAAGAACAGCAGACAGAGAGGGACGATCAGAGAAAAACAGTAGAGCGAGAGAGAGATAAGGACAGAAGAACAGAAGAACAGCAGAAGTAGTTTTAGGAAAGATTGAAGATGTGTTTTAAGTGATTAAGAAGAACTGATACTTATGAAACTTTGTGTAAAGGAGGCAGACGAGAAATTAGTTGACCACGTGTTGCAGATCTATTAGAAAACAGAGTTTAGAATCGTCCTAGTATCACATGTAGAATATCTTGAAGATGAGAAGATTGTCGAAATGCTGCATGTAGAATATGACATAGTTTGATATTCTGAACAAATGATTATATGCTTCAATGACGAAACTTACAAAGTTTATGTCATATTACATCTTATTTCAAGTGATGTTGTCAACAATAAATCTGATACCTTAATTGTCAAAATTAAATAATGCAGCGAACGTTTCATCAGACTTGATTTGGTGAAGTGGTAATGTTTGTGAAACCTAATCTAGACAACAGTAATCAGGTTGTGCGTGAAGATAGAAGACAGTAAACTCAGCAAAGAACAACTTAATCACCTTCAATCTTCATCAATAATATGACAGTTAAGAGTTTTCTATATCATCATCATCATCATCATCATCATCATCATCATCATGTGCTGTTTGAACAAGGAATGCTGACTTGAACGGTCCTCCAACTTGTTTTGTCCATTATCTCTAAACTGCGCTTGGCGAGCTGACTCCTGCCGTATCCCTTGAAGTTTCTCAACCCACTGCCTCGTCATGCTTGTCTTCTCTTTGCTCTTTTAATAATATCTAAGTTGCCAAGAAATCTGCTGTCCAGGGAATTATGTGCAAGAGTTAGTTAACTTTTCTATAGGGTTGTTTCTCAAAATGCTTTTTATCTAAAACATCTCATTCTTTGTTGTTTATAGCAGTAGCAAAGACTTCAGATGTTATTCATTCACCGATGCACGCTGGCCGAGTTTTCAAATGCCACGTCGTGTGCTGTATATCATATGCCGCAGATCAGCTTTTTTCATTAGTGTCTGAAAATCAAATGGGTAGATTAGAGCTGTAATGTGAAACCGAATTAATCTTTTCTAACACAAAAAGTTGAAGTTAGTTTTCCCACCTTACTCTGATGTCTCACTGTTTTTCTTCTTCTTCTTTTTTTAAAATGTAGATCTTTTGATATGGTTTTTAATTGTAAAATATTTGACTCGTGCACCTGTTGCGTTTGATGTCGATACATAACCATTTGCTA
The DNA here is from genome assembly GCA_009760885.1 of Achatina immaculata. NCBI lineage: Eukaryota > Metazoa > Mollusca > Gastropoda > Stylommatophora > Achatinidae > Lissachatina > Lissachatina immaculata. The sequence goes on along the minus strand of CM019720.1, from coordinate 12,642,647 downwards.
TTTTTTGGTTGTGAAAAATATAATTTAAGTGTCTTAACACTCATGCCCTCAGACTTAAAAAATGTCCAGTCGTAGGTGTAGGAATAACAGGCAAGGGAGAAGCGCTGTGGGGGAAAAAAATGAGCTGAAAGAAGTCGATTGTGAAATGTTAATTGGTGTTTTAATATGGTCGTTCCTGAGATGCTTTAATATGATCGTGTTTTAGATTTTAAAAAAAATATGATCGTGTTTTTGGTGTTTCAAAAAGGTCGTTGATTTGGTGTTTCAGGAAAGTGGAATTTTAGATGGAACGAGGGAGCAAAAGAGCGAACAAATTTTATTTTAAAAAAAGTAAAGAACTGGGCACACAGGCCCGTCTGGCATTCTTCCTTTCATCTCTCATTCTGTCACAAATTTCATTTAGTACACTGGCATGGATAAAACGAGAAAGACTTTCATAAAACTTCATGTGGACACAGTTAATTGTTTAAAGGAACTAAGTACATGCTATGAAAATATTTCCACGTTCTAAAATAGCGAATTGCGTCACGTTAATTACATTTAACTACTTGATGGCTCAGAAATTGACAAGAAATTTGCTGCACATTTCATATGCTAAAATTTGCTAAAATTTCGAGTTTTGTTTATTTATTTTTCATTTTAAAATTACGTTGAAAAAAAGAAAGCTTCCTATATACCTTTGTCTTTCCTTTGTGACACAAATATAACGTCACCGAAACTGAACAACAAACTCAAAGAAAAAAAACGAAACAAAAATGAGTTTGTCGTTTGTGTCAGAATAATTTCTACAAAGCAGCGATTTCTTGCCTGCGATTGCTACTCTGCTGTGATTGTTTCACCTGCTTTGGAACATTTTTGCTTCCATTAAGTGACATGTCGGAAGATAATTAAGTGCCATGTGGGAAGATAATTAAGTGACATGTGGGAAGATAATTAAGTGACATTTCGCAAGATAATTAAGTGACATGTGGGAAGATAATTAAGTGATATATGGGAAGACACACTGAGCATGATATTTTGGAACTAGTAAAATAAGGAATAAATTCGATTTTGATATTGTTGGGAACGTTGCATAAAGAATAAATTGCGTAGAGAAATACTGAGCACTAAATCTATATATGTATAAAAATGGATGTATGTGTATGTTTGTGTATATACCAGCATAACTCTGGAACACCTGGAGCAATTTCAGCCAAACATGGTACACATATGACTTACACTCTGCAGAAACGTACTGTTGGGGTATGACACCGCTAGCGCCCCTAGGGATGGGGTGGGAAGAGGTTGACATAATATCCACTAAAACCATCCATTAAATAAAAAGCGATCTAATGGAGATAATCGTGAAATAGAGCGATGCTGGTCTAAGAAAAGCATTTGTAGCCTCCCTTAGCTCTTTTTTTGTTGCTCTATACTAACAACCTGCTAACAATTTTATTAGAAAAACAATATACAACTATACAAGCGGGCCCGCATGTTGAATTGAGAACAGCTTTTCCTGTTTAAACTAAAACATGTCATACTGCAAATCAGACTGCCTTTGTGATCCTTTTAAATATGACAACCATCCACTTTATAAAATTGACCCCCTTGGTCATTTGAGGTAAAACCCAGCAGTACAAAAAGAGGTCCCCGTTCAATACAGATTTCAGTGCCGTAACAATGCCTCAAAGGAAACCTAAGGCCAGCCAAGTGCAATCAAAGGCTAAAAAAATTAAACAACAGCGTGGAAAGAAACTCACAAGGAGAGGAATAGAAGACTTGCAACGCTGTGCGAGAGAGCTGCTAGAGTATCAGAGACAGTACAGCAGCGCGAGGCCTGACTACAGGATAAGATAGATGGAGCTAATATATCTAGAGCTTCAGAGACTGTACAACAACGAGAGGTCCGACTACAGGATAAGACAGATGGAGTTACTACATCTAGAGCTTCAGAGACTGTACAACAACGAGAGGTCCGACTACAGGATACGACAAATGGAGCTACTACGTCTAGAGCTTCAGAAACAGTGCAACAGCGTGAGGCCCGATTAAAGGAAATCAGACATAAAGCCAAATGATCACGGACTGCTCAACATTGTAGCTTAAGATTGGAAGGATTCCACTATGATCCACATAAAGACTACTCGCCATGCAAGTGTTACATTGGAAAAATGGAAATGGTTTGTAGTTACTGTCAAGCCGAAAGGTTTACATCAGAGTCTCCTGGTATTTGCTGCAAAAATGGGAAAGCGAAACTTCGCCAGCTGGAACCACCATCACAAGAACCTTTGACTTAAACATCAGGAGACACGTCAGAGTCAAAGCATTTTCTGAGTAACACCAGAAAATACAACTCATACTTCTAAAATGGCATCGTTAGGCGCCACATCAGTTGTTGAGCATCCCGGATTTCCATCGACATTCACGGTGCAAGGGTAGATTTACCATACGGCAGGATCGTTGCTTCCTCTACCAAATCAACCACCAAGGTTTCTACAACTATATTTTGTTGGAGACGAACATATGGAAACTGACCAGAAGTGCGCCTACATCTCAGTAACAAGACGTCAAGACTGTGTTAAACTTACAAAGAGTGTTGATCTTATTAAAACGTTTAAAGCACCATTGGAACGTATGCCAACGGATGAATATAAAGTAATCATACGAGCAGACCGAAGATCAGCAGGCGAACACGAGCTTGTCAATGCTACTCAGGTAGATGAAGTCGCGGTGGTTATATCAGGCGATGAGGTTGATCAACGGGATATCGTACTTGAACGACGATGCAAATCATTGCAGCGCATTTCAGAAACACATCGATCTTATGATGGTCTACAGTACCCAGTGATTTTAATATGAGGCAGGTCAACCCAACAACAGGTAGAACAACCAGCAAGAAAGTTTCAGCCATGGATTACTATGCATACAGACTAATGGTTGGAGATACTGAACAGAACCACTTAATAAACTGCAGAAAATTGTTTCATCAATTCATCGTTGATATGTATGCAAAAATCGAGAGTGAGCGTCTTCTATTACACAGTGCACTAACCACTTGGCCACTCTGACGACCATATAAAAGAAAAGACTTTCTTAACTTCAGTTAAAAAACTCCTCGCATCAGCCTCGGCCTGTCACATAGCCTTGATTACACATGCCAGACAGGTATCCTGACTCCAGGGCATACATCCTGCTGCTCTGCCCCCTCTGCCAAGAAGCCCAAACTCAGCTCTGGCCGCAGGGAGCCACACACTGAAAGACAAACTTTGGGGGGCAAAGAAAGACCTCCAAAGGACAAAAGACTGCACAGCTTATCCAGGAAATAAATAAATACGTCTGAGGCCAGAAGGAGAAAGAGGAGGAGGAAGAGAAGAAGAAGAAGAAGGAGGATGAGGAGGGAAACTGAAATTAATACCAAGTATTCCACCAGTGGCGGACTACCCATCACACTTTTTTATAAATAAGAAGCTACGAGGCTTTGGTACGGTAAAGTAAGAGAACACAGTTTTGTAGGATTAGACCTGGGAAAAATCGTAGACAAAGCACTTTAGTGAGACGCGAGATAAAGAAAAATCATAAGAGAATTACCTGGGATTCGAACACGGACTCCGATAGGACGAGCAGCGTATGTTTGTCTAAAAAAATATTGGTACCTCCTAGAGAGACTGAATCTAAGCTACGGAATTTCTGTGTCACGACCTCGTTTCTTTCCGGGTGTCACGATCCCTCATGTCTACTGAGCAGTTACTAAAGACTATGTCAATAAAACACCTTTCTTGGGGGGGGGGGGGTGCTAATAGCGCAGTCAGTTAGTACGCTGTTCTCTCGTGGCTAGACGGCTGCTCGTCCTGCCGGAGTCCGTGGTTCGAATCCCAGGTAATTCTCTTGTGATTTTTCTTTCTCTCACGTCTCACTAAAGTGTTTTGTCTACGATTTTTTCGAGGTTTAATCCTACAAAATTATATTCTCTTACTTTACCCATCATACTGATCAGACTTAAGTCAAGGAGCCAAAATGGCACAGGACCAGGGGCGGTGGAAAAAGGAAGAAAAATATCAGACTCTCCAAAGAAAGACTGTTGTTTCATTTGACAATAAGACTTCCATCGCTGCACACACAACATGGCTTTTCACTCTTTAGTTCTCAGACTTCTGGAAGTCGTGACCCAGAGGGAGACTCATTCCCTACTTAGAGCATTCAGTCCGAAATCCTTGCCTGAGAGGGGGAGGGGAGGTACTTCTCTGATAATGTGAGGAGTTGTGTGGCTGTTTTGCTCACTCCAAGAGTTTCTTGTCTGTCAGTTGTGTTCTGTCAGTTGTGTTCTGTCAGTTGTGTTCTGTCAGTTGTGCTCTGTCAGTTATGTTCTGTCAGTTGTGTTCTGTCAGTTATGTTCTGTCCGTGTAATAGAAAGCTACAGAGTAAAAGCGGAGATCGCAGCTAGAGGAGGGCCACTCTATTCACCAGGAGACGGGGGAGTATATGTTACAGGGATCTAAGGGCCCTTACAAAGGGGTTTGTGTAGTGGGGTACTAGGGGCTTATGTAGTGGTTTTATCCATCACTTTATTCCATCAAATAGTTTAAACTGTATTGATCTATACTGCTATGCTACATTAGAAATAGTTTCTATTATAATTATAGTTCATGATATATATGAAAAAAGTGAGGATGAAGCAGTTTTATCCCACGGATACCACTCATTCCGACGGATCTACCTTTTAAGAGATTGCAATTTCCAGTGAAACTTGCGTTCTCGATCACGATTAACAAGTCATAGGTTCGGTCTACACATTATAGAGTAAAGTCTTTTACATATTCACTATAATATTAATTTAACTCAAAAACTTGATTATAAACAACATTTTTAGTTTCATCTCCAGGAGCAAGAATAAATAATCTCTTGGGTGAACCTTCAGCAAGCAACATAAAGTTGTCCGTGGGAGAAACATGGCGATCTCAAATCCACTCCGCATTATTAGTCATTAATAAATTCCCGAGCAACGCCGGGTAATCAGCTAGTAAAAAATAATTTGCTAGTGAAATTTTGGAGCACTAAATCAAGAATAAACTGCGTAGATAAATTTTGGAGCACTAAATCAAGAATAAATTGCTAGCGAAATGTTGGAGCACTAAATCAAAAATAAATTGCGTAGAGAAATTTTGGAGCACTAAACCAAGAATAAATTGCGTAGAAAAATTTTGGAGCATTAAACAAAGAATAAATTGCACAGAGAAATGTTGGAGCACTAAATCAAGAATAAATTGCGTAGAGAAATGTTGGGGCACTAAATCAAGAATAAATTGCCTATGGAAGTTAAAACGAAGTCTCATGTGTCATATTTTGACTCTTTCTTTGTGACAAGGGGGAAAATTCACCAGTTCATTTTAGACATTAACTGCCGCGTTAAGGGATGGTTTCGATTTTATCGATTTGAGCATATTCTCATATCTTCAGTGAAGCAGTCATTTAAAGCCTTAAAAACATTTTATATCTGTGGAATACATTCTCAGAGTTTAAATTTTCTGCAATTATAAACACGTTCTTGCCTAAGGAAAACAGAAGAACAGCTCCTTCTTCAACATTTTGAAAATAAAATATTATCTACCATTTCCGGAGGGACTGTCACTAAAAAAAAAAAAAAATCTTGGCATACTCTAATGTAGTGTTTCCAACGTACGCCCCACAGGATGGGGGAGGGGGCAATCTGAATATTTTGGGAGACAATTAGAATATATATATATATATACACACATATGAAGTTAGAATTAGAATTGCAAACGCAGCGTCGATCTTAAAGAATCGTGAGAACATATGGCATTCAAAAGTTATAAGCACAAAAACCAAGTTAAGACTATTCAATTCAAATGTAAAATCCACCCTCATTTATGCGCGCGAAAGCTGGAAAACAACTAAAAAATATAGACAAGAAATTAGACTCTTTTGAAAACAAATGCCTAAGGAAAATATTCGGCATCAAGTGAAACGAATTCAAGAACAATGCAGAGATAAGACAGGTGACTGAACAACAACCATTCTCGTGGGTGATCAGGAAAAGGAGATGGACATATGTTGGCCACGTGATGAGAAGAAACGATCAGAGAATCCCAAAACAAGCTGTCAAGTGAAACCCAACAGGCCAAAGAAAAAGAGGCAGACCGCGTGAAACTCTAAAGAGGACATTGTTAAGAGAGTCCAAATTAACAGGCATAAAATCCCTTGACGAGGTTGAAAGACTCGACGAAAACAGGAAAAACTGGCGAACTACTTTGTGAGTCCTATGTGATGTTTAACGGCACGGGAAGGATATAAGATATAAGATAAGATGTATATATATATATATATTTTTTTTTTTCAGAACTTGATTGGCTGCTATGCTGCCGAGGAAGAGGCATCACGATCTATGAGGCGTTGATGTGAGGGATGATACCAAAAAGAAAAAGGGTTGAGAAACACTGCTTTTAATGATAGGTCCTGGGTGCTGGGAGCATCTGCTGGAAAACTTTGTCTGCAGAAAACTACCTAGGGGGAAGTAACTTTACGCCGGAAGTTGAAACCTGAAACGAACTGTAAGAGAGTATATATACATATATATATTTGACAACATGAGAGGATCTGACAGGAAGATGAATGTAACGTAGTGTCGTGTATACACAGAGAACAACTAAACATACACAATCCGCGGCCAGAGACTTCGTACATAAAAGGTTAATAATAAAAATGGTAGAAAAGAGTGTTACGCTGAGACTGGTCGCGCTCGTGATTGAAAAATAATTAGAAAACTAGAATTAGAAAACTAGAATTAGAAAACTAGAATTAAAAAAACTAGAATTAGAAAACTAGAATTAGAAAACTAGAATTAGAAAACTAGAAGATTAAAAAGAGATTATTACTGTCATAATATAGAATGTTAAAGCAAATAAGAAAGAGTGTTATTAGCCAACACGAGCAATTAGATACCATTTTTTTCACTCGGAAGTACATTCATAGTGGAAATAGTAATCAGTGGAGATACCACTTGAAGCGCTTTTTAAAAAAGGGACCTTGGAAGATCCAGTAGAAGCACCTTCTAAAGTACCTTGGAAGATTCAATTGTTTCAACAGCTGCACAAAATCACTGTCCGCCCGAGGGGTACAGAAACGGTACTCAGGACTGAATGTGACATTCGTAAGCAATCTATAGATGATTGGTTGCGCCAGGCTTAGCAAACTATGCCTGACCTTGACACTATTCTATCTCCGAAGTGGTGCCCTTATACATAATCTAATGAGAAAGTAAACCTGGATACAAATAAGCCAATCGAATACGGATATGAAAGACCGAAGTACGCAGTTATTGCAGCCTAGGTGTAAACTGTGGCACATCACAATCACATTGGTCGTCTTAAGAATAGCAGGAAGAAGAGGATCAGGAGAGGTTAAAAAAATCTGTCAGAGATTATTAATTATGATTAATTTCTTGTATTAAAACAGCCTCTCCTCTCTTCCAGTCTATTTTTCTTCAGCCACCGCTACATACAGACGCGCGCGCATCCACACACTCATACACACACATACACACACAGAGTTTTATCCCTGAACTTAAGAAATTGCGTTCCAGCCTAGAACATGACTGAATAAATGCAGTCAGTCACTTCTGTGAAATATGTGGCATTGAAAATTTCGGGAACGCACGCGTTAAAAAGGGAAGCTCGAGAATAAACAACAGGAAGAGAACTGGTGTCGCAGGTCATGTGTTTTTTAAGCAGCTTCTACCTATTTCTGTTTGGTTTATTTCCTCACACGAGTGCTCCACCCACATTACAAATGAGCTCGAACTTGGGTGGTAAGACAGCTCAATGAGAAGCTTGAGAACTGTTGTGTGCGATAGAGACACGCGCCGTCTGCTAACAATAAACACATTCTTCCCTGGATATACTACGTATCGGAGCAAGGAAGTTCACAAGCTGAAGGTGGTCTTTTGCAACCTGGAAAGTGGATTTTTTCCCCTCCCTTCTCTTTCTCTTGTTTTTTTTTTCTTTCTTCAGAAATGTGCTTCAAGTAATTGTACAAGAGATACGTCCCACTGCTTCGACAACCAGTCTAGTACCTGTAAGACATACGCCTCACTGCTTGGACAACCCGTGTGCAAAGATATACGCCTCACTGCTTGGACAACCCGTGTACAAGAGATACGCCGCAAAGCTTGGACAACCTGTCTCGTGATTGTACAAGAGATACGCCGCACTGCTTGGACAACCCGTGTGCAGAAAACTACCTAGGGGGAAGTAACTTTACGCCGGAAGTTGAAACCTGAAACGAACTGTAAGAGAGTATATATACATATACATATTTGACAACATGAGAGGATCTGACAGGAAGATGAATGTAACGTAGTGTCGTGTATACACAGAGAACAACTAAACATACACAATCCGCGGCCAGAGACTTCGTACATAAAAGGTTAATAATAAAAATGGTAGAAAAGAGTGTTACGCTGAGACTGGTCGCGCTCGTGACTGAAAAATAATTAGAAAACTAGAATTAGAAAACTAGAAGATTAAAAAGAGATTATTACTGTCATAATATCAAATGTTAAAGCAAATAAGAAAGAGTGTTATTAGCCAACACGAGCAATTAGATACCATTTTTTTTCACTCGAAGTACATTCATAGTGGAAATAGTAATCAGTGGAGATACCACTTGAAGCGCTTTTTAAAAAAGGGATCTTGGAAGGTCCAGTAGAAGCACCTTCTAAAGTACCTTGGAAGATTCAATTGTTTCAACAGCTGCACAAAATCACTGTCCCCCCGAGGGGTACAGAAACGGTACTCAGGACTGAATGTGACATTAGTAAGCAATCTATAGATGATTGGTTGCGCCAGGCTTAGCAAACTATGCCTGACCTTGACACTATTCTATCTCCGAAGTGGTGCCCTTATACATAATCTAATGGGAAAGTAAACCTGGATACAAATAAGCCAATCGAATACGGATATGAAAGACCGAAGTACGCAGTGATTGCAGCCTAGGTGTAAACTGTGGCACATCACAATCACATCGGTCATCTTAAGAATAGCAGGAAGAAGAGGATCAGGAGAGGTAAAAAAAAATCTGTCAGAGATTAATGGTTAATTAAACATTAATTATGATTAATTTCTTGTATTAAAACAGCCTCTCCTCTCTTCCAGTCTATTTTTCTTCAGCCACCGCTACATACAGACGCGCGCGCATCCACACACTCATACACACACATACACACACAGAGTTTTATCCCTGAACTTAAGAAATTGCGTTCCAGCCTAGAACATGACTGAATAAATGCAGTCAGTCACTTCTGTGAAATATGTGGCATTGAAAATTTCGGGAACGCATGCGTTAAAAAGGGAAGCTCAAGAATAAACAACAGGAAGAGAACTGGTGTCGCAGGTCATGTGTTTTTTAAGCAGCTTCTACCTATTTCTGTTTGGTTTATTTCCTCACACGAGTGCTCCACCCACATTACAAATGAGCTCGAACTTGGGTGGTAAGACAGCTCAATGAGAAGCTTGAGAACTGTTGTGTGCGATAGAGACACGCGCCGTCTGCTAACAATAAACACATTCTTCCCTGGATATACTACGTATCGGAGCAAGGAAGTTCACAAGCTGAAGGTGGTCTTTTGCAACCTGGAAAGTGGATTTTTTCCCCTCCCTTCTCTTTCTCTTGTTTTTTTTTTCTTTCTTCAGAAATGTGCTTCAAGTAATTGTACAAGAGATACGTCCCACTGCTTCGACAACCAGTCTAGTACCTGTAAGACATACGCCTCACTGCTTGGACAACCCGTGTGCAAAGATATACGCCTCACTGCTTGGACAACCCGTGTACAAGAGATACGCCGCAAAGCTTGGACAACCTGTCTCGTGATTGTACAAGAGATACGCCGCACTGCTTGGACAACCCGTGTGCAAAGAGATACGCCTCACTGATTGGACAACCTGTGTACAAGAGATACGCCGCACTGCTTGGACACCCTGTCTAGTAATTGTACAAGAGATACGCCGCGCTGCTTGGATGACCCGTCTAGTAATTGTACAAGAGATACGCCGCACTGCTTGGACAACCTGTCTAGTAATTGTACAAGAGATACGCCGCACTGCTTGGACAACCTGTCTAGTAATTGTACAAGAGATACGCCGCGCTGCTTGGACAACCTGTCTAGTAATTGTACAAGAGATACGCCGCGCTGCTTGGACAACCTGTCTAGTAATTGTACAAGAGATACGCCGCACTGCTTGGACACCTGTCTAGTAATTGTACAAGAGATACGCCGCACTGCTTGGACAACCTGTCTAGTAATTGTACAAGAGATACGCCGCACTGCTTGGACACCCTGTCTAGTAATTGTACAAGAGATACGCCGCACTGCTTGGACAACCTGTCTAGTAATTGTACAAGAGATACGCCGCACTGCTTGGACACCCTGTCTAGTAATTGTACAAGAGATACGCCGCGCTGCTTGGACAACCTGTCTAGTAATTGTACAAGAGATACGCCGCGCTGCTTGGATGACCCGTCTAGTAATTGTACAAGAGATACGCCGCACTGCTTGGACAACCTGTCTAGTAATTGTACAAGAGATACGCCGCACTGCTTGGACAACCTGTCTAGTAATTGTACAAGAGATACGCCGCGCTGCTTGGATGACCCGTCTAGTAATTGTACAAGATATACACCACACTGCTTGGACAACCTGTCTAGTAATTGTACAAGAGATACGCCGCACTGCTTGGACACCCTGTCTAGTAATTGTACAAGAGATACGCCGCGCTGCTTGGATGACCCGTCTAGTAATTGTACAAGAGATACGCCGCACTGCTTGGACAACCTGTCTAGTAATTGTACAAGAGATACGCCGCGCTGCTTGGATGACCCGTCTAGTAATTGTACAAGAGATACGCCGCACTGCTTGGACAACCTGTCTAGTAATTGTACAAGAGATACGCCGCGCTGCTTGGATGACCCGTCTAGTAATTGTACAAGAGATACACCGCACTGCTTGGACGACCTGTCTAGTAATTGTACAAGATATACACCACACTGCTTGGACGACCTGTCTAGTAATTGTACAAGATATACACCACACTGCTTGGACAACCTGTCTAGTAATTGTACAAGATATACACCACACTGCTTGGACGACCTGTCTAGTAATTGTACAAGATATACACCACACTGCTTGGACGACCTGTCTAGTAATTGTACAAGATATACACCACACTGCTTGGACGACCTGTCTAGTAATTGTACAAGATATACACCACACTGCTTGGACGACCTGTCTAGTAATTGTACAAGATATACACCACACTGCTTGGACGACCTGTCTAGTAATTGTACAAGATATACACCACACTGCTTGGACAACCTGTCTAGTAATTGTACAAGATATACACCACACTGCTTGGACGACCTGTCTAGTAATTGTACAAGATATACACCACACTGCTTGGACGACCTGTCTAGTAATTGTACAAGATATACACCACACTGCTTGGACGACCTGTCTAGTAATTGTACAAGAGATACGCCGCACTGCTTGGACGACCTGTCTAGTAATTGTACAAGAGATACGCCGCACTGCTTGGACGACCTGTCTAGTAATTGTACAAGAGATGCGCCGCGAAGCTTGGACAACCAGTCTAGTAATTGTACAAGAGATACGCCGCACTGCTTGGACGACCTGTCTAGTAATTGTACAAGAGATGCGCCGCGAAGCTTGGACAACCAGTCTAGTAATTGTACAAGAGATACGCCGCACTGCTTGGACGACCTGTCTAGTAATTGTACAAGAGATACGCCGCACTGCTTGGACAGCCAAAAATGAGACAAAATGTCGATGAACGGCAATGGGAGTTCTCGATGGGATTATTGTCAGTACTCTTAATACATTTAAACCCATCCATCCATCCATCCATCCATCCATCCATCCATCCATCCATCCATCCATCCATCCATCCATCCATCCATCCATCTGTTCGTCTTTCTTCAATACTGAAAAGCATCACTCTCCATCGTGCAGTCAAGTCAGTGATATTGATACCACACGTTCAAATGACGTGGCAAACAAAACAAATGACAAGGACTTGCTGCCCCGAGTTTCTTTTCACCAAAAGATTCTTTTACTTGACGAGGATACAAGATAATTTGTTAATTATTTGCTTAATTTATATGTAATATAATGAAGATCGAGTTAGAACACAAAGTAACCAGCTCTAGGATTCCCAGCGCGATAAGCTTCCTTCTGTCCGTGATGACAATACTAAGCAGCAGAAGATGGAGATGGCTGGTGTATGCGACAAGAATGGAATGCATTGGCATTCTCAAACGGGGTTTCTGAACTTGTGGAAGGAGGGAGAGCAAGTGAAAGACCAAAACCGAGAGATAAAGATGTTTATAAAGTCATCATTGCAAAACTTTTCTATCAGTCATGAGGTCAGGGAAGAACTTACTAAAGACCCGAGTCACGAGGGACAGCCAATCTGCGTTAGGGCGTAGCAATTTTTTAGGAGGAAATGAGCCCCATATTTTAAAATTAAAAGACGCAAGCTTAAGGAAATTGAATCTTGCAACACAAACATTGCTTGCCGTTGCTGTGGCTGGCCATGCAGATCCAACACTTTGGTAGAGTCAGCCATGACAGAAGATGCTTAGCAAAATGATGTCTGGCAAAACAAACCTACAGCAGCTGATATCTACATCCTCAATCCGTTCTCTTTGAAGAAAAGCACCATTATGATGTTTTTAGTCCATCCATCCATCCATCCATCCATCCAATAATCCATCCATCCATCCATACATCCATCCATCCATCCATCCATCCATCCATCCATCCATCCATCTTGTGTGCCGTCAGGTCAATAATGCTAACCGACCACATCAATCTCTAGCGCTCCTTCAGGTCAGTAATACTAACTGACTACATCACTCTCTAGTGCTCTTTCAGGTAAACAATACTGACCGATCACATCACTCTCTAGCGCTCTTTCAGGTAAACAATACTGACCGATCACATCACTCTCTAGCGCTCTTTCAGGTAAACAATACTGACCGATCACATCACTCTCTAGCGCTCTTTCAGGTAAACAATACTGACCGATCACATCACTCTCTAGCGCTTTTCAGGTAAACAATACTTACCGATCACATCACTCTCTAGCGCTCTTTCAGGTAAACAATATTGACCGATCACATCACTTTCTAGCGCTCTTTCATGTTAATAATACTGACTGACCACATCACTTTCTAGAGCTCTTTCATGTTAATAATACTAACTGATCACATCACTCTCTAGCGCTCTTTCATGTTAATGATACTAACTGATCACATCACTCTCTAGCGCTCTTTCATGTTAATGATACTAACTGATCACATCACTCTCTAGCGCTCTTTCATGTTAATGATACTAACTGATCACATCACTCTCTAGCGCTCTTTCATGTTAATAATACTAACTGATCACATCACTTTCTAGCGCTCTTTCATGTTAATAATACTAACTGATCACATCACTCTCTAGCGCTCTTTCATGTTAATAATACTAACTGATCACATCACTTTCTAGCGCTCTTTCATGTTAATAATACTAACTGACCACATCACTTTCTACCGCTCTTTCATGTTAATAATACTAACTGATCAAATCACTTTCTAGCGCTCCTTCAGGTCAGTGTCAAAACGGGAACTCAACACAGCCAGTACATGTGTAATTCTTTGGTATGACAGCGCCGCCTTTGTTAACATTATTATTTTTATCTCTCCCAGGATTTTCCTGTCTAATCTTTACGATTTGGCAATTCCCCCCCCCCCCCCCTTTTGAAACCAATATATAAACAATTTACAGGCAAGTTTATTTTATTTTAAATGGATAAATTCTCACCTGTACTACACACCTTCACCATTTACATTATTCACCCCCCCCCCAACCACACACAGAGAAGTGCAGGAATTCCCAAAACAATCAAGGCTGCTGTCTTGAGACAACAGGAAAGGAAAGCGGCAAGTGATTTAGACTTCAGGGGGCAGATATGCCAGGAAGGGGATGGAGGGGGTAAGTCTGTGGCGAACAAACTTGTGAAAGATCTTAGAAGAGTTTTCATTGAGCTGGAAGAAATCAAGAAAACAAAGAAAGAAGAAATATGCGATAAATATCGGAACAAGAAGTCAAGCGGGCTTCTGAAACCAAACAAACCGTTTTATTTTTAATGTGGATAACTTTGGTTTTAAACGGTCTTTTTTCTTTTATTTTGTTACTATTCTCTCTCTCTCTCTCTTTCGCTCGTTTTCTATTTCTCTCTCTCTCTTTCTCTCTCTCTCTCTCTCTCTCGCTCGTTTTCTATTTCTCTCTCTCTTTCTCTTTCTTTCTCTCTCTCTCTCTCTCTTTCGCTCGTTTTCTATTTCTCTCTCTCTTTCTCTTTCTTTCTCTCTCTCTCTTTCTCTCTCTCTCTCTCTCTTTCTCTTCTTTCTATCTCTCTCTCTCTCTTTCTCTCCTCTCTCTCGCTCGTTTTCTATTTCTCTCTCTCTCTTTCTCTCCTCTCTCTCGATCGTTTTTTATTTCTCTCTCTCTCTTTCTCGCTCGTTTTTTATTTCTCTCTCTCTCTCTTTCTCTTTCTTTCTCTCTCTTTCTCTCTCTCTTTCTCGCTCGTTTTCTATTTCTCTCTCTCTTTCTCTCTTTTTTTATTTGCTCTCTCTCTCTCTCACTTTCTCTCTCGTATGTATGTATATAGGTATATATGTGTTTGTACATTTGTGGTATGTACTAGCATCTGTGTGTGAATATATGTGTCTGCACGTACTTGCCTATATGAAAGTATATATATATATATATATATATATATATATATATGTCAAAGACTAAAACAATTTAAAGTATGGCTTGATTGTTGTATTTTTTAATATACAACATTTCCATAAATTTGTTAGTTTTTAATGAATGTGAGAATGTAATTAAGTTTATTTCGTGTAGATACATAAATCAGACTTTGGGGTGTGGAGACAGGAGATAGTGTAATCATTTAATTGTTTCCAGGTGATTATTATGCACATTAACAAATGCTGTAAAGAGGATTAAAGAGAGAAAACTTAAATATTTTGGCCACATTAAACGTCATGATACTTTAGAGAAGACCGTATTGGAAGGATACATAATGGGAAAAAGAAAAAGAGGAAGACCGAAACGAAGATGGCTGCAAGACATCGTTGATGATCTGGAAATGGATGCAGCAGCAGCAGGCCATCTTGCTCACAACCGAGAGGCCTACAGGAGTGCTGTTTGGGAGGCAAAGTTCCGCAAGGGACAAGCAAAGGAATGAATGAATGAACAAATGCTGAATGACTGTGACTGAGTGAAAGCTGTATGATGAAGGCCAGAATGTTAGACGGGTCTGCGTGCCCAATTCTCAACCATTTGAAAATAAAGTATGTTCGTTTGTTTTCTCTCTCTCTCTCTCTCTCTCTCTCTCTCTCACCTCCGTCTGTAACAAGGATTATGGCAAGATGTAACAAAAAAGGTGTCAAATTCAGCCAGAGTCGTACACGCCAGTGGTTAGTTCAGTGAGTAATTATGGATGTTTGTGGTCAATTATTTATATGTTCTCTTACACACGAAAGAAGAAGTCTTAAGAGAGGCCGGAGTTAAAAGGCAAATTACAGCAAAGATCAGAGGCAGACAAGCGAGATTTGTAGGACATTTTCTGAGAATAGGAAAACTGTGGCAACTGGAAAAATTGATGGAAGAAGAGACAAAGGAAGACAGAGAGAGAAGTTACTGGATGGGCTGTCAGTGTGTCTAGGAAGAAAGTTACCGGCGGATCTCATAATCAAGTCTAAAGACAGGGAATTGTGGAGAGAAATGATCGCCTACGCCACACGGCACGGCACTTGATTGACTGATTACACACGAATAGTTTTCCGATATAAGTGTACATAAGACCAAATATGTAAATAAAGACTAAATATATAAATAGACACAAAGCCACTGCAGTCTTCTTCTTCTTCTTCTTCGTTCGCACTGTCTGTCTATATCTGCAGTTCTATCTCTTGGATAAATTTCACTGTTTTTTTGTAATTCATGTATGGAACCGTAGAGCTTATCTTCTTTAGTGGTTTCACTGGGCCAGTAATTATTTCTCAGTGTCTCGTAGTTGATGCAGTTCTGGAGGATATGTTCCACAGTTTGGGGCACCTGAGCACATGTACATAGATTAGTAGTACCAACCTTAAACTTTGTATACATATGACTTCGGAGTCGGCTGTGTCCTGTTCGGAGACGGAAGATGGTGACTTGTTCCTTTCTGTTTAGCATGTGATAGTCATCATGTGGTGGTGTTTGTGGCTTCCTGTAGGTTTTTATCATGCTTTTCTTCTGATTATAGGTGATTGGTATGTCTAGTTGCTCCATTTCAGTGCCCTCTTTGGCCAGATGGTCAGCTTTCTCATTGCCTGGTATCCCACAGTGGGAGGGAATCCATTGCAAAGTGACTCCATGTTGTAAGCCAATTTTTGACAAGGCATCCTTAAGGTCTGGTAGTTTGTTGCACTGAAGAGCTTCCAGTACTGATCTTGCATCTGTGAGAATTACTACAGGACATGTATCAATTCTGGAGTCTGATAGTTTTTCAACTGCAGCAATAATTGCCCTAACTTCTGCATCAAAGTTGTTGCAGTATTTACCAGTGGGTATGGAAATCTTGTCAATGGTGTTGTTTGGATATTCAATATATGCTCCTGTCCCTCCATTCTTTATGGCATTATGTGCAGATCCATCTGTATACACACGTATCCAGGTGTCACATGGATATTTGTCATCTAGAACACTAAGTGTGGCTGTTGATCTTACAAGACTGCTCTGCATCTCACCATTCTGCACACCTTTCACTTCAGTCTGAATAGTTATTTGTGTATAATCTGCTTCTTTCCATGGTGTATGCTCTGGTACAGATGATAATGGAGCGACTACAGTTGGAAGGTCAGGTATCAGCTTACGCATACGCTTTGCCTGATGAATGAAGCTGCTTCTTTTAAGCCGTCCTAATGCCAAGTTATTGAATCTCTCCTTCAGGGGATGGCTTACAGAGCTAAGGAATTTTTCTCCCATGGTCATGACCTTTGTGTCTCTACGTTCCTTTAGCGCTTGAACACCAACTATTTTCTGCATTTCTACTATTGGTGTGGACCTCATGGCACCTGTGATAATCCGTAGTGACTGATTTTGAACCTTGTCTAGATTATGCAGTGTAGTGTTTGATGCTGTGCACCAAGATGTCGAGCCATATTCTAAATGTGGTAGAATACTTTGCTGATATACATTCTTGAGGATTCTTTCACTAGCTCCCCATGTGGTTCCACTCAATTTTCTTAATATGGCTAGTTTTGTTCTGGCTTTTGCTTCTGCACTGTTGATGTGTTGCTTCCACATCAGTTTTGAGTCAAGAGTCACTCCTAAGTAAGTGGGTTGGTTGTCCATCCTTAAGGGTATTTCATTTACAAAGATCTTACCTGCTTTCTGTTTAGATGAGAGGGTGAACAGAGTGGTACTTGATTTCTCTGTGTTGATACTTACACACCATTTGTTTGTCCATGATGTCAAGATGTCTGCTGCTCTTTGGAGTCTCTGTGTAGCAACTGTCGCATATTCATCTGGCCACTGCAGTAAAGCTGTGATTACAAAAACGTTAAAACTATTTTAAACAAAAGTAGAGAGAGTTTTATTCATTAATGAGCACGCATTTGTCACATTTCAGGTTTATGCCTTAATCATCAAAAATATGCAGGACAAAGATATAGGGAAAGAAGATAGAATATAGTATCTATCTATCTATCTATCTATCTATCTATCTATCTATCTATCTATCTATCTATCTATCTATCTATCTATCTATCTATCTATCTATCTATCTATCTATCTATCTATCTATCTATCTATCTATCTATCTATCTATCTGCCTGTCTGTCTGCTTGTCTGCTTATATGTCTGCATGCATGCATGCCTGTCTGTCTTATCTTATATCCTTCCCGTGCCGTTAAACGTCATATGGGGCTCGCAAGGTAGTTTGCCAATTTTTCCTGTTCTCGGTGAGCTTTTCAACCTCATCAATGGATTTTATGCCTGTTAATTTGGCTTCTCTTAACAATGTCCTCTTTAGACTTTCACGTGGTCTGCCTCTTTTTCTTCGGACTGTTGTGTTTCACTTTATAGCTTGTTTTGGGATTCTCTGATCGTTTCTTCTCTTCACGTGACAAACATATGTCCATCTCCTTTTCCTGATCACCCATGAGACTGGTTGTTGTTCACTCATCTGTCTTATCTCTGCATTGTTCTTGAATTCGTTCCACTTGATGCCGAATATTTTCCTTAGGCATTTGTTTTCAAAAGAGTCTAATTTCTTATCTATTTCTTCAGTTGTTTTCCAGCTTTCGCATGCATAAATGAGGGTGGATATTACATTTGAATTGAATAGTCTTAACTGTGTTTTTGTGGTTATAACTTTTGAATGCCATATGTTCTCAAGATTCTTGGAGATCGATGCTGCTTTTGCAATTCTAATTCTAACTCCCTTTCTGGTGTCACCATCCTGGTCTATGTAGCTGCCAAGGTATGCAAACTGGTTTACTTCTTCAGCATTTGTCCCTTCTAGGTGTATTTTTCCATTTTGATTAATAGGAAGTTTCATTATTTTTGTTTTGTCTTGGTTAATATCAAGTCCTATTTTGCTAGGCAGTGAAGACACGATATCTGTTTTTTTCTCGCATGGAATTCACATTGTTACTGATAAAAGTTATGTCATCAGCAAAATCAAGACCTTCTAGTTGGGTCCCATGTACCCAATCAATACCTCTGTTACTGTGCAGCATTTTTTCATTTTCTTCTTCTTCTTCTTCGTTCGCTTCTACCACCAAGACCGCCCCATGATCCTACTGGTATTTACTCCTGTGGTCCTCCTGTGGTCCCTGAGAGAACCACAAGAGATCCCCGAGAGGACCACAAAAGGTTCAGAGTATCGCGGGGCTTGGGCCTGTATTCTCGGTGGGTCGCAGAGGCGGGATTGCGTGACACTGTGGTTTTCATTGCACCAGTTTAATCTAGAGTTGGACTTTCTCATCGGAAAACCTCGACGTGTTTTGGATATCAGTATATCCCCGCTGGGTGAGAGGTGGTCGCCCATCCAGTCCAGCGTTGGACTTTCTCACCGTAAAACCTCAGAGTGATTAGGATACGCATATATCCCCGTCGGGTGAGAAGTGGTTGCCTATTTAGACTGCACTGGTCCAGTGTCTCTGACTTCAGCATTTTGTGGTCGTGGCCGATACCCTTCCTAGTTGTGACCAGGACGGAGCTTTTGTCCAGGAGGACGAATCCTCGCCACTAGTAAGTTTCACCTCTGGTTTAAGCCGGTTTAGGCGTATTATCCCAGTATGGGTCTATTTAGGACGTGACCGACCTCTAGAGCGGAAGTACCGTGTGACATGAGTAATCATCAAATTTCACCCCTGGTTTAAGCCGGTTTAGGCATATTTCACCAGTATGGGTGTATATCGGACGCGGCCGGCCTCTAGAGTAGAGGTGCCGTGATACGTGTAGCTTTCGCCGCGAGACTACTGGACATACCGATTAAAATTCACTTTATCCTTTCCATCACCTTTTCACAGCGGCGCCGCACGGCAACCCTAATCGCGTTTTCGCACTTTCTCCATTGGCCGAGAAGAGTTTCGCCCCACACGCGGCAGCCGAAGAATCGCACCAGCAGTGTCTTAGTTTAACCCCTGGGTTAAGCCAGTTTAGGCAATCTGCCCCAGTATGGGTGTATATAGGATGTGGCCGGCCTCTAGAGCAGAAGTGCCGTGATTTGAGTAGTACCGACCTCGATACTACTGGTTACTTCATTTAATCATTTCCTTCACCTTTTCCACGGCCGCACTGCGCGGCAATCCTAATCGCATTTTTCTTCATTGGCCGGGAGGAGTTTCAACCCACCCACGGCAGCTGAAGAATCTCGCCAGCAGCGGGTTTTAAATCAGAATTTTCCTTCTCCTAGATGAGCTACCAAACAAGACTCTCATCTACCCGAAACATCTGATTTTCAGGCTCCAGATATTCGCCTTTGTCCCTTCTCCTGTCAGTTTAAACAGTTCCGCCACGAGAAGGCCAGGAGCTGGACATGGACTGTCAGAGGCTGTTTGAGACGCACGCCTTGGAGACATTTAATTGGAGTGGATAGCGTAACCACCACCCCACCTCCGGCTATAACAGTCCTTAGAACAATTTTTTCATTATGAAGTCTAGTGCAATTCCAAAAAGCAAAGGAGACAGTATACATCCTTGTTTCACACCTGTTTCAATCTGGAACCATTCGCTCATTCCTTCCTCTGTTTTGACTGCACAAACATATCCATTGTAGAGGTTCTAAATGATGTTGACAGTTTTAGATGGTATTCCATATAGACTTAAAATTCTCCATAATGAATCTCTGTCTATGCTATCAGATGCCTTTTTAAAGTCTATGAAGTTCAGTATTAGTGGTTTCTGCTGTTCAATATGTTTTTCAAGTATTATTCTTAAAAATCTGGTCGAGACAGCTTCTCCCGTTTCGAAATCCTGCTTGTTCTTCTCTCATCCATTATATCTTTAAGTCTGTTCAAAATAACCTTGCAAAATACTTTTGACACAACTGATATTAAGGTTACTCCTCTCCAATGGTTACAGTCACTAAGGTTGCCCTTTTTTGTTATTTTAATAATGATTCCTTTTTTCTATTTGGAAGGGACCTTTTCTTCTTTCCAAATCTTATTAAATATTCTCTGTAGTTGTCTTATGTTGTCACTATTGATAGCTTTGAACATTTCGGGTGTTATTTCATCTTCACCTGCAGATTTGTTGTTAGCCATTAAATTCACTGCTGTTTCAATTTCATGCAATTTAATTTCATCTAGGTTGACATTTAATTGTGGGGCTGGTAAGTCAGTTTCAAGGTTTAACAATTCTTTTGGGTGTAGTTGATTAAGAATTTCTTGGAAGTGTTCAACCTATCTTTGCTTTTGGTCTTTACTTGATGTTAATAGGGTTCCAGTTTTGCTAAGGATTGGTCTTTCTTTAGATCTAATAGTACCTGTTAACCTCTTTTGTATGTTACATAAAGTTTTGTTGTCACCTGTTTTTACTGCTTTCTCTGCCTCTTTCGCCATATTGTCTATGTATTCTCTTTTATCCTTTCTAGGTGAACTTTCTACTTTCTTGTCTATTTTTTGTTTGTTGCTTTCGCCAGATTTTTTCCAAGACCTGTCTTTACATTCACTATGTGTAATTTGGCTGCTCGTCTTTCATGTATGTACTTCCATATGTTTTCTGATATCCATGCTTTTCTATTTGGTTTTTTCAGTCCAGCGCTTGCTTTTGCTGCTGTGATTATGACTGTGCTGTAAGAAGTCCATAATTCATCTATACCTATCTCCTCTACTTCACTGGGTGTTGTGGAATGATTGGCAAGTTCATGATTGAAATTACTGTTAGTATTCTCTTCTTGTAGGCTCTGGCTGTTCATCTTTCTGTATATTGATTTCTTGTGTTGGCTTTTCAGTTTTAGTTTTATTTTCCCTATACACAGATTGTGACCACTGTTAACATCTGCACCTCTATAAGCCCTTACATCCATCAGAAATGTTCTGCATTGCTTTCTAATACAAAAAATGATCTATCTGTTTTCTAGTTCTATCATCTGGAGATATCCACGTTGTTTTATGTATCTCTTTGTGTGGGAATATTGTGCCGCCAGTGACCATGCTCTCTGTTAGACATACTTCAATTAATCTTTCTCCATTCTGATTTACCATGTCAATTCCTTCTTTCCCCATTACTTTTTCTACGCTGGTGTTACCTTTCCCTACCTTAGCGTTGAAGTCCCCCATATCAATTAGGATGTCGTGTTTAGGGACTCTGTTAATGATTTTTTGTAACTGGTGAAAAAAATCGTCTTTCACCTCATCATCTGCATCGTTCGTGGGTGCATAACACTGTGATTGCCATTCTTCCGTGTCTTAGGTTGTATCATGCTCTTATTATGCGACTGTTCACTGGTTCCCATTCTACAAGGCTCTTTGCTGCTACATTTGACATAATTACACCTTCCCCTTCTTGATGTTTCCCGTCGTCTCTGCCTGAATGTATTATTAACTTACCGTTTTCCGCCGATCTTTTACCTGGTTCTGGCCATCGCATTTCACTGATGCCCAGCACGTCTAGATGGTATCTCTCCATTTCTTTGATAACCTGAGAAGTTTTTGTTGGTGCTATCATCGTTCTCACATTCCAGAATCCAATCTTTGTCACATGTTTGGGGCTGACGAATGAGCTCTTCGGAGTTGGCATCCCTGATGCTCGGTTGGTTTCTTTGTGAGTTTCCATACTGAGTTCTTTTTTTTCCATCTAGAGTCGCCTCTAGATAGGTCCCAGGATAGGTTTGTTAGCTTTATGTCCAACTCCTAGTACATGATATGTAACAGATCAAGCGGAATTCCGCTGATTTCTGCATGCCGGCGAGAGCGTTAAAAAAAAAAACGTCCGCCATCTTGCAAGTTACACCGGAAATGTCTACCTGTCTGTCTACTCCCACCTATTAACCTACCTATGTATAGATTTCAAGAAAGAAAGTTCAAAAATAAATATGTGTGTGTATGTGTGTGTCTGACATGGAATTCTCAAGGAAATAGAAAACGAGGAAGACCTAGACTTACTTGGAGAAGAGAAATTATGACAGTGCTCAGAGACAAGGGATGCACATGGAAGGAGGCAGAGCATAATTCCAAGATCGGGGATGACTGGAGAGCCTTTATCCGTGGCCCATGCTTTCAAGGGAGTGAAAGGCGATGATGATGATGATGATGATGTATGTGTGTGCAGTGAGAGTTAACAAAGGACCTGTGGTCGGGACTGCTAAGTCGGACCTGGTTACCTTAATTCTCAAAGTTGCACCTGGATACAAGCTGTTTAACGTCTCCTGGCTGGCCCTGTGGTGGTCCTCACAGATTATAGAACCATCACACTACTGGGAGTTAGAAGAAGCATTACAACACATTCAGCTCATCTTCAAAGTCTGTGCCCCAAGACTAGACTAAACTCCTTACCAAAGCATCAGCTATACCCCCTCAGTTATAGTAGAAAATGTCACGATCTGTACATAATTATACCGTTTTCATCTATACACTGCAGTGGTTTCCTTTATCTCGTAGCCGACATCTCAGGTCATTGAGAAGTCACCACGGACAGGTGGTGTTAAATTAAAAGTTCTAGCGCATGAATGCTGCTTTACCTAGTCTATGGTGGTGCAGTGGTTAGAGCACTCGCCTGCAGGTCAAAAGTTCCCTGGTTCGATTTCGCACTCGAACGGAACATTTTCAAACAGACTGGCACCGGGGGTCAACCCAGCCTCAGTTAATGGGCATCTGGGGTTTCCCTAGGAAAACAAAGGCAGCCAGGACAGGCGCTATCACCCCTACCTCAAATGCTGTAGTGGCCTAAAAATATGAAGGCACTAATATTTCACACTGCTACGGCATGCAAATGCTGCTACAGGACATATACACATACACTTAGTCTAGATGTGCCACTTGACCCATTCTCTCCCTCCTCCCCCCCCCTGACCAAACTGCCACCTAAAACCCACCTTATGACCTTTCACTGCCAATCAGGTATCTGAACCTCAGGTTTAGACGCCGTGATATTTCGCATGAATCAGGTGTCTGAACACCTGCTAGATCCAAGAATGAGTAAATAAAACATGCCCATCGCCCTCTAGTGTGCTGACATGTCTAGAAAAACATGGACACTAACACCATATCCCCATATCTAAGGCATGACAAGGTTACCTGCCTACCAGAATAACTCACTAAAATAGTCTTTTGTGAATGAAGGCTTGCTAGCCTGCCTACACTGGTTTGTCCTGTCGTTGCACAATCCAGGTCATAAGACATGCCAGGTTAAATGCTCTTTCTCTCCCCTCTCCTCTTTCCCAGGCCCCAAGGGTCCGTGGCAAAGGCTCAAGATCATTTTTTTTAAAAATCACCGTGAAACGTTTAACAACCAACGTTCCGGGGAATCCTGTATGGAGGAGAGAACGTAGTTTTTTCTCTGTGTTTTTGTGTAATGTAGCGTTTACTCATTTATTTATTCATATATATATATATAAACATATATATATATTGCATTTAAAGCACATAGCTACCACACACATAATGAAACTTTTCCAAGTATGGGGGGGGGGGGGGGGGGGGGGGTCCGTGGCCTGGATTTTTAAACAGCAGGGGGTCCGGCAACTTTTCAAAATTGGTAACCACAGCTCTAGAGATCTGAACCACGCACTGGCTAAGGGAGATTACTTCAGTTTTTTTTTTTTTAATTTTAGGTCAGAAGTTTTCTTGTCTTTTTTCCCTATCTCAAAAACTACTGGAAAACAAACTTTAGCTTTCTCTGGTGTCAAATATTAATTATATACAAATGTCACAGAACAAGCAGACACATTTTTATAGCTTGTAAGAAATGGTGAAGGTAGAAACAAACAAGATTACAGGAAGAAAAAAAAACAAGGAAGGTAATACCGGAATAATTATTTCCTTTTTGGTGGTATTTCCTTAGCAGCGATATTGGACAGAAATGAGTTCTTGTAGAAAAACATTTTTTATGAAAAATATATGAATTTAAAATGTCAAATGTCATAGTTTGCAGACTTTAACTTTTTTCTGGGAGTGCCATAATTATGACTATTAAACTCTTGCACTGACCATGTGGAAAAGCAAGGATTCAGCACTTTAAGGAAATGTGTCAAATATCATGACGCCCTCTGCAACATGTCATTTTTCAAAGAGTAATAAACTCCAAAATCGTGATTTCTTCGTTAACATCTCAAAGAAATGTACCCGTCGCCATTGCCGGATGTTCGAAGTAGCTGTGTCCCACACAAGCCATCGCGGACACAGCTTCTGTATTCCTTGACAGCTCCAGAGCTTAGATCAGCAGTGACGAGAACAGTAATTTGGTCGCCATGTCGCCGTTGTCAGGGGCGCCTCAGGGACGAGTTAAGCCAGATCCCCTCATCGGATGCTCGAAGGTATACGAACTCGAGGAGCCTGCATTCACAACTTTTCTGGCGTAGCAAAACGTCGGCCTTGTCATGTTCTACGATCCTAATTGTCCAGAGTGTCAAAGGTTAAAGCCGCATTTTGTTAAAGCTGCCAGAACTACGGGCAAGAAGGCTGGAAGTTTTTCTGCTGTCAGCTGCACCAAATTCCCTGATCTCTGCAGGCAAGAAGGCGCCTATCAGCGTAAGCTACATGTATTCAAACTCTATGCTAGAGGCCAGTTTGTCAGCGACCATCAGAACACTTTATATTACCAAGGAATGCGACAATTGGTTGAGGAGACACCTTCTTCCCGTGGCCGAAGAATAAGTTTCCCGGGACAGTGATAAATTTCGAGGCAAAGTGATCGACGACAGGTGGAGAAGGCTTGATTGTTGTTGAAGAAGATGATCACATTTTGACACAGATCAAGAACAAAATTGCAAAAAATCCCGAATCCAGGCAGTTACCCATCACCACTGCTTCAACAACTACAAGAAAAGCAGCATCATCATCTGATGACTGAATGTGCATATCGGAATATCATCCACCTCCAGAAAAACAGCTTCATCCATTTTATTCCTGAATTTGCCACATTCACCTTGAATTGGTTACAGTTTTTTTGAGAAAGTGTCATTTCTGTGCTTGGAATTCTCAGTGTTAATTCTTAAAAATTTCTGAGTGTCACCAGAGTCTGACCATTGTTGGAGATGCAACTAATCATGGATTGACAGTCATATAAGTTGGCATACATAGAGCCACTTTCCACAAAAATGTTTCTTTTGTATAAGCCTTACTGTTGTTTACATCCAAGCTTTAACAATATTTTAAAATATAAAACATTAAGTGAAACTATTTACAAAATAAATGTGACAATTGTAATATATTTATGGAATACTGTTTACACTAAAGTTATTAGAATAAGTTAATAGGGAGAAAAATAAGTGTAAAAAATATGCCTATATGTGCATCAAAATGACATGAAAGTGATAATATACTTCAATTTTGTGAATAATTTTCTCCAGCTGAGCCATTCTCTGGGACAGTACTTGTACTTGTGCTGTAATAAACAAACTGATGGAGATCAGTTTAATAAAGTGCAATTTTTCTTGGAAAAAAAATAATCATGCCAGTAAAATTCTGTTAAAAATCATAATGGGGAGACTTCCTAAGAAAATAGAACAAGAAGTCAATATGGTCCAAGCTGGTTTCAGGCAAGGAAGAAGATCAAGAGATCATATATTCAATATAAGATTAATAATAGAGAAATGCAGAGAGTTTAATGTGGATCTATATTTATCCTTTATAAACTACACAAAGGCATTTGACACCAGAAACTTTGGGAAATAATGGAAAAAAATGTGATTTCCAACACATTTGATACAATTAACATCACTGCTGTATCTAGACCAACAGGCAGCAGTAAGAATAAATGGTGAAACAACTTGATTTGACATAAAACAAGGGGTCCGTCAGGAGTGCATATTGTCGCCTTACTTATTTAACTTGTATACTGAAAATATAATGACGAATGTTGGAGAAGATATAAACAAAGAATATTACGATGTCATAACAATTGGAGGTTATGAAATACAAGAGATTAGATATGGTGATGATACAGTATTACTGTCCACAACACAAAAAGGAATGGAAAAACTAATTATGTCAGTCCTTAAGAATAGTGAAGAGCAAAACCTCTATCTTAATGCGAAGAAAACTAAAGTGATGACAACTGACAAAACAAACAAGGCCGCTGATATATGTATCAATGAGTAAAAACTGGAAGAAGTGGAAAGTTTTTAATATCTTGGATCACTGCTAACTAATAATGGATATACAATGAGGGAAATTAAAAGGAGGATATCTATCGCTCTTCAGAAAGTAAAACAACTAAAGAATCTGTGGAGAGGAACAGACAGAACTACAAAAATACGATTTTTAAGGGCATGCATCTTTCCCATCGCAACATATGCCTGTGAGACCTGGACACTTAACAAAACAGCTGAGAAACACATATATGCCTTTGAATGTAAATGCTACAGAAGAGTTCTTCAAATATCATGGACACAGAAAAGAACAAATATATCCATACTACAAGAACTTAATACTGAAGAAGGCTGGCTAGTAAAGAGGATTAAAGAGAGAAAACTTAAAAAATAGGGCACCAGGGTTAACGCTTTGGGAAGAAAGAGGAATGACACCGCTAGCTACGGAGTTGGTGCTGATGGCCACACTAGTTGGCAGTTTCTGGTCAGCTGCAGACCAGGCAGAGGAGCACTTATGATCTGACCGTGTCAGACGTTTGCTCACAGCTCGTACTTTTACTTTTAGTCATGAAATTAAAACAAGTGCAACTGTCTAGCACTGCTATTCTACCAAGCGTACCCCAAAAGCTTTGAGAACTAATAAACCCAGTGTATAGGGCTATATTTAGTTACTGGTGATTTTATATTCCGGTCCAGGGCATGACTGTAGGCGTATCTCATGCTACTTGTACGAGGCCTGAAAATTGCAGGACGCTTTTATATGCATTGCAACACGAACTTTCGCAATACCTTCCAGTGCAGAGGAATGATTTCTATCCGGACAATGGCATGAACTTGAGTAACTCGAACGAAGGAGGGCCAGTATTTCTAGCTCGTAGATATCACATGAACCCCTCAACAACCTCTCGCCGGAGACGGTAGCGGAATTCTCGACTGCTTAATTAGAGCAGGCATAACAATCGAATTTCACTTTTATTGAAGATAAACAAAACAACTCCATCTATTCTAGACTAAAAATGAAGGCATGTGTGGAGGAAGTGAAACAGGAATAGCACATCATCATCATCATCATCATCATCATCATCATCATCGCCTTTCACTCCCTTGAGAGCATAGACCACGGATAAAGGCTCTCCATTCATCCCTGTTCTTGGAATTATTCTCTGCTTCCTTCCACATGCATCCCTTGTCTTTGAGCACTGTCATAATTTCTCTTCTCCAAGTAAGTCTAGGTCTTCCTCGTTTTCTGTTTCTTTGAGGATTCCATGTCAATGTCTGCCTTGCTATGCTCGTGTCGGGTTTTCTCAGAGTGTGGCCAATCCACCTCCATTTCCTAAATATGATTTGTAGGTTCATATGTTCTTGTTCTGCCCTTTCCCAGACCTCTTCGCTCTTGATCTTGTCCTGCCATTTAATGTTTAAAATCCTCCTCAAGCAGTAGTTCACGAATGTTTGTATCCTCTGTTGTATTGTCTTGGTCGTAACCCATGTCTCTGAACCATGTAGGAGGACATAGTGTAATATTAGAGACTGTTTAATTAACTCCACGGTCACTCTGCACGCCTGAACTTGACTTTCTGCTGCAGCCGAGGCCAAGTTCAGAAAGGCCATATTATTATTAAGACCCTTTTTGTTAACTGCATTTTATATATATATATATATAAACAGGGTTGAAGACGCACCCGGTAGCTGATGTACTAGCGTCAGGGTTAGCGAACCATAGCTGACCAAGACCCTGTCCCACCTCTCCATGGTACCCTTAGTAACGGGCCTAGCCTGGATAACGGGGCATGAATTGCCATACTCCATATGGTGGTGGAATCTGCTAAAGAAGCATTGCATACAAAACAATACTGCATAGCCTCTAATAATACTGCATTCTCTCTAATACTACTGCATTCTCTCTAATACTACTGCATTCTCTCTAATACTGCTGCATTCTCTCTAATACTGCTGCACAGTCTCTAATACTGCTACATAGTCTTTAATGCTGCATGGTCTCTAATAATGCTGCATAGTATCTAATAATGCTGCATGGACTCTAACACTACTGCACTGTCTCTAATAACACTGCAATGTCTCTAATAACACTGCCCTGTCTCTAATAACACTGCCCTGTCTCTAGTAATGCTGCACTGTCTCTAATAACACTGCACTGTCTCTAATGACACTGCACTGTCTCTATTAATGCTGCACTGTCTCTAATAACACTGCACTGTCTCTAATAACACTGCCCTGTCTCTAATAACACTGCCCTGTCTCTAATAACACTGCACTGTCTCTAGTAATGCTGCACTGTCTCTAATAACACTGCCCTGTCTCTAATAACACTGCATTCCCTCTACTGCATAGTCTCTAATAATACTGCATTGTCTCTTATAGTATTATATTGTCTCAAATAATGCTGCATAGTCTCTAATAATATTGGATCCTCTCTAATAATACTGCATTGTCTCTAATAGTATAACAATATTATTAGAGTCAATGCAGTATTATTAGAGACTATGCAGTATTATTAGAGTCAATGCAGCAATGTTAGAGTTATGCAGTATTATTAGAGTCAGTGCAGCAGTGTTAGAATCAATCTAATGGTATTAGGTTAATCCAGCATAATTAGAGACTATTCAACATTATTGAAGTCCATGCAGCATTATTAGACACTATGCAGCGTTATTAGAGTCCATACAGCATCATTAGAGACTATGCAGCACTATTAGAGTCAATACAGTATTATAAGAGACTATACAGTACTAATAGAGGTTATGCAGTATTATTAGAGACAATGCAGCATTATTAGAGACTATGCAGTATTACTAAATTCAGTGCAACAGTATTAAAGTCAATGCAGCAGTCTTAAGAGTCAGTCCAACAATATTAGAGTCAATTCAGTATTATTATAGGCAATGCAGTATTATTAGAGGCTATGCAGTATTATTAGAGATGATGCAATATTATTAGACACAAAACAACAAGTAGAGACTATACAGTTTTATTATAGACTATGCAGAATTATTAGGGTCATTGCAGCAGTATTAGAGTCAAACCAACAGTATCAGAGTCAATGTAGTATCATTAGAGACAATGCAGTAGTACTAGAGTCTCTGTAGCATTATTAGAGACTATGCAGTGTTATTAGAGTCCATGTAGCATTATTATAGATTATGCAGCATTATTAGGGTCAATGCAGCAGTACTAGAGTCAATGTAGCATCAGTGGAGACAATGCAACATTATTAGAAACTATGCAGCACTATTAAAGTCAATACAGTAGTATTAGAGGCAATCCAAATTTTTTAGGGATGATGCAGGATTATTAGAAACAATGCAGTATTATTAGAAATTATGCAGTATTATTAGAGGCTATGCAGTAGTATTAGAGAGAATGCAGTATTATTAGAGTTAATGCAGTCTGTGCTCCACTAATAGAGACTACGCAGTATTATTTGAGACTATGCAGTATTATTAGAGAGAATGCAGTATTATTAGAGACTATGCAGCATTATTAGAGAGAATGCATTACTATTAGAGGAATGCATTACTATTAGAGAGAATACATTATTATTAGAGAATATGCAGTAGAGGGAATACAGTATTATTAAAGACAGGCAGTGTTATTAGAGACTATTATTAGAGATAATGTAGTACTATTAGAGTCAGTGCAGCAGTATTAGAGTTAATCAAACAGTATTAGATCAGTCTAGCATCATTAGAGACTATGCAGTATTATTAGAGACTATGAAGCACTATTAGAGTCACTACAGTACTATTAGAGACTATGCGGTACTATTTGAGGTTATGCAATATTATTAGAGCAAATGTAGTATTATTAATGTTAATGCAGTATTATTAGTATTAACGTAGCATTATTTGAGACTATGCAATAGTATTAGAGTCAATGGAATAGTATTAGAGTCAGTGCAGTATTATTAGAGACAATGCAGTATTATTAGAGACTCTGCAGTATTATTAGAGTCAATGTTGCAGCATTAGAGACAATCCAACAGTATTTAAGTCATTGCAGCAGTATTAGAGTCAGTCCAACAGTATTAGAGTCAATATAGTATTGTTAGAGAAGATGCAGTATTATTAGACACAGTGCAGCAATTAGAGACAATACAGTATTATTACAGAATATGCAGTATTATTGGGGTCAGTGCAGCAGTATTAGAGTCAATGCAGCATTATTAGAGACTATGCAGCATTATTAGTGTCCGTGCAGCAGCATTATTAGAAACTATACAGCACTACTAGAGTCAATGCAGTAGTATTAGAGAGAATGGAGTATTATTAAAGACTATGCAGTATTATTAGACACTGTGCAGCTATTAGAGACTAAGCAGTATTATTAGAGACAATGTAGTATTATTAGAGAGAATGCATTATTATTAGATACTATGCAGCACTATTAGAGTCAATGCAGTATTATTAGTAACAATGCAGTATTATTAGGGACTATGCAGCATTGTTAGAGACAATGCAATACTATTAAAGACAATGCAGTATGATTAGAGACTATGCGGTAGAGGGAATGTAGTATTATTAGAGACAGTGCAATGTTATTAGAGACAGTGCAGTGCTATTAGAGGCAGTGCAGTGTTATTACAGACTATGCAGTATTATTAGAGACAATGCAGTACTATTAGAGCCAGTGCAGTAGTATTAGAGTCCATGCAGTATTATTAGAGACTATGCAGTACTATTAGTGTCAATGCAATATTATTACAAACAATGCAGTATGATTAGAGAGAATGCAGTATTATTAGAGACTATGCAGCACTATTAAAGTCAATGCAGTATTATTAAAGACAATTATTAAAGACAATGCAGTACTATTAGAGACAATGCAGTATTATTAGAGACTATGCAGCAGAGGGAATGCAGTATTATTATAGACAGTGTGGTGTTATTAGAGACAGTGCAGTGTTGTTAGAGACTATGCAGCACTATTAGAGTCAATGCAGTAGTATTAGAGTCCATGGAGTATTATTAGAGACAATGTAGTATTATTAGAGACTATGAGAAAGAGGGGGAGAGGGTGTGGTAAAAAATCAATCTACGTGTTGTGACTTATGTGCGAGAAAAATGCATATGTTGGAACCTGTGAAAATATTTCAGTAACAGACTCGACCGAAGATCAAGAACGTGCTGGACAGAGCACTCGAACACGGGGCATGAAAGCGCGTAACGTTTAAGAAAGACGCGCCAAGGTTGCTCAGAAATAAAACGCGATGTCGAGAACAATAATACAGACTTTAGTTGACTGATCTAAGAGTGTTTGTCGCTGGTAAAAGACTGGTCCTGTGTGCTGTTGCTGCACTAGCGAAGTGAGGATGGTGCTATCACTCCCAGCATTTCCCGAGCACACGAATCTTCAAAACTGTGACTGAAGTAGACAGACGAACACTGCTCACTGCTGCTGAAACTAATGCTGCTGATAACTGATGCCACTAGTACAAGTAGTGGCCTAAGTATGTTTGTATGTATGACATGCTCGATGCCCGGACTTAAGCTTGGGGGGGGGGGGAGGGGCAGACAGACATACAAACAGACAGACAGACAGAATATTTAAATAACTCTTACGTACCTTCTGTGAACGGTTCTGCAAATTGTTATTTGCTGTATCTAAACAATTTCAGTATATGTGTGTGGTGCACCTGCTTATTTCTAACAGCATTACATATAGGAAATAGGCAGCCATGATAAGCCGTGCATACTTCATCTGCCCAGATCTAAAATATAACTCTTGTCATCAGAGTACGTTTTCATATCCGTTTTGCACCCCATATAATGGTTCGAACTGCAGGCTGTATGATAGTTTTAATGTCTGCCCCGCTAGTGGCTATTCAGTTCCACCCAACCCTGATATATTAAGGTCTAAGCCTGCCGAAACTAACGTAAGTTGTTATTATAACAATCCAGTACAGGAGCTATTAACCGGTGAACTGTGGACCTTTTTGGAGCTGCGTAAACAGACATGAGGCATTTAAGGTAGCCCAGACCTGTAATGCCACGAAGGCACATAGGGAATATGGTGTTGGTGTCCATATTGTCCTTGACCTGTCAGCACACTAGAGGACGCTGTGGTCAGCATCAAACTATGCCACTTTCCCTTCCCCAGCTCCAGGATAAACTAGGTAACCTTTTTTTTAACATCCAGGTGACTGGGGCGGCCATCAGGCCAAACTCCAACTACCGCTCTCGTTATAATAGACGAGAGCTAGTTGGCTGCTTGGATACTCAGGCGCCCCCACAGTGTTTAGCTTTGATACTCCGGCGCCCCCACAGTGTTTAGCTTTGATACTCAGGCGCCCCCACAGTGTTTAGCTTTGATACTCAGACACCCCCACAGTGGTTAGCTTTGATACTCAGGCACCCCCACAGTGTTTAGCTTTGATACTCAGGCACCCCCACAGTGGTTAGCTTTGATACTCAGGCACCCCCACAGTGTTTAGCTTTGATACTCAGGCGCCCCCACAGTGTTTAGCTTTGATACTCAAGCACCCCCACAGAGTTTAGCCAATACCCAGGCGCCCCACAGTGTTTAGCTGATATTCAGGCGCCCCCACAGTTTTTAGCCGATACCCAGGCGCCCCCACAGTGTTTAGCCGATACTCAGATTCCCCCACAGTTTAGCCGATACTCAGGATTCCCCCACAGTGTTTAGCCGATACTCAGGATTCCCCCACAGTATTTAGCCGATACTCAGGATTCCCCCACAGTGTTTAGCCGATACTCAGGATGCCCGCACAGTGTTTAGCCGATACTCAGGATTCCCCCACAGTGTTTAGTCGATACTCAGGATTCCCCCACACTGTTTAGAGTATCTGTGAATTGAACGGGGAAAAATAACTTTTATTTTCCCTGGCCTATGTACACGAAACTCGGCCCTATCATCACAATGATTGAAAGCAGCACAGTTATTCTTTGATCTTCCCAAAATATTGGAGATAAGCAGAGTTTCAGTATAAAACACCATCATTATTGGATGTGGAAACCAGAGCAGGTTGCACGAAAGCAGTTTTTTAAAATGTGCTGTTGTTACCACTGGTCCATTTATAGTGTAGTGCTGAGTTGGAAAAGAATGAAAGAAAATATACCGTCTTCTATTATATATTTGTTATATCTTAAACGCGGCTTAATGAAAAAAAATGACAACAGTACAAGTTATTGTTTGCTTTAATAGAAGTCTTGAGAAGAAACACTGGTGATTTGCTGAAAATTAGAACTGAATAATATATGCAAGTTTCATTTGACATCTATATTTTCGTGACAGAATACATTTTGCGCCAGCTGGTGCCGGAGGTAAATGATTGCCTTGTCGTACCATAACAAAAAAAAATGTCTAGAGGAAATCAATCTTGATGGCAAAGACATCAAAATTATAACAAATCTCTGCTGGGAACAGGAAGTATCAGTGAGATGTGGCACAGTAACACCAACAAATGTAGCCATGAAGAGGGGAATGAGACAAGTCTCAATGTCTATTCAACATGTACACAGAGAACATCTCCAAACACTCAGATGAACTACCAGGACTAAACATACGCAGGAGAAACGTCGACAATTAAAGATACGCAGATGGCACAATCTTTCTAGCAGAGAATCCACAGAACCCACAGAAATGATTAGATATGATACACAACACGAGCCAAGAATGGGGACATGCGATCAATGTCAAGAAGATCAAAGTAATGGTGCTCAGCAGGAAGCCACAGATGGATATAATCGTACACAAAGAGAGACTGGAACAAGTGACAAACTACGTTTACCTAGGACATACATTGATTGAATATGGGACCTGGAGACAAATAAAAAAATAGGAATAGCAAAACATACATTCAACATATTTAAGGCAGTGCTGTTATCTAGAAATCTGCATATAAAATAAAAAAATAAGATTTGTAAAATGTTATATCTTTTCTGTTTTACTGTATGAAACCGAAACCTGGACTCTCAAGCAAAAAGATGGAGAGAAATATTAATGCAGCCGGAGTGTGGTTCTACAGAAAACTAGGTTATATAACACGGAGAATGACAAGAACAAAAGTACAAGTTTTAGAACAGCTCCAAGTGCAACGTGCACTTCTCAAAGAAAGAAGAACGAAGAAAACAAAATACTTTGGCCATAACAAAGACATAACAATATACTGAAGAACACACTAGAAGGAAAGGTGGAAGGAAAAAAGAGCAAGAGGAAGACAAAAATGTAGATGGGAAGATAACATACGAGAGTGGACGGGATACAGTCTTACTGAGTGCACCATCAAGGCGAGGGACCGAGGGAACAGGAGATTCATTACCGCAAACCTTCGTTCTAGAAAAGGCACATGATGATGATGCCATGCCATAAGAGCAAGCTTAGTGTGTTTTGTTTAGAAGGTGAAACTATTATCCTTCGGGGTCCAAACCACCAACAACAACAAAAAATTCTACTTGAAAAGGATGGCTGTTGCGCGAAACTTCCACAGATTTCCTGTCTTATTTTTGTTGGAGTTTCTCCATGTCTTCTCTCATACGAAACAATAATCAGTTACTTCAGTTCTACTCATCTTGTGTATACGCTCGAGAAGGGATCATAGATTTCACCAGAATTTCAAAACAGTCCACGTGGTAAAAATAGGTTGAGAACCGCTGGTAGAGAAATGCTTTTCAGCATTTCGTACTTTTCGAACATTGTTCGAGGGCTCCATGTTTTGGTAACTGTAGTGTGTAGATGAATGTGGTTCATAGAAACGTAGTATACAAGGTCAGACAAGTAATGAGACTAATTACATAAAACATAAAATAAACAACAGTTGAAGATATAACCTGTATTTTATTCAAAATAAGCCCCTTGTGCATTGCTACAGCGAGTGGCACAATCTAACAAACACTGGAACGACCTCTGTGGTTCTTCTGTTGATATGGCCCTTAAACTCGATGTTACGACCCTTTGGATGTCATCACTATCGCCGAAGAAGCGTCCTTTCAATGGTAACTTTAGTTTTGGGAATAGAAAATAATCGCAGGGAGACAAATCTTGGGAATAGGTTGGATGGTTGAGAACACGCACTTGTTTTTGGGCCAAATATTCATATACAACTATCGCCCGGTGAGCCGGTGCATTATCATGAAGAAGGGAAAAAAAAAACTACCATGTGTTGAATACTCGGGTCGGACTCGGCGAATCCTTTTCAATAGAAGTTTCAAAATACTTGAATAAACTTTGGCAGTGACAGTCTGTCCCCCTGGAATAAATTCTTTGTGAATAACTCCTTTGATGTCGTAGAAGCACACTAACATTGTCTTCACTTTCGTCTTTTGAAGACGAATTTTGTTGCCTTTTGGTGGTGATGATGATGATGACTTCCACTAAGCACTTTGGCATTTAGCTGTGGGACCATAGCGAAAAATCCATGTTTCATCCTCTGCAACAATCAGATTTAAGAAATGTTTATTTCTGCACAACGCTTTGATGATGTCTTTTGTGTACTCAACACGCTAATGTATTTGGTTATCAGACAATACATGTGGTACAAACCGGCAAGCAATTTTTTTTTCTTTCTCAAATCTCCACTAACATTTTATAAGTGGTGTCTCGGTTAATACCAAATTCATCTGTCATCATTCTCACAGTCAAATATAACGATCTTCTTGTATCCGTTCTCTGACTTTTGCAATGAATTCCTCATTACGAACAGAAATTGGGCGTCCATGTCTAGTTGCATTTGTAATCGTTTCTACATCACTTTTTAATCGTAAGTACCACCTGAATATCTGTACACGAGACAAGCAATTATCCCCATAAACTTGTCGCATCAATTCAACTGTCACAATGGCAATTTTTCCGAGTTAAAAAACAGAATTTAATGTTAGCATTTTGCTCCATGCTGATTACGTAACAATGTACCTCTGACTAGGTCAGCAAAATGGCGGCTTGTTTGTCGTCTGGTTATCGGGCGGCGATGAAAAGTTGCCAGATCATAGATGAAGGCTGCCTCTTCGGATTCCATGCTTTGCTTCATAGATGGCATTGTTGCTTTTGCCATAATAAAATCAATCTCATTACTTAATTGTCGGACCCTGTACATCAATGCTTGTGTATGTGTGTGTATTGTGTGCGCGCCTGCATCCCACGCCAGTAAAGATTTCCAATTAGCCACCTGTGATCTTACGTTAAGCAGCCGTAGTTTCGGTTCATCTACATCAAGTGTTTTCACAGACAGTTACAACATTACAAACGATGATCTGCAACACTAACCAGATTTCAAACAGCCAAAAAAACGCCATGTCGGCATTTTTCCCATACTGCATTTATTCCGTTTTTTTTTTTTTTTTGGAAAGAAATATCTCCAAATGATCCGGGGAAAAGATGACAAGGATAATCTGATTAAAGCACTGTGTGTGATTTATAAGAGCCAGCGGGTTAAGAAAAACTCTACCGAAACTCAGTTTTTTATATCTGTGAGGTCAAAGTGCGACTCTGTGAGCTGTCTTAATCTTCTATAGCAAGTCTTTGAACAACAGAAGCTGCCCCTCCCCTCCCCCTCCACTCCCCTCCCCCCTCACACACACACACACACACACACACACACGCACACACACACACAGACGAGCACACACTCTAGCGAGTAGCAGTTAAAATGCTTAAAAAACATATACATGTCTTGGGTTTTCGGTGATCTTATTTTAACAAGATGTAAAACACAACGATAAAAGTTAGCTTCAGAAAACATTTTTAGGTGTTGAAATGGACTTGTGTCAAATAATTCACAGCTTTTTTCTTTTCTTCTCGAAATTATATTTGTCAATGTTTGACTTACTCATTTTGTTTTTGTTTTGCAACTCCGCGAAAAGATCATTTGAAGCAATAGAAATGTGGCTTATCAGAAGAATACTGCGATCTCCCTGGGCAGCAAAGATAACTGACAAATATGCAGGAAACTCTCTACCGTAGAGAGCGGAACAACAACACAACTCCTTCAGATCATCAGAGGAAGTACCCCCCCCCTTCAGACAAGTGTTTCGGCCCTTTAAACTCCTGACACTCTAAGGGGGGTGGGTCCTTCTGGGTCATGACTCCCAGAGGTCTTGTGAGTTGTTGCTTTTTTTCTGGTCCCGGGATAGAACCCATGATCTTCCAGTTGCCACTGCACTTTTTGAAGTGCGTCTTTAGCGATTTAGCTACGGAGGACTGGTATTGGTTGTGGCAAATGAAATTACTTATGTTACAAAGAATGTACGAGAAGAGACAATGTACCTTCATAGGACATGCAAAAATTAGAAGAGGAGGCATTGAAGATATTGTAACAATAGAAACAAATAGAGGGAAGTAGAGCCAGGGGAAGGCTGGGAGAAATGGAACTGGATAGTTTTGGCGAGATGCTGTGTGATGAGATCACCAGCTAAACTGATGGTCTGAATGAAGGATCGGGTATGACAGAGAAACATAATAGTCAGTGCCAGTCGGCATGGCACCTGATGATGATGATGGTGATGATGATGATGATGATGATTGACTGACTTACTTAGTAGCACGGGGTCTTAATTTTATTTTTATTTATGCGAAATGAGGTCCTTTTATTTATTTATTTCAACACACTTTCATGTGCGTATCCTTAATGTGTCTTAATGACATGGAAATAGGAATTTGACATTTATTTATCCAATGAGACTACATGGCCACTTGTTTAGAACTATAACAATGCTACATCAAGTCTGTTTCTCTACATTACACTTGCAAAAGTCCCAAGAACACTTCTCCAAAGTTACATTTATTGCCCTGTGTAGTCTGTCCGAGGACCAAGTTATCGGTTAGCTGACGCATTGTTCGTATTACGCTAACCGCTACAAGCCGGCTTTTGTTCAGCTTTTGCTTATCCATCACCTGGAGATAAGTGTTTTTTAATATTCTCTTTCGTTTGTCTGGCACGTGGAAGATGAGTTTCAGATGAGGCTACCACGGTTTTTTTTTTTAAAGAAAAAAACTAGGAGAAAACATTGAGTGTCTGTGTTAAAATTGTTTGCCTCATTTATTGTGTTATGACACCTAAATCTCATTCAAATTCGTACGCACGTGTCTGTTCGTGGCCCTCGTTTTTGTGATAACTCAAATCTCTGACCTTGAACTACCTATCTGGTACAGGTCAAAAGGTCACGTTTGAGCGATAAAGGCGTTTCTGTCGGATATAACCACTTTCATCGGGTCTGGCTTAGTTTGCTGATGTGACTTTTTCATCACTTAGTCCGCCATGACGTCAGCCAGAACGGAACTTAAACACGTGATAGTATATACGTCTTACTCTCGGGTGAAGGTCGTTCCCAGCATCTGCTCCCCCGTGCGCATGCGCTCGGAGATTGTGGCTGAAACGTGCCAAAACTCATTTCTGAGAACTAATACGAATGCGTCGTTTATTGCGATTTTAAAGCTTCTTATTGTTAAAGCAGGGCCTATCGTGGCGCCAGTGTTTGCAAGGGAGAATGAGTGCTAGAGAATGGTAGTGGGCTCTAGTAATAGTTAATATCTTTGCAGGAATAAACTCATCAGAATTCCTTCCCTATCCTGCCTTCCGATTTCTCTATTCTCCCTCTGTTTTATTCCCGCCTTCCAATTTTTCTATTTTCCTCTTTCGTCCTTTTATGACATCAGCCGCCATGCCGACCTCATCGTCGGAGCCAGCAGTTTCGTAGCCACATCAACGGTTTCAACCTCATTTTATTTTCACCGTAGTACTCATCTACAGGCATCTTCTTTGATGTCGTTGTACAAGTCATACTATTAACATAATAATACTCATCTTTAGCTATCTGAACACTATGACCGCAGCAAACAATGGAGCAGTACTTGACAACAAACAAAAAAAAAAGAATGTAAATGACATTTAAAGAGTATTTAAATATGGGAAGGAGATAATAGCAGAATGTTCGCTGCTAAATCGTTGTCTGTCATAAGGGAGTCCAGATGCTAAACTTGTGTTAACCGTTCGGTGGTTTTAGCGTATCTGTTTTTAAAAGCAGTTTGTTTTAAACATGTGATGAGCTATATTGTACTAGATTTTCCTATTTCTATCACCCAGAATGAACTGAATTAAACGATGTTGACACAGTGGGTTGGTGGATCTTTAGGAAAATCTTGCTCTCTAACATTCTGACAGGGAATAGACGCAGCCCGATATGATGGTCAGCGACTCTTAGCCAGAAATTTAAAAAAAACATATGGTGTAATTCCCCTGTCTATGCCAGTAAGGCATTTTGGGGATACAGTATTAGGCCAGCATTTACAAGATCTTCGGCATTTTAAAATGTGACGTGGTCAGTATAACGCCTGGAAGCATTTCTCTGGTACCCATATTTATAGGCTGGGTGGATCCTCGGGGCTTTTTCAGAGAGAAATACCCACAAAAAATATTTATTTGATACAGGTGAGACAATATAACACAGTCCAGGAAAAGCCAAAAATGTTCCATATGAATTACTTTATTTCTTTCTCTGTTCTCACTATACACCATGTTCCAGTAAAGTCATAATTCTTATTTTCATATTTATCGTCATGAAATTTCCAACTTTCTCCACACAGAACATAAAAAAGTAGTCTTACTTTACTAAAACGTATTTAATATTGTACAATGTTCGGATCACAGGCCGTTCGCAAAAAAAAGAACACAATAAACAGAACAGTAAGCACGCCATAGCAGTTTCTTAAAGCCTGTTTTCCACCCCATTCTAGTCACATTCATGGCATAAAAATCAGATATAAACACTGGGTTGAATTACGCCAACCATAATGAAACACTGAATAATAATGATAACAACAGTATTGTAACAAAATTCTCACCATTTTAGGTGTGAAATAAGCTTTGAAAATGTCAGCTTTGAGATACGACCAGTGGAACATGTAAGCTTTGAGATACAATCAGTGGAACATGTCAGCTTTGAGATACAATCAGTGGAGCTGAAGGATTATTAAAATTTTTTAAAAAGTATGATTCACGTTACTCTAATCATAAACTTTATGTCATGTTATTCTAACCACAAACATTATGTTCTTAAATGTGCACAAAATATAGACCAAAACAAATCCACTTTTCTGTCCCTGTGGTCACACATACAATGTACTAATCGCTTTTCTAAACATGAGAGTAGACAAAAGAAATCTTTGATATGGGATCATATGGATCAAATGTTTTCAAGTATCTGCCATTATATTATGCCCTTTTCAATTGTTTATAATTGCTGTGTGACTGTTGTTGTTTGTTTATTTGTCACGGAAGTTTTCCTGCAGGAACAATCTGCTGATACAAATGGCACAGATTTGAGGGAATGTGGTAGGGAAGGGGAGGTGACAGAATGTTAAATATACCAGACTAGCTCTATAAGCTGATTTGATGAAGAGTACCTATTGTTCACAGTTTATACACTCTACACTTACATGATTTCAGTCACCGAGCTCTCTGCATGTGGTCCGTCCCCCCCCCCCCCCCCCCAGCGCAGAACTGCAGTACAAATTTGGAAGGGCCCTTTAGAGAATATAGAACTTACTGTAAATGCTACAGAAGAGTTCTCCAAATATCGTGGACACAAAAAAAGAACAAATATATCTATACTACAAGAGCTTAATACTGAAGAAGGCTAGCTAATAAAGAGGATTAAAGAGAGAGAACTTAAATATTTTGGACACATTAAACGTCATGATAATCTAGAGAAGAACGTATTGGAAGGGTACATAATGGGAAAAAGAAAGAGAGGAAGACGGCTGCAAGACATCGTTGATGATCTGCAAATGGATGCAGCAGCGGCAGGCCATCTTGCTCACAACCGAGAGGCCTACAGGAGTGCTGTTTGGGAAGCAAAGTTCCGCAAGGGACATGCAGATGAATGATTGAGAACTTACAGTGATTCTTCACTCCTGACTCTAGACAGTTTGGTGGAGTCGGGGAGAGTATAACTCATTCACATAGTTAAGATATTGAAAGCGGGATATACGACGAAGATGATGATGAAACAGGAAGATACAGATTTTACTCTTTGGACTTTTTTCCTCTTTCTATTGACTCATCTACTTCCTTTTAATGCCATGCAACGCCCCCCCCCCCCCAAGTTTCCTCTTACTGTCCACGAAGCTGACCGTATTCAACACATTTTATGATTTCTAAATGAAAAACAACAACAGCGATGTTGGCCGTATGCTGTATGTACATATTTCAAACAAGAACAAGTAAGTCTGTGACTTCGCCATTACAACAAGGCAAAATTAAATATAAATTAAGTAAACAACATATTTCAGTCAAGTCAGCCGATGGACAATCAGTATTCTCAGAAACAAATGTAATATCAAGTATTCAAAGTAATATTTCATGCACTATATTTCTTATGTTCAATTCACTTTGTACAACAAATTTAATTTATAAATACACAACAACAAGGTTAAAAACCAATAAATAGTATATATATATATATATTGTAGCATTGAAACAAAAATATGAACAATAAATAGCATTTTAAAAAAAATCTTCATTTTTATGCCGTTCAGAAACAAGTAAGAACAATTTTTTACAGCACAAAATAAAAGTACAAGTTTTGTTCATGCGAATGGTTTCTTTATTTACAAACTTTTACAAAAAAAAAAAAAAACAAGAAATAAAATTGGGCGTCCAGTAAGTTCAAAACTACATAATTCATTTCCTAAAGCGATATCTGTCACAGATGTCCCGAAGTCTGTAGAAGTAGCGCTCAAAAGGTTACATTAACACGTTCACTCTTCACTTATTTTCCACGTTGTGCCAGAATAAATTCTGATGAGAAATTTTGGTAGAAAGAAAGAGTAAGAAAGCTGCTGCATAGTTTGAAAGTATAGCTTGTGTTTGAAATGTGCTGCTTTTCACTGTATTTAGATTTTGCCTAGAGACAGCTCTGAGCACTGATACCCATGGGTGCTCAGGGATCTATGTGCTGTTCTGAGGTGAAAGAGTTAAAGTACTAACGTGTAGTACAAGGCTACACGTGGCAGTGTCCTGTACTTCTGACGTACACCCCAGCAACACGTGTTCATATTCAGCCATGAAAGGGCTGTAAATCATTAGAACATCTTCAGTAAAGTCACTCTGGCGAGTAGCTACCGATATTCTACAGGTATATCCAGCGCCCTGGAAAATCACCTCGTGCCCTGGGATGAGTTACTTATCGGGCCCCATATCCAAATCGCAGTGAGTGAAAAGGAAAAAAAAAAAACCGGCGCCGCCCCCCCCCCCCACATACACACACAACACACAGTCTCTCCCCCCCCCCCTCCTTCCCCAACCAGGTGTACAACCCCGGCACTCCCCAACTTTAGCTGAGCCGGTCAATATCCAACCACAAAAAAAAAAGAAAAAAATCTACGACTTCTGAAGTGACCCTAGCGTTTGGTGAGAAAACGTTTTTCTTATATAGATTCAGCTCTCTACCGACAACGGAAACATTTACCCTCTCGCACCATTCTCTCTCCTAATCCACGCCAATAATGTGCACAGTTTACAGGAGACGGCAGATATCATTGTGTCAAGATGGATAATCTGAATAATTATACAAAGAAAAAAAAATGTATGAAACTGGCTTCTTATAGACGAATCTACACAGTGAAATCATCTTCTCACTACGACATTCATGTTGGAATGCAACAATGCACTCAGTAGCTTGAAAAGGTCAAGATGGGCCACGAAAAAAAACAACACCCCAACCCGCTTGTCCTCGTGACAGCACTGTCATTTGTCTGTTGGGAGTGTTTGCAACAAACTATATAGTCGGGGTGTTTTTTTTTCCGTGGCCAACTCTGCATACATATCTCTACAAAGTTCACATCAGAAATGAAAGGAAAACTGGGGGGGGGGGGAACAACTAAAAGCAACAAACATAATGTCTGCTAAATGCATTTTTCTTCACTGGCATCACGAACAGGAAATAACAAACGAGAAGATGAACAAAAAGAAAAGCCCTTATCCACAAAGAAGTTCGAATGATACGAAGATCAGTCATGGGTTTCATGAAGATCCGTCACGGGTTTCATGAAGATCCGTCACGGGTGTCATGAAAATCCGTCACGGGTGTCACGAAGATCCGTCACGGGTTTCATGAAGATCCGTCACGGGTTTCATGAGGATCAATCGCGAGTTTGGTGAACATTAATTTTGAGTTTCATGAAGATCAGTTGCTTAAAAAAAACAAAACAAAAAAACTACAACCATCATTACTTTCAAATCCTTTGAACAAAAACTACAGCCATCATTACTTTCAAATTCCTTGAAAAGAAAAAAAAACTACAGCCGTCATTACTTTCAAATTCATTGAAAAGAAAAAAAAACTACAGCCGTCATTACTTTCAAATTCCTTGAAAAGAAAAAAAAACGACACCTATCATTACTTTCAAATTCCTTGAAAAGAAAAGAAAACTACAGCCATCATTACTTTCAAATCCCTTGAAAAAAAAAAAAGTCGCTACAGGCTCAAAATTCAAATAATTTCAGGAAAGAAAATGGAGGGCAAAAAAGACGCGTTTGATGTGGTAATAGCATGGGGTTTGGGGGGGGGGGGCAATGAATGTTCTGCTATTTCAAAGAAAGTTTCAGTTGTTGTTGTTGTTGTTGTTGCTATATCTTTACTCTCGGGACGACCTCTGGCCTGAACTTTGGGCTTATATTGTTTCATGTAAGCTCTCCCTTAATTGTAATTTACCTACTTCGACCAATATTACTACATCTCGAGCTCGGTCTGTTTATAATCCACTAGGATTCTCTGGTTGGTTTGGTCACAGACCAATTCGGGGGTAACTGTTTTATAAACAACTGAACGTTTGCT
Organism: Achatina immaculata; assembly: GCA_009760885.1. Classification (NCBI taxonomy): domain Eukaryota; kingdom Metazoa; phylum Mollusca; class Gastropoda; order Stylommatophora; family Achatinidae; genus Lissachatina; species Lissachatina immaculata. The sequence continues at coordinate 12,597,973 of CM019720.1, read as the reverse complement.
CTGAGAAAATATTAGATTCAAGCACGATAATCAGATTGCATTTCTGTCATAAAATATTTAAGAAAATAAATTTCACAAGATAAAACAAATGTAATTACTTTCTGCAAGAGAAGCACAAAGTGACTGGTCCTTGCCATACATTCGTAATTTTTGTTGTTGTTGTGTTGTTGTTGTGGGCAAATACGTCAGTCCAAAATATTGCTAGAGCAGCCATGAGATAGACTGCTGTGTGAAATGGCTTCATCTGCATGTGGGAAATCAGCTAACATCTATTTCACCAAACCGTTCTCTCTCTCTCTCCTCTCTCTCTCTTATGTACAATTACTGATTAACTTTTAACAGAAAATAAAAGTGATGTGGCAGATAGACTTGCTAGACAGGATAAAACAAATGGCAGACTGACAATGGACAAGGGGGACATTGCTAAAGCTGTATTGGACAGATTGCGGGAAGATGAAGATAGGGAATAGAAGAACAATGCAGATCTGAAGAGATTGCTGGAGCTAGGACATATTAAAGGTGCCGACAGGAAATTGGAACTGTGTGTCAGAAAACGCATCGTAACCAATCAACATTTGACAGGAACTATTAGCAAGCATTCTCTTGGATGGATGCTGCGGCACGCGGTGGGGGCATATATGGGGTTGTCCGGTTGTCCCGAATGCAGTGAAGCTGGAGTCTGAACTTTAGACAATAAAACTGTTAGAAACGCACCTCTTCGTGATCCCAAGGCGCAGACTAAAGGTGCATCACTAACTGTAAAAAAAAAAAAATGTAAAATTCCCGTTTGTATGCCATTAAGACATACTAGGGATACGGTGTTAGGCCCGTATTTCCACGACCTCGACCGTCGGCACATGAAAGTGTGATGTGGTCAGTATCAGGTCTGGCCGCATTTACCTTCCCAGAATTCTCTGGTATTCGACTCGCAGAGCCACCTTCATCCATGTTCCTTGGCACGTGAGCATACAGGGAAATGAGAGACCTGATAGGCTGACTGGCTCTGCCATTATCGATGATGGACAACCACTGGATCGAGCTGTTAAGGCGCTCGGAGAGACAGGCCAGAATGGAGGACTTCGAGGACAGTGAATCTACATAGCTACTCAGACTGAGAGAGCTGGGAAATACAGATCGACACAGCCAGAAACGAGAGATGTACAGGACAAGCGAGACAACTGGTCAACCAGCATAGGACAAGCACCATCACCCACGGGACGCTGATGGATATGTTGAGAGGGTTGGGGGGATCTGAGCACCTATAGATATGTATGGAGTGCAATAATGATTACCCAGACCACAAACAATTTTCTCTGGTACCAATTTTTAGAGGCTGGGTGTCCCCGGGGCCTTTCTGGTGTGTACCAGAAAAAATTCCACCGCTGAAACTCGAACCCAGTTCGACCGAATTAGTAAACCGGGCATCTAAGCACTGAGCTAAACAGGCCATCACTGACTGTGTCTAGTTCATCCAAATAAACCCGGGCATCTAAGCACTGAGCTAAACAGGGCATCACTGACTGTGTCTAGTTCATCCAAATAAACCGGGCATCTAAGCACTGAGCTAAACAGGCCATCACTGACTGTGTCTAGTCCATCCAAAAACTAACAATAATGAATTAAAACATATTTTCACCTGAATTCTTACTCTATGATCTTGCAATATTATGTGAAGTAATTTCATCACAAGATCACCTATCTCACAGGATCATACAGGAACTAATCGTCAGGTACTGTATAAAAAGATTCACACAAAAACAAAAACAGACACGTTATTATAAGTTGTTGTTGTTTTTTTTTTTTACAAATAGGAAACAACGAGACTTTCCCCACAGTAAAGTACTAGAACAGAGTATTGTATGATTAGACCTGGTAGCGAGATAACGAAGTTTATTAATGCGCTGTACCGTCATGGCTAAGCGGTTGCTAGTACCACCCGAGTCCGTGGCTCAAGTCCTGGGTAATTCTCTGTCATTTTTCTTTCTCTCACGTCCAAAAGTGCTTTGTCTTTGTTTTTTTTTTCAGGGTCTAACCATACAACACTGAGTTCAGTTGCTTTACTAGACACTTTATATGTAGCGTTTTACTTTCTGTCAGAGTAATAACATGTACAAGTTCATGTTGGACAACGTGTTGTTCAGATGATACAAAGAGTTCACGAAGAAACATACATTGCCAGAACATCCACTTTCTGTACATTCGAATGGTCAATGACAACAAACTAGAGTTTTCTGGCACCAAATCAAGCAAGTTAAATTAATAAAATAGTAACATTAACCACCGTAACAAATGACAGGGTATAATTTTAAATTATGGACATTCGGATTATAAATAATATGAGCAAAAATTAAAATTATTCTTTAAAAACATTTGGCAGGCGTTTCAAGGAGCAAATGTCGTTTCTGTTCTGGTGATAACCGTATCAAGGAACAAATGTCGTTTCTGTTTTTGGTGATAACCGTACTCTTCATTGCCCGTTTTGGTATCGGAAACCTAACCCACGTCGGTTCAACGTGTTCATGTTTTATCATAAATTTTGCTATCAATTGCTTCCTCGGCAGTTTAGTTTAGTAAGTGGAGACCGTTTCTTGCGCTGCTTGGAGTTTCATTTGTATTTCAATCATCCATTTATTTTTGCTATTTCATCACGTAATGTCTGCTACGCTTGATATTTCTTTTCATTTTTTTTGGTCTAATTATTTCATAATCCCCTGGTTTATATATATATATATATATATATATATATCTTCGGTTTATCTTTCTATTTTCAATTACTCCTTGTAAAACTCATGTGATTGAATTTGATACTTAAAAGAAACATATCTCACTTCGCTTTCGTTCTCTTTCATAATTTACACCCTCCTTAGTTTTCTATCGTTTCTAAACCACTATGTTGATTGTGTGTTCCGTCGATGAGCATTTATGTCCATCTGATTCAGACAACGAACAGAAAAAAAACATTTGTTTCTTTCTTATCACAGATATTGAACTGAAGATCTGTCCAGACTGAAAAACATGATTCAAGTCTACACATACTTGAGCTTATTATTAAAGTCTTCTAACTATAAAATTATACTAAGAATATTCCATTTTTGGACCAAAGGTGGTTTTGCTTGCTGTGGTCAGTCAGTCAGTCATTTGCATGTCCCTTGCGGAACTTTGCCTCCATAACAGCTCTCCTGTAGGCTTCTCGGTTGTAAGCAAGATGGCCTGCTGATGATGCATCCATTTGCAGATTATAAACGATGTCTTTCAGCCATCTTCGCCTTGGTCTTCCTCTCGTTCTTTTCCCCATTATGTACACTTCCAAGACGATCTTCTCTAGATTATCATGACGTTTAATGTGTCTAAAATACTTCACTTTTCTCTCTTTAATCTTCTTTACTAGCCAGCCTACTTCATTATTAAGTTCTTGTGGTATGGATATGTTTGACCTTTTTGTGTCTGTGATATTTGAAGAACTCTTCTGTAGCATTTACATTCAAAAGCATTCATGTGTTTCTCAGTTGTTTTGTTAAGTGTCCAGGTCTCACAGGCATATGTTGCGATAGGAAAGATGCATGCCCTTAAAAATCTTTGTTTTTGTAATTCTATCTGTTCCTCTTCACAGCTTCTTTAGTTATTTTACTTTCTGAAGAGCGATAGATGTCCTCCTTTTAATTTCTCTCATTGTATATCCATTATTAGTTAGTAATGATCCAAGATATTAAAACCTATTCCAATTTTTCCTCATTGATACATATTTCAGCTGCCTTGTTTGTTTTGTCAGTTGTCATCAATTTAGTTTTCTTCACATCAAGATAGAGGGTTTTCTCTTCACTATTCTTACGGACTGACATAATTAGCTTTTCCATTACTTTTTGTTCTGTAGTTCTTACTGTGGTAGTTTTTTATATTCACCTGTAATTGTTAACTTTTATTTAGCGTATTCTGAAAAATGACAACTCGATTATAATGATAAATGAACCATTAGACTAATTTTAGTAGGAACAGAATAAGAAACCTGCTTGATATTCTAAATCAAAACTTTGCAAATCGTCCTTACGATTCTACAATTTGCAATCTCGAATTGTAAACTTTCCAAAAGCTGCACATAACAGTACAAAGATACGAAACTAAACTATGTGTACCTCGTTTTAAAACGATCCATTAGAAGCGCTACGATTTGTATTACTAATATTTCTGGTGGGTATGATAGTGAAGAGAAGAGGACAAGCCAGGACTGATCAAAGTTTACGCTTCCTAACTTGACTTGCAGCACCAAGTTAGTTTCTGATCTGCGTTACTCTCTTCGAGTGCTCGACATGAGTTTTATCAGGAATCATTCCATGTCTTTTTCAAACGTAATGCGACACATCAAAAGTAGCTGATAACACGTGTTTGATAATATTAGCACGCTGAAAATTCGATATTCCACAAATTCTTCAGGGACAATCTATAGCCCAGCGTTTCCCCGCCTTGCTATGGTTGCCGGCCCCCTTTTTTTCCCAGACCACATCCTCAGATGTAGACAGAATGTTTGCTGCTGGTTGTCTGTTCCTGTTATAAATCCATATTTCAGATATTCTAAACTACAGTGTCTACACAATATTCCATACTACTACTACATTGTCTACACTATATTCCATACTATACTGTCTACACTATATTCCATACTATATTGTCTACACTATATTCCATACTATATTGTCTAACGCTATATTCCATACTATATTGTCTGCGCTATATTGTGTCGCAGATCACGTATTATGCTTCAATTGTATGTGCTTCTTTTCTGCTTGTGGCACTGCTGACAATTTTTGATTCTGCTCTCCCAGAAAGGATGCCCCGCCAGTGACGGACATTTCGTCCAACTGAACAAAACTGACTGGCCTATGCATCTCCTGGCGGCAGTTAGTAAAAGGATCTTTGCATCCGATCAAGGCCTTTAACGCGCCTGCCGCCTTCAACCAATGTTCCCTCTAAGGGTATGCGGTCTGCATGCGAAATGTTCAGCTCGTGTGCAAAAAGATAATTGTGTGTGCAAATGTGCGTAGTAACATACACACACACATACACATATATTGTAAAGATCTGTACATTTAATAACAGGATAGACCTGCTGTACTTTTCAGCACAGGAAACTCATCTTCCGTTTATTTTAATTGCCCTGTATTCTCTGTGTGCCCACTTGTCTCGTCATGATTCTGCTGCAGTACTACCGAAACTACGAGATAAAAAAATTGAAACATCCGACCCGAAAGTAATTTCTCAACAAGAAAGAAACACTAAAGGAACAAAACAAGAACCATCATTGTATTTTTCTTGATCGCAATTATAGCATGGAGTAACATCTGTTTCATTTTTTTTTTTTGCGCAGCTCTAAAAACTTTGTGCGTGGTATGATTTTTTTTTCCTGTGCGCAGCCGCTTAGCTTAGAGGGAACCTTGCTTCAAACCCTTTGGACTATCAAAAGAAAGAATTACTGTTCCCGTCTGCTGCTTCATTTTCCCTGCTGCCCCCTTTTCTTCCACTGCCCCTCCCCCTCCCCCCACTGACCCTCTACTGAACCCTCCACGAGTGGGGGGGGGGAAGGTGTGTGGTGTGTGTGTGTGTGTGTGTTATCGTCCAATTTGGGAAACCCTGATTTAGTCTCTTTACTGATGTTCTCGTACAGAGAGTTTATCATGTAGATAATTAATGTTAAAATTGAATTGCCTCAGAAATTTTTATCAGCTGTAAAATTCAGTTATAAGACAACTTAACGCCGGAGGACACGAGGAATGAAAGAGTCTAGGTAGATTTTTAAAAAAATCATTAGTTGCTAAGTAGTTGTCACGTGATTGTTTAGTTTAGATTGAGAAAGATATTATTTTGTAACATGTGCAATTATTTACGTTATATTTATTTGACAGTTGTCGAAGGCGTGAATTATCTGATTGTTAATGGAAATAACCTTCGGAGTCTTTGGACCAAAGAGGAGGAAGTCAGTTCATTGGACTAAAGAGGAGGAAGTCAGTTGTTAAACGTTTCTTTTTTTAAAAAATGTATTTGTTTATTTATTCCGAGACACATTCCTCTCAATTCGTAAACGATCCTACAAAATTTAAATCAAGACAGTAAAGTACAACAAAACAACAACAATTCTGTATTATGTTGTCTAAAAAAAATCATTGAGCTGTGTTTTTTTTTTGGTTGGGTTACCCCCCCCCCCCCCCCCCTTCAAGTTGTGTCATCTTTGTATTACGATTTCTTTGTAAGGTAAATTAAAAATGAAAAATGAAAAGAAAAAAAATAATAAAATTATTTAATAAAGAATTTGTTGGTTCACGGACTCAGAATGGTTGTTTTTAGATGACCCGCTATTAAGTTCAAACAAAACAGAAAATTAAATACCAGTTGTAACCAGTCAAAAGTGACGTGGCAAGTTAACATTAAAAAAAAAAATAAATAAACTAATGACTCTTAAGTGACGAAAAGAGACGTAATTGTTTACGGAATCTCTAAAATGCTGGGTATTTCTTCATGTTTATATCACATCCCCTTAATTCACAATTAATTTCAAACTGATACATATAACTTTGTCACAAACAGCACGGTTTTCTTGCTTTATTTGGTTTATCCTTTCACTAACTTTATTCATATCCTGAATCTTCTTCATATTTCTTTATATCGGGAGAGAGTAGTTATTTTTCTACTCTCATGGTCTTGAAATATTTGAGTGCCATAAAACATCATGAAAGTGACAACGTACAGCACAATTTTTCTTCCATTTCCATCCATTATCACATTCTGTGAACCTTCAGTTTAATCTGGTGTAGGTAGTTACTGCTTATAGTTCTTATTTTGTCATTCATTTAAAGCGCGTTATATACGTGTCTTTCATTTCAGTGCTAAATAAATAATACCGCACGAGTCAATGTTGTTCTTCATCATTTCTTCAGTCACCAACGGATCCACATAAGAAAATGATGAACACATACATTTCTGTAGCTCTTCAGATCTTGTAAAATCATCAGTGACATCTGCAGCCAGTAACAAGCATTCCAGGATACGAAACTGTCCTGATAGCATCTCCATCAAATATTTCCAGTACAATGGGGCTGTAGCCAGTTGGTGCGCAAACAGGCGCTGGTATGACATCTGGGTACCTTTCATGTAAAATAGTTTTAATGTTCGTGAAACTGCTGGCAATTTTGAACCTCTCGGGGCAATCGCCCTTGCAGTAATGGGCCACATAGCTTATAGGGTAAAGCACCCAGTCGCTCCAGCCAATGTCCTCGAATTTGACTTCAATACTGTGTTTGCAGCACAAATTTGTGCTACAGGGGGAGCTCTCGTCGTCCTGGCGTTTTGTTCTAGCTCTTCGAAGATCAAGTGTCTGTGATGTTACATGCAAGCTGGCTCGAAACACTCGAATCTGCTCTCCCTCTGGAGGTTCAGAAGCGGAGGCTGACTTTTTACGGGGCCGTTTTAAATCTGGTTCTAACCTGTCTTCAACTTGTGTTTTAGATGGAGCAGAAACCTCAGCCCTGATGCCGATTGTAACAGTTTTATCGTCGGAGTCCACAATGTGAGACAGTAAATGAGATGCTATCGCTATTTCTACGTTCTTTCTTTTGAACGTATTTATAGTCACTGAACGTAAAAATGTGGCTGTCGTGTGGTCTGCGGAAACACCGCTGTGATCTCCCTGACCCATAAGGTAAATGGTCACATTCAACGGAAACTTTGCTTTGCGACGCAACTTCCGTCTTTGTCGGTTAATCCGCAGACGCAAGATGGCTGACTTTATAAGCAAGTCATGGTACGGAACGTCTGGCTGTTGAAAATTCGTGCTGAACTTGACTGTGGTCAGCGAGTAACCGGATGTGGAGTCCTGTGGCTGGACTTGAATAATGAATTCTGGATCTATGAAGAAATAGAAAAAAAAAACCCTTGTAAAATACATAAAATAGGATGTATATTTCTCCATATAGACTGATTATTAAAAAATGTTACAGGGTTATAATAGTTATCTTGTTACTTTACGGATGTGTCAATTGTTCAGATCTCAGGGCTCAGCACAATCTGTGTTATAAACAACTAATACTTTACCACACAATCTCTTCTATACAGAACTATAACCTTGACTTAGAATTTGTCTTATAAACAACTTACAGCTTAAAGGAAAGAAAAGAACAAGAGTGGCTAAACATACATTCAACAGCGTGAAGACTGCGCTGTTTGTTATCCAAGAATCTACTCATAAAAAGTAAATTAAGATTTGTAAAATTTTATATCAACTCGGCTTTACTGTGTGGAGCAGAAACTTGGACTCTAAGCTAAGAAAGATGAAGAGAAAGATTAAAACAGCAAACATGTGCTTCTACAGAAAACTAGGTCATATAATATGGATAATGAAAAAACCAAATGCACAAGTTTTAGAAAAACTCAAATTTCAATATGAACTTCTCAATGAAATAAGGATGAAGAAAACAAAATCTTTGGCCATATCAAAAAGACATACTGAGGACCATACCAGAAGAAAAGGTGGAAGGACAAAAAAGCAAGAAGTAGACAAAGATGTAGATGGGAAGATAACGCACGAGACTGGATAGGATACACACCCTGGCAGAGTCCACCATCATGGCGAGGGTGGAAGCTGGAGATTCATTACCTCCAACTCTCGTTTCCTTAAAACAGCTATTCTCAAAGTGGACAGCAGCGTGTCCCCACCCCATGGGCAGTGGAAAGAACTGGGACGGGGGGATGTAGGGGGAAGGGGGCAGACGGCGAGGGAAAGGGAATAACAGGGAGTATTAGAACCAAAAAAAAAAGGTTTTTGGACGTTAGAAATATGGTCGTGAGGGAGGGCAGCAACAGCGGAAGATAAACTGAGAACCACTGTGTTTTAAATGTCTCGGCTCCTCATCGTTAAGATATAAGTTTAGGAATCCCTGGAGCGTCCCGTCGAAAAGATCTTGAGCTTCCCGTCGGAAAGATCTTGAGCTTCCCGTCGGAAAGATCTTGAGCGTCCCGTCGGAAAGATCTTGAACGTCTCTTCGTGTATAGAAATGACTGTGCAAGGTTCACGTCTAGCATGGCTAGTTAGAACATTTCTTCGACGGACTCAGTGATTGTTTTGACTCTATCATATACAGTATCTGGGAAACTGTACGCACCGCCAGGTGATATCAGTGACTGTATAGTAAATGCCTGCAGTATTATTATTATTATTATTATTTGGTATAGTATTCAGTTCAGATTTGTGAATAATTTGTAGTGTGTTCCAACAGGTATATTTGTAACTGCGTATGGCGTTCACTTTGGTCATGTGTTATCATTTCGGACGATTACCTGTAACGGCCTAGCAGTACAGTCGAACTTCTCCCGCTCTGGTTATCAACTACCCGGCAAGGCTATATTTAGAGAAGTATAAAAGACAAGATAGATATATGAGCATGACCTTTTTTTTTCCTTTATAAAACGAACAAATGATAAACGGGTCATGACATTTTAGTGCGTATGTGTGTGTGGGGTATTCTAATAAACCGCCCACACGCCCAAGAACGCAATGCAGTTGTGTCTGGCACTTTACTGTCAAAACGTAGGCGACTTTATGATAGAAAGCATTATATTCTTACGCCGTAATAAAATACTGTGTCCTTACATGAAAGTCCACAGCCTTCCTTTGTAGAATGCTACGAGATTAGCTGATTTGTTTATTCACTTTGAAACACCGTTTAAAGATTTTGTAATTCACCAGTAGCAATGCTCAGTACATCGAAACATCTGTCGTTTTTTTTTTTTTTTTGTCAAACAGAAACACCAATCCTCCACAGCCAACAATTTTTTTGGGGGGGGGGGGGGGAGGGGTGGGGCTGGAGAGAGTATTAACTTCGGACTGAAGTGTTCAGCAATGACGCGTTTTCACTGCATATTTTCTGGGCCGACGTCATTAAAATATATAGCCTTTTTGCCAACTGCGTCACTGACGCTTTGGTTTCGTGCAAACGTTCCAAGCCGAGAGGTATGCCCAGTTTATGACTGTTTGTTCAATACCAGGGTAATATTTTTCCCTCGTTTGTGTCTTGAGCTGAGGACTTAGGCGTGGACAAGAAGTTGTGTTTACAAAGTGGGCACGTTATGTATCTTACTTTTATTATACACTTTAGAGTGAGGTTCACTTTTCCATGCAATGGCGTGAAGCTAAGCGAGTTTTAAGACTGAAACAAACCCCAAAAAAATGCAGAGATTCTTAAAGATGCTGCGGGAGTACTTTTTGTGAACACATCCTGGGGGAAGACACAGATGATGTCAAGGCCAGCTACAGTACTCAACGTGCTACTTTACATTTCAACTTACTGCACTAAATGAAAGTATTTGTATATTTCAAACTAATGTAAACTTTTTTTTTAAATTTAAGAAAAGCTGTTTCTGTTTCACTCTTCTTAAATTCACTAACCTTTATTTTTGTTAATCGTTGTCTCTTTATCTACAGAGCATCGCTGTCTCTGTATCTACAGAGTATCGTTGTCTCTTTATCTAAAGAGCATCGTTGTCTCTGTATCTACAGAGCATCGCTGTCTCTGTATCTACAGAGCATCGCTGTCTCTGTATCTACAGAGTATCGCTGTCTCTGTATCTACAGAGCATCGTTGTCTCTTTATCTAAAGAGCATCGTTGTCTCTGTATCTACAGAGCATCGTTGTCTCTTTATCTAAAGAGCATCGGCGTCTCTGTATCTACAGAGCATCGCTGTCTCTGTATCTACAGAGCATCGCTGTCTCTGTATCTACAGAGTATCGCTGTCTCTGTATCTACAGAGCATCGCTATCTCTGTATCTACAGAGCATCGCTGTCTCGGTATCTACAGAGCATCAGTGTCTCTGTATCTACAGAGCATCGCTGTCTCTGTATCTACAGAGCATCGGCGTCTCTGTATCTACAAAGCACTTTTCTGCACTTTTTCAACACTGATTTGCGCCTCACAACCTCTACCTTTCAAGATCAGCTGCATTCATTCTTGAGAAATGTCCATCTCTCGTTTTGCTCTACTATTAAAAAAAAACAGTATTGATGCTAGCCTTTCTTTCACAACCATCAGTGTAATCTTTATATCAACTGTTATTGTTAAGTAAATTCTAAATATATATATATATATATATATATATATATATATATATATATATATATATATATATATATATATATATATATAACAAAGCAAAAATAATACCAAACGCCAAACCGGCAACAATGAGAACCGGGAATGACGACTTGAGAAACTCCAGTTCACAGCCGTTAACTTTAAACCAAAAAACGACCGTCTCTTTTTTCATGAATGATCGGCCATGAAAAAGACGTCTAGCGTAGATGTAAAATAAAACGCAAAACTAAATCTGAGACGCAGAGAACAGCTGCGTCTGGTGTGATCCGGCATTCTTCTGCGGACCAGCGTAGGAAAACCATGCGTTGCGTAAAATGGCTAATGAAGAGTGATGACACCACCATTAGGCCAAATAAGCGATCTAGTAGGAGGACATCAGAGCGGTGCAGTTCTGACATTTGCAAAGGATTAACTGCAGGTTAGTTAACTTCATCCACCACGCAAAATATCCTGTCATCGGTCCCCTGCAAATACCACTACAGCATTCCAAGGTTTCGTCGTTCCTCCCCCCCCTCCCCCATCCTTCTTTTTTAGGCTTATCCCAGGGCACAAAACAACATACAGCCGTGCCTGGGAATGACGTAAGCATAACATAATAATTATGCTTTATCCCAACTTTTTAAAATACTATCCACATACACACAATTCAGAAATATGTAAGACACGCCTGGATTAACTGAGCAGTATTAAACGGATAAATGGGTTCAGTAAAGCAGTCCTTGATCACAGAGTGTGGATGCCAGAAAGACTTAGAAAACATAAGAGTTTCTGATGACAGTGTATGGACGCCAGAAAGACTTAGAAAACATAAGAGTTTCTGATGACAGAGTGTGGACGCCAGAAAGACTTAGAAAACATAAGAGTTTCTGATGACAGAGTGTGGACGCCAGAAAACTAGAAAACATAAGAGTTTCTGATGACAGAGTGTGGACGCCAGAAAACTAGAAAACATAAAGAGTTTCTGATGACAGAGTGTGGACGCCAGAAAACTAGAAAACATAAGAGTTTCTGATGACAGAGTGTGGACGCCAGAAAACTAGAAAACATAAGAGTTTCTGATGACAAAGTGTGGACACCAGAAAGAATGCAATTTTTGCGACGCAAAGAACATGGAGCCAGGAATATACGCTGAGATTCTCGCGTTGTTATAATAACTAGCGTAGGAAACAAAGAGCAGATGTGAATATAAAAAAAAATGGAAAAATTCGGACAAGCCATTAGTTATAATATGTTAAATAACTGAAACAGATGAATTAAAATGTAAAATCAACAGGAAAATGTTCATTTACCATTGTATTATGAATATAACACGCGATATATAGTTTTTTTAAAATGTTTGTTCGTTAAAATAAACATTCTGTGCGTTATACCTGTCTGCTCTAAGTACTCTTAATCCTTTTTTTCTTTTCTAAACAAACGGTAGAGGTTTATGAGTCAAATATAAAAAGCACTAATGTGGCCCACGGTCTTTCATTGAACAACAGAGAAAAGCATTTACATACAAAACTAAACTAACGTAGGAGAAGTAGTTTTAAATATTGACGTACCTAATATAAAATACACAAACAGAGCAGTGAAGAATTAAAACTGAGAACCGGATAAATCCAGATTAACTCTCTTTTTTTTGTCCTGGTGGACGATGGTCTTTGCATGATTGACATTGCAGGGCCCCATTTGTCAGCGGGTGTCAATGTTTACAGTAAACTACCCAGCGTCCATCAAGGGAAATAATCGTAGCTGCGTCCCAAACACGCCTCGCTATAATGCTCTCTATCGATAGCTCATTCTAAAGTTTCAGACAATTCTTCGATTTTTAAAATTATATTTCTGAGAGTGTGATCAAGATCTAATGCGAAATCTTCCAGTAACCAATACTCTATTCATTCTCTCTCTCTCTCAGTTAACGTTTATGTATATGTCTGTGTGTGCGCGCGTATGTGTGAGAACTATTTTATTAGGTTAATTACTTCTTCTCTTTTACTTTGATCTTACACTCTTTTGGTATGTTTTTTGTCCCAATGTAATGTGTATCAGTTAGTCATTTGCATGTCCCTTGAAGAACTTTGCCTCCCTAACAGCTCTCCTATAGGCCTCTCGGTTGTAAGCAAGATGCCCTTGTATTTAATCGAGTGTGTGGGAAGAATGAAAGATGGAGTGATGAAATGCAGAATGTAAGACGGGACTGCGTGCCCAATTCTTTAACTTTTTAAAAATAAAGACCATTCATTCATTCTCTCTCTTCTCTCATACACAAAATCAGGAACCATGATTTTGCACATCGCGTTACATGCATATGTGTGCGTGTTATATGCGTGAAAAACATACTACTCAAAGTCTGCACTGAAATATATAAAAGCTGCTAGCCGTTCATATTTGTTATCATCCCTATCGCTATTGTGCAGGCATGTGTATACCCAAACGTTCAGACTGTTGTTTCTGAGAAGAAAAAAGCCACTGACGGATCCTATTCATATTGCACATATAAACATACATATCGCAGTGCCAGAGTTTGTGGAAGGCATTGTTACCTTTACTGTTTTCAGATCTGATACTGAAAGGGTCGTCAAGTGCATACAGCTTGACTGCGTTCTAGTCCACAGATATAATAGTGCGCTGAAGTCAACTGCTGCTATGTTGCATGATATTGAAAGATTGTGTACACTAAGAGTGTTCGTAAATGTCAGGTATTATATATATATATACTTAAATATTTTGGACACATTAAACGTCATGATAATTTAGAGAAGACCGGACTGGAAGGATACATAATGGGAAAAAGAAAAAGAGGAAGACCAAAACGAAGATGGCTGCAAGACATCGTTGACGATCTGCAAATGGATGCCGCAGCAGCAGGCCATCTTGCTCACAAACGAGAGGCCTACAGGAGTGCTGTTTGGGAGGCAAAGTTCCGCAAGGGACATGCAAATGAATGAATGAATGAATTATATATATATATATATAGGTGGACTGTGTCGGATATGAGGTCCGTGTGGGCGTAGCTGTATTAGCATAACAGGAGAAGAAATAACAGCAATAAAAACTTTCTTTTTATTGGATGAAAACATTCATTTTATAATAGATTCTTTGAATTTTGTTCAATTTTTCATTTCACTTTTCGAAAGTTTTAGAGAAGTTTTTAAGAATTAAAAAGAAAAAAAAAAAGAAGAGACCATGAGGTAGAATATGAGAGTTTTGCTTGTCATGACTTCTTATAAGTTCATAAAGTGCAGCCATCTTGAACCCGGAACTGTATTTATGTTTATACATATCAAAATTTATATGAGACAGAAGTATCGACAAAGGTATACTACGTATTGTTTATCCTTGTACGTTATACGCATGTTGTAAATAACACATGCGGCGAACCGATTTTCTTTATATTTCCAAGACGTTAGGAATGATTGGACCTGATAACGTTTGTCTCTATTCGTCTCAGGTCTTGACCCTTTCTCACTAATTTATACTTCCCTAATGCATATTACTGCAAGAACTTAATATTAAAGAAGTTTGACTAGTAAGGAAGATTAAACAGAGAAAACATATATTTTGGACATATTAAACGTCATGATAATTTAGAGAAGACAGTCTTGGAAGGTTACATAATGAGAAAAAGAAAGTGGAAACTCAAGGCGAAGATGGCTGCAAGACATCGTTAATGATCTACGAATGGATGCATCAGCAGCAGGGCATTTTGCTTGCAACCAACCGAGAGACCTACAGGTGAGCTGTTAGGGAAGCAAAGTTCCGCAAGGGACATGCATGCGACTGGCTAAATTTGCATATCTTGGCAGCTATATAGACCATATATGGTGAAACTCTGAAGAGAACATTATTAAGAGAGGCCAAGTTAACAGGCATAAAATCCTTTGTTGAGGTTGAAAGACTCGCCGAAGACAGGAAATATTGGCGAACTACTTTGCGAGCCCTATGTGACGTCTAACGGCACGGGAAGGATATAAGATATAAGATAAGATATAGACCAGGATAGTGACACCAGAAAAGAAGTTAGAATTGTACAGACAGCTTTGGCCTTTAAAAATATTGAGAAAATACAGCAACCAAAAGTACGAAAACAAGTTAAGACTATTCAGCTCAGATATAATATCCATCCTTAGTGTGCGAAAGCTGGTAAACACCTAAAGAAATTAGGCGCATTTGAAAACAAATGTCTAAGGAAAATACTCTGTATACAATTGAACGATTTCAAGATCAATGCAGAGATAAGGAAGATTAACACACAACAACCCATGTCATCAGTGATTAAAAAAAAAGGAGATGGACATATATCGTTCACAAAATGGGACACAACAGGACAAAATAAAAGAGAATCCAACAACGTGAAACTAATAAGAACATTGTTGAGAGAGGCTAAATTAGCTGGCACAAAATCCCTTGACGAGGCTGAAAAAAAAAACCTCGCCGAAAACAGTAAAAAAGGCTAATTACAACGTTTAACAGCACGGGAAGAACATAACGTGTAAGAAGTTCTCTCAGGTTAACGTGTAAGAAGTTCTCTCAGAAATTGGCCTAGTCCGTTTAACGGAGCAAGGATCGCCATAGTCTCCATGCTGGTGGGGTCTGCTAAGGATATATCTGCAGACCTGCTGCTTTTTTAGCTCAGCCTGGAGACAAGGAAAAACGTGGTCGCAGTAAGCCGGTTCTAACTCGACACTAACTTTCAACATGTTCATAGCATCGGCTGCAAAGAACAACCAGTTTGCAGCTCCAGACAGACAGACAGACAGACAGGCAGGCAGACAGGCAGACAGACGGACGGACAGACAGACGGACGGACAGACGGACAGATAGACAGACAGACGGATGGACGGACGGACAGACAGACAAACAGATAGATAGATGGATGGATGGATGGATAGGTGAGTAGGATGGGCAGATGAATGGATGGACAGATAGAAGAAGAATTATATGCGTTCTTCTTATATACGTTCGAGTGGAGCTTAAAACATAAAGCACGAGAATAAAATAAACGGAAGCTTGACAAAATGGCTAACAGACTCATATTTCTCTGATATGCAGGCTGCATAAAAACTCCACGAACAGGCAACTGTACGACCCAGTCTCTATTTAAATTCTTTTGGCCCTAAACGATGCGATCCTTCAAACTATACCCTTTGTATTTCTTACTACGGTTCCCTCATTTCATCTTTTATGAATCCCGCCAATTTTGGATCTTGTACTGAACCAAAATAATCCCCATTTCCTGAGGAGTTTGAAAAGTTCCAGTTTCGTCTGTTGAGATCAGCTTGGCTTCTCCATCGCTGTAATAATAACCGTCAATAACTATCATCCAGTTTCTGGATACACCAGCAGAGAGACTAAACAAAGAGAGGAAAAAAAAAACCCTTCTTCCTCCAATTCTGTCGCTCCATTTTCCTGTCTGTGTTAATATCCATGTCTGCTTCTCAGATAGTTTCACGTCTGCTTCTCAGACAGTTTCATGTCTGCTTTTCAGACAGTTTCTTCTCTAAACACGCCCCAAATGATTAAAAATGTTGTCCTGTATCTAAAAAAAAAAAAAAAACGACAAAAAGAAAAATCATTCTGACACATCATCAAGTTTAAAACATTCTCGTATTTGATGTTTGTTATTTCTGCGTATCTAGTTGCTTTTCTTTCGTCACAAAAGCTAAACTCGCCTTCTTGTTGTTTACTGAATGTTTACCGAGTTTTATCCTGTATATTAAAGCATATTAACCGCTTTCAGATACCCGCATACAGATATAATCAGTTGATATTTTTTATGACATAGTCGTGCCCCAACATCCGGGGTTTTTTTTTAATGAATGGGGAAACGGATATAGCGGCCAATGTACATACATACAGAACCTGGGACGCAGTGAATACAACCAGATAGTGACCATTTAATTTAATACGAGCCAGGCTTTGAGAAAGCCAGATTCTTTCTGGGGAGTGGGAAAACAATGTTAGATTTTAATGTCAAGGGCAGGTTAAGCTGTGTTCTGAAGCGTAGCGGTAGGAGTGGTGAGAGTGCCTGAACCTGGCAGGATATTCCGTCTTAAGCGAAGGCATCAGACTCGCTCTGCTGGAATTTGATTTCCGGTTATAGTTGAATTTTTTTTTTTAAACTACAGAGAAGAATAAGATCGGAGATTAGAGTGGAAGATAGAAGGTGGAAAAAGTGGAAAATATTTAAAAGCTCCGCTGCGATAACATTTTGTTTGCGAAAGGGCCCATACAGGCATACGGTCTTGTGAGGAGCAGATGTAACCAATCAGATTTCAGTGGGAGCGTCTGATGTTATGAGAGATCCGGATGAACTCTTGTCTAGAAAACATCAGTTTTATCATGCAGATATTGCTACAGTCATATGATGGGGCATTTTTTTTACCGTTAATTCATATGTTATCATCATAATCATCATCATTGTCATCATCATCTCGTGATGGATGGTTGGCTGCATTGGATCTCCACTCTGCTCTGTTTTTTTGTCTTCATAGAACACCCGGGCAAGCTCGTCCCTGTCCATCTCTTGATGTTGTCCACTCATTTATGTCGCTGCCGTCCTCTTGTTCTCTCCCCTTCGATCTTGCCCTCACGAAGAGTCTTCAACATAGTATTGTGCCTCTTGACATGTCGAAAGTATCTTAGTTGTTTTGTTTTTATAATTTTCAATATTTCTCTTTTGACTTCTGCCTGGTTTAGCACTTCGTTATTTTTTTTCCCTTTCTGACAGCTAGCGACAGTTTATCCTGTATTTTGATGTACACTCAGCTGTGGCTGATTTATAAACATATTACGATACATCTTGATGTCAAACAAACAAACAAACAAACAAACAAACAAACAAAAACACACTCAAACGCAGACAAATTTATACCGATAAACGTTTTCCCCCGTCTCTCTTGAAAAGTATAGTGTATGTGAGAATTCAATTCGAAATAAAATTTTCTGTCCATACTCTGTAATATTTCTGTCTATGAGAGTCACTGATACGAGCGTATGTCATAAAATGAATAAAAAACAACAGAAAAGTAAAGCACTGGATATGTATCGTGTCGTTCTCCCTAATTGTGACGACACAGAACAAGTGTCAGATATTGCTACATTACTCAGAAAGCTTACAAGCTCAGTTTAACAATTATTTTCAGCTGATAAACGTCAGATCTGGTTTTATTTTATTTTTTTTTTCTCTCTTCTGTTTTCAAACTTCATGAAACATGAAACATGATAACAGGGAAAGCGTTGGGTCTAAGGTGCCCGATCAGTGAATTCAGAATTCATCTCCGCACATGAAATAAATTGAAATCATTGATTAAAAACAGCCTTTGTTCTTAACTGCGGGGGAAAAAATCCTGCAAGCTTTACAACAGTCACTTGTTTCATAGTCTGAATCTCTCAGAATCAAGAAGAAATATGGCGTAATGAAAAGTTCTTCAGAACATAAAGCTTTCAGAGCAGAGGAGGCATGATCTATACATGATCTATACATGATCTATACATGATCTATACATGATCTATACATGATCTATACATGATCTATACATGATCTATACATGATCTATACATGATCTATACATGATCTATACATGATCTATACATGATCTATACATGATCTATACATGATCTATACATGATCTATACATGAACGAGCAGCAAAACCTAAACCCGTGTTTCCCAAAATGAGCGATAGCAATACCACTCCTCCCTCCCCCCCCCCGAAACGTTGGAAAGGGGGGGGGGCTGTGAAAGGAAACAAAAAGGGTCAGTTGGGGTATACTGAGACATTTGTGTCCCTACCTGAGACTCATCCATCACATTAAAAGTTGAGAAAATAATGCTATAGGTGAGTTGTAAATGTACTCCTCCATACTGCTAAATAAATTAGTTTGCTAGCTGAAGTTTTTTAATTGTGTAATGTGTATCCTAGTTTAAACAGGCCCACTGACTAGGAGTATACGGGGGTGGGGGGAGGGAGGACGGGGACGTTGAGGAGTGGCCTGGGAGAATAGGGGGACGCAACCCGAACAAGCCTGGGAAATCACCGAGCTAAATGATCTGAGAAATCTATAGAGGGGCTCTGAGAACTGAGAGAAATGCTCTCTCTCTCTGTGTCTCTGTCTCTCTCCGTAATTTTGCTAAAGGAAGATTCATTTTTCGACAAGACGTTTCACTTATGATCGCTATATGACAAGCCAGTTATTCTTCTGCCCCACCCCCCCCCCCCCCCAAATCTGTTAGCTTCAGAGTCGTCTATTTTGGGTAAGACATAATACCAAACTGGAACCGTACGCTCGTGCCGGCAGAAGCTACTAGTACCAGCCTTTCTCTGCCTTCATCTTCCACAGATAGTGAATCGTGGCCAGTTTATTCATATGGGAATGTTAAATGAACACACATTCTGTTACGGATGCAAACCGTACATTGCGCTGGAAGCGAATATAAAACGTTTTTGGCGCTAATGTACCAGTGACAACTGCTCGTAGGTTTGTACTGATCTTGGTATCCATAACGTTATATATGCGGTCCCAGACATCACTGTTCTCTGCTGCCAAAAGGTTACATACAAATCACAGAACAGTACTTAGTACACATTAATTAAAAACAGAAACAGGCGTGTGATTCAGTTCCGCAAATAATAATAAAAAAATGGACAGAGGAAGAAATCGGGAACAAAAGGATATAACGATTAAAAAAAAATATGCAGAAATGTATGAAAACAACAATCTAATATTTCCACAATGAAGGGTATATCGGTTGTAAATCCGTGTAAATGTAGATCCGCCTGGTATGAATTACAACCCGGAACAGCAGTTTTATCAGGACAGACATAACGTAAATGATGCACGAATATGTAAGGTGAGAGGTTAAAGGGCAGACGGATAGTGGCACTTGACCTTACAGCCAGTGCGGTACAAAGTGGCATTATTACAATCAAATGTGAAATAGCTGCCGTGAATCTGTAACGCCTGTTACAAGAGGGCGCGTTTGGGATGCAGAAATTAACTGGATACGAAGCGTACTAAAAGACGATATAGGTAAAATGTTACTAAAATAATCGTATGACTGTCAGAGACACGTAGCTAAATCTGTACCACGATGCACCTGCCAAGAAAAAGTGTTTAGTTTACGTCTTTTGCACATGATTATTGCTGACAGTTGCATACATTTTCTATATTAATTGATTTATTTTAAAAAAAATCACAACCCGTTAAAAAATTGTTGACTTTGGGGGGACACGCTTGTGTATGCCATGAGCAAGCGAAGATTACCGAAGATGACCGAATAAAACCGAAGGTGTATTAAAGAGTTTGTCCACCTCGGCATCGTACGAGAGTTCTTAGTTTACTGTGGGGGCAGTGTAGCTTAGATATCGTGATCTAATACACTGTTAACAAAGTGCTTGTAGAAATGCGGCATCCTCCAAATTTCTATGTCTGTTAAACAGATTAAAACCTCTGGATGAGTTTCTTTGGTTGGAAAGAGACTTTAATCCAGAGATTTTCAACATTTTCTGAGCGTGGCCCTAAACCAGCGATGGTACGTGACCGGCGATCACACGAAAAGATGAAAACCCCCATGAAATTCAACAAAACGTATTTCAATGAATAGCTGAGAATTTGAAAACAGGAAAGTAGAAGCCATTCCTAAAATAATGTAATTTTTTTTTCTCTCGCAACCCTAATCTAGACTACCCCAGTTAAGGTTGCAGCCTGAGTTTGGGAACCGCTGTTTTAATAAAATGTTCAAGCTTACGCGTTTAGTTTCTTTTGCCCTTGTGAAACAGAATTCTCTCATCTCTCTGAAAGTAATAAGCAACCAGTATCTCCTGATTCGTTATGATTTGCTCCGCAGAGTCAGATTTGTTATGTACGAGGGTCATACCGAAAGGTGTGAGCAAAAAAAAAAGTTTTTAAACCAGAATTTATAGATAGAGAAAATATAAATGTTTCACCTCAATCTTCATCCTTTTTTTTCACTTTCAAACATTATCTCCATTTCTCTGCACACATTTTCCCCATCGTTCTGCAAGTCTGAAAATACCCTCCAGGTAGAATTCCGTTCCAGCTGACCAACGGCACAGACGCACTGCTTTCTGGACGTTCTCTCCTGTGGGACCTAGCTTTTCTATAGCCTAGGATTTCAATCATTTCCTGTAATGCATTGTGTCCTATTCCAAGACTTACAGCGATTTCAGATACTGTGACACATCCGTCATCTTTAACTATGTCGTCAACCCTTTCCACGTTGCGTTCAATTGAGGCAGTTCGAGGGCGACCGCTGCGAGGTATATCTTGGATGCTCGTGTTTCCATCTTTGAAATGTTTTACCCACCTTCTAACACTGCTAGCACCCATATATATATCTCCACATGCAAGCTGTAGTCTTTGGTAAATTTCAGCAGTGGGGATTTCTTCTTTAACGAGGAACTCAATAACAGAACGTTGACGAAACGAAGCTTCAGCACCCACCATTTTGTTTATGCTCGGCGTGGTGACGTGACACATGATAGTGATGTCATATCCCCTCTATATGAAGTAAAAAGGATTCAGATAAAGGTAATACATTTATATCTTCTCTATCTATAAATTCTAATTTAAAAAAAACATTTTTGCTCACGACTTTCGGTATGACCGTCGCATGTATCATTCTCTCAGAAAATATAGATGTGATTTCTTTACAAAAGCACAGTGGCTTACAGACAGGCAGACAGAAAGACAGACAGGCAGGGAGGCAGACACAGACAGACAGACAGAAAGATAGGCAGGCAGGGAGGCAGACAGACAGGCAGACAGAAAGACAGGCAGGCAGGGAGGCAGACAGACAGACAGACAGAAAGATAGGCAGGCAGGGAGGCAGACAGACAGACAGACAGAAAGATAGGCAGGCAGGCAGACAGACAGACAGACAGAAAGATAGGCAGGGAGGCAGACAGACAGACAGACAGAAAGATAGGCAGGCAGGGAGGCAGACAGGCAGACAGACAGACAGACAGAAAGATAGGCAGGCAGACAGACAGACAGACAGAAAGATAGGCAGGCAGGGAGGCAGACAGACAGACAGACAGAAAGACAGGCAGGCAGGGAGGCAGACAGACAGACAGACAGAAAGATAGGCAGGCAGACAGACAGACAGACAGAAAGATAGGCAGGCAGGGAGGCAGACAGACAGACAGACAGAAAGACAGGCAGGCAGGGAGGCAGACAGACAGACAGACAGAAAGATAGGCAGGCAGGGAGGCAGACAGACAGACAGACAGAAAGATAGGCAGGCAGGGAGGCAGACAGACAGACAGACAGACAGACAGACAGGCAGGCAGGCAGACAGACAGACAGACAGACAGAAAGATAGGCAGGCAGGGAGGCAGACAGGTTCCATAGCAAGTTAAAAACAAAATTAAACAAGGGGAAGATAATGGAAAGATAGATGACAGACCAGCACAGTCTTGCCAAGAAACGAATAGACTCGCAACAGACAGACGTATATAATAACACAACACACATCAGACTGTGTGATATAGGACACCTTCAAGAACCGGTGTCAATGCTGATGACACACACAAAGATTGCGTAAACTCTCTTTCTTATATGATGGCAATCTTCTCGGTATAATTAACTGTATTCTCTTTCTTGTGCGCCCCACAAATATAATTAATTGTATTCTCTTTTTTGAGCGCCCCACAAATATAATTAATTGTATTCTCTTTCTTGAGCCCCCCACACATGCTCCCATTTCCCAGTCTATCAGAGATAAAATTTTCTGCACTAATTTGGTTTTAACAGGTACATCTTATTCTTGCCCCGTCTAACTGGAGATGCTCACAGCGCATGCTTTGCAGCGATGCAGTGAAGATTTCGAAGCACAAGTGGAATGGAATGAGGGTAATGGCTTCTAGACTGCAAGCCCGGATTGGAGCTAACAAAAAAAAAAAACACCTAATGGTCCAATGTTTATCGGCAGACTCCATATGGTGACACGTGGCTGGCCTGACCTGAGTCTGTTACTGGCTAGCGCCGATGAACGATAAGGACAGGGTCTTGGCCAACAAGTGTTCACTGGCACCGACGATTTTACCTTCATCCCAGCAACATCATCTTCTCTCCAGAATAGATACTGAGAATAACGTGATATATAACAACATATAAATCCATACATAAACTATACAAGACTTGCAAAATAAGTCCTTTTAAGTTTTCATGAAGCTCTAATACAGTGGTTCCCAACTTGGGGCATGCAAACCCTTGAAGGTACGCGGCAGAATGTTTACGCGAGATGAAGTTGGATACTGGCGGAAAAATAGATAAATAAGTTGTCAGATTAATTCAGTGCTCGATTTTGCTAATGTGGATGGGTACACTTTATTGAAACAGGCTGCCCAGGGGTACGCAAGCGAAAGGAGGTTGAGAACCACTGCTCTAAGATGACATCACAGAAAGAGACTTCAGTGTCTCTTTACGTTAAGAACCTCGTACTTTCTACAGACTTTGGACTTCCTGTAAGCGCGTCCCAGTTTCCCCAGCACCACAATCAAACAAAGTCTGCCGACCCATTTAATGGATGCTAGAGGGTGCCACTCCTACACTCCACTTTTGTTGCTAATACTAGCACGGCCGCCTACTCACTGACTCATCTCAAAAGCCCTTTGAACAATGCGCATCTGATATTCCTGGACCAAGGTTCAGCTAAATAAAAATCATTCTGCGGTCCACATACAAAAGCGAAGTATGGACCAGTGGTTCCCAACCTTTTCACATCTAAGAACCACTTTTCCAGCCACATACAAGTTTCGGATCCACCATCTTATAAGTAGTATCGAAATGCCATGAATCCAAGATTATTTGTGCTCGTTGGATGGCACTTCAAGACCATTTCGAGAGTATAGTCGCAGACCACTTGATATAGCTCTGAGAACCACTTGTTACAAACCGCTGTATGAACGATTCCATCGTTGTTCATCCCTTCCAATAATTAAAAAAAAGAAAAGGGAAAAAAGAATATTCAGCTTCACACTTAATTTGCCTTTTTAAAAGTTCTGTTCCTTAAATAGAACAAAAGAGGACAAACAGGTTCCTGCCACAGATCAGAAAACTTAACAATGGCTTTTTGACAGACTTTTTCTTTTCTGGTCATGTAGGTCAGCTAGAATCAAATGAAATAAGGGAAACGGTGATCTTGACATCTGTGATATCATTTATCCGGCATGTTCTTGTATTTCAGTGGTGCCATAGGTAGCCTTTCCAAGAAACGGTGATCTTGACATCTGTGATATCATTTATCCGGCATGTTCTTGTATTTCAGTGGTGCCATAGGTAGCCTTTCCAAGAAACGGTGATCTTGACATCTGTGATATCATTTATCCGGCATGTTCTTGTATTTCAGTGGTGCCATAGGTAGCCTTTCCAAGTTTACCTCCAATATTTTCAATGCTTTGCTTTCAGACCTCTGAACATCCTTGCATTTTTATTATCAGTTTACCTCTTCTTCTTCTTCTTCTTCTTTTTGCTTGTGCCATTAGCGTTGCAGGGAGCTCACACATCGGTCCAGAGCAAGATGAGAGGCTCGGCTAGCTGTTATGTTATGTTTCCTCAGCGTGTCTTTCACCCCCATCTGTACACTTTTTCCCTTGGTCCTCCTCGCTCCTTATATCCAGATGTCTCCGACTTGTATGCACGTGCCGATGTTTGTTCTGGATCCATGGGTATCAAATGCCCGAACCACCTAAATCTCCGATTTTAGATGTAGTCCTTGACAAGTGGTGTTCCCACCATTTGCAGGTTATAGTATTTCATTTCGTACTTCATCTCTTTCTTGTTTTGTTTACCTTCTTCTTCTTCTTCTCTCTCTCTCTCTCTCTCTCTCTCTTGTAAACGCCTCCATAGAATAACACGCAGTCTCTCGACCCATGACTCGCCAGCCATCAGGTACTAAAGTAACTTAGTTTGAAAAGTAACTTGCTAAATATTGTTAGAAATTATTTTAATTTTTGTTAATATATATATATATATATATATATATATATATATATATATATATATATATATATATATATGTTAGAAGATCTGCACTGACAATGTATTTTTGCTTATGTCGTCAACCCTTTCCACGTTGCGTTCAGTGGAGGCAGTTCGAGGGTGACCGCATCGAGGCATATCTTGGATGCTCGTGTTTCCACATGTGTGTGCGTGTATGCTTGTGTGATAGCTTTTTTATTCGGTTAATTACTCCCTCTCTTTTACTTTGAATGTAACAGTTTAATCTTACACTCTTGTTATGTTTTTTTGTTTGTTTGTTGTAATGTAATTTGTAAACTTGTATTAAATAGAGTGTGGGGGAAGAATGAAAGATGGAGTGATGAAGGGCAGAATGTAAGACGGGTCTGCGTGCCCAATTCTTTACCATTTAAAAAAGGTCATTCATTCATTCATTCATCTCTCTCTCTCTCTCTCTCTCTCTCTCTCTCTCTCTATATATATATATATATATATATATATATATATATATATATATATAAGAAGCGTTCGTAAGCATATTTTAAAAGTGTGAATTTAAGTGGGTAGGCTTTCTATTCTCATACACTACACAATTCATGCATTACTGAACTACAGTATTTCTACTTGATCTGGAAATCAAATGCGCAACAAATTCTCTCCAGCAAAGAAACATGAAGATGATCGTGCTTGAGAACAAAAAAAAAAAAAAAGAGAATAATTTATGCTTTAAAATACCATACGACAACGATCAATTAAAATATGACAACGAAGCCTTAAAATATGGCAGGGCTAAATTAAAATATGACAAATGACACGTTTAAATATAACAACGATGTCCTAGAATATGATAGTGACACCCTAAAATATGATAAAATAACTTCACTCTGTAACAGGGCCAAACGTGGACAAAAAGTTGAGCTCATTTCTTTGGGCGGAGGAGCTTTATTCAAGTTCAGATACTGAAAATAAATCTGTCTTAACATTCATTTACATCGCATATACTGTACGAATCTGGACAGACCACATATACAAGTCTAACTTCTATTGCTGGCACAAAACAAGGAAAGTAACTATCTTCACCATTTTCACATTAAAACGACAGAATGGAAATAAATGTTTTTTTTGCACAATTTCTTTAGGTACTATATGGGAGTGAGGCAATCAGCGACCCATAGCTGATATGCCAGCGTCAGGGTTAGCGAACCATAGCTGACCAAGACTCTTTCCCACCTCTCCGTGGTACCCCCAGTAACAGACCTAGCCGTGCTAACGAGGCAGGGATCGCCATAGTCCCCATGGTGGTGGAGTCTGCTAAAGAAGCAATGCACACCCCCTGCTTTTTAGATGTTCTCCGGGACTGAAAAAGTAGCCGCCATAACCCGCTCCCACGCCGATACGATGCTGTGCCTCAACACCTTTACAGCATCAGCTGCAAAGAACACCAGCTCGCAGCTACAGGGAGTTCGTACAAGTAAATTAGGTACTATATTTTCCCATTTACATAATCCGTGCCAAAGAACTACGTTCAGGGCTTGTCTCTTTTCTTCTAAACGGATATTTATCACCAGGAAATGTACCAAAGTGCTTCTACAAGTCAAATGTCCTTGCGTATTACGTCTTTCTTCTGTGATTAACCTTTACCTACTTTTTGTATTACTGTTTCCCCCCCTTTTTTTCTAGATTCACATCCTACCTAATTTTCCTACATTAGTCACCTGAAAAGCACGTACATTAGAAACTCCAGATTTACCATTGAAACGGCTGGTGAAATGAGGTCTAGTAATCATTCCCGTCTGTATACATCCTCTACCTGGAACATGGAATACCTAGAATTCTGGAAATTCCATATGACCATTTGTTCTAGCTAATGGTGCTACATGTAAACAAAGCTTTCCGTGTATGGTCTGACTTTTGTCTAAGGGCGGCACTGAAATAAATATACATATATACACAGATAAAACGCCAAAGAGATTTTGAAAAGCGACACACGCTCAGGCACACACATACACACATATATGTATGTGTATATAGTTTTTTTCCCAGAATCTCTTCAGCTCTTTGTCAGTCTTCTCACTCACTCACCCAGCCAGCCACCCACCCACCAACCCATCCATCCATCCATCCACCCACCCATCCATCCATCCATCCATCCATCCATCCATCCATCCATCCACCCATCCATCCACCCACCCATCCATCCATCCACCCATCCACCCACCCACCCATCCATCCATCTATCCACCCATCCATCCATCCATCCATCCATCCACCAGCCTTTTCCACCGTTCGCCTGACGGCCCATCCATTTGTATATCTAATTTTCTTTCTCTCTGTTTGTTTATCTGTTTGTCTATCTATCAAAATGTCGGCCTGCTATTGTCTAAACTTAAGTAACTGTTTTCAGAAATACAATTTTTAAACATTTTACTCGTATATTTGTATGAAAAATGTATCCAGATCCACGAGCTACGGAGTACAGGTGGTCTTCAACTAACCACATGGTTACACTGCTATCAACCTAAGTCGAAAATATAGTAAATCGAAATAGCTTTTAACACAGGTAACCCAACCGACATCAGAGCTTAGTCAGGCTTGGCTTGAACGATTGAAAATAGTCATATACTAGATAGATATAAATCTGTCATGTAGTAGATAGCTATAAATCTGTCATGTAGTAGATAGCTATAAATCTGTCATGTAGTGTAGATAGCTATAAATCTGTCATGTAATAGATAGCTATAAATCTGGGTCACTTTTAGCCGAGTCTATATCATATTGGACAATTCTTTTACGGTCCAACAGAAGGAAAAAAGAAAGAAAAAAGAGATTAGTAAATCTACTTTAACTGGCGCTTTCACAGTTTATGAATAATTGTTTCACGTCTTTAAAGTAATGCAAATTGTCAATACATGCTCTGTCGTGAATTAGATAGACAGCGTAAAGTTATCATTACAATACTTGTATACGTGTAACGTGAAAGTGTATCTTACTGTAATCTCTCAAACTGCAAAAAAACTCAAACAATATCAATAAAAATACAATTGTTAGAAAAGGATGTCTGTGAAACTGACAAAGATGATTGCCGAAAAGACAGACAGACAGACAGACAGACAGACAGACAGACAGACAGACTCGTACTGCATATAGCTAGTCTTGGAAAAGACAAAAATTAAACATCTGAAGTACAGCTTCTACTGAGCGCGTATCGATAAGTCGAAATATCGTAGTTCAAATCATGGTAAATGGAGAAGCATCTGTAATAATGTATGTCTGGTTGGATAGTTTCCATGTCACTTGCATCCTTGGGAATATTTAAACGGTCACTTAATATTACTTGCGCATAAAGAACTGAATATTTGGGGATACAATCTTCGAAACTAAACTCACATGACGTTTGGCCTTTGTTTGTTTGGTGGCAAGGATGTTAAGCAGCCAACCAGTAACTGGAATTTAAAATTCCAGCTTAAAAGTACGCACGAGCAACTCATCAACTTGTCCGATTTGGCTTGCCAGGGTGGATTTTTTCAGGCTGAATTTATTTTACTGGAAAATAAACGTTCTATTCTTGGTACCTATCGTTCAATCAGGACTTTTTTTTTTTTTTTTGGTGCTAGGGAATGCATCTGGCAATCTAAATGGTTTATGTACGTGTCTGTTGTGACTGGACAGTTGAAACACTGCACTTGTTCATCACCTGCACCGACTTTCTTACAATACTTTGTCGGGAGAAAGCCTGACAGAGCTACAGGGGGCGGCGCCAGCTTGGGAACCAGAGAAGCAGACAGGCGAGGATCTTGCCCTGCCTCTAATCTTTCATTCTATCTCATGTCATTTTCAAGGAAAAAATTAGGCGCAGATCAAAGGAAGTGACTCCCGTAAAGTTTTGAACAACCAAATAGCCTCCCTAATTCAGCACCAGGGGTTCAAGCAGGACCCTGTAACGAACTTCAAATCCGACATCAAGTCTGTGTTTCAAGATCGTCGGCTGCAGCAAGGGACGAGACTGCGATTTCAAGCAAAATGAGAAGCAGAAGAAACAAACTACTCTTTTCTTCTCTCTATCCAGGCTGATGTGGCACAGTGAAGCGACCTGACCTTCACAAAAGTTCCTCTTCTGTTTTTTTTTTTTTCTAGGATGGTACGAACATTAAAGTTCCCCAAAAGCCCACTAACTTGTTTGCCTCATCTGAAGATTCAAGTAAGGCTATCAACTGAAACGATTCTGGAAGTAGTAGCAAACAACGTAGAATTTTGTTTTCTCCGAAATAAAAAAAAAGGAAAACCAGGAAATATAAAGGGAAGAGCAATTCAATTACAGAGATGAAAACAAACTAAATGGAATAAAACATCAAGTATGGGGGGGGGGGGGAAGACAAATAGTTAAAACCTGCTGGAACCATCAAGTATGCTGATGTCATTCTCAGATGAAAAAGAGTGTCATGCGTGTAGTAACTAATGTCTCCAATTATTCTGAACCTTATGGAATTAGTGAAACAATTTGACAGACTTACTGCGACTTAAATTCCCATTACAGGTTTATAATATTCGCATGTACAAACAAATAAAACTGGTGTATATAAGAGATTTGAAATAATTTACAATGATAAACTTCAGATCTTTAGCATATCTATTCACGTCTGACTTCATAAAGAAATAACAGACTTCTGCCTCTGAACACCTGACACCACTTGTATACACACATACACATGACTGAGACTCCAACCAGAAAGAAACGAGTCTTATTACTGAGCGAAGCTCTACCAAGAAAGAAACAAATCTTATTACTGAGCGAAGCTCTACCAAGAAAGAAACAAATCTTATTACTGAGTGAGGCTTTACCTACAAAGAAACAAATCTTATTACTGAGTGAGGCTTCACCTAGAAAGAAACAAATCTTATTACTGAGTGAGGCTCCACCAAGAAAGAAACAAATCTTATTACTGAGTGAGGCTTCACCAAGAAAGAAACAAATCTTATTACTGAGTGAGGCTTCACCAAGAAAGAAACGAATCTTATTACTGAGTGAGACTTCATCCAGAAAGAAACGAATCTTATTACTGAGCGAGACTTCATCCAGAAAGAAACGAATCTTATTACTGAGCGAGACTTCATCTAGAAAGAAACGAATCTTATTACTGAGTGAGACTTCATCCAGAAAGAAATGAATCTTATTACTGAGTGAGACTTCATCTAGAAAGAAACGAATCTTATTACTGAGTGAGACTTCATCCAGAAAGAAACGAATCTTATTACTGAGTGAGACTTCATCCAGAAAGAAACGAATCTTATTACTGAGCGAGACTTCATCCAGAAAGAAATGAATCTTATTACTGAGCGAGACTTCATCCAGAAAGAAACGAATCTTATTACTGAGCGAGACTTCATCTAGAAAGAAACGAATCTTATCCCTAGTGAGATTCCAACCAGAAGGAAACGAATCGTATCTCTCATGTGCGACTCCACCTAGAAATAAATTCTTATCCTCGAGTGCGACTCCACCTAGAGATAACAGATTTTTACCGCTTATTCTGACTTCTCAGTACTGTATATGACTATTGATCACAATTATGGCTTAACAACAGGGGAGTTACTGTATTCAACAGATTTCCTGTTAAAATATCTATAATAAGAGCTTTAAAAAGTTGGAAGTAGAAAAGGTTTTCAAGAAAGCAACAAAACAACCGGCATAACATATCACTGAGATTAACACAGTAAAGTAACAGAGAGCACAGTTCTGTCTAGCCATAACTCGAAAAATCCGAGACAAAGCACTTTTAGACGTGAGAGAAGTCTTTCAAGTCTAAAACTGTTTTGTCTATGATTTTTTTTTCAAAGTCTAACCACATAGCCCTGTGCGAAAACTGTTGCTTTCTTTTTTGTAAGTACATGGAGGCGGATATAACAACATTTAGCACTTCTGTGTGAAGATTTACATTCTGAAGAATACAACACTGCACACTGTGCGGATGAAACAGACAACTGAAAAGGATGTAGAAAAGAACGATCACGTGGTAAAGTTTTTAAAATGTCTAGTTTTTTTTCTTCTTAAATTAGGTCAGATACAAAAGCCATAACGAAGAGAACAAAATAGGCCACAGGAAACAAGAGGACAAGAAAAAAAAATGAGCATGAGACAAAAATGGGATGGTGGATAAATAAGAGGTATTTTTTTTTAAAAAATGAGCATGAGACAAAAACGAGATGGTGGACAAATAAGAGGACAGGAAACACAAAAAAGGAGAGGGGGGGAGCGGAGAGAGGCATGAGACAGGAAAAAAAGGGACCAAGAGACAAAAATTGAACAGAGAGCAAATAAAATTATAGAAAACAAGAAAAAAATAAGGGAAAAAATCATAAAAAGGGGGAAAAGGGGACAGAAGTTTAAAAATGGGACGGGGGAACAAATAAAATGACAGGAAACAACAAAGGACATCAAACATAAAAAAGGAGGCAAGAGACAAAAAGGGATAGAAGACAAACAAATGAGACAGGAAACGAGCAAATTTTTAAAAAAAACGTGATGATAAGGAAAAGACATACAGTACAAACGAAAAAAAAACAAAAGCAGGTTGGCGATGAACGAAATGAACAAATCCCATGAACGAAGTGAGAGTAGATAGAATGTATTAATCACACCTCAGATGAACTTCTCAGTGAGTAAGACTAGAGCCGTTGAAAAAAAAAATAGCTTGCACATGAAATACATCTCACTCGTTGAACGTCCGAGAGTTCTAAAATGCAACAGTGAGCATATCCTACTCCATGGAATCGAGTCATGGACATTCCACAGATCAGTGCAAAGGTCACCAGAGACAACAGAGACGTGGTTTCTTAGAAAGTGTTAAGGGTACAAGGAGACAGCTAAGATAACAAACAGGAAATGTTTAACAAAAGCAAACTTAGAAAGGAACCTAATTAGATCCATTAGAAATCGGCAGTCATCGTTCTCTGGATATATAGAGGAAATGGATATACAGAGAAATGGATATACAGAGAAAAAGGGAGGACTGGAAAACATCATAACAACAGGGAAGATAAATGGGAAGAAAAGAAAGAGAAGCCCAAGAGGAAAAAAAAAACACGGACAGTCTAACAGAATGGTACAATAAAAAAGACACCAACTGAGTTAATGGAAAATATCAAGGAACGAGATCTAAGGAGATACATGACTGCTGGCACGGCACATGTTGATGATGACGGGGACGCAGAAGACATGTATCGAATATTTAATTCAAATTCGTATTCGATCGAAAAATGACGAATTCAAATATTCGCACTGGGAAACAAAATTTCCAACAGTAAACATTTCAAATACTTGAACGAACATTTCCCCTAAATAACAAATAAATGGTAGCAAATAAATATTTCAGTGAGATTACTCTAAACTGAGATTTAATTGTAGTCTGTAATTATGATCTACGACATCTGAAAATTTATATAAGTGTGCATGTCTAGGTATACAAATGCTTTAAAATTACTGTGAGATTTCTACTACTAAATAAAGCACATACTTTCATTTTCATGTTTTTAGACAGTACTTCATGAATTTATTGTTCTGTCCTGTATTCATAAGAAGACTTAAACCCAATATTTGATACGTATCCAAAACGTAGAGAATTTTTGTGGTAAAAGGCAGACAGAAAGAAATTATAAAGAAAAATGAGAAAAAAAAACAGATGAATGAGATTACACACAGACGGAAGTTTAGAAAGTGTGAAGAAAAGAGCAGAATAGCAACTTGGGATGAAGTCGGTAGTGACAAACAAGGAGGAATAGATAGATAGACAGACAGACAGACAGACAAACAGATAGATAAAAAACTGGACATGCAGGTCCATCCAACAGTCTGCATTTTATCACTCAAATTTCATTCTAACGCAGACTGGGAGAGTGAGTGAGAGAGAGAGAGAGAAAGAGAGACAGAAAGACAGAGACAGAAAGAGAGAGAGATAGAGAGAGAGACAGAAAGATATAGACAGAGACTGACTGATTAACTGATATTTATTTCCAAAGGGTTAAGAATTCGGCACGCAGGCCCGTCTGACATTCTGCCCTTTATCATAGAACTTTCACTCTGTTCCAGACATTCTACAAATATTCTGTTCATATAACCAGCATAACTAACTTTGGGAAGGCGAGAGACATCAAATAAAATTAAAGTATAACATTCACATTTCACTGTTATCCATGCACTCAATGCAGAAAGTAACATACATGTATAAATGACAACAGAAAGTAACTACGTACATATATAAGCGACCACAGAAAGTAGCTACATACATATATAAATGACTATCTACGAGGGGTCATTGATAAGTTCTCGGCTTAAGGTACAAATACTTAAAACACACAGTTGATATTAGGTGTATTTGTAGATCAGGTTAATGTAAGATTAAACACAAAATTTCAAGAAATTAACTGCAACCAATTTTTTTACAGGCTACTGAAGTGGTAAGGGGTGGCTGAAATTGATAAAATGGATAACATTTCTCATCGAGACGTCATTCGCTACTTCTGAATCAAGGGCTTATCATCGAAACAGATCTATGAGGATATGGTGGAGACTCTAGGGGTGTGTCCCTTCTTACAGCACAGTGAAGAAATGGGCAGCTCAATTCAAACATGGAAAGGAGAGTCTGGAAGATGATCCCCATCCAGGAAGACCAAGAACGGTAACCATCGATGAAACCACCGGCAGAATCCATGACATGGTAATGGAGGATCAAAGACTAACTGAGAGGTACACTGCTACTGAGTTGGACATCTCCCAGGAACGTGTTCATGCCATTACTCACAATGATCTTCAAATGACAAAGGTCTCTGCTCGATTGGTCCCGAACCTTCCTGGAGCTGATCATTTGGGATTCAGAAGGTGTGCTATTAGTAGACTATCTTCAAAAGGGCAGAACGGTCACCGGGGCCTATAGTGTTAATCCTGTGAAGCAACTGGGGGTCAAAATGAAGGAAAAGCGTCGAGGGAAATTAGGCAGTGGGGTCATCTTACAGCAAGATAATGATCCAGTTCACAAGTCGGCGGTGGAAATGGCTGCCATTCATGAATGCGGCTTCCAGCTTCTAGAACATCCTCCTTATTCCCCAGATTTGGTCCCTTCGGACTATTATCTGTTTACTAAGCTAAAAAAAAGGAGCTCTGTGGTCGCAAATTTGTTTCAGATGATGACTGTAACAATAGGTGAGGAATAACCTTAATATCAGTTGTGTCAAAAGTATTTTGCAAGGTCATTTTGAATAGATATAGTTGATAGCGCAATGAGAGAAGAACAAGCATAATTTCGAAAAGGGAGAAACTGTCTCGACCAGATCTTTACTCTCAGAATAATACTTGAAGAACACATTGAAAACCAGAAACCATTAATACTGAACTTCATAGACTTTAAAAAGGCATTTGATAGCATACACAGAGATTCATTATGGAGAATTTTAAGTCTATATGGAATACCATCTAAAATTGTCAGTATCATTAAGGACTTCTTGAGTGGATATGTTTGTGCAGTCAAAACAGAAGAAGGGATGGGTGAATGGTTCCAGATTGAAACGGGCGTGAAACAAGGATGTATACTGTCTCCTTTACTTTTTGGGATTACAGTAGACTTCATAATGAAAAAATGCTGCACTGGTAACGCAGGTATTGACTGGGTACATGAGACCCAACTAGAAGATCTTGATTTTGCTGATGACATAACTCTTATCAGTAACAATATGAATTCCATGCAAGAAAAAACAGATATCCTGTCTTCACTAGATAGCAAAATAGGACTTGAAATTAACAAGGACAAAACAAAAATAATGAAAATTCCCATTAATCAAAATGGAAAAATGCACGTAGAAGGGGCAGATATTGAAGAAGTCAATCAATTTGCATACCTCGGCAGCTACACTGACCAGGATGGTGACACCAGAAAGGAAGTTAGAATTAGAACTGCAAAAACAGCATCGACTTTCAAGAATCTTGCGAACATATGGAATTCAAAAGTTATAAGCACAAAAAAAAACAAGTTAAGAATATCCACCCTCATTTATGCATGTGAAAGCTGGAAAACAACTAAAGAAATAGACAAGAAATTAGACTCTTTTGAAAACAAATGCCTAAGGAAAATACTCGGCATCAAGTGGAACGAATTCAAGAACAATGCAGAGATAAGACAGACGACTGAACAACATCCAGTCTCATGTGTGATCAGGAAAAGGAGATGGGCATATGTTGTTCACGTGATGAGAAGAAACGATCAGAGAATCCCAAAACAAGCTATCAAGTGGAACATAACAGGCCGAAGAAAAAGAGGGAGACCACGTGAAACTCTGAAGAGGCCAATGTTAAGAGAAGCCAAATTAACAGGCATAAAATCCCTTGATGAGGTTGAAAGACTTGCCGAAGACAGGAAAAATTGGCGAACTACCTTACGAGCAGTATGTGTCGTTTAACGGCACGGGAAGGATATAAGATAAAAGAAGATGACCTCATTCATGCTGTAGACCACTTTCTACTGAAACAAGATGCTGACTTTTACAAAGAAGGGATCCATATGCTCCAGGGTCGCTGGACTAAGTGCATAAGCTTGCAAGGGGATTATGTTGAGAAATAACCCAAAAAAGTTGTCCACAAATAATCCGTTGTACATTATGGCGAGAACTTATCAATCAGCCATCGTATCAAACAGAATTATGGTACTATTCATAATACACAACTGACCGAGTTTGGTATCTGTAAGAGCAGTCTAGAATAACTTTTGTGAATCACTGAGGCATGGAAGAGATAGAGAGAGAGAGAGAGACAGAAAGACATAGAGAGAGACAGACAGAGAGATAGGAAGGCACAGACAGAGAGAGATAGACAGAGATATAAAGAGAGAGAGAAAGACAGAAACAGAGAGAAAGACAGACAGACAGAGAGGGAGATGGATAATTTGCTCTAAGACAGCCAATGACGACCAGAGACAACAAGGCTACCATTGTTCTAGCACCTGTTGCCCTATTTCTCTCACTATCGACAAAACAACAACAAACTTCAACAGAAAAACAAGCCGTTTGTATCCATCCTGCTGTTGGAACTCATATCAGTTCACCATTTGCCGAAGAATTCATGGACAAAATGAAGCCTCTTTCATGAATCATATCTCATACAACTGAGCATATTGTTTCATTATTTAGTTATGTATGTGTCATTTCCCTGTGGGAGAAAAAAAATATGGCTGGTTGTTGATTTCACTGGTTTTTTTTTTCTTCAAACAGCGACCTTGGAAGAACAGTATAGAAAATACAAGAAAAAGATATCCGAGCCTCTCTTATTGCTGACTCGCAGCCATGGCTCTTGATAATGTTGTGAATGAAATACTTTGAATTTGAAAGTGCATGACGAGGATTTTAACTGAAAGCCAGGTCGTGTGTTAAGGTT
This sequence comes from Achatina immaculata, assembly GCA_009760885.1. Classification (NCBI taxonomy): domain Eukaryota; kingdom Metazoa; phylum Mollusca; class Gastropoda; order Stylommatophora; family Achatinidae; genus Lissachatina; species Lissachatina immaculata. Next base: position 12,561,459 of record CM019720.1, on the reverse strand, counting down.
TTCGTAACCTGGTGTCACCTTTTTATCACGTGTCTCGTTTCTTGTGCGCGCGGCGCCGACTTGACAGGTGCGGGATCTCGCCTCCCCCCTCCCTCCCTCCAACTCCCCCACCCCTCCCCCCATCACTTTTAACGCTAGAAAGAAGAACATCAGGTGGTCTGGTTGAGAAGGGAGGGTTAAGTAAATAGAGGATGAAAGGAATAGAAGATTAAAAGGATTGGAGGTTCAAGTGAACGGAGAGTGAAGAAAATGGCGGCTAAAACATCGGTTCAGAAAAAAAAAAAAGTTACCAAGAGGATTTGACATCACAACAAACATGGAAATCTATAAAACGCGTGTAAATTTATAAAACATGATAATGAGGAAACGTGATAGCAGTTACCGTGCTATAAAGTTATGAGACTGCGACACAGTCTATACATAAACATATACATAAAACATACGACAACTATACATAAAAATTAAAGGTAAAGTCCCTGTTTCCTTGGCATTAAGCCTTAATGGGGATTTGGTGTTTCCCTGCATTTCCAAGACCTTCGGCACATGAAAGTGTGAGGTGGTCAGTATCACGCCTGACCGCATTTACCTTCCCAGATTTCTTTGGTACCCATTTTTAGGGACTGGGTGGACCCTGGAGGCCTTTTTGGCGTGTGCCAGAAAAAAAAAAAAATCCCACTGCTGGGATTTGAACCCGGTACCACCATAAAAAAGGAAAAACTGGCGAACTACTTTGCTAGCCCTATGTGACGTTTAACGGTACGGGAAGGATATAAGATATAAGATAAGGCCATCATAAAGTATACACACAGTGATATTCACATATTTGTAAACGTAATATACTTGCTATGTGTCAGCGATTACCTCACGCTGCAGTTCATTTTATTGATATTCTACGAAAGACCTACTGCTGTAGCACATTGCTTGTTTTGTAACACATTACTTGTTTTGTATCACACGGCTTGCTTTTCAACTCGTTGCTTGCCGTGTATCATACTGCTTGTCTTGTATTATATTACTTATTGCTTCTTTTGTATTATACTGTCTGTCCTATATCATATTGCTTGTCTTGTATGACACATCTTGTCTTCTGTCATATTATTTGCCCTGTATCATATAGATTTCTCTGTATCATATTGCTTGTCTTTTATCATTTTGCTTGTTTTTGCATTATGTGTCTTGTCTTGTAACACAATGATTTTTTGTACCCTATTATTTGTCTTGTAATATATTGCTTGTCTTGTGCAATATTGCTTGTTTTGTAACATATTTCTTGTGTTGTAACATATTTTTTCTTGTTTCAAATTCCTTGTCTTTTATCATACTGGTTGTTTTGTATCATACTGGTTGTCTTGTATCATACTTCTTCTCTTGTATCATAATTCTTCTCTTGTGTCATACTGCTTGTCCGTTTTATACCTACTTTTTATAACACATTTCTTGCCTCGTAACACATTGTGTGTTTGTATTATATTATTTGTATTATATTATTTGTTTATATCATATTGCTTGTCGTGTTTCATATTTCTAACTGCCAATATTTGCCAATTTCCTTTGCCTCAAATATCGGCAGCTTATCACAGAATTCTTAGATGGCGTTTTTAATAGGTGATTTTTAAAAAAAAATCTCCTTTTGGCTTCCTTAATACATCTCCATTATGTTTTGCTTTTCTGTTTCACTTTTTTCCAGAAGAAAGACATAGGTATCTATAGATATTTAGATAGGTCTAAATAGATCTCTATAGATCTTGTCAACATTTCATGTCATTATCCAGTATTAGCCGTTCCAGCATTGCCTGCAGGTTATACTAACGAAGTGCAGTCAGCAGTCTGATATGTTGCCGAGAAAGACGTAAAGCGAATGAGCAGTAACTTCATTCTATGATACAAGAAAACACGATAAAGAGATAACTTCAAGAAGCCTCATTCATAATATTTCAGAAATTCCAGGCGTTATGTTTTTCCCTGTACTTTTTTTTCAGGATTAATAATAGAAATTATATAATACATAATATAAAAGTATTTCCATTCATACAAAATTCTTGTTATTTGAGTACTTTACGGTGAAATCAAACATTTAAGATTATCGTTGCTTCAGCGCTGTAACTGTAACCGTTACAAAAGAGGCCTAGCTCTGTTGCTGGTTCTGGGGAGCGGCTTCATTACCCTCGGGGCACGCCCGTACGTGCTCGGGTTATGACTTCAGCGTGTCCTTCAGCGTTTTTAGGGAGATGACCCCAGTGTTGTGTGGTTATGTGTTGCTTGTCATCTGGTATTTAACTGGGATTTGCAACCACTGGCCTTGGCATGTAATGCACTGAGTCGTATGTGACAGGTACTTTGGAGGAAATTCCTTTGCATTTGTTCGTCGAGGTGTTGTTTAATGGCCTTGTTATGGTTCAGATTTGTCCATTTTGATGAAGCTCTCTGGTTTTTAACCCTTGTTGCCAGCTGGTCGGCTTTGTTGTTTCCGTCGACTCCGGCATGGCCTGGAAGTACATCCATGTGATGTGTTTGATGTGGGATTTACTAATTATTTCTTGCCATTCATTTCTAACGGTTTTTTTTTTTTTGGTTCCACTTTCCTTAATAGATTTTTGCGAGAGTCGGTAATGATGGTGATGCTGTGTTTTCTGTGTCACTACAAATTTTAATGCTGTGTGATGGCCTCTATTTCCATGCGCATGCTTGAGCAGGTGTTTGTATAAGCCCCAGCCATGAGTTTGAGTGTTTTACCTCCTCGGTATGCTGCAAAACTCCAACAGTTTCTTGTTCCCTTGCTCACTGATTCGTCCGTATAGATGACATATCCTCAAGAATTGTACGTTTGTTGATGAGTTCTTTTATTTCCTCTTGTGTTCTCCCCTACGCCCATTTTCGACAGCGGGTTATGTGTACTTCAGTGAGACTTTGGCAGGCCTCGCTGCAAGTAATCCATTCAGGTTCGGTTGAGATGTGTTGTGGATCAGTTACTATGATTACTGATTCTTCTGCTTCAGCCATCCAAGATTTGTTTCTTTTTATTCTTGATCCGTTGATCATGTGAAGATTATTATGTAGTGGGTGGATTTTATTGTTTCATTTTTCACCACTATATTTAGCTTTATGCCACCTCTTTGGCACAGACAAAGAACACCAGCACCGCTTATAATCAGCGCTCGGAGCAGGGAGTTGTGGTAAAGCATAATAGCAAACGCCAGCCGGCAGGGCAACAGATCAGATAGACAGATTCAACTTTATAGTTCATCTATATTTCTGACTGTACTCAGCTAAACACTCCTATTTCGAAAAAACCGTGACAGCAATTGTTAGAAATCATTTGTTCAATGTCCTATAGCTCTATTAGCTTTCCAGGAATCATTAAAGTTGCAGGGATATTGTGATTAAATAATCCGTGTAAATTCTTTACAATGCTACTGAGAATCTATGACTGAAATGCATAAGTTGATTATAGCTTTGTTCTTCACCATAGCATCGTTAGGCCTAGTTCCATATTGTTTCCTTTTCTGTAAGTTACGGTGATGTCCGTAAGGCGCCTCCCCCCCCCCCCACCCCCCCCCCCGAATATTGACGGTTACATAGACTATAGTGGCGGCCTGGCTGGCTGGGTGGTTAGGCGCTTGCTTTACTAATCAGATGGTACCGAGTCAGGCCCCAATAATGGGGATTTTTTTCTAATACCACCACACACACACAAAAAGGCCCCAGAATCCACCCAGCTTCTAAAAATGAGTACCAGACAAATCTGGGAAGATAAATGTGGCCAATCGTGCCCTTTAAATAGAAAGAAGACAGAGGTCATGGTCATATCCAATAAAGAAACACAAGTAAAATGTAGCATCAAAGTAAAAGGCACAGAATTAAAGCAAGTCATATAAATTCGACCGGTTCAAGATGGAAGAATGTTTGTCTTCAGACTGCTAGGAAACGCTGATCGACGGCCCAACAAGCCGACATCGTAAAACATCTATTGTTATAGAATCGGAATTCAGGCTGTCTAGAACGTATCAAACTTTATCAGAAGACGTCGCTGTAACTACATCGGCCACGTACTTAGAATGGACGAAAAACGACTCCCACAAACATTTACGTGGTCACCAGGGGGTAAAAGAAAGAGAGGAAGATCCAAAGACACACTAAGAAGAGTTATCACCAAGGAATGTTCAACAATGCTCATCAGAAACACCGAAGATCTAAAGCAAGTAGCAAGGAATCGCCAGACATGAAGAGTTTTGTCCTCCGCCCTATGCGCCGCCTTAGGCCCAAGAAGATCAACTAACTAAACTAACTAATGTAAATTCGAATATTTGGGAACAATAATAACGCAAGACGGAAGATGCGAAACCGAAATAAAAAGCAAAATATCTTAGGCCAAATCAGCTTTTATGAAAATGAAAAACATCCTCTGTCGGTGAATACCAGAAAGAGAGTTATTCAGTGTTACGTCAAACCCATATTGTCAAATGGAAGCGAGGCATGGAACTCAGGTATGTAGCTTCTAAGAAGAATGATGAGAATACCATGGACAGCTAAGAAAACAAATGAAGAGCTTCTAAACGAGGCTGTGCAAAAAGAGAGAAATTATGGCAAAATTCAGAGAACGACAGTCTAGATTTGCCGTGGAGGTTGGATTTACTGTAGGTTTGCCTAGAACTATGAACAAACGACGTCTCGATAATTTTACCCTCGCTTAAACGGAAAAATACAGGAAGTCACAAAGTTAGGAATACGATCCCGGAAAATCTGTCTTGGTGGTGGTGTACTACAAGGTACCCAGTGTTTGGTGTGTGTGGAGTAAATATTTGTCTGCGGAAGGATACAATACGGCAGCTTGTTGTGTAAGTCTTATATTCTCAAAATCACTCCGCAGGGGAGACAAAAACGTGGAAGCTCTGAGGTGCGCAGGAACAAAACAAAATAAAGTAATATAATATTAGACCTTGACCTAATTATTAAGGTGATCATTTACCTGCAACTATTTCCAGTCTTTAGTCTTTCCTGTTCCTCGAAACTCACGATGAATGTTAGGATGCGAGTAGGATTTTGAAGGAGTGAAAACATAAAAGAAATAACAGAGTAGGCGACACAGGACTTGTATAGTACCAGCCGAAGTTCGCCGCCATGTTTTACAACGAAAGAAGATTAAACTTCCAAAAACATAAACATTCCAACATTAAACTTACAAGTTTTAACAAATTCGGCTTAGAATCATATCTGAAAGAGTTACAAGCAGCACCTCTAAATTATGTGTACCAACTAACTGACTCAGATAAGACCCTAGAATACTGGATAAAAATCTTTCGGGATATATTTGACAACATGTTCCTAAAGAGGTGAGAGTTAAACATCAAGTGAAGTCCCCCTGGATAACACCTGAGATATTGCGAGTCATGAGGGAAAAGGATCAGGCCCACAAAAATAAGGAATTCACTAGATACACAGAAACAGAGTTCAATACTTAATTAGACAAGAAAAGAAAAATTGCTTTAGGAACCTAGTTCAGAATAAATCAGACAGTAAATCTGTCTGGAAAGCAATTAACATTCTTGCAAACAAGAGAAAACAGTCTGTCTCGCAGAGTTATAATCATGTGCCTACTCTTCTGGAGTTGGGGAAGGAAAGGTGGCCAGGCGTGATACTGACCATATCACTCTCTAGTGTGTTGACAGGTCAAGGAAAATATGGGCACTACCACCATATCTCTATGATCCTCTAAGGCATGACAGGAATACCTTTTTTTTTTTTTTACTTACTTGTGAGGAGTTCAGCAATCACTTCAGAGAAGAAGTCAATATCTTAAAATCTTCACTACCAACCCCTAATTGTGACTTAAGCAAATTAAATAAATTTATAGGTAGCAAATGTGCAAATCTAAAGCAACCCAGTATTCTTTCATGTCATTAGTAAAGTTTACAGTTATCTTTCATCTTTAAAGAACAACAACACAGCAGGACTTGATGAAATCAGCAACAAGATATTATGCTACTCAGCCCCAGTAATTACAGATACACTAACATACATTTACAATCAGTGCATTGCACATTGTCATTTTCCTCAGGCTTTTCAAACTGCAAAAATATATCCCCTTTTTAAATCTGGTTCAGAGAAAAATCCTTCAAGCTACAGGCCAATTTCCATTCTATCAACTCTGTCAAAACCCATATAAAAACACATTAAAAAACAGCTTTACAACACACGCAAGAAAATTATTTGATTGTTGACTGTCAATCAGATTCTATACAGAAACATTCCTGCTATATAGCTCTCACAAAAATGACAATTTTGGTCGTCTAATATAAACGATGATGCATTATGTGATGTTGTCTTTGTTGACTTTAAAAAAAAAGCATTTGACATGATTAATCATGAAATCCTAGTTAGAAAGCTTGAGACTTATAGATTACACCCTGACTTAACAAAACTTACTATATCTTTTCTTTCCAACATAGAACAGGTAGCTTGTCTCACAAACGCTAAGCCAAATTCATCTGTGGATGATAATAGCTTCTCATAAAGATCTATCCTTGGTTCTTTCCTTTTCACCATCTACATCAATAATCTTCCACTTCATCTCCAAAAAATCATCTTGTGATATTTTTGCTGATGACTGCATAGTTTACACTATTTACAATGACTATATTACCCTTGAGTCAACTCTTCAGTTTGAAATAAACAATCTAATTAACTGGAGCAACAACAACAAAATGCTCATAAACACCAGCAAAATAAAATCCTTGCTCATTACAATAAGACAGAAATTAACAAATTCATCAACAACACTACAGCTCCATGCTGGAACTTCACAGATAGAGAATGTTAGTGAACATAAAACTCTAGGTCTCATGATTGACCATTACCTCAGCCGGAATCATCATGTAGACAATCTAACCAAACTCACTGCACAAAAAGTTTACCAATTTACTAAAATTAAACGTTTTCTTGACATAGACACCAGAAAAATATACTACATATCACAGATACAAATACATTTGGACTACTGTTCCATAGACTGGGATGGTTATACCATATCGAATATGAAAAGACTTCGGTCACTTCAAAAAACGAGCAGTAAAGCTTATAGATGACACACATGCATCTCATATTGCAAATAAGGACAAATATCTGATATATTCTACCCCTCAATAAATTTCATTTCAACAAAATTCTATCGCACAATGCGCCACCCTATCTGTTGTCGTTGTTCAAATCCAATCCAAAACACAGTCAACGTTTAAGCAGTTGTATCCTCCCAAAACCAAGGCTTGACATATTTAAAAAAGCTTCTCTTACTCAGCTCCCCAGCTTTGGAATGCCCTACCAATTACTTATAAGTAATATTCGTTCTTATAACTTCAAAGTTTGTCAACATCTGTTTGATATGGACTATATGCCACCCTAAGCATAGTATACAGTAGTTCAAAGTATGGCTTGATTGCTGTAATTTGGTATACTACTTTTCTGTAAATTTGTTATTTTTTAATGAGTGTAAGAATGCAAATTTATTTCATGCCGGTGCATAAATCAGAGTGTGGAATGTATGGATTTATTGATTTATTGACTGATTGATCTTTATTTCCAAAGGGTTAAGAATTGGCACGCAGGCCTGCCTGACATTCTGGCCTTTATTATACAACTTTCGCTCTGTTCCAGACATTCTACAAATATTCTGCTCATATAACCAGCATAACTAACATTGGGAAGCCGAGAGACATCAAATAAAATTAAAGTATAACATTCACATTTCACTCTTATCCATGCACTCAATACAGAAAGTAACTACGTACATATATAAATGACTACAGAAAGTAACTACGTACATATATAAATGACTACAGAAAGTAACTACGTACATATATAAATGACTACAGAAAGTAACTACGTACATATATAAATGACTACAGAAAGTAACTACGTACATATATAAATGACTATCTACCAAACAGAAAATTGGTACTCTTCATGATAAACAATTGACCGAGTTCGGTGTCTGTAAGAGCAGTCTAAAATACCTTTTGTGAATCATGGAGGCATCTAATCGACATCAAATAAATATTGGAAGAGTCTGTAGTTTATATTTTTTATATAGGATGGGAGAGTATTCCAAAGATGAGCAGCACATAAGACAGATGGACAAGATATAAGTTTATTATTTATTTATGTAATCATTTAATTGTGTCTTCATGATTATTATGCTCATTAACAAATGCTGAATGACTGTGACTGAGTGAAAGCTGTATAATGAAGGGCAGAATGTCAGACGGGCCTGCGTGCCCAATTCTTAACCCTTTAAAAATAAAGTATGTTCGTTCGTTCGTTCGTTCATTCGTTCGTTTTCTGTCCCTATCTGCGAGATAGTTTACTCTCTCTCTCTCTATCTCTTACTGTCTGTCTTTCAGTCTCTATTTCGCAATCTAACCCTCTCTGTCTACTCTTTCGTTCACTCTCTATCTCTCAGTCTGACACTATTGAGAAATGTGATATACCATAACATATGAACGTCAAACTGTCTCTGCCTGCTCTCTATATATCTCTCTCCCCTCTCTCTCACTCTCTCACTCTCCCACTCTCTCACACTCTCACTCTCTCACTTCCTCATGGTATCAATTCTACATCAACGGTTTAACAATTCACTGAACTGACAAAGTATTAAAAGTAGAAATCTGTGGGGAGGGGGGAAGGCTGGTCATTTACGCCATTCACTACGGCACATGATGATGATGGTAATAGTGAGCTCTTATTCAGTCATATTCTAGAGATATTTAAAAAGAACTGAGAGCCATAAATAACTAAAGACAAAGTAAGAAATAAAATTAAAACCAGAATACAGAAATAAATACACTCTACTGTGACACAAAATTAAATAAAATGCAGAATACCATCCTCGAAGGATTAGATGATCTTATCTCTCTCTCTCTCTCTCTCTCTCTCTCTCTCTGAACCTTAAGTGCCCAGGGCACATGGGGCTTCCGCAAGGGTTTTCCACAAATGCCTGTCCTTCGCCTTTTTTTCTGCTCTTGCCCAGGTGAGCCCTCTATTGCTCAGCATCCTTTCTGTTGTTCTTCTCCATGTCTCTTTTGGTCTACCCTTACTTCTGTTCCCCTGTGGTGTCCATCTTAGTGCTATTTTTGGTAGTGAGTTGATCTTATATACAGCCCTTATAAAGACAACTGGTTCAGTGCGGCTCAAATTATTTGAAAAATACTGAAAAAAATCTAGAATGTTCTGAGAACATATATTAGAAAAAGTTTAGCCTAGTCAGCGGGTACAAGATCAGAATGTTAGAAAGAAGGTTTAGCCCAGCCAGCGAGTATAAGAACAGAATGTTAGAAAGAAGGTTTAGCCCAGTCAGCGATTACATGAACAGAATGTTAGAAAGAAAGTTTAGCCCAGTCAGCGATTACATGAACAGAATGTTAGAAAGAAAGTTTAACCCAGTTAGCAAGTATAAGAACAGAATGTTAGAAAGAAAGTTTAGCCTAGTCAGCGATTACATGAACAGAATGTTAGAAAGAAAGTTTAGCCTAGTCAGCGGGTAAAAGAACAGAATGTTAGAAAGAAAGTTTAGCCCAGTCAGCGGGTAAAAGAACAGAATGTTAGAAAGAAAGTTTAGCCCAGTCAGCGGGTAAAAGAACAGAATGTTAGAAAGAAAGTTTAGCCCAGTCAGCGAGTATAAGAACGGAATCCATAGAATGAGAACAAAACAAAAAAAAATGCATAATATGCACAAACGATAAGTAACCACCTCAACTATGAAAACCGACAGATGAAGGAAGAAAGGAGGAGAGGAGAGTGACAAAACACATGAAAAATGGGGATGAGAAAGGAAAGCACGGATAGACAATGTGGAAGATGACATTTCTGTGAACTTGGAAGTAAATAACTGAAGAGAGAAATCGTGAAATATAGATGGATACAGAGAAAACTATTTACAGTAATGGTTTATTATTCTTATACCCTTCCCGTTCCGTTAAACGTCACATAGGGCTCGCAGGTTAGTTCGCCAGTTTTTCCTGTCTTCGGCGAGTCTTTCAACCTCATCAAGGGATTTTATGCCTGTTAATTTGGCCTCTCTTAACAATGTCCTCTTCATAGTTTCACGCTTTCTGCCTCTTTTTCTTCGGCCTGTTGTGTTCCACTTGATAGCTTGTTTTGGGATTCTCTGATCATTTCTTCTCATCAAGTGACCAACATATGTCCATCTCCTTTTCCTGATCACCCATGAGACTGGTTGTTGTTCAGTCATCTGTCTTATCTCTGCATTGTTCTTGAATTCGTTCCACTTGATGCCGAATATTTTCCTTAGGCGTTTGTTTTCAAAAGAGTCTAATTTCTTGTCTATTTCTTTAGTTGTTTTCCAGCTTTCGCATGCATAAATGACATATGCGTATGTCTATATTGTAGTGGGATCGGCTAGCGTAGTGGTTAGAGCACTCGTCTAACAACCGAATTGTCGATGGTTCGAATCCCCAGCTTAGCGGGATTTTTTTTCCCGACCAATTCGGCCCCGAGGTAGACCTAGCTTCGTAAAATAGGTACCATCTGGCCACCCTACCTCATACGCTGATGGCTCAGGTCTCTAACGGCACTTGCTATGTATGACTGTACTGAGGGAATGAGTGCATGACTGTACTGAAGGAATGAGTGTATTTCTGTACTGAGGGAATGAGTATATTGCTGTACTGAGGGAATGAGTGCATTGCTGTACTGAGGGAATGAGTGCATTGCTGTACTGAGATAATGAGTGTATTGCTGTACTGAGGGAAAGAGTGTATTGCTGTACTGAGGAAATGAGTGTATTGCTGTAGTGAGGGAATGAGTGTACTGCTGTACTGAGGGAATGAGTGTATTGCTGTACTGAGGGAAATAGTGCATTGCTGTAGTGAGGGAATGAGTGCATGACAGTACTGAGGGAAGTGAGACTGCCAGACAGTACTGAGGGAAGTGAGACTGCCAGACAGTACTGAGGGAAGTGAGACTGCCAGACAGTACTGAGGGAAGTGAGACTGCCAGACAGTACTGATGGAAGTGAGACTGCCAGACAGTACTGAGGGAAGTGAGACTGCCAGACAGTACTGAGGGAAGTGAGATTGCCAGACAGTACTAAGGGAAGTGAGATTGCCAGACAGTACTAGGGGAAGTGAGATTGCCAGACAGTACTGAGGGAAGTGAGACTGCCAGACAGTACTGAGGGAAGTGAGATTGCAAGACCGTACTGAGGGAAGTGAGATTGCCAGACAGTACTGATGGAAGTGAGATTGCCAGACAGTACTGAGGGAAGTGAGACTGCCAGACAGTACTGATGGAAGTGAGATTACCAGACAGTACTGAGGGAATTTATGATTTATAGACAGTAGTAATGGAAGTGAAGAGTTAAAAGCAGTACTGAAGGGAATAAAGACTGCCTGATAGTACTGAGAGAAGGATATAGTGATGACAGTGAAGAGTGCATGACAGCACTGAGGGGAATAAAGAGTGCCTGATGGTACTGATGAAAGTGAAGAGTGCCAAACAGTAGTGATGGAATTTAATAGTGTCAGACACCACTGATGGAAGTGAAGAGATCCAGACACCACTGATCGAAGTGAAGAGTGTCAGACACCACTGATGGAAGTGAAGAGTGTCAGACACCACTGATGGAAGTAAAGAGAGCCAGACAGTACTTAGGGAAGAGAGTTTGCCAGATAGTAGTAATGGAAGTGAAAAGTGAAAAACAATACTGGTGGGAATAAAGAGTGCATAATGGTACTGATGAAAGTGAAGAGTGCCAAACATTTGTGATGTAATTTAAGAGTGTCAGACACCACTGATGAAAGTGAAGAGTGCCAGACACCACTGATGGAGTGGAGAGTGCCAGACACCACTGATGAAAGTGGAGAGTGCCATACACCACTGATGAAAGTGAAGAGTTTCTGGAAGTTGTGATGGAAGAGATAATGAAGTTAGATTTACCAAACTGAGAATCAGAATAGCATCAGCAAGAAGTTAAACACTGAATTTGTCTCTTTATGAATTTACTCATCTCAATTCTCAGTCCCGTTTCATTACGGGAAAAAGGTTTTATTTTCAACATCTGTGAGGTACTAAACTATGAAATAAAGTAACAGATTATCTTTCGCCTGGTCAAAATTGTACATTGACTTTTTATAGACAAATCAAATAATAAGATGTATCATTAAATGTCATACCTTTACATCCTTCTCAGCAGATGAAAGCGTTACCGCTTGCTTTTCTATGGTGCAGATGACCTCATCAGTAAATATAGCATGGATACCTCACGTTTATCTTACTAAATTCATCAGGAGGACTTACACTGATCAGCTGAGTGTCAAAACCCCGACTTATATTAGCCCGCTAGTTTAGCCAGAAAGTGAAGGAATCATTACAATATCCCGCTAGTTTAGCCAGAAAGTGAAGGAATCATTACAATATCCCGCTAGTTTAGCCAGAAAGTGAAGGAATCATTACAATATCCCGCCAGTTTAGCCAGAAAGTGAAGGAATCATTACAATATCCCGCCAGTTTAGCCATAAAGTGATAGAATTATTCTGAGAAAGGCGACATTTTCCACCGATTTCAGACTGATTTGTGCAGTTATTTGTCAGAGATAGGCAGGATCTATTTTTAGTGGACGCGGTTAGAAATCAAGCCCAGTGTGAGTTGATAAACGACGTGTTTGGACCCAAAAGGCTATTTAATGATGATTTAGTAAGACTTCACGCGATGATTTGACGACTTATCGTTATATCCCACTGTTGTATGAGACCCATCAGGTAAACCTGCACATAGGACAATATTTGTTAAGTCCCTTAGATGTAAGATAACTTCTAAATAATGATTACAGTTTTGTGATTTACTCAACAGCTGTCATTCAGTGGTGCTAGGGTTAACGATGTTTCGTATATTTATAGAACAGGCCAGGAGAGAAACGAGAATCAAACTCAACAGATGAGAAGAGGAGAGGCGTTTTACATTTAAAAAGTGATCAGTTATTCAGCCTTTCAATGATGTATTCAGAATCCAGGCATTCGACTGCCCACCGTTTCAAACTGAAGTTAAGAGAGGCTCTGTTGAAATGTTAACAATGTTCATAACTGTATGCCAGCAGTAATCATGTTAGAGCTTCGTTCGGGTAAAGTGCATAGACTGAAAAGGAATGAATGAAATGAAATAAAAGAAAGACACGGAAAAAAGGAAATAAAAGAAAGGAGGTATCTCTCGAGCCTGACATACAGTGTCATGAGTTGCTGCTTATTGTCGATGTTTTATTCTTCCAATAAAGCACCTAAATCCACGCTCCCAGCAACTGCATTCAGCAACTTATGATCATTTTTTGCACTAAGGCTGACACGCTGAGGTGCTGGAGAAGGCACAAAGAATGCCTAACGCAGAGTGCGCTATATAAGATTCAGCAGACACACTTTGGCAACTGGTGCAGGTAGTAGGTGATAATGAGAAACAAGACTCAGCGTAATAACCGATGCGGAAAGCTAACTTTAGGATATTAATGGTAAGTAGGAGAACTAAAATAAGATTTTTAAGGGCATGCATCTTTCCCATAGCAACATATGCCTGTGAGACCTGGACACTTAACAAAACAGCTGAGAAACACATAAATGCCTTTGAATGTAAATGCTACAGAAGAGTTCTCCAAATATCGTGGACACAAAAAAGAACAAATATATCTATACTACAAGAGCTTAATAGTGAAGAAGGTTGGCTAGTGAAGAGGATTAAAGAGAGAAAACTGAAATATTTTGGACACATTAAACGTCATGATAATTTAGAGAAGACCATATTGGAAGGATACATAATGGGAAAAAGAAAAAGAGGAAGACCAAGACGAAGATGGCTGCAAGACATCGTTGACGATCTGGAAATGGATGCAACAGCAGCAGGCCATCTTGCTCACAACCGAGAGGCCTACAGGAGTGCTGTTTGGGAGGCAAAGTTCCGCAAGGGACATGCAAATGAATGAATGGATGAGGAGAACTACAATACTGTATCCATCCAAAGAGAAAAGCTTTTGTGCCACAGATCAAACTGGCCAACTGTAAGTATGTAGGTGCTGTTTTGGAGACGGCAACTGAAAAAAAACGAAATAAATAATCAAGTAAAGTGGCGGATTAACCATTACACGGGGCCCACCAGGGCCCACCAGGCTAAACTTAGTAAGCCCCCCCCCCATTCCCTTCTAACAACTACCGTTCATCTCCTGACATATGACCTGATTTCCCTCTGGCTGTGATCTCTATTATTACCATATAACTTTGTATTATACGGATCAAGAACAAACACTTAAAAAGTTTCCCCACTAATTATCGGTTTCTGTAAATAAATTTGATATAAAACGTACAGCTTTATTTATTGTTATATAAACAAGTAAAGAAACAAAATGAAAACAGCTCTGTTGCTTTCTATAAACTCACTATCCGTGTCCATGCAGTTTGGGTTTCTTTCTCACTTTTCCTATAATAATCATGAGTGCCGCATCAAACAACAATTTTTTTTTTGGCCCTGGGCCCCTCCTATCCTTCCGGGCCCCTAGGCTTCAGCCTAATGGGAGATTCGCCCCCGAAGTACAACATGAGAAGATCAACTGCCAAATAAGAAACGGATACACAGAAGAGCATACATACATATATATATATATATATATATATATATATATATAATGTATATACATTCAACCCAAACTTAACGCTTGATTACAAGACAGACAATTCTATTAAGGCAACCCCCCCCCCCCCAAAAAAAAAAAAAAAAATTTCATTTAAAACAGATAGAGGAACTTTTGAGGAAAAAAAGGCAAGCACAAAATCAAAGCACAGAACAGACCAAAAAAAAAAAAAGGAGTTAATTTATAATAGAAATAAATTACAGAAACATTATTAGAGAACATAAGAGATTCATCCACTTACAAATTGTATCAAAACCGAACACAAAGATGGCAGAAGGTTGAAAGAACAACATGAAAGTGCAGCAAGTGAGATTTTTCATGTTAGTTCCGACGCAGTAATAGAAACTGGGAATGAGTAAAAGAAATAAAGTCAAGAAATAAAGCAAAAGCAACTTTACACGACGCAATGAATCACATGAATAAAGAGTTTTGAAAAGAAAAAAAAACATAGATATGATTTTTTTATGGGTGTATGTGGGAAACAGCGACGTGTTGTTTTATACAGTCTGTGTGGGAAACAGCGACATGGTGTTTTACAGAGGTTAGGTGGGTTGCTGGTAGTTCGAATCTGACCGAAAGTACCCCAGTCATCCACTCAGCTGTAAAACTGTGTACCTGGCTTCTTCTGGAGCATAGGAAGTAAAGACGACAGGTACGTGATTGACCATATCAGTCTCTAGTGTACTGACCATATCACCCTCTAATATACTGACCATATCACCCTCTAGTGTACTGAGCATCCTCTAGTGTACTGAGCATATAACCTTCTAGTGTACTGACCATATCACCATATCACTGTGACCTTTTGCCGATAATTGCAGAGTCTATACCAGTGACTGAGATTGTATTAACCTAGAATCAACTCTTCAGGTCGCGTTATACAATTTTATTAGATGGAGCAAAAACAATGGCATGATTATAAACACCGATAAAACAAAATCAATGCTCATAACAACAAGACAGAAACTACAAAATGCAACAAAAACAACACTTCGGCTCTGTACAGAAACATCACAGACAGAAAACGTTAGCGAGTACAAAGCACTAGGTCTTATTACTGACCAACATCTGACCTGGAACTCTCATGTGCAAGGTCTAACAAAACTCATCGCACAAAAAGTATACCAGTTAGCCAAAATTAAGCACTTCATCGATCAAGATATAAAGAAAACATACTATATATCACATATACAAACACATTTAGACTATTGCTCAACAGTTTGGGATGGTTGCTAAGTGTCAAATACAAAGAGGCTTTGCTCATTCCAAAAGCGAGTAATAAAGCTTATTAGTGACAAAGATCAAGCACAAACAACTAACCATCACAAACGTATCAAAATACTACCTCTTAAGAACAGGTTCCTCTTCAACAAAGCCAAGTTAGTACATCAAATTCTTCCACGGCATGCCCCGCCTTATCTATGGAACCTGTTTAAATTTAGCCCAAAGTGCAGCCAACGCTTGAACAACATATGTCTTCCAAAACCTAGACTTGATCTTTACAAGAAAAGCTTTAGTTATTCTGCTGGTCATCTTTGGAATACCCTCCCATCCTGTATAAAAAAAAATCAAAATTATACTCCTTCCTACAACTACAAACTTTCCCGATATCTATTTGATGTCGACTACATTCCTCCACGAATCATATCATAAAACTTAAAAGTTATCTTAACCTGCTCTTACAAACACCGAATACAGTTAATTGTTTATTCTGAATAGTCCCGAAATTTTTGTTTAGTAGATAGTCGTTTATATATGTATGTAGTTACTTCTGTACTAAGTGAATGGATAAGAGCGAAACGTAAATGTTATATTTTATGTCACTCAGCTTCAATGTTAATTATGTTTGTTACATGAACAGCATTTATTTGTATAATGTCTGGAATAGAGTGAAAGATGTAAGATAAATGGCAGAATGTCAGACGGGCCTGCGTGCCCAATTCTTAACCCTTTTGAAATAAAGATCAATCAATCAATCAAACCCTCTAGTGTACTGACCATATCCTGAGAGATCATTGCAGATCAGACGCGGTTATCTTGAGAGATCATTGCAGATCAAATGCGGTTATCTTGAGAGATCATTGCAGATTAGATGCGGTTGTCCTGAGAGATCATTGCAGATCAGACGCGGTTATCTTGAGAGATCATTGGAGATCAGATGCGGTTATCCCGAGAGATCACTGCAGACCAGATGCGGGCTATTTTCATTCAGAATAAACTGATTACTGATCTTAATTCTTTTCTAGCTAAATCGGCTTCTTCAAAGTATTCAATACAAATTTATCCAAGGCTTTATAAATGAAAACGTTTTGCTCTAGTTTATAAAGCAAACATAATCGTAACTTTGTACTTATATTTATATTCATCCTCGAACGGAAATATCTGCCCTCGTTACATTATTTTAACTGAGTTCCAGTGATCAAGTATTTCTTTATTTGAATGCTACACTGTACTATTTCAGGCAGTTACTGGCTTAACTGCAACACTAAGACTCAGAAACCTTACTTAGATATACTAACAACAATCCAGGAGAACAAGATCACTACACTGTCAGCAACACGAGTATGACCAGTCTAACATGGATGACAACTCAACCATGATAAATGACAAATGGCTCACAACACTGAGTCTAAATATCACAGAAGTCAGAATTTGCAATAACACCGGAAGGTTTTAATGGGAAACCTAACGTGAATATGAATGGCTGCAAAATGGAAGTATGAGAATGGAAACTGAGATGAAGAAATCAACAAATGTACACACAAACCATCCGGGCGAGTTGCTTCGCCATGGGAATCTAACTAACACACTGAAACAATGAAAAGCATACTGACCTCGATCACTCCGAAAAATCCATGCACAACCTTCCAACAAGAATCACATCTGTCCCAGAAAGGACAACCAAACTTCCCAAAACACTACATAATGATTTCACAATATCTGTTCTTTAAAGGATAACCAAACTTACACACACACACACACACACAAACATTGCATAATGATTCAGTCAAATCGAACAACCATCCGACCCCAAAAACCAGGACGCCTTTATGTCACATCTCATGCAGAAGTCCCGTCACGTGCAAAAAGAACCACAGACCCCGTGACCAAGTGGCCAATGGGAACGCGGAAATATATTTTGCTCCGCACTTGCAAAATCGCCTATAAGCAAAGGTCATCAACTTTGACAACAAATAACTGAGTTACAACCCCTATTCTGTTATACCAGTGTATTCAATGATTTACTCGTTTATATGCCCTTGATTCTTTCTTCACTGACCTTGAGAAATATTTTTATCTTATAACCCTTCAAATTTGTACTTAGAAATCAATACAATATAGGGATTTCACTTTCGTTGGTAACACTGTAAACACAAATATTTTCAAGTCCGGGTCGTAGAAGTCCTGCGGTGTAAACTCGTACATTATTTCAAATGGCCGCGATTGTGTCATTTCATAAATCTGTGAATACGTTTAGCTTTGGTACTGTCCTGATCCACAACTTTTCATTTGGCATAACATGAGGCCGTAGAAAAGTCAGCGGATGAAAGAGAGATAGAGAGAGGTGGGGAAAGATAGAGAGCACTCTACAATTCTTAGAAATTTCCACCACATAGCATCTTGTTCAATGAGTTTTTTTGTTTGTTTGTTTGTTGTGGTTGGTGGGTGGTGATGGGGAATGACTTTGATTAACTGACTGATAAATAACTGATAAAAATAACTGTTCAGTCAACAAACGATGGCTGACTGACTACTGGACTCAACAGACCACGCTGATGGTTACTTTTTCCCTATTCGAGTTCTAACATGTCAAAATGACTTTGTTTAGATTATGACAAACCCGCACTCTACGCACTTTCAGATAACTTTAAACCACTTAGCTGTTGGTTTCAAGGTCTGATCTGTAAGATTCTGACTTCCAGGGTCTGTAAGATTATGACTTCCAGGAACTGTAAGATTCTGACTTCCAGGATCTGTAAGATTCTGACTTCCAGGGTCTGTAAGATTCTGACTTCCAGGAACTGTAAGATTCTGACTTCCAGGATCTGTAAGATTCTGACTTCCAGGATCTGTAAGATTCTGACTTCCAGGATCTGGTCTAAAATTTTGCCTTGTCTGCTTCACGTCGGAACCGGGAACAGTATAACACTATAGCTTGTTTTCATGTCATGGCAACCTTTACCAAAAACACTACACTTTTCAGCAGTGGTTACCTCTGACTAAATCCACTGACCATTTTCATCTGTCGATTGTTTTCTCTGATAAAATTATTACATTTTTTTTTTGTCATGATTTCTTTCGAACACACCACTGACCATAGTTTTTCTGTCATGACAAGATTATTATCTGTGGCAGAAATCACAGATCGTATTTTGGTTACGTTTACTCCTGACCAGATCAAAAATCATGTTTACCTGTCATGATTATCTCTGACTCGATCATAGTATATCACTCGCGGCAGCAAGTTCACTGGGTGTGACCAGTGTCGGCAAGGAGGGCTGCACTGTTATACCCTTGTCTTCGTGTGGTCGCGGTGTGATTTCTAGAAACGCAAGAGCATTTCTGCATGGTGCCAGGTCGTCATGATTGACGTCATGATACCAGAACGCGTTGCCCCACCGTGTCAGGGTCAGGATATACGGAGAATTTATAGACTCTTTCTAGTGTGTAGAAGTTATGTTCTGTATTCTTCTATGCTATACTGTGTGTCAAGTAAGCCTGGGAGCAGGTTTTTATTTTGTTCCTAATAAAAATACAGGCAGGTCAATATTGTAGCTTGGAGGTGTATAGGATATGATGTTAGTGCCCACATTTTCCTTGACCTATCGTCACACAGTGACGTGTTTAGCATTACGCTTGGCCGCATTTCCTTCCATAGCTCCAGAAGAAGTCAGGTACCCATTTTCTATAGATGAGTGATTGGGGCGCCATCAACAGGACTCAAATTCCTGACACCTGTCATGAGAGACAGATGCACCAAGCACTCCCCCATTCGGGCGCCATTTTTTTTTTTCCTAGTATAGCCTTTGAACTGAAACGAAAGATTTATGAGGGATTTGCGCTGAGCAGTTTTGAGCGAAATATACAAGTGTAGATTTTCAATAACAGCAAAAGGAAAGATATATTTTTATGTACTTGAAACAGAGAGCTGCCAGAAGGAATGTATGCTCATAGTGTGAATGAAGTAATTAAAGTGGATGATTTTTACCAGATGGAAACCAGAGAGGATTTTGAAAGACCCGAAATGAAAAAAAAATTAAATGCTAGGATTTTGTATGCTGCAAATGAGAGAGTGTGAAACTCATTCATTCAACAGTGAGTGTTGTATTGGAAAGGAGGTTAATTTAAATATGAGAAATGAAAGAAAAGCTAGTTTGTTCAGAAACCAGAAATGAGAAAACATGCAGTAACGACATTTTATAAGTTTGTATTAAATGTGCGAGAGAGAGAGAGAGAGAGAGAGAGAGAGAGAGAGTAGTGTTACAAAAAAGTTGAGCGTTAATTTATTTCACGTTCAAAATTAAGCAGGAATTAGAGATTGGCTATTCTTAAAACAGAAATTATGTATAGTTTATTCGCTTCTAAATACTTGAAACTAGGGAAAAAGAGAAGGGTGCGTGTTTACATACATGAAATAAGAAAGACGCTACGCGTTAAATTTTTATCTACATGAAATGAGAGAGATATTTAAAATGAAAATTTTTACATATTACAACTGTACATTGACAGTCACTGCGTTTTAAATGTAGAAATAAGAGAAATGACAACTGGCTCTAGTAATGAAGGAGACAAGAGTTGTATAGTTCAGTTTTACAAAAAGGTAGCAATAGTGAGGAAAGCAGAGAGAGAGAGAGAGAGAGAATGAATGAATGAATGAATGAATGAATGAATGAATGAATAATCTTTATTTTTCAAGGGTAAAGAATTGGGCACGCGGGCCCGTCTTACATTCTGCCCTTCATCACTTCATCTTTCATTCTTCCCACACACTTGATTTAGTACGAATATACAAATTAAATTAGGAAAAAAACATATCAAAAGAGTGTAAGATTTAACTACTACATCCAAAGTAAAAGAGAAGAAGTAATTAACCTAATAAAATAGCACTCACGCACACATACCTACGCAGACATATACATAAACAAAAATACACTGTAAATACAGATCTTCTAACATATGTTAGAAGAGAGAGAAAGAGAGAGAGAGAGAGAGAGAGATAAAGGCATTTGTGAAATATTGGATTGTTGTATGTTGTTCTTAAATACATGCTCATTTTATTCTCTGCCACTCTTGCTTATCCCCACCGTGCTACTTTCTTTTTTCTGTCTTAAGTAAAACTGAATCAAATTTCTACTTTTGTTTTGAACGCAAACTGAAACATATTAGGGAATATAATCTTCAAAAAAAAATATTGCAAAAATCTAACAGGTGACTTTTTAATTAAAAAAAAAGACGACTGTGAAAACAAAAACCACCTGCAGCTTTCAGTACAATAACCTGTTGAAATACTGGAATACTGCATCAACAGCGAAATAATTTAGCACTAACATACATGATAATTGTTCCTATGAGGCAAAAAAACAACAACACATGTGAAAGCATACTCCTACACGCCGCTGCACAGGTAAGTGTGTGGAATATCTTTCTGAAGCTGGCGTTTCTGACAGTTAATACTTGCCTGGTTTTTCCATACAGATTTTTAGAGTACACGAACGAGAAGAGGAAAGAGAGAACATGTAATGTTGCAGAAAACACGAAATGTAAGATAGACACGCAGACGTGTAGTTAAGATGGGCACAACAAAACATACACACAGACGTGTGGCTGAAGATTAGGAGTGTAAAACTGACACACTGACACGTGGCTGAAGATTGGAAGTGTAAAACTGACACACTGACGTGATGCTGAAGACTGGCAATGTAAAATAGACACAGAAATGTATAACTGAAGATCTGCAGTGTAAAATAGACGCACAGAGTGTAGTTGAAAATATGCAATGTAAAACAGACGCACATATGCGTAGCTGAAGATTGACACTATAAAATAAACACACATACGCGTATCTGAAGACTGACATTATAAAACAGATACACATATGCCTAGCTGAAGATTGGCACTATAAAATAGACACACATATGCGTAGCTGAAGATTGACACTATAAAATAAACACACATATGCGTAGCTGAAGACTGACACTATAAAATAGACACACATATGTGTAGTTGAAGACTGGCAGTGCAGAGAAGCCACACAGATATGTAGCTGAAAATCTGCAGTGCAAAACAGACACACAGATGTGTAGTTGAAGATAGGCAGTGTAGAAGCACAAACATATGGAAGCCGGCGAACACAAACGAAAAAAAAAGTGCCAAAAATGAACGGCTCGTTGTGAGAGTTAATGAATAAACGTCCGGTTTTCACCAAAGTAAAGTAACTTTAACTCTAGGACAAGTCTGATTCAGGTTAGTATAAGACACAGCACTAATCTGTATCACAAAGTGGTCCTTCGTGTGCAATACAGCTAACATTACAGTGATTTTACTTGCGTAAAGTCCCGGATACAAGATGTGGAGAAAACACGGATATCATGAACACAATATCACGCACGATACACAAACTTTCAGGTTTTGTTGTTGCTTGTTTCCACGAACACATAGGAATATGTAGAACAGGAAACATAATACAAAGTGTCTGGCATAAGGAAAAAAAATCTACCCATTACCAGATGCCAAGGAGCTAAGGCTGGCAAAAAAAAACACACACACATAAAAGATATGTGCATGTAGTAGATCATTTTTTTTTTATTTACGAAGGAAAGAGTAGTGAAATCTTCGAAAGTTTTGCTCATAAGATACAAAACATTGGAGTTTCTAGCCCGTTTCCATGAGTATTAAAAATCAGAGATTTTCTTGATTTGTTTTCATGTGCTATCAATAATCAGAGGTATTCTGGCGTTTTAAACAAATGTGATATCAACAATTACAGGTGTTTCTGCATTGTTCTCATGTGCGTTTAATAATCGGAGGTGTTCTAGCTTTTGTTTCTATGCTACATCAACAATTAGAGTGTTCTTGCATTGTTTAAATGTGCTATCGATAACTAGAGGTATTCTAGCGTTTGTTTCTAAATGATATCAACGACTAGAGGTGTCTTAGTTTTGTTTTCACGTGATATCAGCAATACGAGGATTTCTAATCTTGTACTAAGAGGAAATCACAAAAACAAAAGAATTTTTCTAGTTTTTTTTTAAATTATCCATTTCACAGTTTAACACTCATGTAAGGTTAGAAATTCCTATAAATTTGCCAGCTTAAAAAAAAAAAACAGTAATCAAGGTGTATTTGTTTCATTTGTGGCAGAGAAAAGAAATAACGATACTGCCGAGTGCAGATAACGGCGAAGGACTAACAGCTGGGGGTTAGAGCGTGTTGGAAGAGATACATAACGATATGCTACGCTGTGATAATCTTAGATATCATTTGATTGCTTTGCCCTAAGTGATAGTTAATTATCTGCTCATATAACCTGTAAAGTGGGCTTTCTGCTTATTCATCCTGTATAGTGAATGTTATGCTTATATAACCCATACAACCTATATAGCGAGCTTTCTTCTTATATAACATGTATAGTGAGCTTTCTGCTTATATAACATGTATAATGAATTTTTTGCTTATATAACCTGTATACTGAGTTTTCTGCGTATATTACCTATGTCGTAAGATTTCTCACAACCGAGAGGCCTACAGGAATGCTGTTAGGGAGGCAAAGTTCCGCAAGGGACATGCAAATGAGTGAATGAAAAGTGAGATTTCTGTTTATATGGCCCATATAGTGAGATGTATGCGTACATGACCTTCGTATTTGAGAGAGTGTCATTTTTGCTGAGAATGACAATAACACAGCGAAGTTCAAAAATGGCGAATGAGGTGCAGTGCATTAGGAAAACAGGAATGAAATTTTACAAGATGAAGGAGGAATGCATTGGTTTAAAAACTATTATAACAAATATAAGAAGCAGAACATACTGAGCACTTGAAGGCACTGAAATTGCAGGAAAGACAGATTAATACGAGCTGAATAAATGAATACAGAAGATAGAGGTAATGCTGAAACAATGGCAGAGGGGAAAAAATGTGCGAGAGCCATGTACAGCCCTGAAGGTTACAAGGTGATACTTTAGTGAGACATTATGATGTGGTGGGTTTCTTAATTTTACCCTGGATAATGATTATAACAATAACGACGATGTTGAAAAATGATGAAAGCAAAGGTTACATAAGGTTCAAAGGCATTCAAGTTCTTACCTGTGCTCTGGAAAACAAAGGTCTGCAAGTCGTTCAAATAAAATTCTCCATTCTCTGAAATATGGCTATGATTGGTTGAATTAAGTTTTCTTCTGTAAAAGTCCCTAATCAGTTTGCCGCGTGTTTTGTTCTGATTGACGTTGTACCCGCTGGGGGGTGAGGTGAGGCTCATATGCTGCAGCACGTTGGACTTTAGCTCCTCCACCACGGACCGGTGATGCTCGAGGCTGAGGTCAAGGTCGCTGCCACGGGGAGTTTTGGAATGTGACATGGGTGTGATGAACGCGAAGATGAGGAAGATGAGAGCACAGTGGAGGCTGAGTGGAAGCTGGATGGAGAAGTCAGTACTCCTGGAAAGTGTCAGTCTGCACATCATACTCAGACAGATAGACCAGCTCTTGTCCGGTGTAGAGGGAGACACTCGCGCTTCTAGTCACGATGGTTCGCTGCCTTGTACACTGCAGCTCTCTTTCTCGGATCTCAATCTGTTGCTGTCGCCGTTGATTTCTTTACCACAGCTGTAATCGTCTCCGTCCTTGTTGTGGTATGCTGGCGTTAATCTGCTCTGCCGGAGTCACGTGTAGCAGGAGAGCTCAGGTCGATTTGGCATCTACTCTGCAGGGGAGGTAGTTTACATTTGAAAATAAATGCAGACGAGTAATACAATACTCCCAAATAATTGTACGGTGAGGGGAGGAAAAAAAAGAAGAGATCAAAAGAAAACAGAGAAGAGAAAGCTATTCACTTTATAAAGGAATATGTTCTAATGTGTACACAAGCGTTCTGCGGAGATTCGGGTGGAAAGAAACAACACAAAACAACAACAATAACAAACAATGAATACCTTGATGTACTAGATTTAAATAAAGCTTACACATATACAAAGTGAGAATAAGAAACCCTTGGAAGAAAATAATGAAAAAATAAGCAATAAATAACAACAGATATTATTGTAATCTTTAAACACAAAAAAAAAAGAAGACGCCGCATCTACAAACCAAAGTCAGAACACGACTACTTCAACTGGCACACAGGAACAGCGCGCTAATAAACAGGGAACAAACATAACGTACCGGTCTCCTAACACTTTCGCCTTATCCAGTCTCAAAGACATTTTCCTTTTAGCATTTACGGTGCATGATACGGCGAGACTGCAGTTTGGTAAGTCGCAAGAAAGTCTCCAAGACTTGACCGGCTGATGACGATGTGTTTATTAGCGTGGATTCCCGCCGATGGCGCCAAGCTGCGATAGTTAACGGGCTGACGAAACACGGCCTGCATAACGACTACCTTAAACAAAGTAAGATATATATATACATATAAACTATAATTCGTAAACTATATTTATGTTTGGAATTCTCCAATAGGCTCTCTGTCGAGCGAGCGAGTTGCCTGACATTGAATAGGTCTGGCCAAGTGTATTAAGTTCTCGCGTGGTTGACACCTCGTGCGTTGTTTGAGGCCCGACAAACTGTGACTTTCAGCTAGCGCATGAGTTGGGCTCTTGCGACAAAACAGATGCACACCGATTCTCCCTGGATAGTGCGTAATATTTCAGACAAGATCCTGCTGTCGGTCGCCGTAAACGATCGCCCCGTCCCCCCGGTTACGCTTCAGTGAGTGTTGTCTATGAACCGTGGAACGGGGATGAAGTGTTGGTGTGAGGTCATAGAAGTAATGAGAGTGAGGTGTGTAACTTATGAATTAAAACATAAATAAAAGGGAAAGTGACAGACAGGTAGACAGTCACGCAAACGGACAGACAGACAGACAGATAGATAGATAGATAGATAGATAGATAGATAGATAGATAGATAGATAGATAGATAGATAGAAGGCGACAAAATGTTGACAGTTCAGAAACAAAATCTACGTTTCTTTGCAGATAAACTGGCAACAAACACAGACAAATGAAGAAAAACGATAGGCTGTAAAGATCAGCGATTACCAGTCTTGTGCAACTCATTGCACGTACCATATTTCCCCGTATATAAGACGCACTTTCAAAAAAGAAAGAAAAAAAGAAATCACTCTGCGTCCTATACGCCGATGGTTAATTTTGACTAGGACCTGGCGTATAGGTTACCGGTACTAAACTAACATCTAAACAACCATGTTTAACACACTGGTCTCCCGAGGACCCCAGAATGAAATAGATATGGTTATAAATTATTAGATTATGATCATGTAGTACCCAATTTTGTGGTGCGTTCAGGTTTGATGCTACGGGTACACAGTGACCATCCTCAGCCTCGCCTAACCTTTAACCCGCCTAAAACCCAGCCTTTCGGTTAGCTGAACTATCAGTGTAAACCACACTTAAGTTATGGGGTCCTAAGAGTGATAGTACTGCCTCGCCAGTACCGTAGCTAGTCAGCTAGTCGATAACTCCAAGCAAGCTGGGTCAGCTATGCGTGCGGATGTACCACTATTTATAAACTCAGTTTCATGTTTTGTTGAAAAAAAAAAAGGTCAGTATGAATGTATAGTGTAGCATACAGTCTTGCACACAAATCACGTCGAAGGACGGGCAAAGAACTTCATGTAAACATACGGTTTTTAAAAAAAAAACTAATTTACTTCCAAATTATTCTGTGCCAAATTATAGATGCGTCTTATATGCTGGTGCGTCTTATAATACGGAAATAAGGTACACAGAAAAATATTAACCCTGCAGCACACTTGCCTAACCCAACAACCGAGAACGGTTTACTACTACTACTACTACTAATAATAATAATAATAATAATAATAATAATAATACAAGTAAATCTATTCTGCCAAGATTCCACGGCACAATTTTCGTGGCACTTCTACTGACCCTTCGTACTAACACCGTTTGATAACCATGATTTACAACGAGGATATAAGACTCGTGACAACAGGAAGAAAAAGCCAAACAGAATGAAGTCGGAAAGGTCTAAATAAGGTCACTTCTGACAGAACCCAAGAACGATCAAACAGTATAAAAAATAAGCACCCGAAAAAAAAGAAGCGAGAATAAAGTAATGGAAATTTCTCTTATATTATTTAACTTACTTTTTTTTGTGGAAAAAACCAGATCTAAGCACTCCGTTACCTGACTCTCCACCCCTCCACCCCACCCCTTTCCGTCTCGGGGGCTCTAAGAATACCCCCTTATCTTCGAGGTCGGAAAAAATCAGTAGCGCATAGATACGAAGGTAGGAACAACAATGAGGGCATAAACATTTGTTCCGATCTGTACTCAGAAATAGGAGCAGAACCCGGATATAAATGCCACCCGGATTAATGATCTCTGTGAGGTAAGAGATAAGAAATCCCTTATGACTGACAGGTTTGTGAAGGATTCAAGGCTACGTCATCCCTCCCTTTCACTATTCTCAATCCCCCCACCCCATCCCCCACCTACATCCCTTCCCCCAAGCCCCCCATCCTTACCTTGGCCAGGTCACGTGTGCTGGTTCAGGTATAAGAGGGTGAAAACGACCATTTTTTTTTTAAAATCTGGAAAGGTGGAAAGGTAAGGATAATGGCAGCCCCTATCATGCCAAACAGGCAAGTGGGAGATACCGCGTTAGTTCTCACAGTTTTCCTTGACCTGTCGACCAAGTCAGAGGGTCGGCTGGTCATTATCACGCCTGACCGCCTTACCCTTCTCCTCTTCCAGAAGGAGACAGGTACCCATTTCTGTTGTTGGGTGACTGAGGTGCTTCTGCGGCACGGATTCCAGCCATCGACCTTCGGACATGAACGGGCAGTCCATTAACCACTTTGCTACAACACGCGCTTATGATTAGCTCTAGCTAAAAGTTTTTTTTTTTAAAGTCCTGTTACTGGCTTCAAACGTTTGTAAGGTTTATTTACTTCACTGCGCTTTTCTTTATTAAGAAAGAGTTTTTTTATTTTACATATAAACTTTTACTGTCATTGGAAATTAATGCAACATTTAAAATATTTCACACAAAAAAATGTAATACTCCCACTTCCAGTACATGTAGTGTGATAAAATAATGTACTCATTTATATTCCAGCTTTGTGGGAGGAAGACTCCGTTTTATTTGGCGGCCAATGACTCACAGCTGACATGTGTCAGGGCCAATGATTCATAGCTGACATGTGTCAGGGCCAGTGACTCATAGCTGACATGTGTCAGGGCCAATGATTCATAGCTGACATGTGTCAGGGCCAGTGACTCATAGCTGACATGTGTCAGGGCCAATGACTCATAGCTGACATGTGTCAGGGCCAGTGACTCATAGCTGACATGTGTCAGGGCCAATGACTCATAGCTGACATGTGTCAGGGCCAATGACTCATAGCTGACATGCGTCAGGGCCAGTGACTCACAGCTGACATGTGTCAGGGCCAGTGACTCATAGCTGACATGCGTCAGGGCCAATGACTCATAGCTGACATGTGTCAGGGCCAGTGACTCATAGCTGACATGTGTCAGGGCCAATGACTCATAGCTGACATGCGTTAGGGCCAGTGACTCACAGCTGACATGCTAGGGTCAGGGTCAGCGACTCATCGCTGACATGCGTCAGGGCCAGTGACTCGTAGCTGACATGCTAGATTCAGAGTCAGCGACTCACGACTGACATACTAGAGTCAGGGTTAGTGAGTCATAGCCTACCAAGACCCTGCCATATCCCTTCGCTGGTACACCCAGTAACAGGACCCGCTTGGTTAACTTGTGGTGGGGTAGCTATGGTTCCCCGTGGCAGCGAGGTCTGCTAAAGAATTATTGCAACCCGCCCCTACCCCTCTTTCAACTTAGGAACTGAAAAAAAAAAATTGCTGCTGTAACCCGCTCCCAACCCGATACGATGTTCTAACTCAGCACCTTGACGGCATCGACTGCGAAGAACATTCTGCTCATAGTTCCAAGGAGGTATAGCAAACACGATCCATGCTTTTTATCTTAAGAGATAAGTGTGTCACAACATTTCGGAAATCCCAGTTTTCAAAATTACAGACTTTATCCATAAGCAAATAGTGGTTACAACGCTAGAAAACACATTGCGATCTTAACCACTGTTAACTTTATAACCATAATAAGCTTCACTGATCGATTTATTGGGTTCGTTTCGTACTTGAAATGTGCTATAGTTTTTAATAAACTCTTTCCTTTTCTTAATTTTTAAATTCTGTCCGTTAGAATGAATCTTTCTTATGAAATTCTTATGGAATCATGAAATCAGTCCTCCATAAGTTGTTAGGAATATAGGCATTGACGCTAACGTTTCCTCGTTATCTGGACCTCCGTGGCATTTCTAACGGATAAGCTAACAATATACAAAGTTCCAGATTTTCTTTGCACTTACATACGTTGTACTGCATTTGCTTTTAATATCACCTTTTTTTTTTTTTGGGGGGGGGGCGCTGTTTTTCATAATCAAGTTATCCGAAATAAGAAATATAACTGACGTGAATGTAATTAATATTATTTTTTAGGCCGAGAGAGATTGGAGAGGAAGAAGGAGACGAAAATGACTAGGAATGTATTTCTGAGGAGCTAGAAAGTAACCAGGAAAGCTTTAAGTGAAACAGTTTTCCCTCTTGGCATTTGGCCTCGGTATATATATATATATATATATATATATATATATATATATATATATATATATATATATATATATATCGTTATGATAATTGTACTCGTTTGTAGACAACCATACAATGTTAAGGTCTTCCAAATTGTACGTCAAACATCTTTCTTTAACTCTTTCACTTCTGAATTACTTTTCACGCCCTGTCAGAGTAAACTTCGTTGAGAAATTTTGGTAGAAAGAAACTAGAAAGAAGTGACTCTACAGTTTAAAAATATGGTTTGGGTTAGAAATGCTTTTTTTTTTCTTGTTCTTTAGACTTTACCATCGACCTGACCTTTGATTTGCTTAGTCCTGCAAGATCTTCCAAGCCTGCCAGTGCTGTTTTGGAGTCAAATAGTTAATAGGAAAGAACTGGTCTAGTGCACAATTTTCTTGTTCGGGGCTGTGGGATGGCTGAGTGAATCGTGCGGTGCTGGCTCCTGGCTAGGGAGGCCGCTTGTTCTGTCCTAGTCTGTAACTCGAGTCACTCTGTTTCTCGTGGCTAGGTGGCTACTCGCCCTGCCGGAGTACATGGTTCTAGTATCAGGTAACTCTCTCTCTCTCTCTCTCTTGCCATTTTCTTTCTCTCAAGTCTAAATTGCTTTGTATTTCTCGAAGACTAACCATGTAGCATACTTGTAGTCTCCTAGACTGCTATCTATCTCCAAACAGTCCATGTTATTTAGTTGCAAGATTATTCTGGACTCCAGTGTTTACTTACAGATACTCCTCAAGATAAATATTCGGTTACTCGAGCTCTTACTAGTTTCCGAGAACTAACTTGGTGTTCGCGTCAGTTATGATTCTTGTTTTATCATATGGCGAGTCATTCCAATGAAAGATTTAGGACAAATATATACAATTCATCACTTTGTAGTCGCAGTCGGCAGTGTCACGTGTGTAGAATCAAGATGGTAGTTTGTTCTTGATGCGAAAGTTGTGACATCTGGTGCGTTGTGCAGGTCATTCCATAGAATCTTATTGATGTTTGGTTGTTGTTATTGTTGTGGCCGTTTTTAACATATCTCGGCAGCATTATAGACAGAGGTGGGTGGTACAGAAGCAGATATTACAGAAAGAATTGGGAAGGCTAGAGAAACATATGGAAGAATAAGCAACACAAATGTCAACCCGGTCTTGTGTATCACAAACACGGCCAACAGCAGCCAAAAGTACCAAGAGGCTGCAGACCTTTGTTACCACTTGCTTAAGGAAAATCCTTTAGAATATATGATCAGATAATACCAGCAATGAAGATATATGGCAGAAAAGAGCCAACCCACAGTGAAAGAAATGGTAATGAAAAGACGCTGGAGATGGACAGAACATATACTCTGAAAGCCTACCACTAACATAACCAGAGAGGCTCTCACCTGGAGTCCCCAGGTAAGAGGAAACAAGGAAGACCTAGAAACACCTGGCGAAGGCATCTTGAAGCAGAGATAAAAAAAAAGACTGACTACACCTGGAGACGGTAGAAGAAACAGCCCAAGATAGAAATAAACAGACGACCACTGTTGATGCTCCAGATAAGGGTAAAAAAGGCGAGGAAAGGATTGTTTTGGCACCTGTATCGCCTCTATCGCATACCCATGATCGTACATAGGAGACGGGTATTCCGACTGTGGAGCACATTCAGCAGCTATGCCCCCTCCCCCTCCACCAAGAAATCCGAACCCAACACTGTCCCGCTCCATCAAGAAGCCCGAGCCCAACACTGCCCCCTCTACCAAGAAGCCAAAACCCAGCTCTGTCCCCTCCACCAAGAAGCCAAAACCCAGCTCTGCCCCCCCCCTCCATCAAGAAGCCGAAACCCAGCTTCCCCCCCCCTCCATCAAGAAGCCAAAACCCAGCTCCGCCCCCCCCCCTCCATCAAGAAGCCGGAACCCAGCTCTGCGCCCCTCCATCAAGAAGCCAAAACCTACCTCTGCCCCCCCCCTCTACCAAGAAGCCGGAACCTACCTCTGCTCCCTCTACCAAGAAGCCGGAACCTACCTCTGCTCCCTCTACCAAGAAGCCGAAACCTACCTCTGCCCCCTCTACCAAGAAGCCGGAACCTACCTCTGCTCCCTCTACCAAGAAGCTGGAACCCAGCTCTGCCCCCTCCACCAAGAAGCCGGAACCCAGCTCTGCCCCCCCCCCCTCCATCAAGAAGCCGGAACCTACCTCTGCTCCCTCTACCAAGAAGCCAGAACCTACCTCTGCCCCCTCTACCAAGAAGCCGGAACCTACCTCTGCTCCCTCTACCAAGAAGCCAGAACCTACCTCTGCCCCCTCTACCAAGAAGCCGGAACCTACCTCTGCCCCCTCTACCAAGAAGCCGGAACCCAGCTCTGCCCCCTCTACAAAAGAAGCTGGAACCTACCTCTGCTCCCTCTACCAAGAAGCCGGAACCTACCTCTGCCCCCTCTACCAAGAGGCCGAAACCTACCTCTGCCCCCTCTACCAAGAAGCCGGAACCCAGCTCTGCCCCCTCTACCAAGAAGCCGGAACCTACCTCTGCCCCCTCTACCAAGAGGCCGGAACCCAGCTCTGCCCCCTCTACCAAGAAGCCGAAACCCAGCTCTGCTCCCTCTACCAAGAAGCCGGAACCCAGCTCTGCCCCCTCTACAAAGAAGCCGGAACTCAGCTCTGCCCTCCCTCCATCAAGAAACCGGAACCCAGCTTTACCCTCTCCCCCCCCCCCCCCCCTTCCACTAAGAAGCCAGAACCCAGTTTCGGCGACAAGGAAAACTGCAACTCTGGAAAATAAATTTTGTAGATGAAAGCATGATCTAACTGCGCAATTGATCCAGGCAATAAACGTAGACATCTGAGGCTAGAACTACAGAACACAGAAGAGGAATCGCTCGGTAGTTTGTCCAGGTGGCCATGTTTTCTGCTTTGGATATAGGAATTAATCTTTTTTTTTTATTTAGTCAATAAGTATTTTTTCTTTCCTTCAACATCTGTGGTCGGTATAGGTTTTGTAGGAAGAAACGACTTGTCTGAATTTTCTTGTTCTTTTTTTTTTAATGGATATTATTGGGCATCAAATATGGCTGTGGCTGAGAAACGACAAAGTTTTCCCACGGTAAAGTGATTTAGCACATTTGCACAGCGTTGTATTATTAGCATTTGAAAAAATAGCTGACAAAATACTTCAGACGTAAGATGAGAGATACATAACGGACAAAGTACTTTTTAGACGTGAAAGATAGAAAAATAGCTGACAAAGTACTTAAGACGTGAGAGAGAGAGAGAGAGGGAGAGAAAGGCAGAGATAGCTGACAAAGTACTTTAGACGCAAGAGAGATAGATAGAGAGATATATATAGCTGACAAAGTACTTTAGACGTGGGAGAGAGAAAATTGGCTGGAAAATTATTTGTGGATCCAACAACCACTGACTCCGGCCAGGCCACGAGAAACAGCGCTATCCACTCGGCCATCTTATATTTCCGAAGAAAAGATGACTGAATAGCCGAGTTTTCTAGATTGTGCCTGGAAATCATGAAACCTTCGAAAGGAAACGAGGTCATGAAACAGAATTTCAGACACTTAAATACAATTTCCTGCACGTAGCCGGTTTGAGACATAAACATACACACATGGTCTCCTGCAAATGTCTACTGCTACCTGGACATAAATAACAACAAATAAGACAATGTTCTGACAGAACATAAGTTATGGCTTATTATGGTTTCAGATAGAAATTTTTCAACTGACAAATAACGAAGTTTCCGCACGATACAACGATTAAACACAGTGTCGCATTGTTAGCACTGGAAAAATAATAAACAAAGCACTCTAAGACTTAAAACTGTAAGCAGCAGTCTATGCTTTCTTGTACTGGTTTGCAAGGTGCTATATCTGACAACAGAGACTTACTAGAGCAAACCAGGCTTTTGCAGTGCTGCAAACAATACGGAAATCTAAAAAACTAAGCGTGAAGACGAAAATCAGAATATTTAAGAGTAATGTTCTAAGTGTATTACTCCATGGACGTGAATGTTGGAAAATCACCAGAACCACAGAAAACAAGCTGAGTTCTTTCCAGATTAAATGTTTACTAAAATCAGAAGAATATTTTGGCCACACACCATAAGAAGTAACGTCTTGCTGGCAGAAATGCAGATGAAGCCACTGACAGCAATTATTGAGGAAAGACGCTGGCGATGGTTGGGACATGTGCTCCGAATGACTGAACTCACTACCAAAAATATTACTAAGATGGACACCACAAGGGAACAGAAGTAAGAGTAGACCAAAAGAGACATGGAGAAGAACAACAGAAAGGATGTTGAGCAATAGAGGGCTCACCTGGGCAAGAGCGGAAAAAAGGCAAAGGACAGGCGTTTGTGGAAAACCCTTGTGGAAGCCCCATGTGCCCTGGGCATTCAGAGACAGAGAGAGAGAGAGAGAGA
Source organism: Achatina immaculata (assembly GCA_009760885.1). Taxonomy (NCBI): domain Eukaryota; kingdom Metazoa; phylum Mollusca; class Gastropoda; order Stylommatophora; family Achatinidae; genus Lissachatina; species Lissachatina immaculata. Next base: position 12,527,498 of record CM019720.1, on the reverse strand, counting down.
GAGAGAGAGAGAGAGAGAGAGAGAGAGAGAGATCTGACATCTTGCTTAAGTTATTGCTTAAATTATCAGATACTTAATAGACTTTTCGACATTCAATAACTATTACACATATTCTTCACTTTATACATTAGCGTCCTATTTTAGATTCTGTACTTGAGGTGATACGTGGTATTTTCACGTTTCCTTACATTATCAAGTTATCACATTTCAAGCTTCATGCAGTCGAAAAGTATGCGATATTTAGAGTAATAATTTCACAGAAATATAACTTGGCAAAATGACATTGAGCACTCATATTACGGTAAAATGGTCGCCACCTTTTATGTTTTAGTATCAAGCAGTTCTTAAAACAGAATGAAACATGAAATATATTTGTCAGGGAATAAATAAAACACGTTCAACATTTCTTTCTCAGAAATTTTTCAAAGGAAAAAAAATGGAACCAGCTTCTGAAAGAAATGAAACAAATAAACAGCTATGCTTTATTATAACCCCAAGTTACATTCAATGCGCTAACGAAAATAGGAACCTTTTATTTATTTCTCAATTCATCACTGTTTCACTTGAAACAGAGAAATATGATATCGGCATTTTGCTAAATGTCTGTGAAATGAACTGTTCAAGTCAGCATTCTGTGCCAACCTTAGCCAGATCGGCCGACTAGGTCAACTTTGTTGGCGCGAAGACTAAAAATGGAAACAACTGTATCATATTTCGGTGTCAAACCCTGACATTTTGGCTAATGAAAACTGTAGCTAACTGAACAGCATTTTTAACTTGTGCGCAGTAATCAGTGAGTGATTTGGTGTCACATGATCTGTGAAGTGCCATCACACCATATACATATGGACGTCAGATATGTGATGTGGCAATGGCAGTTTGAAATGAATTTTCCCATCTGCATTCTAAATGACGTCTTGTTACATAATTCTGATACCTCTCTCTCTCTCTCTCTCTCTCAAATACTGTTTTGTGTTAGGACTAAAGCTGAAAAATAGCAGTCAGAATGTTTACAAGCTTGATTGCTCAATTCCTCATCTATAGATTGCTGTTATAGATTACATCCTGACCTGACAAAATGTATTATATCTTTCCTCTCAGGTAGAAAACAAGTAGTTTGCTTTAGAAACAAAATATCTGACTCTTCTGTGGTTGGTACTGATATTTCTCAAGGCTCCATTCTTGATCCTTTTCTCTTTGTTATCTATATTAACAAACAAAAAAAAAAAGAACAAATATATCTATACTACAAGAGCTTAATATTGAAGAAGGCTGGCTAGTAAAGAGGATTAAACAGAGAAAACTTAAATATTTTGGACACATTAAAGGTCATGATAATCTAGAGAAGACCGTATTAGAAGGATACATAATGGAAAAAAGAAAGAGAGGAAGACCAAAGCAAGACATCGTTGACGGTCTGCAAACGGATGCATCAACAGCAGGCCATCTTGCTCACAACCGAGAGGCCTACAGGAGTGCTGTTAGGGAGGCAAAGTTCCGCAAGGGACATGCAAATGAATGAATGAATGATCTATATTAACGCTGTACCACACCACTTAAAGCACTCTTCATGTGAATTTTTTTGCCGATGACTGTACTGTTTACAATAGTGACCAAGGCATCAATAACCTACAGACAACGCTCCAAAATTATATAAACAGTTTGATTAAATGGAGTAATAAAAATGGTATATTGATAAACACCAACACAACAAAATCCATGCTCATCACTGCAAGACAGAAACTGCAGAATGCAGCAAAAGCTTCACTAGAGTTTGTGCTGGGACTAAGGCAATATAAAATGTTCGTGAACATAAAACTCTAGAACTTATCATTGATCAACGTTTAACTTGGAATTCTCATGTACATAAACTTACAAACGTGATTGCACGGAAAGTTTACCAACTAGCCAAAATTAAACACTTTATCGACAAAGACACAAGAAAGATATACTACCTATCACATATACAAACACATTTAGATTACTGTTCCACAATTGAGACAGATGCTCACTCTAAAGTACAAAAAGGCTCAACTCACTTCACAAACGAACGTTAAATCTGATTTGGGACAAACACCCAATACATACTGTAGATCAGCACAGACAACTAAAAATTCTACCCTTCAGATATAGAGTCATTTTTAACAAAGTTAAGTTTGTTCACAGAATTCTGTCGCACAATGCTCCGCCTTACTTGAGGTTACTGTTTACGTATAACACTAAATATAGCCAGCGTTTAAAAAACTGTCTTCTTCCTAAACCAAGGATTGATATGTACAAGAAAAGCCTTGTATACTCTGCAGTACAGCTCTGGAACATTCTCCCCAACCATTTAAAATCCATTAGTAATACTTCATCCTTTAACTCAAACCTGTTTCATTATTTACTTGCTTGTAACTATATGCCTCCATAGAATAACTAGCAATCTCTCAACCCATGACTTGTCAGCTATCAAGTACTAAAAAAACATTGTTCGAAAAATAACTTGTTAGATATTGTTAGAAATTATTTTAATGTTTGTCAAAAGCATATGCTAGAAGATCTGTACTAAAAATATATTTTTGTGTATGTATATATGTGTGTGCGTGCATGCATGTGTGAGAGCTATTTTATTAGGTTAATTACGTCTTCTCTTTTACTTTGAATGTAATAGTTTGATCTTACGCTCTTTTGATATGTTTTTTTCCTGATATAATCTGTATACTTGTATTAAACTGTGTGGGAAGAATGAAAGATGGAGTGATGACGGGCAAAATTTAAGGCGGGCCTGCGTTACCAAATCTTTAAACTTTAAAAATACAATTCATTCTACTGAAAATTAAGTTTATTCATTAACTCTCTCTCTCTCTCTCATTCACTCACTCACTCAAACACACACACACACTCACTGGGCAGGACAGGTTTAAACCTGGCCTTTGCTTGATTGACAAATATCTGTATGTATCTTATAATAAGAAATATTCAAATCTGTACTTGGAATGCTGCATATGTGATTCCTGAATGAATGCGTGAGCAATCATTTTAATGACTAAAGAAAAAAAAGCAGCATTATTTGTGTATTTATCTGTTTCTTTTTAATGCATGGATATGACGGTATGGAACCTGTCGTAAGTCACTTCATGAGAAGAAAACATTTTTGAATTCCGTAAGACGAAATTCAGGTAGTATGAAGCAGTTCGAGTTAAGAAAAATACGGAGACAAATGGCTTGCGGTGGGGCGTGACGAGACTTCCGCACGAGGCGAGTGATCACGTGATTGGACCCAAGCGGAAGATTCAAATCCATTCAAGAACCGGCCGTTGATGAGACAGCTTCAGGGAGAGTTGGGTTAAGGCCGGCCGCTATTCCCAGGTTTTACGCTAATGGGTCAATCTCCAATAGGAAAAACGACATACCCTGCTTTAGGTAGCTCACAATTATGTTCTTGGTGTTTTGGATAGGAAGAGAAGATAGCTATGTATGACTTCCGGATAAAATAATGTTTAGTTTCATGAAGAAATAATGTTTTGCATTGTGAGGAAGTTATTCCTTGTTATGAGAAGAAAACTATGTTTTTAAAGTGGAGATAACTCGTATTCCTGAGGGATATAACCAAGTTTATGATGAAACTACTAAACACATGCTTTAGGAACTGTTATTTAGAAACGATACAGAATTATGGACAGTTCGTGTGTTTTCATCGAGAGTTCTGGCTAAATTGAGTGCAGGGCTATGTAAAGTCACAACAGACCCTGTTGCCCCTGGCGGCGATCCATGCATTTTATTCTATATTTCTGTGGTATTTATTATTTTAGTGGTGATAGTGGAGCCCGCAGAGAGTAAATACTTTTCCTTAATGTAACATTAAGCATACTTTACAAACATCAGCGGAAAGTAAATGTTCGTGTGAATTGTTTTTCCATACATTGTTAGCGGTCAATCTTCACAAAATGCTTGCATGCTGGACTAAAGTCAAAACTGGTCGAGTCTCCTTCAGTGCAAACCAAGCATCATCATCATACTGGTCTACTTATCCTCCAAACGATTTGGCTGCTTGCTTTTTTTGTGAGTTTTTAAAAATAATATAAACCGGTTAAGGTAAACGACGACCTTGAAAATTTCCGGATTTTCTTTTATTTTTTTAAATCGGTAATTTACCAGTAATCGCTGGTTATCGCGATGATTATATATATATATATATATATATATATATCAGAGAGAGAGAGAGAGAGAAAGAAAGAGAAAGAGAAAGACAGAGAGAGATATGATATAAACACTGGTTTTACTAATCCGATGGTACCGAGTTCAGTCCCAGCAGTGGAGATTTTTTTTTTTTTTGGTACACGTCAAAAAGGCCCTGGGGTCCACCCAGCCTCTAAAAATTGGTACCTGAGAAATCTTAGAAGGTAAATGCGGCCAGGCGTGATACTGAGTACATAACACTTTCATATGTGGATTCATTCATTTTCATTCATTCCTTTGCATGTCCCTTGCGGAACTTTGCCTCCCAAACAGCACTCCTGTAGGCCTCTCGGTTGTGAGCAAGATGGCCTGCTGCTGCTGCATCCATTTCCAGATCATCAACGATGTCTTGCAGCCATCTTCGTTTCGGTCTTCCTCTTTTTCTTTTTACCATTATGTATCCTTCCAATACGGTCTTCTCTAAATTATCATGACGTTTAATGTGGCCAAAATATTTAAGTTTTCTCTCTTTAATCCTCTTTACTAGCCAGCCTTCTTCAATATTAAGCTCTTGTAGTATAGATATATTTGTTCTTTTTTGTGTCCACGATATTTGGAGAACTCTTCTATAGCATTTACATTCAAAGGCATTTATGTGTTTCTCAGCTGTTTTGTTAAGTGTCCAGGTCTCACAGGCATATGTTGCGATGGGAAAGATGCATGCCCTTAAAAATCTTATTTTTGTGGTTCTGTCTGCTCCTCTCCACAGATTCTTTATTTGTTTTACTTTCTGAAGAGCAATAGATGTCCTCCTTTTAATTTCCCTCATTGTATCTCCATTATTAGTTAGTAGTGATCCAAGGTATTCAAAACTCTCCACTTCTTCCAGTTTTTCCTCACTGATACATATTTCAGTTGCCTTGTTTGTTTTGTCAGTTGTCATCACTTTAGTTTTCTTTGCATTAAGATAGAGGTTCTGCTCTTCGCTGTTCTTGCGGACTGACATAATTAGTTTTTCCATTCCTTCTTGTGTTGTGGACAGCAATACTGTGTCATCAGCATATCTAATCTCTGGTATTTCATAACCTCCAACTGTTATGGCATCGTAATATTCTTTGTCTACATCTTCTCTAACATTCCTCATTATATTTTCAGTATACAAGTTAAATAAGTAGGGTGACAATATGCACCCCTGACGGACCCCTTGTTTTATGTCAAACCAAGTTGTTGTTTCACCATTTATTCTTACTGCTGCTTGTTGGTCTAAATACAGCAGTGATGTTAATTGTATCAAATGTGTTGGAAATCCCATTTTTTCCATTATTTCCCAAAGTTTCTGGTGTTGTACACAATCAAATGCCTTTGAGTAGTCTATAAAGGATAAATATAGATTCACATTAAACTCCCTGCATTTCTCTATTATTAATCTTAGATTGAATATATGATCTCTTGATCCTCTTCCTTGCCTGAAGCCAGCTTGGACCATATTGACTTCTTCTTCTATTTTCTTTCGAAGTCTACCCATTATGATTTTTAACAGAATTTTACTGGCATGACTAATCAGGGCAACAGTGGATAGTCTTGGAAATACGGGCCTAACCTCGTGTCCCCAGTATGTCTTAATGGTATGGAAACGGGGATTTTAATTTCAAAAAAAATCTTTTTACCTTTAGTAAGACAGAAGCATTATGACAACAAACGGTCCGACTTAAGGTGGAAACAGCTTTATTTTCTAATAATGCACACATAATTCGGTTCATACAAAAACATACAGGACGAAGAAATAGGAAAGAAAAGATTTTTTTTTGGTTAAAAATTAATTAACATGAATGATATATCACACAAAAGAGAGAAAAACAAGAAGATACTTATCTCGCGACTCGAATGAAGCTGTGTCCGAGAATGTAGATTTTATTTTTATGTCTTGTCTTGTCTTGTTGTCTTGTCTCGTCTCTTACCTCATACACCTTTCCGTGTTGAGGGAACAAATAGACGTCATGATAGGGCTCGACGATTTGCTTCATCCTTCTGTAATTTCCTCTCTCCATCTCCTGCATGGGCGGCCTCTTCCTCTCTTACCTACAAATCTTAGCGTGCACGTTTTCTGTGATACACTGTCTGGTGGTAGCCGTGTAACATGGCCAAACCATTTGACTTGCTGTTTCTGGATATAGTGTAATACTGGTGTTACTCCAATCTTTGCCCTGATGGTGTCATTTGTTATTTGGTCTCTTCTTGTAACATTTAGTATTCTCCTTAAACATCTCATCTCTGTCGTGATGATTTTATTTTGTTCTTGGCTGTTAGTGTCCATGTTTGACATTGATACCATATAGTTGGGAAGAAAATTATGTTGTACAGTACCCTTTTTGTTTCAGTTCTGATGCATTTGTTTTCAGTAAAGGTGTCATTTGTCCAATGACCTGATTTGCTTTACTGCATCTGTTATAAGTCTCAGCGTCAATTTTCTCTAAGAATGATATTATGCTACCTAGGTATTTGAAAATTTTCACTTGTTTCAAGGGTTAGTTGTCTAGGAAGATCTTTATTTGGATTTCTTCTCTCGCTATGGTCTTGACTTCTGTTTTTTTCAGCACTGATGTTCATGTTGTGACCTTTACAAGCCCTTGCTAAATTATCCATGTTCTGCTGTAGGTTATTTTTTCTGGATGTGACTATAAGTGTTTGATCGTCAGCAAATAGGAGTTCGTTTATGGTTCTCCTATTGGGCATGTCGTGTGGAAGGTGTTGTGGGTTTATCAGCATTCTTTCTGGGGTCGGGCTGCTGGGCAGCTTTGTCGTGGAGTTTTTACTATGTATGTTAGCTTCTCTGCAGATGTTATCATCGTATGTTATGAATAGAAAGAGAGATAGTACACGGCCTTGCCTCACTCCAGACTTTATGATGAATGGTTCAGATTGTCCTGCATATGTTCGAACTGTGCACTGATTTTCTTCGTATAGTTTTTTTTTGCATAGGTTGATTAGATGTGTACTAACTCCATAATGCTGTAAGGTTTCCCACATTTTATATCTATCTACTCCAACAAATGCTTTTTCTTGATCTACGTAAGCTATGTTCAGTATCTGGTCGTGTTCAACGGATTTTTCCCGTTTTCTATGTGTGTGAGTGTGTGTGTGTGTGTATGTGTGTGTGTGTGAGAGAGAGAGAGAGAGAGAGAGTAAGACGAAAACCGAAATTTTACATCTGTGTGTGCTTTTTCTTTTTTTAACAAAGTTATTGCTATCTTTTTTTTTTTAAAGTCTAACAATTAAAGACAACATAAATGAAATAAGTACGACCATCTACTCATATGAGCTCAGAATTTAATGATTATGAATCATGTATAATTTGTATCATCCATTTCGTCTTATGATATTTCTCATTCACTCAGTAATTTTATTATTGAAAGCTGATAACATTCTCCGTACGGACTTCAAGCTCAGAATCTATAAATCCAGTGCACGCTCCATTGTATTACATGCAGCCGAAGCAGGGAGAGCCAGGCAGAGAATCGAAAGCAGACTGAGAGGATATGAAGGAAGATGCTTTAGGAAAACTGTAAGAATACACTGGGAGGAACGTGTGACAAACCAGGAAATAACCAAACGAGCGGGCGTTTAGAACATTGCTAGAGAGGTCATAAGGCGAAGACGGAAATATGGTTGTGCCACAAATTACAAATGAAAAGAAAACAAGACATCTCTACACCGCCTTGACTTGGACGCCTCGTGGAAAAGAAAGAGGAGCAGGCCATTGGGGGAGATGGAGACGCACAATACAGGACGAACCAAAGGAAGCGAGAAGGGCCTAGTTTGAGGTATTCTGGCTTTGGTCAAGACAGGATTAGCTGGAGAAACCTTTGTTGATGCCTTGTGCTTCATTTGGAGTACAGAGGACTGATGATGATGATTAACACTATTAAATATAATCTTTGTTATTTCTTATTAATCCTGTATACTTGACAAATATAAACGGTCTGATTGTTGTCTTTTTTTTCAGCTTCGTTTGAAAACCACTGAGAAGTTTGTTTGTTTTTTTTAAATGAATTTACAGTTTTAAAAAATATTAGCCAGAAAAAGATATTCAGAAGGTTACACACCAGCTTAGTATGTTTATGAAAACTGTAACAATATGATTAAGGAAACCGTAACAATATGTTTACAAAAGAAGGTAGGAGAGGAGCCACGAAAGTTGAAAAAAAATCGCAAAAGGGGCTACAGCCCCCACCCCCCCCCCCCCCCCACCCCAAAAAAAAATGTTGGAAATGGCTGATATAGTGTGCCGTCAAGTTAAAGAAAACATAGCCACTCATATAATGCCTCTCATATAATGTCTCTAAACATATTTTTGGTATAAGAGTACTACCTTCCGTTGTTAAAATTAATAAAACTAAAGGCTGTCATCGTATTATTTTAAAAACAAGACTCAGAGAAGATCATACCGAAGATCCCTTTATGTTCTTAAAACAGAACTTCCTAACTGGGCATTAAAATAGGAAGGCTAGAATCGATCTTCTAAAAGAAACCAAACAAACCATGCCGATGCTGGACGTGTTGCAAAGCGCAAATAGCGCATCTCAGCCACAGAGAGTGACATAACGCAACCATCGCTTCTTTTAGAGAGCGAGCGAAAATAGAAGAAGAATTTAACAGCTGCTCATTGTCATAGATTACGAAATAACTGACACAGTGTATACAAAAAATTATAGAGGTCAGTGAACTATTAATAGAAAACAAAAGAAGTCAGCTTATGGAAGGCGTTTAATGTTTTAACAACAGAAAGAACGACCCATGCTACGAAAACTTTCCACAAGATTCAGAAAATTTTAACACTGTGTATATTGTACTACGTACTTTAAGTGCAATGCAGATTGTTACAAAGTTATTTTTGCGTATGTAAAATCTAATTTATTTTCTTTGAACTCTACAGTACTTCCACAATTATACCTTCAAGCGTAAAGCGAAGTTGCTAACACTAGATTAAGTGAAACCATTAAAAATGTTCGCGCGTGGAATTACCGAGAGAGAAAGAAGTCTTAAAAGTTAACAGGCCATCATGCCCAACTTCACAATCCGCAAAGAACTTGGCAAAACCACACTGCTTCTATGTGTCCATGAAAGTTGTCCATGAGCTTCTCTTAGGTGATGTTGGGGTGAAGACGCTGTGTGATGCTGCTGTCAGTGATCTATATCTGATATGCTCGCCTCAAGGTTGACGAGCCATAGCCGACCAAGACCCTGTCCTAGCCCTCCTTTTGATTTCTCAGCACCATGCCCAGCCCGGCTAAAGGGGTGGGGTTCGAGGTTTTCTGTAGTCCCCACTGTGGTGAGATGTGCTAAAGAAGCATTGCACCCAATCCATTTTTTTCTTTCCACGTGTCTTCTAACTGCGTTCAGGGACTGATTTAAAAAAAAGTAGTTGTAACCAACTCCCCATTTGATACCATGCTGTTCTTCAACACCCTCACCACATCGGCTGCGAAGAATATCTGCTCGCAGTTCCAGGGAGAAAGAACAAGAAAAATGTAGATAATGAAGAAGACGCAATTTCAGAGGCAGTTTCAGATAATTGTAGAAGTGGACTCCTGACAACGGAAAGTTGCACTTTTTGTATTTTCAGAGATGAATGTCTGTGGACGTTGCAGAGCAACTTCTGTCATGCCTGATCCTACCAGTTCTTCGGTGCCAGAATCGGCCACCACAGTACGCAGAACATGCTGTAGGAAAAACACGAATAGTTAACTATGTACTTGACAGCTGTAACCCGGCCAATGATAAGTAAAATTCAGCAACAGAAGGTTTGAAAGGCACCTAAAATCTGTGTAACCACGTTCACGCATGTGAAAGACTAATATAACTGCAAAACAGACAAACTAAGTGGACAAAATTCTAGAAACCAGCAAACATCTGGCAGCCAAAGACCACCTGAGCGAAGTTGTCAAGAACATCTCAAACAGAGCACAATCTGAACACAAAGCTGAGAGATGGCATGATCTCCCACATCCACAGGCAAAACACTTGATTTAACAGAGGTCAGCTTTAGTTATATGACATCAGTGACACGACATGTTAGGCAAACTAGATTGTTTGACTGTTGAGCCTTGTAGCTCAGGACGTGCACATAACTGTTGAACGTAAATGTTTGAATGTGGGGTGTCGCTTAATTAAGACACTAGTTTGAGTGACGGAATTCGTGGGTCTGATTACACGAAATTGATCATTTTAAAGCAGTGATAGAAGTGGAAAAGGGAGAGAACGGGTGCTGGAAGAGAAGGAATCTCACATGTGATGGTTGTCTTCTCTTCCTTCCACAGCCTGGTTTGTGGATCATGAAAGTCCTGAACATACATACCTACCAGGAAGTAGCTCTGAAGGTTCTAGTGAAAATCCCACAGTTTTGTCCCTCAGATTTATACCTCCAAGATAAATATGACTGCAAAAGTTTGCAAATAATGAATATTGCAAGTGCTTATATTACTGATTCGGAGCTATGTACAGTCTCTATAGGCGATACATTATTCCCTATAGTTTGGGATTGGCCACGATTCCCTATAGGTTTTCATGTTGTCACACCACGTTGTAAGTATAAATAAAGTCTGGTTTCATTTCTTGTTAACACCTTTGCTTTGTGGTTTGAGTGCGGTAAGAGAGTTTAGTGAAAATGAAATTACTCACTTGATAGAATTTTTAAAAAACTGATAAAGAAAAGACTCAGTATCAATGTTATAACTTCTCGTGTAACATACACGACTGCAAGACACATAATTCCATAATTTGCGGGATTAAAGCTTATATTCTTGGAGTTAAGAATAGGAGCAAAAGAGGGTATAATTTAAAATAAGAATCAATTAACCAGTGATCTAAACTTTGGACACATTGTGACGTTTCGGCGTGAGCCTTAATCATACAAAAAACACAGAGGACGAAGAAAAAGAGAGAAGATCAAGTATAAATTCAAATGAATGCCATGTAAAAAATATGCATGCAAAAAAAAAATTCCCTATTAGCATACAAACGGGAACCAAATCTTAAGGACATCCTCGTCCATGGCCTCTTGAAACGGAACCTTGCATATGTTGGCACTAGAAAATGTAACCGTCCTCACTGTTACCTCCCCTGTAGTCTGGGAAACGAAAACGATCACCTTTACCAAAACTATCCTCACTCTCCATGAGGGATTCACATGCGTGTCCTGCAATGTGATATATACTATTGTATGCAAAAGATGCAGGATAACCTATATTGGTGAAACTGGCCTCAGATTAGGGGACAACATGGAGAAACATATGTACGATATCACCCAGCATGCTTCGAAACCAGTCCCTAATAATTTTAATGGCCCAAACCAGATAGGCAAATCTGATTTTCTGGCAACAGCCATGTCACGCTGATGCCACAAGCCGCCTGAGCTTGAGAAACGCTACATTCAGGAATACGGGACGGTGGAACCAAACGATTTGAACTAGCTATTCAGCTACGCCTAACATTCCTCTCTTTCACAGTCATACAGTAAATAATTAGTATGAACTAGGAAAAAAGTAGGAACAGCTTTATTACTTAACGATTATAAAGATGTGACGTTTCGGCGTTAGCCTTCATCATACAAACACAAACAGGCTGAAGAATTAGAGAGAAGAGACAAAGTATAGATTCACATGAATCCTATGTTAAAGAAATTTTTGTTAAATGAAAAAATAATGATATTTGACATGCATTATTGGAAGTGTGCATACGAGTTTCAATTTGTGTTCTTCCAAGACTGAAGCTAAGTTTTCCATACATTGCAATTTTTCATTAATTTGTTCATTTTTTAGTTATTTCTTTAACATAGGATTCATGTGAATCTATACTTTGTCTCCTATCTCTGATTCTTCGTCTTGTTTGTGTTTGTATGATGAAGGCTAACGCAGAAACGTCACATCTTTATAATCGTTAAGTAATAAAGCTGTTCCTACTTTTTTCCTAGTTTATACATTTTCGCAGGCATAATCCCTCTGTACTAAGTTCAACTCCCTTCTCATTTGTAACACATAATTCAGAAACTCCTCACAGCATCATATTACAAGCCCTCTATCCCAGCTATAACACCTATTCCACCTTCTCCCGTCTAGATTACCATTGTATCACTCTCTCTCCTCTCCACGGTCCTACCTCAATTCTTATTTAGGACCCACCTATCATACATTTAAGTCTCCATTTAAATATTCTCTACACTTCACCATGAGCATTTCTGAACACAGCCTCTTACAAGCCACAGCTTCTTACAAGCCACAGCTTCTTACAAGCCACAGCTTCTTACAAGTCACAGCCTCTTACAAGCCACAGCCTCTTACAAGCCACAGCTTCTTACAAGTCACATCCTCTTACAAGCCACAGCCTCTTACATGCCACAGCCTCTTACAAGCCACAGCCTCTTACAAGTCACAGCCTCTTACAAGTCACAGCTTCTTACAAGCCACAGCCTCTTACAAGTCACAGCCTCGTACAAGCCACAGCCTCTTACAAGCCACAGCTTCTTACAAGTCACAGCCTCTTACAAGCCACAGCCTCTTACAAGCCACAGCCTCTTACAAGTCACAGCCTCTTACAAGTCACAGCTTCTTACAAGTCACAGCCTCTTACAAGCCACAGCTAAGTGCTCCTTAATTTCATTTTATTTTATTCTATTTTTTTTCCATTTATATTTTTTTTACATATCATTCATGTGAATTTATACTTCATCTTCTCTCTCTGTTTCTTCGTCGTGTGTGTTTTTTGCATGATTAAGGCCCACGCCGAAAAGTCACAAATGTGTACTGGTTAGTTAATAAAGCTGTTTCTATTTTTTTCATAGATTATACATTAAGAACTTTGGTTCTTTTTATGAAATAATAAAGCACCTTTCATCTTCGAAGACGTTTTTTTTTACTCATGTGAATTATTTTGCTGTTTGCGGAAGTTGCTGAGCATCTTGCGTCATAACTGACTCTACCAATATCTGAGTGACACAGTGGGCCACCATGATATTCAGAACATGCTGTAGGGAAAACATGACTAGTTGTTTATGTACATGGTAGCTGTAACCCGTTATAAGTGACGGGAGCAGAAATGAATGTGCAGTTTTCGCGTAAAACTACAATATTTAGAGCGTAGAAGTGAATTAAAATTAAATAAAATATATAATAATAATTAATAAATACCAGATAATATTTTCATGTTTTTTTTCCTCTCGTCATTGTTGACGGAAGACAGAAAGTATACGTAGATAAAATATTTGATCAAGAAATCGTGCCTACCGGGGCTTACATAAGTTAAAGTAAAATGAAGATCGTAATTGCGACAATCGAGCAATTTAATAAAATGGTTGTAACGAATCTATTACGTACATTCAACAGACTGGCAAGGAAAAGATGAAAGGTTGCACGTTTCTGGATTCGTGTATATGATACTGCGGTCCAGATGTACATATATAAATTCATGTTCTCATCCAGAAACTACGATTGGTGGATTAGAAGTATTTATAATAGGTCATTAGTCCATCAAATTATCCCCGTGTACGTGCATCTAGTCTTGGGTACCGTACATCAAACAGTGCAGGATATACAGCTGACCATCACTCCACGTCAAACATCTTGTAGTTTAGATGATCACCATAGCTGATCACCACTCCACGTCAAACATCTTGTAGTTTAGATGACCACCACTCCAAGTCAAACACCTTGTAGTTTAGATGACGACCACCGCTGACCAACACTCCACGTCAGACATATTGTAGTTTAGATGTTTGATATGGAGTGGTGGTCAGCTGTAGATCCTGCACTGTTATATGGTACGTTACACAAGACTAGATACACGCACACAGGGATAATTTGATGGATTAATGACCTATTATAAATACTTCTAATCCACCAACCGTAGTTTCTGGATGAAAACATAATTTTATGAGGTGCCGTGACTGAATCATAATTTTAAATACACTTTTTATATAGAAATTTGAAGCCTGGAAGCATATGGACGGAAACTTTCTATTACAAAATGAATTACGTGAACCGAATCCCTAAATAGTTTACCGTGAATGTTTGGGAGAGCAAAAACGCAGGACGTATTCTGATAAGCTTGCTCGAAAACATAAGCTTGCAAAACTGCTGAAGTGATTTGAACTAAGGTACCAGGTAAACTAGGGAAAACGTGACGGAAGTTGCAGCATCACGGCCTAAGATTGCATCATTTTATGCCCCAGATTCTGAGTATAGAGTACAGGGAAGCATAGTTCTCCAGATAACGGCTGAAATATACCGTTCTAACTTTGAGCCGCTGGGCATTTGGAAATAGTCTGTGTGTCGCTAGCTGCACTATGTTCTCGACTTCCTGCACTACCAAAAATGGAGGGGGGGGGTGTCAGAATGGCTATGTTGGATTCATACACAATCATCGAGGCAGGTGGCCCAATTTCTTCTCCTGCCTCTTTGCCCTGTCAATCCAGTCATCGAAGTAGAGGTTGATGTGTCATACCATCGAGTTTTTTTTTTTTTTTTGCTTTTTAAATTTGTCCGCTCTTGAAATTATATAAGTGAACATGATATTCTAAGTGACTAAATACACCACAATAATCCAGTATGAGATTTGAAGAAATTTTCACAAAACTGTTGTGAGAATTAAAGAAACTACTTAAACTCGCTCTGAGAATTAAAATAACAACCATAACTCGTTCTGTGAATTTTGAAAAAAAAGGTCTTAGCAAATGCTACGAAAGTTTTTTTTTAAAAAAGCCTCAACAAATGCTACGAAAGTTTAAAAAAAAGTCTCAACAAATGCTCATTCAATCAAGTGCCGTGCCACGTGGTGTAGGAAATCATTTCTCTCCACAATTCCCTGTCTTTAGAGTTGATTATGAGATCCGTCGGTGACTTTCTTCCTAGCCACACTGACAACCCATCCAGTAACTTCTCTCTCTCTCTCTCTCTCTCTCTCTCTCTCTCTCTCTCTCTTCCTCTATTTCTACTTTCCTCAATTTTTCAAGTTACCACAATGTGTTCCAATTTTCCTCTTTTCAGAAAATGTCCTACAAATCTCGCTTGTCTGCCTCTGATCTTTGCTGTAATTTGCCTTTTAACTCCAGCCTCTCTTTAGATTACTTCGTTGGTTTTCTTAGCTGTCCATGGTACCTTCAACATCCTTCTTATGAACCACATTTCCATGGCCTCCATTTCTCGCTGTACTCTCTTATTCATGGACCATGCTTCACATCCATAAAACAAAATTGGCTAGGTGTAACATTTAAGTACTCGGAATCTCGTTTCCATTGATATAGATCTGTTGAACAAGATGTTTCTCATTTTCTAGAATGCTGACTTGGCCTGAGCACGTCTGCTTTTTATTTCGTTGTGATATTTCCCATCACCTGTTATAACTGTTCCTAAGTACTTGAATCTGTCAACTTGTTTTTGTTCTGTGCCATCGATGGTAATGCTACATGTTGGTGGTATTCTTTTCTGTGAGATGATCATAACTTCAGTCTTCGCTTTTATTCAGGCTGAGACCTTTACTTTTACTTTTACGAACCACGATGTCCAGAAGAGCCTGTAGCTCCTCTTCACTTTTGGCAATCAGAACTGTGTCATCTGCATATCTTAAAGCTGTTAAGGTTGTACCCGCCAATTGATATTCCTAGCAAGCTCTCCGTATTTCTCATTATGTTTTCGCTGTACAAGGAGAAGAGGTCAGGAGATAGAGCAAATCCTTATCTCACTCCCAATTTTATATCTTGAAATGCTCCTATTTGGTTCTCAACCTTCTTTTCTGCTGATTGCTGCCAGTATATGTTTTTGATGAGTTTCAGATCTTTCTTCTCTATGTTGATGTCTTCCACCATTCTTATAATTTCTGTGTGTCTCACTTTATCGAATAAGCATAAGTATAGGTCTGTCTTTACTTCTATTAATCTTTCAAATGCTACGAAAGTTATAAAAAAAAGACACCACAGTCTGCTCGTAGATTTAAATAAGTCACCAAACCCGTCCTTAGAGTTAAAGAAGCCAGCACAGCCTGCTCTGAGAATTAAAGAAATCACTATAACTTGCACTGATAATTAAAGAAGCCACCACAGCCTGCGTAGAGAATTAAAGCAATCAGTAAAAAATGCCCTGAGAATTAAAGAAATCACTATAACCTGGGGACCGGCTAGCAACCGAATGGTCGAGGGTTCGAATCCCCAGCTGAGCGGAATTTTTTTTTTCCGACCAATACGGCCCCGAGGTTGACCCACCATCATTAAATGGGTACCAGAGAAAATCTGAGAAGGAAAGGCGGCGAGGGAAGGAACTGGCCCACCCTACCTCATACCCTGATGGCCCAGCATAATGAGGCCTCTAACGCTTCATCCCCTACGGAATTTGCTATGAGAATTAAAGATGCCACCACGGCCTGCTATGAGAATTAAAGAAGCCACCACGGCCTGCTATGAGAATTAAAGAAGCCACTATAACCTGGTCTAAGAATTAAAGATGCTTCATCAGATCGCGATACAGCTTTGAGCCTGTTTATCAGAATGTTGTGAAGGAGTACCCGCCATCAATAACTGAAAACTCATCGCAGCAGGATTAACAACCAGATAACCCATTTATGTCCGAACTTCCTTCGCTCACGGAACTAGAGAACTGGACCTTCTTTTCCCCACATTTCTTTGCTAATTTAGTAGACAGATTTAGTTCTGGTTTGGTAGTACCCCTTAACACAAATACTGGCTTTGTAAATAACCCAGACAAACGCCCAAATCGATGTTATGCGCTCTGACTTACAGATAATTCTGCAGAAAAATATACAATGATAGTTTATTTGCAAAGACAAATATATAAGGCCACTCTGCATTTAATAAGCTTATTATGTGTCTGGCCATGATCTCATTAAAAACAATTGGAGATTTAGAATACAGAGAATTCATGCAAAGTGGAGAAGTGAAAAGAAAAGAAGGGGGGGGGGGGATAATGTAGAATGAGAGTGAGACACAAGATATGGGGGAAGTATAAAAGAAACGAAGGAAAATGTGAATAGATAAGATAGCGTACATAAGTCTGTACAAGTCGATGACGGGGAATGCTTTGTTCTTGGCATCTTGTCCAGGCAATTTCTAATTATCTCCGGATTTTTTTTTAATATGGACATCTTTGTGACTTTGTAAATTTCACTTTTCTTTCTTTCTTTCTTTCTTTCCTTTTTTTTTTTTGTCTTTCTTTCTTTCATTCGCCCCATTATACAAATATAGAATTGATTCGTTAAACAAACTTTCACAGCAGCAACACAACAACAACAGCAGCAACAACAACGGAAGTTCTTGGAATTTATCTTCTGGTCAAGAACATAAATCAATAAGAGTCAAGCTTAATATTTAAAAGAAAAATATCATGAAATTCCACTGTTTCTAAAGAAGATATTTATCATAACATTAAATTACATTATAGTGCTCGCAGAAGCCACACAATTAATAACAAAATATCAGTACTCAAAAAAAACTGTATTAAATAAGAAGAATTCAGTAATTTTTTTTAAAAGGTAAAACAAGAAAATATTAATTTCAAGAATATATTTGTATAATGAGAAATCATTGTTCTTAAAAGTATATATGTCGAAGTTTTATGTGTGTTTTTTTTTCAGATATGTTGATAAATTGCTTACCAGAATGTATATATCGTGAACTGCGTTGCAGTTAGAAAGCTAGCTTGATACTCCTTGCTACAGTATGGTCTTCGCAGAGTCTTGTCCAATTTTTAAAGTACATGGAGTTATGGTCCTTTTTATAGTCGGCCCGCGGTCGAGAAAGTAGGAAATACGTAGCATACATTATTCGGGGGATCTCTCGCGGGATCTTATTTTTAAAATATTATTAATTACATCACTTATTTATTCTGCGAAGCACGCGCAGCGTAGGAAACTCCGTCCCAGAAACATGTCCAAGGTTTTTTTTTTTTTTGTTTTTTTCCCCTCGCCATCGGCCAATCAGAAGTCACGTTTTTTTAGAGTCTGGTCCAATCAAATCATCGAGGTTTCCGCACACCTTTGCTGGGGCACATTTTTTTTTTCAACATTCTTTTGCGAAAGATTTATCTCCAGCACGCGGTGTGAAATACAGAAGCTGACGAAGCCACACACCTCGCCCGCTCGCTGCATTCATTGTTCCACTCTTGTTTAATTTTGATTGTACTGATTGTTCCTTTATTAGCACTGTACGCGCGGTTGAATTTATACAAAGGTTACTAATACAGAAATATTTTCCTAAGGTCTAATCCGAACATAAAACAAAGAAGCACTAAATCAGCTGAAACTGGAAAAAAGAGAAATAATAGAAAACATAGGAATCAGCTAAAATATTTAAGGCATAATAAAGACCTTAATACAATAAAGAAAACCATATTAAGAGTTAGAAACAGAAGGGGAAAAAAAAAGAGATTGGTAGGTAACATAAAAAAGGTGGACCCGATTTAGCTTGGCCAAGTGCAGTATAGAAACAAAGGATAGAGTAAGTTGGAGGACCATCATTGAACTCCATCTTCTCTTGTAAGACGACTATTATAGTAGCCAAGAAGTCGAGAACATAGTGCAGCTAGCTACAGAGTGACGATTCCCAAAATGAAGATGATGGGAAAGGACCAATCCCTATCTCTTCCTTCTTCCTCATTCCCAGTATGCAACACTCCTCATAATTTATCCCTTCAATGCTATCGTCATTCAGGTGCTGTGGGTTGTAAATCTGATCGATAAAATGAACTTTATTGACTAATTTCGAGCCCTTTACAATCCTAAACTGTTCCGTTTTATTGAAGTACAGTTTAAGAAACTAGTTTAGGTTTGAACGTACTTAATTATGAGAGGCAAACACGCTACATACAGACGGATGTCTCGCTTCAAATTTGTCTGCCTTCAAGCAAGTGAAAATATACAATCTCCTTCTGGTTGATGAACAAGATTTCTATAACAAAATCATCTCTCTGTTGTAAATGTAAACTTCAGTATAAAATCTACAGGAGTACACTGACTTAATGTTAACGTAGATGGTGCTTCACCACGAGCACAGTGACTTAATGTTAACGTAGATGGTGCTTCACCACGAGCACACTGACTTAATGTTAACGTAGATGATGCTTCACCACTAGCACACTGACTTAATGTTAACGTAGATGATGTTTCACCACGAGCACACTGACTTAATGTTAACGTAGATGGTGCTTCACCACTAGCACACTGACTTAATGTTAACGTAGATGATGCTTCACCACGAGTAAATTGAATTAATCTTAACATAGATGGCGTTTCACCACGAGTACAGCAGTTAAGGTAGATGGGTGTTTACCACCAGTACAATGACTTAATGTTAACGCTGGTGGTGTTTCACCACCAGCACACTGAATTTATTTAACGTTAACGCAGGTAGTGCTTTGCCTCGGTTTCTTAGGTCCGCGGAAACTTAACAGCAAATATTAGTAACTGGGCGTCAGGATTTGGACAAAACACGTGGCTCACTGGCTCACATTTCTGTATTCAGTGCACGCCATCGTCCAAGCTTGTGCTACACGCCTGCAGCTTACCAGTAAGTATTGCGAAATCGTTTAAGAATACTTAACAAGTATTAAGTTTTAGGTCTCCAGAAAACGAGGAAAAATGTTCAAAAGTAATAGAAATAAAACTGAGAGAGAGAGAGAGAGAAGAGAGAGAGAGAGAGAGAGAAGAGAGAGAGAGGAGAGAACGAACAAACATACTTTATGTTTGTTAAGGGTTAAGAATTTGGCACACAAGCCCGTCCGACATTCTGCCCTTCATCATAGGACTTTCACTTAGTCGCAGTCATTCAGCATTTGTTAATGTGCATAATAAGCACGAGGAAGCAATAAAATGATTGCATAAATTAATAATAAATTATCTCTTGTCCATACACTCCACGCTCTGATTTATGCAACTACGTGGAATAATCTTGGTTACATTCTTACATTCATTCTAAACTAACAAATTTAGAGAGAGAGAGAGAGAGAGAGAGAGAGAGAGAGAGAGAGAGAGAGAGACGAGGGAGGGTGGGAGGGTTGAAGTAATTTGTCATGGTGACGTAGCTAAACTTTGACTTAGAACCCCACATAACCGTGGTTTAGCGGCGCTCAAATCGCTGAAAAAAGAATCTTACATCATTGAAGGGAGGAGTCTATGAAGATGTGACAGATAGTTTAAAGGCGTGGCCTAACATTGCTAGACGTGAATTTTAACTGTCTTCTGTTCACTATGTCTCCTGTTAAGAAAGTTTTCATTTAAAAGTTGAAACATCTTTCTTTGAAAAAAAAATTACGCGTAAATATTATAATTTTAAAAAAAACTCAGTAACGCATTAAAAAAAAAGATTTTATAGCATGTTGGATTCTTAACACCCTTTTACAAGGGAATTAATTTTATACAGTAAGGATAATAAACATCACTCGGGAACTACTTTTGTATACAAGTAGTTGTAATGTAGATAATGTAGAAGTAGTCGACTTCGTAGGAGCTACTTTTTTAATGTGGATAATGTAGAAGTAGTCAGTTTCGCCGGAACTATTTTGTGTAATGTAGATAATGTAGCTGATATATGTATCAATGAGGAAAAACTAAAAGAAGTGGAGAGTTTTGAATATCTTGGATCACTGCTAACTAATAATGGAGATACAATGAGGGAAATTAAAAGAAGGACATCTATCGCTCTTCAGAAAGTTAAGTAAGATAACAAATATTGTAGGATTAAACCTCGAAAAAATCGTAGACAAAGTACTTTAGTGAGACGTGAGAGAAAGAAAAATCACAAGAGAATTACCTGGGATTCGAACACGGACTCCGGTAGGACGAGCAGCCGTCTAGCCACGAGAGAACAGCGTACTATCGACTTAGCCAACTAGCACCTTTCCGGGTGTCACGATCTCTCATGTCTGCTGAGCAGTTACTAAAGACTATATCAGCAAAACACCTTTTTAAGGGTGCTAGTTGGCTTAGTCGATAGTACGCTGTTCTCTCGTGGCTAGACGGCTGCTCGTCCTACCGGAGTCCGTGTTCGAATCCCAGGTAATTCTCTTGTACTTAGACAAATATTAGAACAGGCAAATGAGTGGCATAGCACAACATATGCATTATTCATAGATTTTGAGAAAGCCTTTGACAGTGTCAACAGAGATGCACTGTGGAAAATCCAAAGATGGCATGGCCTCCCCCATAAAATAGTTAATGTAATCAAAGCCCTATACGAGGGTTTTCAGTGCAAAGTTATCTGTGGAGAACATACCTCCAGCAGCTTTAGGGTACAAACAGGAGTGAAACAGGGATGTGTACTATCACCAACATTATTTATCTTGGCAGTAGACTGGTTAATGAAGGAGGCAACATCAGACAAACGCAGAGGATTACAGTGGACCCTTGACACAGTGCTGGAGGACCTTGACTTTGCGGACGACATTTGTCTATTATCAAGCAGTCACAAAGATATGCAAGATAAAATAAACAAGTTAACCCAGAATGCAAACAACATAGGACTAAAGATCAATGTAGGAAAGACAAAGTTAATAAAGCAAAATGTGAACAACAGAAATGTACTCAGAGTAGATAACAAGTTAGTGGAGGAGGTCAACGAATTTGTATACCTTGGCAGCAGAGTAGTAGAAAATGGAGACAGCACAGAGGACATCAACAGCAGACTTACTAGAGCAAACCAGGCTTTTGCAATGCTACAGAATATATGGAAATCAAATAAACTAAGCATAAATATGAAAATCAGGATATTTAAGAGTAATGTTCTAAGTGTACTACTCTATGGAAGTGAATGCTGGAAAATCACCAAAACCATAGAAAACAAGTTGAATTCTTTCCAGACTAAATGTTTACGTAGAATTAAAAAAATATTTTGGCCAAACACCATAAGAAATAACATTTTATTGGCAGAAATGCAGATGAAACCACTGACAACAATTATTGAGGAAAGACGCTGGCGATGGTTGGGACATGTGCTCCGAATGACTGACAACTCACTACCAAAAATAGCACTAAGATGGACACCACAGGGGAGCAGAAGTAAGGGTAGACCAAAAGAGACATGGAGAAGAACAACAGAAAGGATGTTGAGCAATAGAGGGCTCACCTGGGCAAGAGCAGAAAAAAAGGCGAAAGACAGGCATTTGTGGAAAACCCTTGCGGAAGCCCCATGTGCCCTGGGCACTTAAGGTTCAGAGAGAGAGAGAGAGATTTGTTATCTTACTTTACCGTACCAAAACCTCATAGTTTCCTATTTATAAAAAATTGTTCAGAAAGTTAAGGACATCTATCCCTCTTCAGAAAGTAAAACAACTAAAGAATCTGTGGAGAGGAACAGACAGAATTACAAAAATAAGATTTTTAAAGGCATGCATTTTTCCAATCGCAACATATGCCAGTGAGACCTGGACACTTAACAAAACAGCTGAGAAACACATAAATGCCTTTGAATGTAAATGCTACAGAAGAGTTCTTCGAATATCATGGACACAGAAAAGAACAAATATATCCATACTACAATAACTAATATTGAAGAAGGCTGGCTAGTAAAGAAGATTAAAGAGAGAAAATTTAAATATTTTGGACACATTAAACGTCATGATAATCTAGAGAAAACCGTCTTGGAAGGGTACATAACGGGAAAAAGAAAGAGAGGAAGACCAAGTCGAAGATGGCTGCAAGACATCGTTGATGATCTGCAAATGGATGCATCATTCTTGCTCACAACCGAGAGGCCTACAGGAGTGCTGTTAGGGAGGCAAAGATCAACAAGGGACATGCAAATGAATGAATGAATGAGATAATGTAGGGATAGTCAACTTCGCGGAAACTACTTTGTATAATATATGGTTAGTCGGCTACCTGCTACTGGAGCGGACTGTTTTGTATACTGTATGATAATTAACTTCAAGGGAACTACTTTGCATGATGTAGGGATAATAAACTTCCAGGCAGCAAGAGACTCAGATGAGAGAAGCTTACCCGAATGGAGTGAAAGCGAATGAAAGACTCCCATGTCGAAGGTCAGAATTATAAAGCGAAATATAAAGTGAAATGCTGGATCAAGCAGCAGCAGCAGCATCCAGCAAAGTGAAATACAAACAATCAAATAACAACATCTTACCCCCCCCCCCTCAAATCCACCCCCACCCCACACCAAAAGATAGACGTTCAAATCACTCACTACGAAGAAGAGACTAAAAAAGTTGCAGACTCACACCGAAGGACCAAACATTCGAAGACGAACTTACCCATAGGACAGCAGGAACCACCAGGAACAACCAGGGTGAAGTTAGCGACTTCAAAAGCAAGAGAATGTCTCCACGAATTAACTCTAGACATAAACGAAGAGCACTGAAGCACTAGACTTAAACGAAGAGCAAAGAAACACTAGACATAAACGAAGAGCACAGAATGAAGACAGAAGATTTTTTTTAAGAAAAGGAGAGGTCTTTATAAAAGATAATTCAAGCTCAGGGAAAAGCTGGTACATTTTCTTGCGACGAAATAAATCTGCAGACGATAAACGTTAACCATAGCTTTATCTCGCTGTGGCTTCAGCCAAGGTTGTGGTCAGAAAGACATCAAGTTCAAGACAGCAATGCCCACGTAAATACAAGACAGCAATGTTCAAATAAATACAAGATAGAAATGTCCAAGTAAACACATTAAGTAAAGCTTAATTGTTAGAGATCTTAATGTTTCACTAATCAGCAGGTCTGTGTTATTCCTGCAATTTCCTGCTGTTATGTTTTCATATTTAGGAACGTAATTCCAAGCATTAAGTTTTGTTTTTTCATAGTAAATAATAATAATAATAATACGGTTATGCGATAGTTTGTCATGTGAAGTGTCCTTTCCAGAACGTTAAAGTAAGATAACACAGTCTTGTAGGATTAGACCTGGAACAAATCGTAGACTTTAGTCTAGCCACGAGAGAATAGCGCACTAATAAACTTCGCTATCTCGCACCTCATCTGAGTGTGTTCTCTTACTTTACCGTACAAAAGCCTCATTGTGTCTTATTTATAAAAAAAAATTGTTTCCAGAGCGTCATTCTCACTGCCTCTCTGAATGCAAATCGGTCTTGAGCAATGGAGACAGTTGGCATCAATAATTATGTCATTTATTTTCACTATCATTTGTCTCTTATCTACAACAGAGAAGAAAGCTTCTGTGTGTTCAGCATAGGTAATAGGCAGCTTGTTTTAATTATGTCATGTCTTTTATTAGCTATTTCAAGCATTGTGTTAGTTTTTTATATGTATTTTGTTAACCACGTCATTTATTGCGTTAGATATTTCATTTAATGTGTTATCTATTTCATGTATTGTGTTAGCTATTTCATTATTATGTTAGCTATTTCATGCGCTGTGTTAGTGTTTCCTTAAAAAAAAAAAACCAAGCACAACAGCCAGTGTAACTAGCCTCTCTCTTTTCTTAACCCTGTGAGGTGCGCTCTACAGGAATCTTGTTCTTTCTTCACTGTAATGTAATGGCGCTGACTGGTGTTTTCTATCATACATTGTAATGACGCTGTCAGTAGTACTGATGTTATATGTAATACGCGTATATACGTTAATGACCAAGTGTCACTGACTTTTATACGTATCATCTTTGCAATGCAGACATCTCCTTTCCAGCTTTTGATATACGGTAGTGACTTTTCCACTCAGACCCATTCCTGGCCCAGCAACCTCAGCTCACTATAGGATTTCTATGTCGTCCTCGATTATATCATCAAGTTATTTTTGAAACACAAGTTCTAAATATTTAAACACACAGAACAGTTATTGCCTGATGGGATATGTATATATATATATATATGTATGTGTGTATATATATATATGTATACAAACGGTTATTGTGTATAAGTATATAACATTGAATGTACAGACACACACAAACATTTATGATGTATATGCATACCAAACGAAATGGAAAAAACACACATAAATAGTTATTTTCTCTGTGTAAATAAAACTAAATATATAAATACATAAAAAGCTATTGTATATATACTGAATTTAAAAACACGCACACAGCTATTTTGTGTATAACTATATACAACTAAATATAAAACACAGACAAACAGCTAAGCGTACAAGTATATAAAACTAAAAATATAAACGCACACAAGGCCACAATTTTGATAACAAATGACTGTATGTACGTTTAATAATGTTTATGATTTATATAGATAATGTATAATGTTTTTAATGTATGTTTTAAAGTGTTTTTTTAGCTATCTTAGCGTCTGTGGTGAGCGGTAGCTTCTACCAGCATTTACGAAATGCATTAAAGGCACACGTCTTCATCATCAGTACCTCGTTGAATATGTAGCACTCACCAAACAGGAGCAACAGCTTCTCATCTGAGGCTAAACTGAGCATACTCATATCTGAGATCGTATTTTGTCTGAATGAACTTACGAGATGGGAGACAGAAACAAAGAAAGTGAATTTTGTCAGTCAATAACATCTCGCACACATACGTTGGGACAAGGAAAGTATAACATACGTCGAACAGAGATTGGGAGAAGGAAAGAATGCAATACATGAAGCAATATCTTCTACACAGAGAGACTGGGAGAAGGAAAATATGCTGCAAAATACGCCTAGAACTATTTTCTACGAAGAGATTGAGAGAAAGAAAGTATAAAAATACGTCTAGAAATATCTTTTACACAGAGACTGGGAGAAGGAAAGTGTAAGATATGCCTAGAAATATCGTAGAGATCTGAAGAGGGAACGTGTAAAATACGTCTAGAAATATCTTTTACACAGAGACTGGGAGAAGGAAAGTGTAAGATATGCCTAGAAATATCGTAGAGATCTGAAGAGGGAAAGTATAAAATACGTCTAGAAATATTTTCTATACGGACAGTGGAGGAAGAAAATTATAAGCAATATTTTCTATGCGCAGAAGGTGAGAGAAGGAAAGCATGAAGTGTGTCGAGGAATATCTTTTAGGCGCGGACTACAAATTGCAAGCCTTTCAAGCGTGGAGATTTAACAGTTTCAATGATTCCTTACGAAACTGACAGTTCACTCCCCCACCCTCACCCCAGCCCCCCTCCCCTCCTTTTTTCAGGCTAGAAATCGTTAAAATAAATATAAGACGTTCCTAAATCTTTTAATATGAATACAGAGGAGAGTACAGGGCACTGGGTAGATACCCTGGCGGGTTTGGGAAGGGCCCCTAGAAGTTCTAATAGTGTTAGATGCCTATGTAGGCCAGTAAGAACCCTTGTGCCACTGAAGCTGAGCCCTTTTTTTTATCTTTCCAGAGTGGCTTTATGTGAATACTACGCTGTCGATAAGGTGTAGGGTTAACTAAGAAACGAAGGTATAGCATAGTTTCTGTCAGCTGTCGATAAGGTATAGGGTTAGCTAAGAAATAAAGGTATAGTATAGTTTCTGTCAGCTGTCGATAAGGTGTAAGGTTAACTAAGAAACTAAGGTATAGCATAGTTTCTGTCAGCTGTCGATAAGGTATAGGGTTAGCTAAGAAATAAAGGTATAGCTTAGTTTCTGTCAGCTGTCGATAAGGTGTAAGGTTAACTAAGAAACGAAGGTATAGCATAGTTTCTGTCAGCTGTCGATAAGGTGTAGGGTTAACTAAGAAACGAAGGTATAGCATAGTTTCTGTCAGCTGTCGATAAGGTGTAGGGTTAACTAAGAAACGAAGGTATAGCATAGTTTCTGCCAGCTGTCGATAAGGTATAGGGCTAGCTAAGAAATAAAAGTATAGTATATTTCCTGTCAGGTGTCGATAAGGTATAGGGTTAGCTAATAAACAGAGGTATAGTATAGTTTCTGCCAGATTATCTGGAAAAAAAAACTAAGCTGATCTTCTTTACACGGACGTGACTGGTGGGCAGCAAATAAGCCTGCCACTGGGTGCCATAAAGATGTCGCTAGATCCCATGTAGATGTCACTGGATGCGATATAGATGTCAGCGAATGCGGTGTAGATGTCACTTGGTGTGATTTAGATGTCAATGGGTCCGATGTAGATGCTAGTTCAAAAATCCTAAGGCAGTCTTAACGAACTAATAAACTAAATGATGCATAAATATTTTTAAAAGCTAACGAAAAGTAAAATTTAAAATTGCAACAACAAAAAAAAAAACAGGAAAAGAAGACTTTCACGCTTGATCATAAAGAATGCACTTTGTGATAAGTAAAGGTAAAAGGTAAAATTTCCGTTTCCACGTCATTAAGGCACACTGAGGATATGGTGTTAGGTCCATACTTCCACGACATCACGTACGTGAAAGTGTGACGTGGTCAGTATCATACCTGGCCGCATTTACCTGCCCAGATTTCTCTGGTACCCATTTTTTTTTTAGGCTGGGTAGACCCATGGGGCTATTTGGTGAGGTAGTACAAGAAAAACAAAATCCCCACTGCTGGAACCCGAACCTGTGTTTTGTAACAAAAGAAAAAAAATGTATAGTTAAAACAGTCATGAACAAAAAGTATATGAATAGTTTGGGAAAAAAAAATTAAAAGAGTCTAAGAATATAGAGACTGATAGA
Organism: Achatina immaculata; assembly: GCA_009760885.1. Lineage (NCBI taxonomy): Eukaryota > Metazoa > Mollusca > Gastropoda > Stylommatophora > Achatinidae > Lissachatina > Lissachatina immaculata. The sequence continues at coordinate 12,499,786 of CM019720.1, read as the reverse complement.
AAGAAAATATAATATACGTTGAGCAATACTATATCTTCTAAATATTGTTCACAAAATGAACCAATAATACCGAAGATCAAAGATCGTGATGGTAAATATACAGGAAAGCATGACAACCCACACTGCCCTGCAAGGCACACAGTGATGATAGTTTAGGGGGAAAAAAAATTGAGGAAAGTCACTCAAGTGTACTTTGCTACGGTCACGTTGTACCGTAGGAGCGTCATTGTCTGATCATCCTCTTCACGAGTTTGAATAGCTTCGTTTCCTTGTTCCTGGACTCATTTTTATTCTTGAAAGTAGACGAACAAAACAAAAAAAAAAAGGCTTGGAAACTGCGATGTTTATGAACGATGAATTGTGAATTAAGAAATTACTGGCGTATAGACATTATAGACAGAGCATGGAGATGAACGTGTGAGAAGGCGTGGGATCGAAACCAGGAAGATGAGCCGATCCGCAAGAAAACTGCCCAACACTCATCAAACACTTGCTTATTTTCACGCATTCTCTCCCCCCCCCCCCCCCCCCCCTTTGTCTAATCAGGCAACTGATGAGTTATTTAACTGGTTAAATACTGGTTGCAAGTTATTAGAAATTTAGAACCCACGAGAACTTCTAAGATAGTTTTAATTGTACAAGCTCTTGTTACATCTCGTCATGCAATAATAGTTAACTCTGTTCTTTGAAACACGAAACTCCGTGAAAGTATTCTTATACAAAATTTTACACATAATAGAGATACGCTTTACGAGAGAATATATTGCGCAGAGAAGAACTAATTTTTATGAATAAAAGATTACATTTAATAGAAATACAAATATAGAAATATGTAGAATATTCTCTAAAAAGAGGCAGACCGCGTCAAACTCTGAAGATGACATTGCTAAGAGAAGCCAAATTAACAGGCATAAAATCCCTTGATGAGGTTGAAGGACTCGCCGAAGACAGGAAAAATTGGCAAAGTACCTTGCGAGCCCTATATGATGTTTAACGGCACGGGAAGGATATAAGATAAGAATATTCTCTGCCTTTTGGCTATGATCAAAGTGGCTGAGGTCAAAATGTCCTCTTGGCAGGTACCCTGATCAAAGAGTCCTTTGGTTAAAACAAAAGCGTCGTTATTTTTTAACAAAACGAGATGCTCGAGGCCTGCCCTGCACATTGAATCTCGTTACGGGTGGACTCGGTTTGCAGTACCACGGGGTCACGGCCTGTTTTCGTCGTCATAAAAAAAAGAAATATGTAGAATAAAAAAATAAGCGTTATGGACAAAATACATAGAATAAAAAAACTATTATGGACAAAAATATTTTGTAAAATAGACATGACCATTTTGGACAAAAAATACATATAGAATAGAGATAACTATTATGGACAAATATATTATAAAGAATAGAGATAACTATTATGGACAAATATATTATAAAGAACAGAGATAACTATTATGGACAAAAATATTATTTAAATTATAAATACATATTCTGGACAAAAATATTATAATATAAACATTATAGACAAAAGTTATATAGAACAGAGGTAAGCACTGTGGACAAAATAATATATAGAGCAGAAATAACTGCTATTGTCCAAAGTATTTTATAGAGTAGAAATAATCTTTATAGGAAAAATAAACTATACACAAAAGAATTAATCCTCAGGAGTAAATAACCGAGAAACTGTAACCTCACAAGCTGAATGGCGTTCGCCAGGGGTTAATTAAAGGTCAAGAATAAATGAAGAGTACGAGGAACAGATTCTTGAATGAAGCCGGCAGTCGTTCACAAAATGAACCATTAATATTGAAGTACATTAGGTCGTCCTATTGATAGGTTACGGAGCGACCTCACGTGATGGTTTCCTGTGGCCACTTCACGCGATACGTGCGCAGATCTGCATCCCTTGCGGAGTAGGTCACTGCGCTCTAGTTCATATGAGCCGGAAGCTAAACGTCGCTATTCTGTTCATTTTTAAAAAAAATATGTGTCGTTGTTGTTATTATGTGTGTGTGTCTGTATTTTTATTTCATAACTATAAGCTCCCCCAGTCGCACAGTTCAAACAGCGCAGTTTCTGGTCCATGTAACAATAACAATTGTCATGTGCTGCATCCCCAGATAAGGCTGGCATCTAGCTTCCCGCCTCGCAGCACACTGCTGTTGTATTTAGGAAGTGTATGTAGTGAAAAGACATCGTTGACGATCTGCAAATGGATGCAGCAGCAGCAGGCCATCTTGTTCACAACCGAGAGGCCTACAGGAGAGCTGTTTGGGAGGCAAAGTTCCGCAGGGGACATGCAAATGAATGAAATGAATGTAGTGAAGTATTCACTATGTTAACATTTTTTATTCTTTTCCCTTCCTATCCGACCTCCCACATATATTACTGCCTGGCTATGTTAGCCACTGACACGTGCGAGTCTTCAAAGTCCTACATAATGTTACTCGTATACAGACAAGACACTTAACAAAACAGCTGAGAAACACATAAATGCCTTTGAATGTAAATGCTACAGAAGAGTTCTTCAAATACCATGGACACACAAAAAGAACAAATATATCCATACTACAAGAACTTAATATTGAACAAGGCTGGCTAGTAAAGAGGATTAAAGAGATAAACCTTAAATATTTTGGACACATTAAACGTCATGATAATCTAGAGAAGACCGTCTTGGGAGGGTACATAATGGGAAAGAGAGAGAGAGGAAGACCAAGGCGAAGATGGCTGCAAAACATCGTTGATGATCTGCAAATGGATGCATCAGCAGCAGGGCATCTTGCTCACAACCGAAAGGCCTACAGGAGAACTGTTAGGGAGGCAAAGTTCCGCATGTGACATGCAAATGAATGAATGAATGAATGAGACAAGAATGCTAGCTAACGTTGAACAGAAAAGCAAATTGTATACAACATGTTATACACAAGTCCTGCCTTATCTGTTATATTTTAAGCTAGTTTTTAAAAGTGGGTAAAAATACTGGCATTGGTGTAATGGTTAGTAGTTCAGTCCACGGGTCGGTAACCTAGTGCCCACAATTCGATTCAAACTCGTCACACGAAATCATCCGACCCCCCCACCCCCTCCCCCTCTCCAAAAACAACATCCACTTAGTTCCCGATGACCGTAAAAGAGACCTGATTTGTAACGGGCTGTTGCAGTAATAAGAACTTAACAATCATTCGACCAAAAACCTGAGAACTATGTTACAGTTTGCTTTCCAGCTTAGGTATTTTGCTAACACTGTGCTAGAAAATGTTTTAAATTGAATTTACTGAGATGAAATGCAGTGATATATGAAGGTCTTAATTTCACGCAGAAGGCGTAGTCTCTCCTGGAGTTTTACAAGAAATCTTTCTTGAATATGGCAAACATACCAAAATAATTGATCACACGAAAAAAAAATGGCTTCGATGCTCAGTATTACTCGCACAGAGGAGTAAGCGTCTCAAAAAGTGATGAAAATCAAGGACCGAAATGACTGATATTAATTTAAATGACATCCTGCACAAGTACTCGAATGTTGAGATACTTTCGAGCAGCAAACAATGTCAATTCCCATAAATGTTTGCGACGCTCTTATGATATCTTGTATATTATCTTACATACTTCCCGTGCCGTTAAACATCACATAGGGCTCGCAAGGTAGTTCGTCAGTTTTTCCTGTCTTCGGCGAGTCTTTCAACCTCATCAAGGGATTTTATGTCTGTTAATTTGACCTCTTTTAACAATGTCCTCTTCAGAGTTTTACGTGGTCTGCCTATTTTTCTTTGGCTTGTTGTGTTTCACTTGATAGCTTGTTTTGGAATTCTCTGATCGTTTCTTCTCTTCACGTGACCAACATATGTCCATCTCCTTTTCCTGATCATCCATGAGACCGGTTGTTGTTCGCTCATCTGTCTTATCTCTGCATTGTTCTTGAATTCGTTCCACTTGATGCCGAGTATTTTCCTTAGGCATTTGTTTTCAAAAGAGTCTAATTTCTTGTCTATTTCTTTAGTTGTTTTCCAGCTTTCGCGTGCATAAATGAGCCTGGCTATTACATTTGAATTGAATAGTATTAGCTTGGTTTTTGTGCTTATAACTTTTGAATGCTATATGTTCTCAAGAATCTTGAAGATCGATGCTGGTTTTGCAATTCAAATTCTAACTTCCTTTCTGGTCTATGTAGCAGCCAAGGTATGCAAACTGATTGACTTCTTCAAAAAGCTGTCCCTTTTACGTGTATTTTTCCATTTTGATTAATATGGTGTGTCTTATGATATAATGTTACGTAAATGAAACAAATATTATTCACAATTCTATTGTTGTTATCCTCATTTATTACATGTATCGATGAATATGATCTGCTTGGCCACCCAGAGAAGCGGCACTAGGTACTTGATGGGCAAAGGGTTGCTGACATCTAGTTTGGTCGAAACACAGCTGGTTAATCTGATGTTATAATCACACAACCGTTCTTTTCTGAAATGTTAACATTGCGAGTTGCTAGCAATAAACTATCTTCAAACTCATCTTCTACGAGAAGAAAAACACTTCATTACTTCATCTATACTCCACGTTTAGTTTTTCCTCGATGATCATTTGTGCTGGGTTATTGTGGTCTGCTGTATCTTCAGCATTATCTCCTAGAATTCATTTCTGATGTACCTCAAATTCCTTCTCTCTTGTGAGTTACATTTATCGTCTCTTTGACAAAGACGTGAAACCAGATTTTGAGAAACATTACATGGTGGGCCACTCATAACCATCCCTGCTCACGTACTCCGTGATAGCTTTGTGGTTAGTCGGGTGGATGAACGCCATTGACAATACTGATCACGTGACTTTCCGCCGTTTTACCTGAACATGCTCCTACGCGCAGAAAGATGGAGCTGATGCAGAAGTAGGTCTTTTTTTTTAAAGCATATTCTGCAACGATGGGTTCGAATATTTCATTTGTTATCCTTCTGTGTACAACACCAGAAACTTTGGGAAATAATGGAAAAAATGGGATTTCCAACACATTTGATACAATTAACATCACTGCTGTATTTAGACCAACAAGCAGCAGTAAGAATAAATGGTGAAACAACAACTTGGTTTGACATAAAACAAGGGGTCCGTCAGGGGTGCATATTGTCACCCTACTTATTTAACTTGTATACTGAAAATATAATGAGGAATGTTAGAGAAGATGTAGACAAAGAATATTACGATGCCATAACAGTTGGAGGTTATGAAATACCAGAGATTAGATATGCTGATGACACGGTATTGCTGTCCACAACACAAGATGGAATGGAAAAACTAATTATGTCAGTCCGCAAGAACAGCACAGAGCAGAACCTCTATCTTAATGCAAAGAAAACTAAAGTGATGACAACTGATAAAACAAACAAGGCAACTGAAATATGTATCAATGAGGAAAAACTGGAAGAAGTGGAGAGTTTTGAATATCTTGGATCACTACTAACTAATAATGGAGATACAATGAGGGAAATTAAAAGGAGGACATCTATTGCTCTTCAGAAAGTAAAACAAATAAAGAATCTGTGGAGAGGAGCAGACAGAACCACAAAAATAAGATTTTTAAGGGCATGCATCTTTCCCATGGCAACATATGCATGTGAGACCTGGACACTTAACAAAACAGCCTTTGAATGTAAATGCTATAGAAGAGTTCTCCAAATATCGTGGACACAAAAAAGAACAAATATATCTATACTGCAAGAGCTTAATATTGAAGAAGGCTGGCTAGTAAAGAGGATTAAAGAGAGAAAACTTAAATATTTTGGCCACATTAAACGTCATGATAATTTAGAGAAGACCATATTGGAAGGATACATAATGGGAAAAAGAAAGAGAGGAAGACCGAAACGAAGATGGCTGCAAGACATCGTTGATGATCTGGAAATGGATGCAGCAGCAGCAGGCCATCTTGCTCACAACCGAGAGGCCTACAGGAGTGCTGTTTGGGAGGCGAAGTTCCGCAAGGGACATGCAAAGGAATGAATGAATGAATCCTTCTGTGAGTAGAAACATCCATGGGCTCGTAAAGCGGGGATGAGTTTTCGTGGCCCACCCTGTATAAAATTTCTCTTTCCTCTAGTTTTTTTTTTTTTATGCTTAAAGCAATGTCATGCAGGAAAATATGGGCACTAACACCATATCCCTATGTGCCTCTAAGGCATGACTGGGTTACCTTACCTTACTAGACACGGCACCATATCCCTATGTGCCTCTAAGGCATGACAGGGGTTACCTTACCTTACTAGACACGGCACCATATCCCTATGTGCCTCTAAGGCATGACTGGGTTACCTTACGTTACTAGACACGGCACCATATCCATATGTGCCTCTAAGACATGACAGGGGTTACCTTACCTTACTAGACACGGCACCATATCCCTATGTGCCTCTAAGACATGACGGGATTACCTTACCTTACTACATACGGCACCATATCCCTATGTGCCTCTAAGGCATGACAGGGGTTACCTTTACTTTACTTTTTTTTAAATATGGTGACAAAATGCGCATGTTCTTTCTCTGCTGTTTTCATTAAACCAGAGAAAATCAGCTGTCACCACAAAACCAGGAATAATCATATTCTATGTTCATGTAAATAAGATGGTTTCTAAGTCTTCATAGCGACTGCAGGTTTGCTTAGCATGTTCCAGAGTCATTTTTTTTTTGAGGGGGGGCTCATATGAGGGTTGAATATGAGCAGACTTCAGTTACACAGATGGCTTTAAGTCACTGTTATGATTGGAGTCTTAAAACTTTAGTTTGTTGCGTTTCCTTTACATTTACGATGAAGTCTTTGGCGTGTCTTTACTGATAGTTGCCTCCAAATTACTGAACTTTCACGTGGTGAGAAATCTGGGGAATGGGCGGAGGGGGGGGGGGGTGGGGGTGGAGTGAATTAATAAAATGATACATGTAGATAACGGGCTGCACCTACTACTTAATGAAATTAAAAAGTATGTGTTAGTTCACAAGAATATGAACGAAGATCGTAAATTATTTTAAGAGGCGAAGAGAAGAATGAAAGAAACATGCAGCCGGCCATTGTAGCTTAAGAAGACAACTAGCAAACTAAATTAATAAAAATATAACTCGGTTAAAACGAAACGTTAATCCTTTCTCATTATTTCATGTTAACTCCCGACAACATATCTATACGTTGTGGCCCAACACGTGCGTACAGTCACGTTAGAATGAACATGTCACTCGGGAGCCTGTCAGACTTCAAGTGTAGCCTATGGCGTCACTACCTGTGACGAAGTAGAGGCCAGTTAGCCTGTATGACCTTCACCTGACATACCAGATACCCCCTCTTTCCAAGCTTCCTGATTAAATCTGAGTTGTTGAAAAGCCATTCTCAGCTTGAACCTAATGGCAGGAGCGATGTCCAGTCAGGGGCGGGGAAGTGAGACTCTGCAAAGAGCAGCGTGTATACTCTCACGTACATTCTAGCGTACCGGTTTACTCTGCTAAAGATACGCCAGATAGGCTCAGTATTATTTGACCGTAAGTTTAGAAAGTCTGTAGAACCTCTCTGTTTAGCTAGTGCCGGTACTTACGGCACACATTGAGTTCTAGAAGTTGTTATATACTTTTTATATGCTGCTGATTTTATCATGTAGTCTCTCCTCTGTCTGTCTGTATGTATGTATCTCTCTTTCTCTCTCTCTCTCTCTCTCTCTGTCTTCTGTTTTTTGTCAGATGAGCCTTCCGCCCAGTTTCCCTCCTCTTGAAAATAAAATTCATTCACTCATTCTTTCTCTCTCTGTCTTCACTTTAAATTTTTTTTTTTCGGTCGATGAAAGTTTGATTTTTCATATGTAAAAGTGAAGTTCAAGATTTTACTAGCATTTTCCACGAATTTGAAATTTGATATTAGCCTCAAGCAGTGTTATTTAAACCTATTTTACAATTCGAAAGCACGTCTTCTAATTTTAGCACCGATTTTTTCAACTTTATTTTTAGAACTGGAGGTTGTTGTTTTTTTAAATATATATATATTTTTTAATTACAGCTTTCCATTCCTCATTCCTCTCACGCATCCTGTATCAGATATTTGAAAACGATTATATTTAAATTTATTCACTTGTTTTATCTTTTTTTGTCACGCTCTGTTAACCATTCACTGACAATAAATTATGTTAAATGCTAATGGTTCTCCCCACCACCCCACCCCCAACCCCCCGTGGCGCATAAATTAACAGGTTAAATTATGTTTCTTTTGTACGCTAATACCATGTACCGACCTCCAACAATAGAAGAAGCGTTTGGCCATCAATAACAGGAACTCACAACATACGCCGTGATCGTGCGCCACCATTTATTTTGTGCTTCTGTTATTTCAGTCACAATTTTGATCCAGGTCCAACGACGAACAGAAAACGAGTTAATGCCGGGATTAGGATTAGTATTAGTAAACGGATATAAAAGTACAGTAACAGAAGAACTGGAGCAATTAATAGTAAAAAAATAAATAAATAAATGGGATACAGCAATAGCAATACTTTATGTACGAGGATATGAGGAAGGGGCTGTAAATGATAAGACAAACAGGTTTACAGGATTTGTCTGATACTTAAAATCGACAAACATTTATGTTTATATATATATATATATATATATATATTTGTTGAATGAAATATTGTTGGCAGAAATGCAGATGAAGCCACTGACAGCAGTTATTGAGCAAAAATGCTGTCGATGGTTGGGACATGTGCTCCGAATGACTGACAACTCACTACCAAAAATAGCACTACCACAGGGGAACAGAAGTAAGGGAAGACCAAAGGAGACATGGAGAAGAACAACAGAAAGGATGTTGAGCAATATAGGGCTCACCTGGGCTAGAGCGCAAAAAAAAAAAAAAGTCAAAGGACAGTCGTTTGTGGAAAACCCTTGCGGAAGCCCCGTGTGCTCTGGGCACTTGATGTTGAGAGAGAGAGAGAGAGAGAGAGAGAGAGACAGACAGACAGACAGAGAGGAGAGAGAGATGAAAGTATCATTATATCATAAACATAGAATTAGGGACACCGGAGAGACTTGGTGAAACAAAATACAAAGACGATAACTGTAGCATAACAACCATCGACATAGGACCGTTCTCAAGTTATATCTGAGATATGTGGGTCTTGATTGAAAAGCATTTCTGAAGCATGATGATGATGATGGCAGTGATGGTGGTGGTGTTAGTGGTAACAACTTCAATAACTTATTGCTGGTGGTATTGATGGTGGTAGTGGTGGTGGTGATGATGGTGGTGGTGGTGGATGAAACAACTTCAGCAGAGCTGGGAAAATGAATGAGAAGCATATGAGCAGTCAAGCAAAGAGAGGACTATTCACAGATCTGTGCTACACGCAAACTGAAAAGATATTTTAATGAACCCTCTTTCATTACTTTCCAAGCCTGCGTTATTTTTCCAGACAGCTTTTGGTTCTCCTAATGCGTGTAGTGAGATCTAGGGATGTTTGCTTACACAGCAGAAAACAAGGACGTTTGGTTGGGGTTAGCCAGGACCCCAGTGGTGAAGCCACCTGAGCAGACAGGGGAAAGAAATGCCATGACTACGCTAAACATTTCAGAGAACTAATTCGCCATCTTCTCTCGTTGCTAGGTAACGCCTGATTAGTAGCCAATGATGGGTTAGAAACGGAGATTTGAAAACAAAACATTGAAAACTATTTCCCTTTTATAAGTGGGAGAGTCTGCTTATATTTTTTTTATAATTTAAAGAGATGGATAAATTATAATGAACAATCTTCTTATGAACATTCTTGTTCCTTCTTCTTCTTCTTCCTCCTTTTTTTTTAGTTCAGTTTCTGATGCTCAGCTCTCTCAACAGGGATTCGTATTGCCTACACGAATCCTTCTGTCAGCACGAAGTCCTCATAGGAACCCCCAGACTTTCTCCTCCGTGCTTCTCTCTTGGGGCCTTACCTGGACTCTGAGATCTCTGTATATAGTGCATAATGAGTAATGAAGAAGCACATTAATAAATTAAAGATAGTCCTTGGTTGTATTATTGTTTTTTTTATTGTATTATGAGCTGTTATAACACCCAAGGCAAGACATAAAAGGGAACACTGGATCTTCAGCAGTACCAGGGATACTAGAGCCCTGGTTAACCCCGATCAATGTTGACATTATGTAATACCTAGTTCCAGACATCTGACCCTTCTGCTTGCAACAGCACATCACGTACAGTTTGAAAAACAGACATCGGAGTCGCAAATACTCGCATAAAGCAGGAGTTTTGTTATTTCCTTCTGCTTCAAGGCACACACTTCTTCTCAGACCATTTATCTGTATTTATTCCCTTTTTCAAACTGATTTTTTCAGTGCCTCTAAAGTAATCTGAGGTAGTCCCATCTTTCCAACGAGGCATCTCGGAGTTACGGTTTTGGTGCACATGTTTTCCTTCAAGTGTCGGCACACTAGAGCACAGTTTTTCAGACGGTGTGCTGTGGCACAATGGTGTCCCGCAAGAGATCTGTGCCGCTATATTTTTAGAGAACAAAAATATTGTTTTTTTTTTTTTAACTGAACTGCAGTACATTTTACTAAGTTATATAATAAATATCCTCCAAGATGGAAAATCTATAATAGTTTAGGTATTAGTTCCAGTCCATAGCAAGCTGAGATAGCTTCCAATCAGGCTCACTTTTCACGTTGAGGAGAATGCCTTGTGTAATAAAACTAAGTTTTGTCCCCTTCTCATTGGTGAGTACAGCAGTGGTTCCAGTGATGCGTTTAAAGGCTCCTTCGGTGCAGAAATGAAGCTAAGCAAAAGATACAGCATCAAGGCTGTCAGGGTCGGGGAGCCAAGGCTGTCAGGGTCGGGGAACCAAGGCTGTCAGGGTCGGGGAACCAAGGCTGTCAGGGTCGGGGAACCAAGGCTGTCAGGGTCGGGGAACCAAGGCTGTCAGGGTCGGGGAGCCAAAGATGGATCTAGCTTCACGTCGACTTCCTGTAACAGATATACTCTAACAGCCTGCTTTACAGTACAGCGCTAGTTGTGGTACATTAATTTACAGTACAACGCTAGTTGTGGTACAATGATTTACAGCACAGCGCTAGTTGCGGTACACTGAGGTGCAGTACAGCGCTAGTTGCGGTACATTGAGGTGCAGTACAGCGCTAGTTGTGGTACACTGAGGTGCAGTACAGCGCTAGTTGTGGTACAATTATTTACAGCACAGCGCTAGTTGTGGTACAATGATTTACAGCACAGCGCTAGTTGTGGTACACTGAGGTGCAGTACAGCGCTAGTTGTGGTACACTGAGGTGCAGTACAGCGCTAGCTGTGGTACAATGATTTACAGCACAGCGCTAGTTGTGGCGCATTCTGCCTAGAAGCTCTTATCTTAGGTCCACTCTGGCTCTTCAAACAAACCACCGTAACCCACTCCCCATCCGATATGCTGCGAATACACCTGTATATCACGAAGTCCAGAAGATTAAAACTGTTCGCAGTTACAAGAAAATCAGAAAAAAAAAATACTGAGGGCCAACGCACATTCTTACCTGATGGTTTTATACAAGCTAGAAGGGCAATGAGTAATCCTTGTGTCGAAATTACTGGTCTGATAATGTTGTGAGGAACCAGGGGTCGGGAGGGGGGAGGGAGGTCGGGGGAGGAATAGCAGTTTTTAGTCCGTCCGTCCTTCCTTCCTCCCTCCATCCTTTTTTTTTCTATCTCCTTTTGGTGGAGAACGTCAAATCATCGGATTTGTCATGAAAGAGGTATGTAGGTTCACCATAGTTTCCGCTGTTTCACCCTTTCTGTTCTACAGTCATTCTCCAAATTTCTCTACTTTGTAAAGAAAAAGAAAACAAAAAAACTCCAGCCAGTATAAATATAATCAGTTTCATCAATGGTAAACAGCACTTAAAATCAAACTAGTCTCCGCATAATGGTAGCAGTTTTCGCTACAGAGAAGATATACAAATTATAGCAGGAAGGGGCATTTGCGCAACTGGAATTCGGCAACTAACTCGACTCTTTTCTTTGTTTCTCTGAGAGAGAATGGCTCCTTGGAATTTCGAAACACCTCCTAAGGTTACGAAAAAAAAAAAAAGGTATGAGTTAGTAAAATACCTTAGAAACTCACTCGTTAACCCTGCATTATTGTTTTCCGTGTACATGTGTAAATGTGTACGTGTGTCTATGGTTTCTGTCCCTGATTAAGACCATTTAAGTATAAAATTTAATTTAGTTGTCTTGTAGTTGCGTTTCAGTAGATCTCATGTTGACTCCGATTTGTGATATTCATTTTTTTTAAAAATTTTATTTTCAGCGTTCGAACTACAGTACTCACATTTTAAAATTATTACTGTGACCTCTCCAGTTCATGAAATAAAATTATTATTATTGTTGTTATTATTATTATTCGTAATAGTTTAGAATGTTTGTTACATCGTGGACCCCTAAATACACGACAATTCCCCTTCCTATCATACGCCGACACCCACTTGGTATTAACCCTTTCATTCCTGAACTAATTTACGTACTTTGCTAGAATAAATTTTGATGAGAAATTCTGGTAGAAAGAAAATGGAAGGAAGTTATTCTATAACTTAAAAACATGGGTTGGGTGAAAAATGTGATACTTTTTCATTTTATTGATAGTTAGCCTAAATATTTCTCTGAGCATTGTTTCGCTTAGATGTAAAAGATTAACCTATACTGCCAGCTTTATTTTGGCCCGAAGGAGTTAAACTGAGAACCTGTACATGTTACTACTATTCTGGGTAGTCATGGCTTGCTGCATGAGCTCATCGCGGACTCGCGTGGAAGTTTCTAGTATTCTGGGCAGTCATAACATGTTGCATGAGCTCATCGCGGACTCGCGTGGAAGTTTCTAGTATTCTGGGCAGTCATAACTTGCTGCATGAGCTCATCGCGTGGAAGCAATGCTTTGCCGCTTGCTCACGATTACTTTGAGATCATTAAATGATATAGTAGTTTCTGTGCTCATTTTCATGGTTATTTTTTTTCTCGTTAACTGCTCAGTGTTTTTCTTGCTAGTTCGGTCTGTTTTAGAAAACATTTCATTTCTTCAGATTTCTCTTTCAGCCCCCGTAACATACTGAATGAACATTATTGTTATCTTCATACGATTTCTGTACAAACAATCCTTTAATATCTGTCTTGAGCTTTCTTAGTTTATTCCAGTGTCTTTTATATACCTTTTTGACTTTATCTATCTATTGTGATCCTTTTTCCCTCAGCTTTTAAATCAATGAAATTGTATTTGTTAAGTCATTTCATCCAGTATATGTAAACAGAAATGAAGATTATTTTTGTGAGACTGTTGTTAATAGTTTCTCACAGTCATTAACAGGAGATCCAATTTTTTTCTGAATTCCTTACTTGCTGTATGTTAACTCTGTTACCTACCACATTTATCACCATAATTTTTTTTTCACTTAAAGTCCAGTGATGTACTCAGTTTCCAGGATTCAGGTTCGTAAAGTGGTGTCAAAAGAGTTAATTCGTTCAATAGCTGCAGATTTTTTTCCTTCAACAATTTCTGTTAGTGAATTTATGAGTTTGATAATTTGTTTAACCCAGTTATTCTTAACTTTTTTTTTCAGCCGCAGAACCTCTTTCTGGCCTGAGAACAGCTGCAGGCACTTTTTGCTGGACTGAGAATAGCCGTAATCCCCCTTTCTGACCTAAGAACAGCTGTGGGCCCTTCATTAAAAATAAAACGAAAAATATAACCCAGTTGACGAGCCTATGTACTTAGCATATTAAAGCACAATCATGATAACATGTGATGAAATTTGTTGCATGATACTCACCTCTTCCGTCTCCAGCTGCCAGAATTCCCCAAGGGAACCCGACAATGTCAACACAGCAACAGGATTAACACTTTTTCTCTTAATTCTGTCGCTCCTAAATTAACTCCTTGCTCTGTAGGAAAAAAAATAATGAAAAATATTGGTGAAAAGAAAACAAAGGGAAGTTACTCTGTACTGAAAAATATGTAGCAGTATTTTTAAATATTGCATTTGTTAGTATAGAAATTTTTACTATCAAAGGGACATAATCAGAGATAGATTTAGTTCTTCGATTTATTTTTAAAAGCCTTTAGATGGGGTTAAGGGAAGATAATTTATGTCATGTTGACTTCATGAGAATTATTATTTTTGTTTAAAAATTGTGTCTAGACAGGTAAAATTTAGTACAGAAAATGTAGGCCTTGGAATTTTTTTTTATTTAAAGTCAGTTATGACATGTTAGCTTCAGGAGACATTGTGAGCTGTCTAGACTAGTTATATTTAGTAACAGAATATTTAAACTTTGGAATTTTTTACTCAAGGTTAGTTTTGACACTTTATTACCCAAAGTCAGTAGACAGACGTCACGTGAAATAAATTTTGAGAAAGTACAAGGTACATTTATAGGGAATATTTAAGCTTGAGCAACTTTTGTTAGAGGGGATTTTGTGTAGAATGTTTTGCTGAGTGGTCATTTCCCAGTGGAGTAGTTGCAGGTCAGTTTTAGTAATGTAATAGTTTTAGCTCAGCGTATTGTCCTTTAGGACAATGTTCTTTTACCTTGTACTGATATTTAGATGTTAGGAGTGTTTCTTTGTCAGGACAGATTTGTGTGTTCGGGAGATGTGTTGAAAGTTCACTATATAATAAGTAGTTGTTTTTACTGGCTTATTGTCGTCAGGCTTTTCTCCCCATGGCGCTGACTACGCGCCCGGGAAGCTCTTGTATTGTTTGTTAAATCATCCTGCCATGTTGGCAATTCGTTTTCCTTCCTCTTCTTCATCTTCCACCATTCATTTTTCATTCAATAAATGTTTGATCTGTATCGTGGAACTTAGTCTATTCATTACCTACGTGGAGTTCTTATCTGTTAGTTCTGTTGAGTGAGTGGGAGTCCTGTACAAGTTTTCATTACATGACATTGTTGTTTTTGTTGTGGCACTTTCGAACCTGGCATTGTTGTTGTGTCACTCGGGGTATACCATAGTGACAAGTTTGCCTTTTTTGGTAAAGTAGTGTTACCAACTCTTACATGCAACAACAACATGTAAGTCTTTCTGATACAGTTAGTCCACAAAAAGTCAATACCTCTGACTCTCTGTGTACTGCCACAGAGGCATACGCCTATAGTTGATGCCATGTTGGTACAATTAGTAATATATCACCTTTGAAGAATCCTTTCACCAATATAGCTTGGGTTAGAAATTTTTGGTGTGAACCAGAAAAAAATCCCACTGCTATGGCCTGAACCCTGTAGCAAGGGTTTACCAATCCGGTGGTACCGGGTTCAAGTCCCAGCAGTGGATTTTTTTTCTGGTACACACCGAAAAAGGCCCCGTCGTCCACGTAGCCTCTAGAAAACTGGTGCCATAGAAATCTGGGAAGGTAAATGAGGCCATACGGCGTGATACTGACCACATCACAGTTTCATGTGCCGAAGGTCTTCGAAAAACGGCCCTTACACTGTATCCCTAATATGCCTTAATGGCATGAAAACGAGAATGATTTTTACACTTTTCTTTCTTTAGAAATATGCTACGTTTGGGAGTTTATCCATTTTTTAAAGAAATGCGCTAGGTTTAATTTTTTTGTAGACTGTGTCTAAATATCGCTCTGAGCAGTGATTCGCTTAGGTATGCAAGATCTATCAGCATTGCAGTGTTGGTCTGGAGTGAAAGAGTAATACATTGATGTACAAAGGTTCAAACGTGACTGAGACACAGATGGCCTTTACGAAGTGACCGAGCGAATCTTCTAGCCGCCACCGCAAGGGGTCATAGCCCTGTTGCATACTCTCGACATGACAGTGCTAGGTGTTTGTTTGTTTGTTTGTTTTTCAATACCTAGTCCATTTCCTGGTCTGTGGACCCTAAAACTCCTTCCGGCGACCCCCTGGGGGATCCATATACCCCAGGCTAATAATCAGTGATCTAATGGATGGTGCTACTATCTACAATACTTCATTTTATGGACTGTAAACGTATTGACAGTACAATATAGCTTTTGATTATTTTTTTCGTGTTGTATGTCCAGTCATTCAGATTTATATTCCCTTATCGTTGGTTCCCAGTAGCTGTAAATAATTCCTGTTTTCATTTCCTTGTCCTTCAATAAATACGCTTTTTTCTGAAAGACATAATTCAAATAAAGTGACTTTAACAATGACACTGAGAATTTCAGGGTGATATAAATACTTATATTTTAATAAAAAACGTCGATATTTGGTCGAAAAAGGTGTAACAGAATTCTGTGTATTCTTTATTGTTTGTTATGTATAGTAATATTTGAGATACATTTTTTTAAAATAAGAAGTTAGAAATAAGCAAGTACTGTAACTGGATTTCACAGGAGCTGCAAGATTTATGCTTTTTATGATCTCTCTCTCTCCCTCTCCCTCTCTCTCTCTCTCTCTCTCTCTCTCTCTCTCTCTCGATCTTTTATCTGCCAATGGTACATGGATCTTCCGCAAGGGTTTTCCATAAACGTCTGTACTTTGTCTTTTTTTTTCTTTCTGCTGTTGTCCAGGTGTGCTTTCTATTACTCAACATCCTCTCTGTTGTTCTTCATGTCTCCTTTAATCTGTCCATACTCCTGTTTCCCTGAGGTGTCCATTTAAGCGCTTTTGTGATCTAGTAAGTGTGAACGGTTATGAGTTCCTAAACATTGAACACAGGTCAATGATGTTTTTTTTTTATATCAGTGGTTTCCAACCTGTGGCCCGCGGACTACAGGCGGTCTCGGAGTATTATCATGTGAACCGCGGCGGCGTTACTGATTTGATATTAAGTGTCATCTGCTGAATTAAAAACAGTTAAGGATTTATTTGCGATTTCACAAATAATATGATGGTCTGCAAGTTATGCATAGCTTGAAAAGTGGCCATCGAATGTAAAAAAGGATGAGAACTACTGTTTCAGAGAATATTTCCTATCCTTTGTCAGAGATTTATTAGACAATCATCCGGCATTAAACACAAATTTTATTGTTGATTAAATACAAAAGTCACAATCTTTTTAAAGTCAACTGAGATGTTCAATAACAAAATCTCTTCATAAATTTTAACTTTGATCTAAAATGGGCCATTTTAATATTAATCAATCAATCAATCAATCAATCAAGTGCCGCGTGGCATAGACGATCATTTCTCTTCACAATTCTTTGTGTTTAGACTTGATTATGAAATCAGCCTGTGACTTTATTCCTAGCCACACTAACAGCACATCCAGCAACTTCTCTCTCTGTCTTCCTCTGTCTCTTCTTCCCTCAATTTTTCCAGTTGCCACAGTGTGTTCCAAGTTTCCTCTTCTCAGAAAATGTCCTACAAATCTCTTTTGTCTGCCTCTGATCTTTGCTGTAATTTTCCTTTTTAACTCCAGCCTCTTTTAAGATTTCTTCTTTGGTTTTCTTAGCTGTCCATGGTACCTTCAACATCCTCCTTATGAACCACATTTCCATCATCTCAATTTTTCGCTGTACTCTCTTATTCATAGACCATGGTTCACATCCATAAAACAAAATTGGCTGGATATGGATCTGTTGTACAAGATGTTTCTCATTTTCTGGAATGTTGACCAGGCCTGAGCACGTCTGCTTTTTATTTCGTTGTGACATTTCCTATCAGCTGTTATAATTGTTCCTAAGTACTTGAATCTATCAACTTGCTTCAGTTCTGTGCCATCAATGGTAATGCTACATTTTGGTGGTATTATTTTCTGTAAGATGACCATAACTTCAGTCTTCTTTTTATTCAAGCTGAGACCTTTACTTTTACTTTCACAAACCACAACGTCCAGAAGAGCCTGTAGCTCCTCTTCACTTTTAGCATTCAGAACTGTGTCGTCTGCATATCGTAAGTTGTTAAGGTTGTACCCGCCAATTGGCAGGCTCTGTATATTTTTCATTATGTTTTCGGTGTACAAGGAGAAGAGGTCAGGAGACAGAACATCTCTCCCAATTGTATGTCTTGGAATGCTCCTATTTGGTTCTCAACCTTCATTGCTGTTGATTGCTGCCAGTATATGTTTTTGATGAGTTTCAGATCTTTCTCATCTATGTTGATGTCTCCCAGCATTCTTATAATTTCTGTGTCTCACTTTATCGAATGCTTTACAGTAGTCTATGAAGCATAAGTATAGGTATGTCCTTACTTCTATTGATCTTTCCTATTTTTTATTGAAAAGATCAATATATATATATGTATATATATATATATTGTTCTCAATATATATGGCATTACTTGTACCTTTTCCTTCGACGAAGCACTGTTCTTCAGCGATTTCTGGTTTTATTTTGCCCCTGACTCTTCTCATGACAGTACGAAGCAGGATTTTGGTAACATGGGTCATAAGACTGATGGTTCGATGGTCTTCACATTCAACTGCACCTTGTTTCTTTGGCAGGGCAAAGAAAACCGATTGCAAAAGGTCTGATGAGACATAGTTACTGCTGTAGATGTCATTCAGCAATCTGGTAATTACTTCTATGCCAAGCTCTCCTAATGCTTCCAGTTCTTCGTTGGTGATTTTATCTGGTCCTGGTGCTTTGTTGCTCTTCAAGTGTTTGATGGCTTCTTCCACTTCTGCTTTTAACATTAATATTTCGTATATTTATTTCGCTTCTATTATCCTCATAGAGTTCTATAATGTATTCGCACCAACGTGCCATTATTTCATCTCTGTCCATTATTATATACCCCTCCTTTGACTTCAGGCAACCAGTCTTGTGGTATGCCTTTTGTTTGTTAACTCCTTTGTTTCTTTGCACATATCTCTTGCGTTTCCATGATGGTGTGTCCCTATTTCATTATATTTCTTATTTAGGCACTCTTCTTTAGTTTTATTGGGGATCGACTAGCGTAGTGGTTAGAGCACTCGCCTAGCAACCGCAGGTCGAGGGTTCGAATCCCCAGTTGAGAGGGATTTTTTTCCGAGTAATACGGCCCCGAGGTCGACCCAGCCCCGTAAAATGGCTATCAGAGAAAATCTAGGAAGTATCAATAAAAAATAATTAACAAATAAAGCTGTAAATAAGCTAAAATTATTCCCGTTTGGGTTCTAAGGACTGTTATAGCCTGAGATGGGGTAGAGGATACGCTCTCCACTCCAATGAAAATGTCTCCCAGGCGTGCGTCTCAAATAGTCTATGACAGTCAAAGTCCAGCTCCTGGCCTTCTCGTGGTGGAACTGTTCAAACCGATAGGAGAAAGCGCGAAGGTGAATATCTGGCGCCTGAAAACCAGACGCTTCGAGTAAATGAGAATCAAGTTTGGTAGCTTATCTACCGCTTCTGGCGAGATTCTTCAGCTGCAGTGTGTGGAGTGGGGCTGCTCCCGGGCAGTGAAGAAAGGTGCGATTATGGGTTGCCGGGCAGCACTGTGGAAAAAGTGAATGAAAGGAGTAAGTAAAGTAATTAGTAGTCTCGAGGTCAGAACTGCTCAAATCACGGTACCTCTACTCTGGAGGTCGGCCACGTCCCATGTACACTCATACCGGGCGAATTACCTGAACTGGCTTAACCCAGGAGTTAAGACGTTGCTGGCGAGACTCTTCGGATGCCGCGAGTGAAGTGAAACTCCTCCCGGCCAATGAATAAAATGAGGAAAAGCAATTAGGGTTGCCGTGCGGCGCCGATGTGAAAAGGTGATGTAACGGATAAAGTGAAGCTTAATCGGTATGTCCAGTAGTCTCGCAGCGAGAGCTACTCATACCATAGCTCCTCTGCGCTAGAGGCCGGCCACTCCGTTCTACACCCATACTGGTGAAATATGCCTAAACCGGCTTAAACCAGGGTTGAAACTTGATGGCTACTCATGTCACGGTACCTCCGCTCTAGAGGTCGGTCATGTCCTAAACACGCCCATACTGGGATAATATGTCTAAACCGACTCAACCCACGGGTGAAACTCACTAGTGGCGAGGATTCGTCCTCCTGGACAAATGCTCCGTCCTGGTCACAACTAGGAAGGGTAGCGGCTACGACCATAAAATGCTGAAGTCGGAGTCACTGGAGTGTAGATAAGCAACCACTTCTCACCCGGCGGGGATGTATGCGTATCCTAATCACATTGAGGTTTTCCGGTAAGATGGCCCAACGCTGGACTGGATGGGCAACCACCTCTCACCTGGCAGGGATACACGGGTATCCCAAAACACGTTAAGGTTTTCTGGTGAGAAACTCCAGCTCTAGGCTAGATGGACAACCACCTCTCATCCAGCGGGGATATACTCATATCCAAAACACGTCGAGGTTTTCCTGTGAGAAAATCCAACCCTAGACTAAATTGGTGCAACGAAAACCACGGTGTCGCGCAATCCCGCTTCTGAGACCCACCAAGAATACAAGCTCAAGCCGTGCGATACCCTGATACTCCTTTGGGGGACCACAGGACCTACTGAGGACCACAGGAGTAAATTCAGTAGGATCATGGGGAGGTCTTGGTGGTAGAAGCGAACGAAGAAGAAGAAGAAGATTCCCGATGGGAAATGGTTTGGCAAAGCAGTCACATACTGCAAGGGGCTATAATCCTTAGTAGAAGGAGTAGATAGAAATATTTAATTTATAGGACAACAAAAAACAGAATGTGCAGAAAATTGTGCTATAGGCAACGACTCAATTACGAGTATACAACTGCAAATACATCAGAGGAAATAAGTTGTTTTTATTATACTGTCTCATACCAAAGAGGCGCATGGGGTCTTGTGGCGTTAGCATCTTTAGTCTGTCCACAGATCAGAGTGGATTTTGTCACATCAAGTCTGGTCTTCTTCCTCTTCTAGCTTCAGAAGGAGTCTGGTACTCTTCTCTACAACTAGGCTACATGTGGCACCGCTGGTCAGAATCGAACCATCGACCTTCATTATGAGAGTAGTACTATTTCGTTAGTCAAGCCATCATGACTATGTAATCATCAGCGTCAATTATGTTTGGGAAAAAAGAGCAATATATGTTACCAGAACATATTGCTATAGTCGGTTCCTACGTTTTGTTTCAGGAAGGGAGCATAACATACACACAAGCTACTTCAATATTTCTGAAGAGAAAAGACGAGCCAGAAAGAGTCAGCCATATTTTGCTGAAAAATATAAGAATTGTTACATTTTTTTTCGCCCTGCGATAACTAATTTAAAAATAAATTGTACACAATTTCAACCAAAACTTGTCAGGAAGAAACAAACTGGCTGTAAAGTGTGTCCTACTCGAAGCATTAATTGTCTCGGTACAATTAATTTTATAGAAAATGTCCATACGTTTTTTTTATTTCCACAAAAGTCTTGGGTGCACAATTTTCTCTGATGTGACTGCGACATTTCAAAATGTATAGATTAATATACTTTTACTATTTTTGTTTGTCCGTGTTCAATACCACAATAATTTCAGTAAGTGCATTACATACGTTTGGTGATGTATTACGAAAGAGAAATTATTGTTAAAATATTTGCATAATATAATATTTTAACAGTTGCTCCCATTTTATCATTTAAGATTGAATGTACCATAAAACTGTTATAATGTAACGGGAACGTATCATAACGTCTTAAAGGTAAATTTCAGTTTTTTTCTTATAATTTTTTTCTCCACTGTAAAACTAATGTCTACATTTTATGCAGCTTTAACTTTGAAAGTTCATAAATATTTTTCTTACTCTTTTTCATAAAAAGGAATAAAAATGCGAATAGACTATTTAATACAGGGTTATTCATATATTTATGAAACATTTCAAAACTTTGCAACAAATAAACTGCCTAACTGATCATGGTAATTCTTACACCAAAGGAGAGAGAAACTCATCAAGTTTTTTTAAATTCCCGCATGTAGAGCTCCCTTGGTTTTCTGCTATCAGGCAGTGGCAACAAATATGTCGTTCAGTAAACGTAAGCAGTCGTTTTGTGTTTTGGAATACGCAAGAACCTCTTCCGTTGTGACTGTGCAGCGACGATTTCGAGCAGAATTCCAGAAGGCAGCACCTGTTTTCAACAGTATCAAGAAGTGGTATTCGAAATTCCTGAATGAAGGCTGTCTGTGCACAGCTCCTCGGCAGGGACGTCCAGGACCAAGTGAAGAAACTGAATCGTGTTAGAGAAGCCTACCAGCGAAGCCCCCACCTCAAGTCCACTACACGTGCAAGTTCACAGCTAGGAGTCTCACAATCAACAATATGGTGAAATATCCGTGTAGTGGACTTGCAGGGGCGTCGCTGGTAAGTTCACAATTGTTCTTCTTCAGTCTCTTTGGAACTGCGAGCTGGCTTTCTTTTATAGCCATTGCGGTGAGGATATTGAGGCACAGCATCGTATCTGATTGAGAGAGGGATATGGTACAGTTTTTTTTTCAGCATGTGGTACAGCTGAAAAGTGTGCTTCTTTAGCACATTCCACCGCCACGGGGATTATGGCGATCCCTGCCCTGATTAACCAGACTAGGCCTGTTACTGGGGTACCAACAGAGAGGTGGGAGAGAGAGCCTTGGTCAACTACGGTTCGTTAAACCTGACCCCAGCACGTCAGCTATGGGTCGTCAAATCTGACATCAACATGTAAGCTATGGGTCGTCAAGTCTGACACCTGCATGTCAGCTATGGGTCGTTAAATCGGACACCTGCATGTCAGCTATGGGTCGTCAAATCTGACGCCAACATGCCAGCTATGGGTCGTCAAATCTGACACCTGCATGTCAGCTATGGGTCGTCAAATCTGACACCTGCATGTCAACTATGGGTCGCTGATTGCTAGATTGGACAGCGTCCTCGACCCCCCCCCTCCCCCTCCACCCATCCCCCATAAATGCACAATAAAAAGTCCTATTATTCCAGAAGACCGAAAATCATAAGAACGAATCGTCGTAAAGCGGGAAAAAAGGGGGGGGGGGAGGCTATCTGTATTTAACGTAGAATCCTATCTTATATGTGTGTGTGTTGATTGAATTACGTTTGCAATTTACACGAATTCACCCTTTCAACTGATAGACTAATTTTTGTCTGCTGCTGCAGGATTTGATAGAAACTTTCTCTCGTACGCCGTTTATTACAAATACGTCATTTGTAACATACATCTATTTATAGTAAAGCACCCAATTCCTTTTCGTCCCTCTCATACTTCTCTCATCTTCACATGTTTCTAGAAGAATACAGATCTACCATTTCTCTCTCACCTCCACATGTTTCTAGAAGAATACAGATCTACCATTTCTCTCTCACCTCCACACGTTTCTAGAAGAATACAGATCTACCATTTCTCTCTCACCTCCACATGTTTATAGAAGAATACAGATCTACCATTTCTCTCTCACCTCCATATGTTTCTAGAAGAATACAGATCTACCATTTCTCTCTCACCTCCACATGTTTCTAGAAGAATACAGATATACCATTTCAGCCGCATTTTGTATCTACAGTTGGGATACAACTTCAAGATACTACTACTCAAAATATTTTCAGCCAAGCTGTCATTTTTTGCTATACGAGACTTGCAGCGTGGATAATATTTTAAATTTTACTTCCAATAATTATCCTTTCAACGTCATTGAGAGCCACGCTCTGCAAACAGTTCTTAAGAATAACGAATTTCCTCTGAATATTTGTACCAAATTTGGAAAGATCACCTGCAAAGAACTGATCTTATGAGATGGCTGTATCAACATTGGCTCCAAATACTCCTACACACTAGCACTTTCAGAGGCTACTGGAAGGTATACCTGTCCTCTGTGCAGTGCGGGGGCTGATGTCTACGCCCTAAGTACCTGCCCATCAGCCCACAAGAACACTTCGATCGCAGCAGTGACGCTGTCGTCCTCTTTCATCTTAACATCATGGCCGTTGTAGGCCTGGGTGTCTCGAGCGCTGAAACAAACCTTCAGTACACAAGGCTAAATTTGATGACGCCTACATGTGATCTTAAAGATGTTCATCCCTTTGATGAAAGAAGTGGTAGTGTCAATGAACTTCCCCTGGTACAACCAGTGACAACGAGGGGATCGCTCTACCTATTAAAAAAAAAAAAGCGGAGGTGGACATAGATTTATGCAAGCAAACGATGAATGAGTGGAATCAAAGAGAATTTCACGCTCTTCTGATCGAGAATCTGCCTTACTTTCTTGCTAACTAGTTTTAGAAGAACGCACCCTCCCGGACGAAGTGTACAAGTATGAACAAACATCTAGTACATCTAGTACAAGCCTCAAAACATAAAAAAACACACACACGAAACAAAATATGTTAAACGGTATTTATATTTATGACTAAAGCCAGTATCAAATACATCTTCCTCAAAGGTTTCAGACAGTATTCATTTCGCTTCTATTTTCATGTGTGTAGGATTGCACTTGAGGTTCTAATAAGGTTCAGTTTGTTTTTTTTTCGGGAGAATATCTCTCACGCAATATCTTTCCTGAAAAGTAACGGAGATTGTCTGTTTAGATGGGTGCCCTATAGTCAAACAGACGTAGTGTTAAAATGTTGATATATTCTAACTACAGCCAACAATTTTCTTAATGAACACCCTCATGAGATCTGTGGGATGTCAGTCACGCCCAGTCTGTAGTAAGTTCCGGTCTAATCAGACACATACCCCAGCGTGAACTTTGTCACTCTCAGCAGCCCGTGTGAAAGTGCCAGTTGAAGGATGGGTTTATGATGTAAACGTTGCCAGTCTTTCACGCGTTTGCAGCACCCACAATGTTTTGAGTGTTCTTTAAAAGAGCACAGCCATGTTCACTTCTCATCTGAAACATTGCTTCTTACGTTATCTATATATGCAGGCCGCATATTCAGCAGTAAAAAGATTTAAAAAAACGTGCACGTTATTATAATAATGAATTAAATTTTAAAAAAATATTAATATAATAACATTATCACATGCTACGTGTTTTAGTTAAATTATATTCCACTAGATAAAAAGTTTTAAATAAATGAAAAGCGCTTAGGGTAAACAACTTTTAATTGAGAGATATTTAACATTTAAGAGTCAAGCATTTATCATTTAATAGAGAAAACACTTCAACTTTAACTTTTCCTGACTGCAGTTTGCCTTCTTTTTGGCATTTTTTTTATAAACCTGGGATTGAGCCAGTGTTTTATATTAAAAGTGATCATGAAGTGACAAATGACAATCTTGATCATTTGTTAAGACGTAACTGCAAGAAACTGTGATGAAAAAAAAAAGTAGTAGTGAAGTGAAAAATAGCTCGCTAGTCACGATGTGTCGTCATGAGAGATGTGATAAATTGCATAAACCACCATGTAACATCACATAGAGAGTGGTGATTGGAATAACTAGAATGTAACATCACAAGACAAAGAATAACATGCATCGTCATGGAGTAGTGAAGTTTTTTTTTAACAACGGAAATATGACGCTCTTTCTAAGCTCCTACAGAACACGTGCGATGTGCTCCTTTCCTACGGTTTACCTGGCATCACCAAGCAAAATCTGCTTGCGCGTTGAAGTTGCGGATTTATGTGGCGGAGTGTGAAGTTATGAATAGATGATGGGAATCAGGTCACAGCGACCTCGTTATGAAACAATTTCACATGTTATACATGCCTCGTTATGAAGCTATATCACATGTTACAGATGCCTCGTTATGAAACTGTGTCACGCGTTACAGATGCCTCGTTATGAAGCTATATCACATGTTACAGATGCCTCGTTATGAAGCTATATCACATGTTACAGATGCCTCGTTATGAAGCTATACCACATGTTACAGATGCCTCGTTATGAAGCTATACCACGTGTTACAGATGCCTCGTTATGAAGCTATATCACATGTTACAGATGCCTCGTTATGAAGCTATACCACATGTTACAGATACCTCGTTATGAAGCTATATCACATGTTACAGATGCCTCGTTATGAAGCTATACCACGTGTTACAGATACCTCGTTATGAAGCTATATCACATGTTACAGATGCCTCGTTATGAAACTGTGTCACGCGTTACAGATGCCTCGTTATGAAGCTATACCACGTGTTACAGATACCTCGTTATGAAGCTATATCACATGTTACAGATGCCTCGTTATGAAACTGTGTCACGCGTTACAGATGCCTCGTTACGAAGCTATGTTACATGTAACAGGTGCAACATTATGAAGCTGTTTCAAAAGGTAATCCTGCCTTGCCTTAGAAGAACATAGGGATATGTTGTTAGTGTGATCTCATATTTTCCTCGACCTATCAAGCACACTAGAGGGTGATATGGTCAGTGTCACACCTGGCCGCCTTTCCTTCCCCAACTCCAGAAGAAGTCGGGTACCCATTTCTACAGCTGGGTGACTGAGGTACCTCCGGCCGGATTCGAACCCCCGACCTTCGCCATGAGAGACCAGTGCACTAACCACTTCGCCACTCAGACACCCTTTCACATACTACACATGCCTTATTAAGAACCTACGTCATATTGGATAATGTTACATTGTACATGATAAGATCTAAATGTCTGAAGAGCAATAACTATTGTTGGTACGAACAACCTCACTTGTCATTCACAACAGAAAAAAAAATAACGCTTCCCTGGACCATCTAAGTCATTTACAATGTATATTTCCTCACTCAGCAATAGAACAGGATTTGTCAGTGCGCTATGAATCTTAACCAAATACGTACAGTGTTATGTATTCCCTATCCTCTCACACGTTTTAACTTTGAAATCGTTGACTGATTGTATCTTGTAGACCATTCTGAACTGGCCAACTGTTACAAACTCTTTTCCCACTCCCCTTCTCCCACACAAAGACAGCCGTTTGTTGTCAGTCTATTGCCTCCAAGCACCTCCGACTTATAAAAGTGCAAAGCTCGTCTTAGTTCAGTGATATGTGCTCGCTATCTCAACTACACAGAGATCTTTTTTTTTTTTAAATGGTGTTTGCAACAATTCTCTAGCCGCAGCAGCTGAAGGTGGATAATATATCTTTACTTCATCGCTAAGACATGCTGATATTATTTTATATGCATGAGAGAAACATTCTTCTTCTTCTACTTCTTCCTAGACTTTCCGAGCCATTAACGCTCATTGCTGCTTTCCTCCCAATTCCTAATCTTCCCTCTCCAGCTGGTGGCACTAATTTCCTGTACATCCTCTTTCTATAATGTCTCTTCATCTCTGTTATGCTCTACTTCTCGGCCGTGTTTCCTTCATCTCTTGTACATGCTTACGTAATAATCCAATATAACATGTTTGTGGCCTGGCAAATACGTCTCTGAAGGTGTTGAGAGTGTTAAGCGTTTAGAAGATGTTCGGGATTTACTGAAGTGATCCAGGTTTATGAACTCCCGTCCACACGAGTCTTTGTATGTGAGAAAATCTGAACGATAAACTATTTCATGTTTCACCTGTTTTACATAAGAGTACCTGGCCAACTTGAAGACCTGTCATCCGTGGCAACGGTCCTTTAAAGTCTCTTGCTGCTGTTTGTTGTTGTTGTTGTTGTTGTTGTTGCTATTTTTTATTTTTGTAACGGGGAGCACAAGAAAGTCTACATTTGGTTTAGACTTTTAGAGACAATAGGCCAAATACCTCAGTTTTCTTAAGAAATTGTAAGCAACGGACACAACAAGATGACTATGCAGGGACAAATACCTCAGCTTCTGAAGGAAGCTACGTGTCTTCTGTCATCCCACTAGCTAATTCAGTCAAACAATATCGCCACTGGCCATGTCCCATACATTCTTTACCCGCTCAACCTCATGCATGGCTTATATTACACGCCCATAAGTATTCTTGACAGATAAATATTTATTTTAGGAGGACAGCGAACCAAAGATTATAAATCCTAAACAACGCTTTTTTTTTGCCGTGGTTAGATAAAGTTTGATATTTTTAAGCAGGAATCCTAACTTCATTTCTTCTCCCGTCATTTCAAAGGGTTTACAGTTAATTGACAAAACAAACATGCAATCCTCTTATGTCCTTCAATACTCTTATTGTAACAATCATTCTTAATTGCAGCATTATTAAATAGAATCTAAACAAATAAGTTATTAATGACCTTAGAATATGGACATATATTGGACAGTATACATAAGGCCTCATGCTGGCTGTGGAGTATGCGAAACAAGCATTGGGAACATAAGTAATTTCATTTGCCACAACCAATACCAGTCCTCCGTAGCTAAATCGCTAAAGACGCACTGCAAAAGTGCAGTGGCAACTGGAAGATCACGGGTTCAATCCCGGGACCGGGAAAAAAAAAAGCAACAACTCACAAGACCTCTGGGAGTCATGACCCAGAGGGGCCCATCCCCCTTAGAGCGTCAGGAGTTTAAAGGGCCGAAACACTTGTCTGAAGGGGAGGGGTACTTCCTCTGATGATCTGAAGGAGTTGTGTTGTTCCGCTCTCTGCGGTAGAGAGTGTCCTGCATATATAAGGGGAATGAACGAACAAACAAACCTTACTTTCAACGGGTAAAGAATCTGGCGCTCAGTCTCGTCCGACATTGTGCCCTTCATCTCTAAGCTCTCATTCAGTCATTCAAAATCAGTAGACAGCAACACTAAATGTGAATTGATAACTATTTCACATACCCCATATATGCACATAAAATATGCGTTGATGTAATTACGTTCAAACTGGTACGGAAACAGCTTACAGTTATGAAAGAACTAGAAAATAGGAGAAGCACTTGAAAATGAAGAATAACGTATGTAAATAATAGAAAATAAAGGAGGGGAGCGTTTTATAACTTATCTGGATAAACAGCAGAATATCTGAATGTACAGCAACAGAGAAACATATCCCCCTCCCCCAGCTTTGAAAAGAACACTCGAGATGGTCTACGGTATTCGACACAAGACATGGCGATGATGATAAAATATAATTTTTGGGATTTTGTGAAAATAAAATTATAGGTATACTTTTTTCTACTTTTTCCACTTTTTTTCATTGGCTTTTGTTCATCAGACTTAATGCTCTCTTTAGCAATCGTCAACCTAACCAGGAGAAGCAGTAGAAACGTCGGAGTGAATTGTTTGCTGTTGTTCAGATGTTTTGTTGCCATACCATTATGTACACACTTCGAATGAATTGTTTACTGTTGTTCAGATGTTTTGTTGCCATACCACTATGTACACACTTCGAATGAATTGTTTACTGTTGTTCAGATGTTTTGTTGCCATACCATTATGTACACATTTCAAACAAACGTTGAAAACACACAACAGAATAATACAAAATCTTAACAACCTGTCTGCCGAATTTTCCCTCTTTTTTTTTTTCTATCTATTCTTCTGTCTTCGTCTTCCTCAAACTTCCTCACGTGTTAGCGTGCAGGATGTCGTCGTAGCTCAAGTGTGACAAATCATTTTCCCTCATCTCCATTTACCTTTCAAAGAGCCCTAGATTGCCTTCTCCGTTTCCCTTGAGGCTGGACCTTTTACACGTGTCATCTGCATCACCTTCAACGAGGCAACATTTGTATGGCATACATCTCGCAAACATCTCCGCCTGCCTTTCTGACTCACAACAGCGAGTCTATATAACGTTACAGCGTTTGACATGTTGTGATACTTTCCAAGAATGAGGTGAAGCACTTCCTGTTGGTTTCTGGGTAGTGCAGTGAGACTGTGGCAAGGTCTGTAATTTGAGTCATGATTAGGAGTGGTTCGACAGGTGTCAGAACATGCACCGACTCACCGACAGACTCTTTCAGACAGAATAACCCAAGTTCAAATAGCTCCGAGATTCTTTGCCATTTGCGGTTCAGGATCCTCGTGGGTTCTTATGGCCAGGGTTTACACTGGGGAGGCGTGGCAGATGTATGAAGCTCCGGAAAACAAAACTGAGAGAGGTTTGAACTTACTGAGCAGCACTTTCAATCCCACTGTAACCTTTCGGCGATCTGATGCTGGCAAGCAAAGAGCAACATGACCTTAGTCTTCAAGATCTGTCTGCTATTGCCGTCATGCCTCTCTACATTCTTTATAGAACGGACGGCTCACAACATAGTTCGGTATTCGAGACTGAGTTTAAAATAAACCATGATATTTTCACACAGATCAAGTCCTTTTTCTCAGATATCTCAACTGGGTGGACAGCAGTGAAAAAATATTCTAATGAGACATTTTGCCAGGGAAAAAAAAAAAAACCTAGAAGGAAGTTACTCTAGTTTTAAAAATGTGGGTTCGCTTAGAAATGTGCTACTTTTTACTGTATTGAGACTTTGCCTAAATATTATCTGAGCATTAATTAGCACAGGTGTGCAAGATCTACAAACATTACCAGTGTTGTTCTGGAGTAAAAGGGTTAATACTTCTTGTAACTTCCGTAATTTTCTCCGTAAAGTTTTTAAATCGCAAATGGCTTCCTCATCTGTTTAGATCCCGCTACCCCTACTTTTGTAGTAAATTATGTACCTCCGTTTCTTCCCTCCTGAAATGTGTTCTTCTGTTTGCTGTACTTCCTATGTAAAAAGAACTCCTTTTTTAAAAAAAAATTCAGCCAAAAATAGGTATTACCCCCCGAAGCATGAAGCAAAGTCTCCTATATTTATCAGCTCAAACTCTGAGTGTGTTTGGATTCCTGTGATGCTGCTGATGTAAAGCTCGAGAATTCTGTGAAAATCTCTGTCCAAACATTTCACGCCTTAGTCTGTGTTAGGACCAGCAAACGAAATGTCTGGTTTCATCTTCCGTTGTACTCTATTTATAGCTCGACTGCTGTGGAAATATTGCGGAATACGCTTTATTAATTGTTTATTTTATTTTGCTTTCCGTTTTTTGAAAACTTTGACTCCGATATAATTTTTTTAAATGAATTTTTAGGAGCCTTAACTGATGTCTTATATGTTTTCAGCCAATTTGCTTACAGTAAACAAAATGCGTTTTTATTTCTCTGTCTTGTTAATTATATCTCTCTGCTTGCCGTAGCATCCATCCATCTATCCATCCATCCATCCATCCATCCATCCATCCATCCATCCGTCCGTCCGTCCGTCCATCCATCCTTCCGTCCGTCCGTCGTTCCATCCATCCATCCATCCATCCATCCATCCATCCATCCATCCATCCATCCATAACCCACGTATCAGTTTTGCCTATAAATATCTGTTTATCTTAAGCCTGCATGTCCTTTCTCCCCTCCCCCCTCCCAACCTTACCGAAGAAACCTAAATATGAAAGTGCAGCATTACTTAATTACTTTGTGCACTGGGACGACTGAAGTCCGAGAAAATTCATGCTTTTTATTGTCTTCTGATATCTTCTGATGCTCATCTCGTATTTATCAACAGTTTTGTCCTTCGCTGAACTTGCACTTCCAAACTGGAGTAGTAAATATTAGTGACACTTAAACATTTCTAATGGGATATAACTGGAACTGACGACGATGCTGAAGGCAGAGAAAATAATAGCTTGAAAAATGTGAAGCGCAAATAAATTCCACTTCAGATTTATGAAAGTAGAATTTTTACTCTCTCTCTCTCTCTCTCTCTCTCTCTCTCTCTCAAAGATTCGGAGCCAGGGATATATACCTTACCTGTTCCAGCTTTTTTCTGTGCCATTATTTTTAATATTATCTTTTATTGAGGCTCTGAAGTGTCTCTTCTTCAAGTGGTCTGACCTCATCAAGGGTTATCATAACACAGCGCTAAGATTTGCCCGCTGTGATAAGGAGATATTTAGCTTATTTACTTCACTGGTCGCTTAAAAAACATCAATTTGAATAATCAGCTTATACATTATAACCTCATTAGCGTTTGATAAGAGCAGATTGGTTTTTTTTTTTTTTTTTTGGTTTCTTGTTTTGATTTTCTTGAAATTCCAGAATGTTGGTCTTAACAGCCGATGATGATGATGATGATGAACCACAGGTATCTTTGACAGATGGGAAGTGGGTTACAGTGGCTTGCTCGAAGACACAGAGCTGACCCAAGAAACGATCTCCTGGACAGACTCACCAGCGTGGAGCCCTTGGCCAGCCCTACCCTGATAGCTGTGTCAGGGAATGTATCGGCATAGCCACGTGGTCTAACAAGCCTACCCTGATAGCTGTGTCAGGGAATGTATCGGCATAGCCACGTGGTCTAACAAGCCTACCCTGGTAGCTGTGTCAGGGAATGTATCGGCATAGCCACGTGGTCTAACAAGCCTACCCTGATAGCTGTGTCAGGGAATGTATCGGTATATCCACGTGGTCTAACAAGCCTACCTTGATAGCTGTGTCAGGGAATGTATCGGTATATCCACGTGGTCTAACAAGCCTACCCTGATAGCTGTGTAAGGGAATATATCGGCATAATCACGTGGTCTAACACGCCTACCCTGATAGCTGTGTAAGGGAACGTATCGGTATAGCCACGTGGTCTAACAACCGGTGCGTCAGTGTCTGGCATCACATGATCTATGTAAGCACAGACACAAGGAGGAAAGCCACCACTCGTATTTAAGTTCCTGAGCTCAGTCCGCAGAAGATGCTGTAGCTTCATTGATGTCGCCTCACAGAAAACCGCACTAAAGTAATCATTTATAATTATGACACACCAACTTTCAGAGACCGATCTCTGCAAATTAACACTGGCTTCCCTCCCTTGTGCCCCTGCTCTTTTCTGCGTATATAATTTCTGGCTTACCGGTTGTCAGACTGCGTGACTACACCGACTAGATCCCCTCCAGCTGAAGGAGAAGATCAGACTGTTGCTAGATGCACTACGAAAATTTGGGACATAGCGTCTGACCACATCTGAGTCACCAGAACCCGATAGGTGTATCATGATTTTAACAGTCATCATAAATGCATATTAAATTGGCGAATTTCTAATGGTAAGGGTAGATCATCCTTAGATTGCATAAGTCCCCATAGAGCGTCAGATTCTGTGCTACATGAATGCGTCAAATGCAGGACATAATCTGAGGTAAATGTCACTATAGTTTACTGGGTCTTCCAGTGTGGTAGTGTATTCGTAGTAGAGGCAGACAGAAAAATATTGAATGCATGTACTTGAATCATTTTACCCAGATCTTCATAAAATATATTTTATTATGTTCACTGATTTGTCTAGGGAAGATGCCATTAGCATGTCAGCCTATTTCTGTGTAGTAATATTTGAAAAATGTGGATCAAAGTTTATTTCTCGGATATTTGTTTTATCCTTGCTTTTCTTTCTTTCTTTCTTTGAAGTTCAGTCGCGGTTAACATAACACAAAGCTAAGATTTGCCCGTTATGATAAGGAGACATTTAGCTTTTTTTACTTCACTGGTCGCATCAGCAGCAAGGCATCTTGCTTACAACCGAGAGGCCTACATGAGAGCTGTTAGGGAGGCAAAGTTCCGCAAGGGACATGCAAATAACTGACTGACCTCATTGATGGCTTAAAAATGTCAGTTCTAATAATCAGTTATCAGCGTTATTCTGCATTCTCTTTCAGTTGTTTATAGAGGATTTAGGGCGAAACCTGGAAGCGCAGAAGTCCTTTTTAATGCGATTTAATCCCTCGGCATGTCTGCTTATATTTATTATCATCATGTGCCTCATCTCCTCTCCCTGTTCTTCATTTTTGATAAAGGTATTGCTTTTCAACTATGGGCTGCCTTCTGGTTGGTAATCTTCTTTATAGTTTAGTAACTGCTGAACCGATCAAATATCTGAAGCAGAAAGAAATTGTAGAAAGTGACTGAAACTGCCACGTAAATAAATGAAATAGGATGAAACACCACCACATCTCTAGACAGTTTCAGGAGAGATTCACATGTTCACCAAGTCACGAACAAACAAACTCCCTTTCGGCCACGCTTTTCAATGCTAAATCTGTCGTTCCTGTTTTCTGTCAGTGCACCCGACCAATTCTTTATTTGTACACTCTCGCGTTTGTTTCAGGTTTAGTAACGAAAATCTCTAGTAAAAGCAGATATATTGAAGAGACGCCATGTGCTCTTGTATGTACGTATGTACATATATCTGAACGAACATAAACAATAGAGTGAACTCAGACAAAGCTCTAAAGCCTGGAACGTAAAAGAAGTTAAAGAAAAAACAAAAAGCAACGATTCTCTAGTAGGCTTGTGTCTGGGCGCTGATATCCTGTTCCGTCCTCGTCAGTTCAAATCATTGACACGTAAAACGATTCTAACCAATCATTGTCGCGAAAAGCAGTAGCTGAACGTTAGTGCACATCATCATCATCATCATCATCGTCATCATCATCATCATCATCAATCATCCACTCCCTTGAGAGCACAGGCCACAGATAACGGCTCTCCAGTCATCCCTGTTCTTGGAATTATTCTCTGCTTTCTTCCATGTTATATCCCTTGTCTCTGAGCACTGTCAAAATTTCTCTTCTCCAGATAAGTCTAGGTCTTCCTCGTTTTCTATTTCCTTGGGGGCTCCATTCAGTGCTTGTTTTGCTATGCTGTTCTCGAGTTTTCTCAGAGTGTGGCCAGTCCACCTCCATTTCTTAAACATGATTTGTAGGTTCATAGGTTCTTGTCCTGCCCTTTCCCAGACCTCCTCGTTCCTGATCTTGTCCTGCCATTTAATGTTTAAAATCCTCCTCAAGCAGTAGTTCATTAATGTTTGTATTCTCTGTC
The DNA here is from genome assembly GCA_009760885.1 of Achatina immaculata. NCBI lineage: Eukaryota > Metazoa > Mollusca > Gastropoda > Stylommatophora > Achatinidae > Lissachatina > Lissachatina immaculata. The sequence goes on along the minus strand of CM019720.1, from coordinate 12,465,252 downwards.
TTGGTCATAACCCATGCTTCCAAACCATCTTAGTCTTAGTCCCATGTCTATCATAATTTGTATTTTATGAGCAAACCATAACTAGGCTGCAACAGTTTTGGCACAGATAAAGGTGAGATATTTGTTTGTGCCTTAAACGAAAAAAAGTACCGCATATTATTTCTACGAGATAGTTTTCATTTCTTTACAGTACATCATCAGGACCAGTTTTGTGTTAGTTTAAAACAATAATCAGGAAAATTTGTTTTGAAAGGTGAATTGCATGAAAACGGGTCTTAGTGAGACTTATGATTTTATATTGCTTTTTATTTGATAATATTTTTTTCATCTAATATATCTGTTCCCCCGTATGGTACCCGGGATTTGCAAAGAATAGGACCACTGTACCCTACCATGCATGATCGTAAAAGGCGACTAAGGAGGGTTCAACATAGGGCCAGCAACCCTATCTGGTAAAAAAAACTATCAGACTGCTACAGAAACAGAAGCAAGGGAAAAAGCAAATGCAGGTGGAAGGAGAAATGCGTATCAGGAAACTGAGCCCATGAAGGTTGTGGATGAAAGCCAGCCACTGGAAGTCCTCAGCCCGACTGCAGACCTCCTGGAACCGAAACATAAGATGCAAATAGGCAGCTGGAATGTAAGAACACTAAACCAGACTGGAAAACTAGCACAAACCATCAAGGAAATGCACAGATATAAACTAGACATACTAGGAATACAAGAAGCAAGATGGACAGGACAAGGCAGAAGGAAATTAACAACACAGCACACAGAAGATACAATAATATGGTCAGGTAAAGAAGATCTTCATGAAGGAGGAGTAGCATTGATTATAACAAAAGAAGCATCAAGAGCATTGCTGAAATGGAACCCAATAAATGAGAGATTATTATATGCACGGTTCAACTCAAGATTCACGAAGCTGTCTATTATAGTTTGTTATGCACCAACAGAAGCAGCTGAAGAGGAATTAAAAGAAGATTTTTACAACAGCCTCCAAGCAACAGTAGAAACAATACCCAAGCATGATATGCTACTCATCTTGGGCGACTTCAATGCAAAAGTAGGTGAAGGAAATGAAGATAGAAGAAGAATCATGGGAAGAGAAGGAATCGGAGAAATAAATGAAAATGGAGAAAGACTGTGCAGTTTCTGTGAAGAAAACATGATGACCATCGGAGGGACAATTGGTCCAACACAAAAACATCCATAAGGTGACTTGGAGGTCACCAGATAAAACCACAGAAAACCAAATTGATCACATACTAATTAACAACAAGTGGAAACGGTCACTACAATATGTGCGAGTAAGGAAAGGAGCAGATGTAGGAAGTGATCACAACCTTCTGGTAGCAAAAATAAAACTAAAATTAAGGAAAGCCAAAATCGGAGAACACAGAAAGTTACATTTTGATACAAGAAAACTGATAGACCAGCAAACAAGAAATGAATTCTCAATAGTACTTAAGAACCGCTTCAGTGTCCTACAAGACGAAGCAGAAATGTCCATATTAGAGTTCAATAAAACACTACAGGAAACAGCAAAAGAGGTGCTGGGATATCGGAAAAGGAGAAAAGAGGAATGGATAAGCGAGACCACATGGGAAAAGATAGAGCAAAGAAAAGAAATCAAGGGAAAATTACTGAACACCAAATCACAACGGCTTAAAGAACGAGTTTTAAGTAATTATGCACAAAAAGACGAAGAAGTGAAGGAATCATGCCGTCAAGATAAACGTCAATATTATGACAACTTAGCAGAAACAGCAGAGAAAGCAGCATATACAAATGACATGAAAACCATATATAAAATCACAAAGCAGATGACAGGTAACTTCAACATTAGATGTGAAAGTGCAGTAAGAACACAAAATGGACAACTGGTCAGTGGAGAAAGAGAAAAAATTGAAAGATGGAGGGAACACTTTAATACCCTACTAAACAGAACACAAGAACCACAAACAATAGACATACCTGAAGCAAAAACGGAACTAAACATCAATACAGGACCAATAACAATAAATGAAGTAAAGGAGGCGATAAAGAAGCTAAAATCAGACAGGGCACCAGATGAAGATGAAGTGACTGCTGAGATGTTGAAAGCAGAAGAAACAGAAACACCAAAACAACTTTGCCAGATGTTACAACAAATTTGGAATTTAGAAAAAGCCCCAGAGGAGTGGAAAACTGGTCTTATAGTAAAACTACCAAAGAAGGGTGACTTCAGAGATTGCGGGAACTGGAGAGGCATTACCCTACTGCCACTCACCAGTAAAATATTTTGCAGAACAATCATCAACAGAATTGTACCAACACTTGAGGAAAAACTTCGGAAAGAGCAGGCAGGATTTAGGAAAGGAAGATCATGCATAGACCACATATTTGTACTTAGACAAATATTAGAACAGGCAAATGAGTGGCATGGTACAACATATGCATTATTCATAGATTTCGAGAAAGCCTTTGACAGTGTCAACAGAGATGCACTGTGGAAAATCCTAAGATGGCATGGCCTCCCCCATAAAATAGTAAATGTAATCAAAGCCCTATACGAGGGTTTTCAGTGCAAAGTTATCTGTGGAGAACATACCTCCAGCAGCTTTAGGGTACAAACAGGAGTGAAACAGGGATGTGTACTATCACAAACATTATTTATCTTGGCAGTAGACTGGTTAATGAAGGAGGCAACATCAGACAAACGCAGAGGATTACAATGGACCCTTGACACAGTGCTGGAGGACCTTGACTTTGCGGACGACATTTGTCTATTATCAAGCAGTCACAAAGATATGCAAGATAAAATAAACAAGCTAACTCAGAATGCAAAACAACATAGGACTAAAGATCAATGTAGGAAAGACAAAGTTAATGAAGCAAAATGTGAACAACAGAAATGTACTCAGAGTAGATAACAAGTTAGTGGAGGAGGTCAACGAATTTGTATACCTTGGCAGCAGAGTAGTAGAAAATGGAGACAGCACAGAGGACATCAACAGCAGACTTACTAGAGCAAACCAGGCTTTTGCAATGCTGCAGAATATATGGAAATCAAATAAACTAAGCATAAATATAAAAATCAGGATATTTAAGAGTAATGTTCTAAGTGTACTACTCTATGGAAGTGAATGCTGGAAAATCACCAAAACCATAGAAAACAAGTTGAATTCTTTCCAGACTAAATGTTTACGAAGAATTAGAAAAATATTTTGGCCAAACACCATAAGAAATAACATCTTATTAGCAGAAATGCAGATGAAACCACTGACAACAATTATTGAGGAAAGACGATGGCGATGGTTGGGACATGTGCTCCGAATGACTGACAACTCACTACCAAAAATAGCACTAAGATGGACACCACAGGGGAGCAGAAGTAAGGGTAGACCAAAAGAGACATGGAGAAGAACAACAGAAAGGATGTTGAGCAATAGAGGGCTCACCTGGGCAAGAGCAGAAAAAAAGGCGAAGGACAGGCATTTGTGGAAAACCCTTGCGGAAGCCCCATGTGCCCTGGGCACTTAAGGTTCAGAGAGAGAGAGAATATATCTGTTGTTGTCCACGTATTACATCGTAGACCAGAACAGCCGTGAGGTCAGTCTGCAGCTGTTGGTAATCTGGTGCTTGTCTTTCACATGAAAGTGGTGACACATGAGTTATCTACTTCCTGGTAAGTTGGTTAGACTGAAGGGTGGTGTCACATGAGTTATCTACTTTCTTGTAGGTCGGTTGAACCGAATGTGATGTCACATGAGTTTCTTACTTTCTGGTAGATGAGTTAGACTGAAGATGATGCCACATAAGGTATCTATTTTCTGGTAGGTCGGTTGGACTAGAGGTGTTGTCAGTGATCTATAAGCCTTCTGATAAGTCGGGCGCATTCGTATATAAGATTTTTAACAGATTTTTTAAAATTACACGTGTGAACTCTAACATCCTTTATTTAACTTGTTTTAAAAAGTAGTACTTCTGACCGTTGAACTATATCTTTCTGGCGAGTCCAACAGGTAGCGTTCTTTAGTCTTAGTAAATGCCGTGTTCTGTCAGATATATTCATTTGATCATATTAATTGAAGTTGTTTGGTGTTCTTCATTGATTTTGAGAATGAACATTACAATGTGCTTACAGAAAAAGGGAAAAGGGGGGACGGACAGATAAAGTAACAGCAAAATGATTTGTAGGTAACTGAGGGAAGAGGTACTCAAGAAAAGTTCTGGAGTCATGACCTGGTACCTGCTCCATCTAGTCGACCTGACTGTAGGAATGGATATTTCACATATTCATTATAGGGTGAACTTTATTCAGGAAAGTTCATCAGTTGTTTCCACGCTGATGTTAATTCTAGGCTGTTATGATGTCGATATTATCTTAAGGCAGTTCATGTGCTGGTGTGACGTAGATATGAATTCTAGCCTGTTCTTTCGCTGCTGTGACGTAGATATGAATTCTAGGCTGTTCTTTCGCTGCTGTGGCGTATATATGAATTCTAGGCTGTTCTTTCGCTGCTGTGACATAGATATGAATTCTAGGCTGTTCTTTCGCTGCTGTGACATAGATATGAATTCTAGGCTGTTCTTTCGCTGCTGTGGCGTATATATGAATTCTAGGCTGTTCTTTCGCTGCTGTGACATAGATATGAATTCTAGGCTGTTCTTGCGCTGCTGTGACATAGATATGAATTCTAGACTGTTCTTTCGCTGCTGTGGCGTATATATGAATTCCAGGCTGTTCTTTCCCTGCTGTGACATAGATATGAATTCTAGGCTGTTCTTGCGCTGCTGTGACGTAAATATCTTCTTCTTCTTCTTCTTCGTTCGCTTCTACCACCAAAACCGCACTGTGATCCTACTGAATTTACGCCTGTGGCCCTCGTTAGGTCCCGTGGTCTCCTGTGTAGTCCCCAAAAAGACTACACGAGATGCACGAGAGGACCAAAAGGGGTTCAGAGTATCACAGGGCTTTAGCCTGTATTCTTGGTGGGTCTCAGAAGCGGGATTGCGTGACACCGTGGTTTTCATTGCACCAGTTTAGTCTAGGGTTGGACTTTCTCACCGGAAGACCTCGATGTGTTTAGGATATCAGTGCATCCCCGCTGGGTGAGAGGCGGTAGCCCATCCAGGCCAGCACTGGACTTTCTCACCGGAAAACCTCAGCGTGGTTAGGATACGCAAACATCCCCGCCGGATGAGAGGTGGTTTCCTATCTAGACTGCACTGGTCCAGTGTCTCCGACTTCAGCATTTTGTGGTCGTGGCCGCTACCCTTCCTAGTTGTGACCAGGATGGAGCTTTTGTCCAGGAGGACGAATCCTCGCCACTAGTGACTTCCACCCCTGGGTTGAGCCAGTTTAGGCATATTATCCCAGTATGGACGTGTTTGGGACGGGACCAACCTCTAGGGCAGAGGTACTGTGACATGCATAGCCTTCAAGATTCACCCCTGGTGTGAGCCGGTTTAGGCAAAATTCACCAGTATGGGTGTATATCAGGCGTGACCGACCTCTAGAGCGGAGGTGGCATGACATGTCTAGCCATCAAGTTCCACCCCTGGTGTGTGCCGGTTTAGGCATATTTCACCAGTGTAGGTGTATTTCGGACGTGGCCGGCCTCTAGAGCAGAGGTGCCGTGGTATGTATAGCTCTCGTAGCGATACTACTGGACATACTGATTAAACTTTACTTTATCTTTTCCACCACCTTTCCCATCGGCACCGCACAGCAACCTTTACTTCTTTTCCGCATTTCTTCCTTGACCAGGAGGAGCTTCACTCCACGCGCGGCATTTGAAGAGTCTCGCCAGCAGTGTTTTAACCTCTGGGACAAACCGGTTCATGCATTTCACCCGATATGACTGCACTCAGGACGTGGCCGACCTCCAGACCAGAGGTGCCGTGATTTGACTGTTTGCTTCGCTTTATCCTTTCTACCATCTTTTCCGCAGTGATGCTGCGCGGCAACCTCATTTGCACCTTTCTTCATTGGCCGGGAGGAGCACCCCTCCACGCACGGCAACTGAAAAATCTCGCCAACAGCGGCAGATGAGCTACAAAACGTACCACTCATCTACCCTAAGTATCTGGTTTTCAGGCACCAGATATTCGCCCTCGCCCCTTCTCCTGTCAGTTTAAACAGTTCTGCCACGGGAAGGCCAGGAGCTGGACTTGACTGCCAGAGGCTGTTTGAGACGCATTTACAGTCCTTAGAACCTGACGTAAATATGAATTCTAGGCTGTAATTTCGCTGCTGTGACGTAGATATGAATTCTAGGCTGTAATTTCGCTGCTGTGACGTAGATATGAATTCTAGACTGTTCTTTCGCTGGTGTGACATCGATGTTAATTCTTGACAATTCGTGCGCTGCTGTGAAGTTGACAGGACAGTTCGTTAACTGCTGTAATATCTATGTTAATTCTAGGTAGTTCGTGCTCTCCTGTGACACTGCCATTTATTCAGGACAGTTCACGAACTGCTGCGATGTAGATATTAGTTCAGGATAGTCCGCGAACTATGAATGAAGAGTGTTTATAAAAGTACAATAGTTTGTTGCCACGTTCCCCAGTTTGGTCATGCATGACAGATGGTTTCAGAATGTACGCAGATACAACACAACTTTAATTCGACCTCTACAAAAACAATATATAGCATAATTATTAATGAGTGAACAGTTTTCTTACTGACTTCGAAACAAACATTTAGTGTTTTGCTAGTGTATGAAATATACATGTTTATAATAGATGGAAACAAAACTAAGTCAATCTGTCCCTAAGCTCATTTTCTATCTTTACAGCAGCTGTTCATTCTACTGGGCAATAAGTTAATAATTTACAAGGGAGATAAGAAAGCGTAACATTCCTAGATAACTTCACATTCCATTAAGCCTGCAGAAAGAACACAGTACGTCTGATAATACAGTCTGCTATGTCGAGTTTTTTTTCTGCAACCACTCTCTCAATACTGTCAGTAAAAAAAAAAAAACAAACAAACTGTCATTTAGCTCTCCACTCCAAACGTTCATTCTTCATTATGTACATTGAGCTGTACTGAGAAATAATAACAATAAGAACGACAGAGATTGGAATGCACTGTAGAATGGCCATAAGTTCTTTGTATTAACTCAGTACCGTCTTAGTGCATGGGCAACTGGGCGCTTGTCCAGGGACCCCGCCTACAATGCTGTTAAGACGGACCTGTTTTAAATATACAGAGAATAATGCTAAAGATTACTTTAGATCAGTGGTTCCCAGCCTGTGGTTCGCGTCGAAGTGGTCTGTGGCAGCGTTTTCAATCTGATATTAACTCTTTCAATCTTGAGTTAATTTTCATGTTCTGCCAGAATAAATTTTGATGAGAAATTTTTATAGAAAGAAACTGAAAGGAAGTTACCCTATAATTTAAAAATATGGGTTATGTTAGATATGTGCTACGTTTAATTTTATTTTTAAGTTTTGCCTAAATTTTGCTGCGAGAATTGGTTTGCATAGGAATGTCTATCAATGCTGCCAGTGTTGTTTTGGAATGAAAGAGTCAAGTGCTATCTATTGTATAAAAACAATTAAAGGTTTACAGCATTACGATATTACCCATAAGATGGTTGTCCACATATTATATACAGTTGTAAAAGTGGCCTTTGGATGTAAAAAGGCTTGGGAACTACCGTTTTAGACGTCACGGATAATGAATAAGTTACAAAGAAATGCTTGTAAATGGAAATCTGGAATACCGTTCCAGAAAAGCTGCATATACATTTTCGGATGATTTGTGTTGACATACCGTGCTTTATTGTCACACACTACTGACAAAATGAAATAAATGACATATACGTTCATGATGAAATGGTCATCCATATAAATTTCTGTGTCCATATCTGGTCTTCCAGAAGTGGAATTACCTTCTTTGGTTATTTTTACTTCTAAGAACTATAGTTTTACTGTATAGTTAAGTTACCATTGAATTACCTTCCTAACGCACATGTTAAGACCGAAATGAATATGCGAATTTACATCAATGCCTCACTTGTATAAAAGATAGCGGATACTACACTTCTTCCACATAATGACTAATGTATAATTAGATTACTTCAGAAAGGCAGAATCAGCTTCCCCCATTTAAAGTAATACACAACTGAAACGTGTTCTTTTCGCCTTAAAAAAACAAAAAACAAGAAAGAGGTCAAATTTACATGAATGATGTATAAAATCAGAGGGTTTAAGTGGTTCGAGCATTTGAAACGCATGAATCCTGAACAGTCAGCTGCACGTGGATTCAAGTTGAAAACGTCTGGATATAGGACACGAGAACTACCAAGGAAAAAGTGGATATATGGGGTGAAAGACACAATAAGGAAACACAACATGACAGCTAGCCAGGCCTCTCACCTTGCTCTGGGCCGATATTTGAAACTCTATGAGATGCCAATGATAGAAGGATGAGGAGGGGGAGGAAGTGGAGGAGAATAAGAATATATATATATATGTCAACATCAGACCAGCGAACTGTGTGAACGAAAGCTAAGATTTATGAAAGACAACCCTACAGGAAAAGACTTACGGTGCCCTGCCCCAACTAAAAGTTCCGTTTACGCATCCGGGATCCTACTTTTTAAAAAAAAAGCCCTAATCACGAATAGGAGTTATCAATTCGATCTTTTCCAACCGTAGATCTATAAACAGCACATGTTGTTTATTATTCATGTGAGAAAGTTCGTGCACGCCGAAATAACATACTCTAGATTCGGTAATGCCCTAGTCACGAAAGCAATGTCTTGTTGCTTACTTTTGGCCTTTTTAAAAAAAAAAAATTGATTGTGTCACATCCTTAAATTTCATGAATTCATTCATGATAACAACAGACACAGTTCTAATTATACCCAGCATCACGTGGACGCCACAAATTTTATGCTGACATAAAAATGAATAAACATATTCGAATTAATTTTTTTTAAAAAGAATGTTCACTTCTGCCGCTTCTCCTTTGTTGTTTTTTTTTCCTCAGACGTTGACTTTTGGCTTTAGATACAAATCTTACTGTTGTTTCCAGATACATGGTGTCTCTATATAGCTTTTATTTCACCAAGGTAGGAGAGGAACACAAATGTTCCCTCCAGTCCTGGAATGTCATTACAAATGTCTCCACTCCCTTTTCAATGCCCGCACACAACAAAAAGAGCCCAAACTAATGTCCTTGCTTCACTGCCTAATATCAGCCTGCTGAACGAAGTGCTGAACGCTCAAATCCCACTTACGTTGTGAATTTTCAATCAACCTGTGGTGTCTCTTTAGTACTGAGGTCGTGCTCCAGCAAACGTTTGCCTGCAAGATGAGACATATTTGTACCAACAGCTCTCAGTATAGGGGTAGAATGTCAGACGGGCCTGCGTGCCCAATTCTTAACCCTTTGAAAATAAATAAATAAAGTATAGTGAAAAATAAATCATATTTTAACGTACAAAATTAGTATCTTATATAAGTGAGACCTCACTGGAGAACAATAACTGTATCCTATTTACATATTTAAACTAGAAGATACGTATATCATAATAGTAAATAAACCCTGGAAATGGATTGGTCTTGTGCACCGAAGAGACTACTTCAGAAACATCGTTGGAACAGCCACGTGATGGACACACCAGGGAAAAAGAGGGGCCGACCAAAGGTTACCTAGCGAAGAACTGCAGAAGCAGAAATGAGTAGCATGCATCACAGTTGGGGCACAATACAAAGACTAGGTGCAGTCCGTGAGAGCTGGAGAGAATCTGTTGCTGCCCTGCAAACGCCACAGTGACTGCTTAGTAGATCATCGAACAAAGACATGGATGGATGGATGGATGGATGGATGGATGGATGGATGGATGGATGGATGGATGGATGGATGGATTTATTTACATTAAAAAATCGAAACAGGATATTCTTATCTTCTGTTTTCTCTTAAAGGCCAAAACGTTCATCGTTCTTTCTATGCATTTATACTTGTACACTAAGAAGATACAATTTCTACTTCATTTTAACCTGACCATTCTACACATGATCATTCGCTGTTTCCCATAAAACTATGAACGTGTATACCGTAACAACGTTGTTTTAGTGGTGATATGGTTTCCAAAACAATATTTGTTCCGCGGTGTTACCTGTTGAACATGACAGGGGTCGAAATGAATTTTTTTTGTAACTTAAAAACGTTAATACTTTTTTCTAATTTTACCAGCTGCAAAGAAATTGTTTGAAATAAAACCGCCAGTTTTGGCTGAAATAACAAGTTTAAAGTAATTATTTTTCGTCAAAGAAAGCGAGGGAACCCAGTTTGATCTGCTCTACATTATGCTAAAAAGTAAGTTTACATTAGTATTCAAATATATTCAAATCGTTGCAAAACGTTGAAAATATTCACTCATCAATAAACACATGCCACCTCACCATGAATGAATCTTCAAATTGTTTTGTCCCTCGCCTTCATATTGTACCCAACCAAGCTGACTCTTTCCATCTCTTGATGTTGTCCACCCATCTGTATCTTTGTCGACCACTTGGTTTTTTTCTCTAATATAGTTTTTACTATCTTACTGTGTCTTTTAATGTGACGGAAGTATTTTATCTCTGGTTCTTGGATTTCATAAATTCTGCCAAATTTGGTTCAGTAATTCTTTGCTCGTTTTCTTTACTGTCCGTGGTGTACTCGCCACTTTTCTCTACATGTGCCTTTTAAGGGGGGCAGTTTTCTTTCTCCAATCTTCTTATTTAATGTCTATCCTTGTACACCATTCAGGAGTGTGGAGTATACTTAACATAAAAAACATGTCTCAGTTTCTGTGCTACACAGAGTTAGAAATTGTTCATGTCGTAGACAGTTCATTCATTTCATTCATTCATTTGCATGTCCCTTGCGGAAATTTGCCTCCCTAACGGCATTCCTGTAGGCCTCTCTGTTGTGGGCAAGATGGCCTGCTGCTGATGCATCCATTTGCAGATCATCAACGATGTCTTGCAACCATCTTCGCCTTGATCTTCCTCTCTTTCTTTTTCCCATTATGTACCCTTCCAAGACGGTCTTCTCTAGATTATCATGACGTTTAATGTGTCATTAAGTTTTCTCTCTTTAATCCTCTTTATTAGCCAGCCTTCTTCAATATTAAATTCTTGTAATATGGATATATTTGTTCTTTTTTATGTCCACGATATTTGAAGAACTCTTTTGTAGCATTTACATTCAAAGGCATTTATGTGTTTCTCGGCCGTTTTGTTAAGTGTCCAGGTCTCATAGGCATATGTTGCTATGGGAAAGATGCATGCCCTTAAAAATCTTATTTGTGTAGTTCTGTCTGTTCCTCTCCACGTATTCTTTAGTTGCTTTACTTTCTGAAAAGAGATAGATGTCCTCCTTTTAATTTCCCTTATTGTATCTTCATTATTAGTTAGTAGTGATCCAAGATATTCAAAACTCTTCACTTCTTCCAGTTTTTACTCATTGATGCATATATCAGCTGCCTTGTTTGTTTTGTCAGTTGTCATCAATTTAGTTTTCTTCGCATTAAGATAGTGGTTTTGCTCTTCGCTGTTCTTACGGACTGACATAATTAGTTTTTCCATTCTTTTTTATGTTGTGGACAGTAATACTGTGTCATCAGCATATCTAATCTCTGGTATTTCATAACATTCAATTGTTATGGCATCGTAATATTCTTTGTCTACATCTTCTCTAACATTCCTCAGCGCACTAGCTAATTCTTATTCTTGCATTAGTTTCTATTTCACAATTCAGATATTCACGGTTATGTCTGATGTCTTATTTGTAGCTTGCATGGCTTCATCTATGCTATATCCAACTCAGATTCTGCCAAATCGATAGCGAGACCGACCAGGAAAACGGACAAGGGTCACGTTGATTCACTCTATAGCAATCATTTTTCTGTGCAAAAGCATGCACAGTTTTGCTTTACCCGTCATCAGAAACCATCCGAGTTCAGGCTGATGCACAAGCTGACTATAAATAAACACAGACTCACAGATGAAGAAAATTATGTAACAAGATGTTGCAATTTTCGCTATCCCGTTTTCCCCCCCTCATCTTTTCATTCACCAATTTTTATCAACCCTGCGGTTTATCTGAAGAGAATAAATATCAATATATTTCAGATTTTTTTCCCTTCCTGTGTAACGAAGGGAACGAAAGGAACGTGTGAAGCGAAAAAAAAAAAGCCGTAATGTTTCCTTTTCTGACATTTTTTCCCCCACTAAACCAGTTGCATATGTTTGTCATTCCTTATTATTATATAACAGAGTAGTCTGTCTTTTGATAACTCTCCATTTCTTCTGTATTATTTGTGCATACATACTTGTAAGTAAACAAATATTTCTGAATGTTTTTATTATTAAGGATATATGTTCTTCCCCTTCCCCTCCCCCTACCACCTCCCTCTTCCCTCCTCCCTCCCCCATGAATTAAGGTTTATTTGATATGGGAAATAAGTCTCGCCATACCTTTTAATTTAAGCACATAAACAGTGCTTTCCCTTGCGCACAATCGGCAAGGCTATTTACTGTTTAGCGTAATACATGTAATTTGCCGTTTAAAATTTTCCACATTGGTGAAAATGTTTTAATAATACACATATAATGATGGAGAATGTTTTAACAGCGTCCACACAAGATTAAATGAACACAGGTAGAAGTAATCTTGAATCAGAAGTAAATGTAATGTGAATGTACGCGTATTCCTTCATAGCAGAGTTGTAGTTCATCCGAAGTAATAAAATCTATATGTACTAAAGTTCCTCACTACAATTCATTCATTCCTTTGCATGTCCCTTGCGGAACTTTGCCTCCCAAACAGCACTCCTGTAGGCCTCTCGGTTGTGAGCAAGATGGCCTGCTGCTGCTGCATCCATTTCCAGATCATCAACGATGTCTTGCAGCCATCTTCGTTTCGGTCTTCCTCTTTTTCTTTTTCCCATTATGTATCCTTCCAATACGGTCTTCTCTAAATTATCATGACGTTTAATGTGGCCAAAATATTTAAGTTTTCTCTCTTTAATCCTCACTACAATACCAATCTAAATTTAACAACAACAGCAACAACAACAACAACAACAACAACAACACGAGCAACAACCATAATCATTTTTATCCCCGTTTATAAGCCATTAAGGCTTACTGTGGACACAGTGTTAGGCCCGTATTTCCAAGACCTTCAGCACATGAAAGTCTGAGGTGGTCAGTATCAGGCCTGGCCGCATTTACACTCCAAGATTTCTCTGGTACCCATTTTTAGAGGCTGGGTGGAGCCCGGGGGCTTTGTTTTGTTTTGTTCTCTCTCTCTCTTTCTCTCTAAACCTTAAGTGTTCAAGGCACATGGGGCTTCCGTCTTTTGCCTTTTTTTCCGCTCTTGCCCTGGTGAATCCTCTTTTGCTTAATATCCTCTCTGTTGTTCTTCTCCGTGTCTCCTTTGGTCTACCCTTCTGTTCTCCTAAGGTGTCCATCTTAGTGCTATTTTTGGTAGTGAGTCGTCAGTCATCCTGAGCACTTTTCCCAACCCTCGCCAGCGTCTTTTCTCGATAAAAGTTGTCAGTGGCTTTATCTGCATTTCTGCCAACAAGTTTTTGGCCAAAATATTCTTCTAATTCTTCGTAAACATTTAGTCTGGAAAGAATTCAGCTTGTTTTCTATAGTTTTGGTGATTTTCCAGCATTCACTTCCATAGAATAGTACACTTAGAACATTACTCTTAAATATCCTGATTTTCGTCTTCATGCTCAGTTTTTTTTTTTTCAGATTTCCATATAGTCTGCAGCACTGCAAAAGCCTGGTTTGCTCTAGTAAATCTGAGCTGTCTCCTACTACTAAACTACCAAGATGTACAAATTCATTGAACTCATCCACTAACTTGTTACCTATTCTCAATACACTTCTGCTGTTCACATTTTGCTTCATTACTTTGTTACCGATCTTTAACCTTATTTTGCTAGCATTTTGAGTCAGCTTGTTTATTTTATCTTGCATATCTTTGTACCTGCTTGATAGTAGACAAATGTCGTCGGCAAAGTCAAGGTCCTCCAGGACAGTGTCGAGGGTCCACTGTATAATCCTCTGCGTTTATCTGATGTTGTCCTCCTTCATTAACCAGTCTGCTGCTAAGATGAATTATGTTGGTGATAGTACATATCCCTGCTTCACTCCTGTTTGTATCCTAAAGCTGTTAGAGGTGTGCTCTTCGCACATCATTTCGCACAGAACAGCCTCGTATTGGGCTTTGAAGACATTCATTATCTTTTGAGGGAAGTCAAGCCATCTTAGAGTTTTCCACAGTGCATCTCTATTGACTATAGGGCTTTCTCAGAATCTTTAAACAGTGCGTATGTTGCGTTATTTTGCCTGCTCTAATACTTGTCTAAGTACAAATATGTGGTCTTTGCATGATCTTACTCTCCTAAATCCTGCCTGCTCTTTCCGAAGTTTTCCCTCAAGCGCTGGTACGGTTCTTTTGATGATTATGTGGCAGAATACTTTACTGATAAGTGGCAGGAGGGTAACGCTTCCCACAATCTCTGAGGTCGCCCTTCTTTGGTACTAAAAGGCATATATAAGGCATATATATATATATATATATTTTGTACTATAAGGCCAGTTTTCCATTCTTCTGAAGCTTTCTCTAGATCCTAAATTTGTTGTAGTATCGGGCAAAGTTGTTTTGGTGTTTTTATCTCTTCTGTTTTCAACATTTCAGCAGTCACGCCATCTTCACCTGGTGTCCTGTCTAAATTTAGCTTCTTTATTGCCTCTTTTACTTCACCTAGTGTTATTGTTCCTTTATTGATTTTTAGTTCCGCTTTTGCTTCAGGTATGTCTATTGTTTGTGCTGCCTGTGTTCTGTTTAGTAGGGTGTTGAAGTGTTCTCTCCGCCTTTCAAATGTGTGATCTTTCTCCGCTAATCAGTTGTCTCTTTTTTTTGTTTTGTTAGTACCAGAAAAAAAAATCGCACTGTTGGGACTTTAACCTGCTACCGCTGGATTGGTAGAGCGAGCGTCTGAACACAGCCAACCAGGCCTCCAGCCATTGCATTGTTAAATGATTCGATGGCTGCCTTTTTTTGTCACTTTATATTCTCGTGTGACCTAACGAGGCAGGCAGATGTCAGCAGCTTAATATCTTGAGGGTGCCAAACTTGAGATTTGGCGATAACTGACTTCTGGGAATGAAAAGCCGCTGCCATCACTGAAAGCGACCACCAGGCTCTTTCCGCCTCTGTGAGGGCGTATAACCGTAACGGCCACTTTCAGTTCTGGGTCCTGGCTATGTGCAAGAATGGAGCTGCCATCTATTTTGGAGTGTATGTCCTGTTTCGTCTGGGCAGGTGGTAAAGAGAACATGTCTATGGACAGTCAGTCATCAGAGAAGCTGTTCAGCAACATGATTCTTCACAATTTCCACAATAACCACCCGCCTGCTTCAAAACAACCCCCCCCCCCCCAAATGTAATTATTAGATATTAATAAATGCTCACACTGTATTTTAGAATCGTTCTAAAAATATGTTGCTTTGTTTCGTTTTCTTTTAAAGTTCAGTGGTTCTCAGTATCCAATCCTTCTTTTTCAACCCAGACTCCCAGAATCCATCCCTATATAACAGATCTATCATTCTGAAAGGATTTTCATCATCGTACATTCTTTTACAGTGAAAAAAAAACTTTTCATCCTTTTAGACTTGAAATTCTTCCCATGGGTGCCACCTGTTGAAAATCAAAGTTTCTCTTGTTCCAAAACTCTAGTGTCTCCATCTTCAGCACAGATTTGTCGAGTATGTTTCAAGCTAGCTCCATCACAAACGTGTGGGGAAGACATAGTCTTCACTGGCTCTTTGAGATTTCTTGTTATTTTTAAAATGTCAGCTTCTACTTCTTATTTCGCCCTCCGAAGGTCATTGGTTGCGTTATGTCACAATTTGCAACTAGGCTGTGATATATCCGTCTTTCAGTCTAACACATCCGATTTTGGCATGGCTTCTTTTAACCGATGGAGTTTTGCCTTAGAACTTCGATCACTGTTCACTTGGCCAGGCTGTAGTCTATCATCAAAGGCAGACGCACATATATAGGATATGGTCTTGATCAGCTATGATTCGCCAACCCTGACACAAACAATCAGCTATGGATCGCTGATCACTATGTCATTCAGATACTGTGTCTCCACCTTCCAGTCTGCCATGCAAGAAGAAGTATAACCGTTGCCCAAATCCAGTCTCTCTCTCTCTCTCTCTCTCTCTCTCTCTCTCTCTCTCTCTCTCTCTCTCTCTCTCTCTCTCTCTCTGTGAGAAGTTAAAAGGGGGCAGTTTTAAGACAATTACAACCGAAGTAACATAACAGTGAAAATTATCGTCTGGAACTGTATTGTAGTTGCCATTTATAGGTTCAATGAGAACTATCGAGGACAGTCGATAGCAATCGAGACCTGGAATTACCAGTTGAAAACCACAAACGAAGTGGATATATCATCCATGGAACTCATTCATGTTCAGAAAAAAGGGATGGCGACTGCAGTAAAACTGGTCTAAATAATAAAGGTAGATAGAGGTTTATGGTGTAGTTTTACAAAGTGAGGGAGGGAGTGAGTAAAGTGAGAAAAAACGAATATAAAGTATGAGAATGTATAAATGAAAAACATACAACATCCGATATTTCGGCGTGAGCCTTTTTCGAAGATTACTTGCACAACGAGACACACACACACACACACAAACTTATCTTAATGTGGCCTTCTCCAGAAGTAGGAAACTGAGAAGTGTATGTCCTAGAAGGACCACGAGGAGGCCACATTTTTTTTTTTTTTTTGGTGTTTGTTCGTTTGCCTCGTTGTGCATGTAATCCTCGAAAAAAGCTCAAGCCGAAATATCGGATGTTGTATGTTTTTCATTTATACATTCTCATATTTTCTGTTCGTTTTTTTCTCACTTTACTCACTCCCTCCCTCACTTTGTAAAACTACACCATACACCTCTATCTACTATATTCAGAAAAGAGCCGAAATGAGTCAACATATGCATCGAATGCGAAAGCAAAATACGTCACACTCAGGTTTATATTATAATGACATCCTTATACTGGTTGCCACCTTACATTTTCTTCCACCTCCAAACTCCTTCAACTGCACGAAACCAAAATTAAACACTTATCTGCCTCCCAGAATTGGATTCAGTCACAAACCACACACTGACTGATAATCTGTATGCTCTCCTCTGTACCTGGCTGCCAGCTACCTCATAGATCGCGCCTGGTCTTGCTCATCTGACGTCATTGAACATTCTCAGCACACGCACATCTGCAGAGGATAACATATTTTTAAACTAAGGGCGACTTTGCTTTTGTTTTAGAGAAGAGAGCCAAGGACAAATGCTATGCCTATGTCAAAAAGAAATGAACAAGGTTATAGCAAAGGTACAGAATAACATTAACAAGTGAATGGAAATCAACTTTGTCCATGTGTACCAGCAAGACAAACAAACAAACAAACAAATAAACAAACAAACAAACAGAGGTGTCTGGGGCCATTATTGTCAATCTGCGCCGAGAATATGACATGTGATGTCAATTAAAAAAAATAGTTTGTATTTATAATGCTAAAATTTATAATACTAAAATTCATAATACTATATTGAAGACCCTTCTTGAGGGCAAGATTGAATGGAAAAGAGCAAGAGAGCGACAACGACATAGATGGGTGGACAACATCAAGAGATGGACAGGAACCAGCTTGGCAGAGCGCACTAGGTAGGCACGAAACAGAGCGGACTGGAGATTCATTGCAGCCAATCTTCCGTGGGGATACGGCACATGACGATGACGATGATGATAATGATGAATTTGCATTTATACAGTGCAGAGGCAATTCTAGGGTTAGCAACAAATGCTTTACTGGCTTTAAAAAAAAAAAAATTAAAAATCAGTTTCCTATCCAAAAATTCTAAGGACAGGTAGGGAGTAATTTATAAAGAAGCAAACAAGTGCCTCTAAGGCATGACAGGGTTTAAAAAAAAAAGCTGACAGAAAGAAAAAAAAAGTACAAGGAAACCAAATTAACACATGTGGTATACAGATTTCGATAATGTAGCTAGTATCGACATGTAAACATTTTCTTACTTGCTAGGCAGACACTTAAATCTTCACAGGGAATTTTGTAATTTCAAACAGCACTACGTTTGTACAAATAAAATTTCTTTTAGTCTATTTAAACATTATGTTGTACAGATGCACTTTATGTCGATTTTATTACCCAAGATGCTGCCCAGACAGTTGTTCCTCGTCATCATTAGAGCTACAGGTTCAAAGGACAATGAAAGCATATGCATTCATTATAAACTTTCACAGACGTAACACATTCTAAAATTTGGCAGAATATTTAGCACATGGTCACCTTAGCACTGTTGAAACTCAACTCTTCATAGGGAATTATATAATTGTGCACAACACTACAGTTGTACGAACAACAGCAAGAACAATAGCAAAACATCTTCAAATTATGTGAACTAAATGCCTTGACATGTAAGTGCCTGTGGGAACAAAAGAAAGAGAATCATATGATATTTAACGGCATACTCTGCATAATAATACTGGTGGATATATAAAACATTATTTTGTCTCATTTTTAATTAAAGAAAAAAGCTGTAAAAGAAATGCGGTGTGTTGTCTCTTTGACATCGTGTAATCGGTTTTTTCAAGTATTCTGTAGGGGATAAGGAGTACTCGATCCTCCCCACACAATGGCAGCCACTTCACTGCTTTCGACCTTTTCCCGTGCTGGGAAACAGATTTGTCGGAATCCAGGCTCTTATACATCTTTCATAAAGGTATGCATCTCAGTTTATATGATATAATGGAAATTATAAATGTATTGGTAAATGAGAGTCATTTTAAAACATAAGTTGTGAGCGAATATTGAATATGAACCTTAGACTTCGGTGACCGAATTTGTTATCCGTCAGCATAGATATCTCTACATGAACCAGCACCAACTTCACTATTTATATGCTCATAATCCAAACAAATAGAATGTTGAAAGAAAAAAAAAGGGGACCTTGCAAGAGTACAAAGTCTGTGGGAGTTCAAAGTCTACTCGGTGTTTACACAGATAATCTGTGTCGGTCAAAGACTTATCACTGCAGCAAATTGTTATAAACAGCGGGTTGTAGGAAGCGCTGCGTTCGAACCAACATCGTAGCACTTAGTGGAACATGGCAGCTTCTGCTTTTCTAGCATCCTTTTCTCTGGCCGGGAGACATATTTGCAGGAACCAGAGCCTTTATGCACCACTTATTAGGGTGATTTGGCATTTTATTATTTTTTTTCATATGCATATTTGTTTGTTGTAAGTTCTTGATTATAAAGTCACAGTAGCTTGTGTAAAATCACTTATTTCTGATATTCATGTTTTGTAAGTTCTTGCTGTTTGTTTTTTCCTCACATTATTAGAATTCTTTACAGGTATCTCTGTATTTAGCATTAGAATAAACACATCAGTCAAAACTGTCTACATGGTGTTGAATGTATGGCAAAACATACATTCAGCACCATTGAGACAGTGTTGATGTCTGGGAATCTGCCCATAAGAATAAAAACTGAGATTTATAAATGCTATATCTACTCTGTTTTACTGTATGGATCACAAACTTGGATTCTAAGCAAAAAAAGCTGGAGAGAAAGATTAATGCAGCAGAAATGTGATTTTGCAGAAAACTAGGTCATATAACATGGAGAATGAAAAGAACAAATGCACAAGTTTTAGAAGAGTTCCAAGTGCAGTGTGAACTTCTCAAGAAATAAAGATGATGAAAACAAAATACTTGACCATATCAAAAGACTTAACAACATACTGAAAACCATACTAGAAGGAAAGGTGGAAGGAAAGATAACAACGGGTAGGCAGAAATGTAGATGGGAAGATAACAACGGGTAGGTAGAAATGTAGATGGGAAGATAACAACGGGTAGGCAGAAATGTAGATGGGAAGATAACGGGTAGGCAGAAATGTAGATGGGAAGATAACAACGGGTAGGCAGAAATGTAGATGGGAAGATAACAACGGGTAGGCAGAAATGTAGACGGGAAGATAACATACAGGAATGGACAGGACACAGCCTTGCTGAATGCACCATCAAAGTGAGGAACTGAGGAAACTGGAGATTCATTACCTCCAAACTTTCTTCTGAAGAAAACACATGATAATAATGAAAAAATCAGTCAGTGAAAGTGAATAAACTGAAGTTTGTTTACTTGTATGGGGCTTGTAAGGTAGGATCGTAATTGGACACTAGACAAACCCAAAGGTGCTCCAGTCTTCTAAATATGCTTTTCAGTGTATAGAGACTGATGGTACCAGTTCTGCTGTTCTAGGTTACTTTTTCTTTCACTTAGGCCTTCCATGACAGAATTACACAAATTAGGTTTTTAAGGGCATGCATTTTTCCTATTGCAACATATGCCTTGTGAGACCTGGACACTTAACAAAACAGCTGAGAAAGTGCCTTTGAATGTAACTGCTGTAGAAGAGCCCTTCCACTATCATGGACACAGAAAAGAACAAATATATCCATACCACAAGAATTTAATATTGAAGAAGACTGGTTCTTCTTTACAGAAGATTTAACAGAGAAAACTCAAAGTATTTCTGACATATTAAACATTATGAGAGTTTGGAGAAGACAGTCTTGGAAGATTACGTAATGGGAAGGAGAAAGAGAGAACGAACAAGGTGAAGATGGTAACAAGATTGATGATTTGTGATGCATCAGCAGCAGGGCATCTTGTAAACAACCGAGAGGCCTTCAAGAGAACTATTAGGGAGGTAAAGTTCTTCAAGGGACATGCTTATGAATGGATGAGGCCTTCCACATATTTGATGGCCTGCTGTATAATGGACTAAATTTTAAAAAAATACATCTTAGATTTTGTTTTTTTAAAAACGACGAAAACAACAGGCTGTGACCCGGTGGTACTGCAAACAGGGTCCACCTGTAATGAGACATGGATCCTGCCCCCTGGCATTCAGTGTGCAGTGTAGGTCTCGAACATCTCAATTTGTTCAAAAATAGTGACGCTTTTGTTTTGACCAAAGGGCATATTGATCAGGGTACCTGCCAAGAGGACACTTTGACCTCAGCCAAAAGGCAGAGAAACATCTTAGATTTGTTCCACCAGTAACATTAATAAAGTCTGTGATATTCTTTTCAATTTATTAAAAAAGTAGTTGAGAATAGCCTTGATATATATGGGTGCTGTTTGTAGAGTGATTATATATATATATGTTTATGTGTATGAAACTAATTAACTTTCCTGACCTTATCTGTTCCAGATTTGTAATGCAGCAGCTTATTTACAAGCTGAACAAAAAAAAAAAAAAATAAGCATGTTGATAGATGCCACACAGAGAATTTTACAGAAAACATTGCACAAATGAAGTGAATTAGTATTACATCAACATCTTATTTAATTTAGCAGGAATACAGAACATCAGTTTGACAAAATGTTTCTTCACATTAAGTCCAGGTAACACAATCAGTATCTTCACATTAAGTCCAGGTAACACAATCAGTTTCTTCAAGTTAAACAGGTAAAGAAAAGAACTTTGGACTATATTTTCAGCATTACTTTATTATTTTTTTTTTTCAAAAGGTACCCGAGGCAAGCTTCTCATCCACACGAAAGAAAGATGCCAAATTCTACAACACAGCCTTAGAAGCTATTCATGATATTGAAGATGGATCAAAACTTCTTGTTGGTGGTAAGTTCTCTAAGTCTAGTTAATGCATTAAAAAAAAAAACGGGAGTGCTGTTATGGAGGTAAAGTTCTGCAAGGGACATGCAAATGAATGAATGAATGAATGAGTGAATATATATATATATATATATACATATTAATAAGAAAAAAGAGGAAGACCAAAACGAAGATGGCTGCAAGACATCGTTGACGATTTGCAAATGGATGCAGCAGCAACAGGTCATCTTGCTCACAACCGAGAGGCCTACAGGAGTGCTGTTTGGGAGGCAAAGTTCCGCAAGGGACATGCAAATGAATGAATATATGTATTTATGTATGTATGTATATATATGTATATGTATGTACATATATATAGCCTGTAATGAACTGAATTTGTATGCAGTTTCTGTGTGTAGGCATTTAGATATGAGAAGCTCTAGTTTGTCTTGACTTTGATCTTTCTTATGCCCAGGTTTATGAGTTTCTGCTCATTTTCCCTAATTCCACATGGTGGAATGTGTGGATGAAGACCTTGGATCAACGTGAGAAATTAGGTGGATTTTCAGATTTATTTAATTACATTGGAAATAATGAGGCTTGTACACACAGTAAATGAAAGAGCATAGTAATAAGATTAACCTAAAAAAGTAATAGATAACATACTTTAGACATAAAAGAGAAAGCAAGATACAAAGGCACAAATTTTGTTACCTCATGTCCGAAGTATGTTGTCTGCTATATTTATGTGGCTAAGCATTCCATTTTTTTTCTTTTTACCTTCTGTGGCACAGCATTGGGAGAGTCCTGAATTCATACTTGCTGTAACTTGAATCTAAGCCACTGTCATTTAGCCCTCCATAAATTAAAACTCTCACATACAAAAAATCCCTTGCATAGTAACCATTTCATAAAGATTACAAGAGACAAGAACAAGAAGCTGTGCAGTGTGTCATCTATTGGACTCTGCCATATTTTAAATGTATTGAAATATCTTCTACCATCAATACTAATAGATTGTCTCTAACATCATCATTCATTTGCATGTCCCTTGCAGAACTTTGCCCCCCTAACAGCACTCCTGTAGGCCTCTCGGTTGTGAGCAAGATGGCCTGCTGCTGATGCATCCATATGCAGATCATCAACGATGTCTTGCAGCCATCTTTGCCTTGGTCTTCCTCTCTTTCTTTTTCCCATTATGTACCCTTCCAAGACAGTCTTCTCTAGATTATCATGACGTTTAATGTGTCCAAAATATTTAAGTTTTCTCTGTTTAATCCTTTTTACTAGCCAACCTTCTTCAATATTAATTTCTTGTAGTATGGATATATTTGTTCTTTTTTTGTGTCCATGGTATTTGAAGAACTCTTCTGTAGCATTTACATTCAAAGGCATTTATGTCTCTAACATATTGTTCAAAAACAACCTGAAAAGACCAACATATTTCATTACTTACACAAGAGTGAAAACTTACAAGTCTTTGTAACAAAAATGATAGAGCAAAATAACTTTTTCTGAAATTTAGGCATGTAAAATAATAACTAATATTTGCATTCATTTCTATATATTCTGTATTTTGGCAGTAGTTTTCTTTTCTTTTACTAAGATTTGTTTTTCTTTTCTTTTTTAGTTCAGGTTTTGGATTGTGATGTATAGTTTTTCTTTCTTCTTAATCAGATTTTAGATTGTGATGTATAATTTTCCTTTCTTCTTAATCAGGTTTTGGGTTGTGCTGTATAGTTTTCCTTTCTTCTTAATCTGGTTTGGATTGTGATGTATAGTTTTTCTTTCTTCTTAATCAGGTTTTGGATTGTGCTGTATAGTTTTCCTTTCTTCTTAACCAGGTTTCAGATTGTGTTGTAGTTTTCTATCTTTTTACTTAGATTTTTTTATTGTGGATTTTGGATTGTATGGTATACCTGAGAATCTCATTGCATTTTTTTTTCTCTCTTTACTCGGGTTTTGGATTGTATGGTATACCTGAGAATCTCATTGCATTTTTTCCCTCTCTTTTATTAAGGTTTTGGATTATGTGGTACACCTGAGAATCTCATTGCATTTTTTTTTCTCTCTTTTTACTAAGGTTTTGGATTATGTGGTATACCTGAGAATCTCATTGCATTTTTTTTTTTTCTCTCTTTTACTAAGGTTTTGGATTATGTGGTATACGTCAGCCGCGCAGAGCTGCGCCGACCTGCACAGCGCGGGCGGTTGCTGTTGCGCAGGCCGACCGTTCTTTTGGCGAAAAAGCGCTCTCAAGTTCCGTGCGTGGGGAGACAGGCTTTCGCTCCCTTCCCGGACGGCGAGAGTTAAGGTGTTTCGATGCAGAAGCAAGTGGTTTGTCCGTCGAGCGAAGCATGTAAACGGCTAGCCAGCCAGGTTCGTGATAACGATGTAGTACGGTTTTGTCGACCAATGGTCTCGAAATTGGCCCATCTCTCGCAAAGAGTATCGGGTCTGCAGTATGTAACGTGTGTTGTTTGTGGGTGGCCAGGCTTTCTTCTCCACTCATTAGAGCAGAGAGAGCCGCCCCCGCCGGTTAAAGGAAATGAAACGCCGCCGGGGTCGAAAGGGATCCGCTCTGAGCAGAGCGCTGTCTCCCTTGCCCCGCGTTGGTCTGTCGGCAGATATCCGACAAAGGTTCGGTGAAGAAAGCTATCTGGTTGATCCTGCCAGTAGTCATATGCTTGTCTCAAAGATTAAGCCATGCATGTCCGCTGCTGGCGAGATCTTCAGCTGCCGTGCATGGAGCGGTGCTCCTCCCGGCCAATGAAGAAATTTGCAAATGAGGTTGCCGCGCAGCATCACTGCGGAAAAGGTGGTAGAAAGGATAAAGCGAAGCAAACAGTCAAATCACGGCACCTCTGGTCTGGAGGACGGCCACGTCCTGAGTGCAGTCATATCGGGTGAAATGCATGAACCGGCTTGTCCCAGAGGTTAAGACACTGCTGGCGAGACTCTTCAAATGCCGCGCGTGGAGTGAAGCTCCTCCCGGTTAAGGAAGTAAATGCGGAAAAGAAATAAAGGTTGCTGTGTGGAGCCGATGGGAAAAGGTGGTGGAAAGTGAAGTTTAACCGGTATGTCCAGTAGTATCGCTACGAGAGCTATACCACGGCACCTCTGCTCTAGAGGCCGCCCACGTCCGAAATACACCTACACTGGTGAAATATGCCTAAACCGGCACACACCAGGGGTGGAACTTGATGGCTAGACATGTCATGCCACCTCCGCTCTAGAGGTCGGTAATGCCTGATAAACACCCATACTGGTGAATTTTGCCTAAACCGGCTCATACCAGGGGTGAATCTTGAAGGCTATGCATGTCACAGTACCTCTGCCCTAGAGGTCAGTCCCGTCCCAAACACGCCCATACTGGGATAATGCCTAAACCGGCTCAACCCAGGGGTAGAAGTCACTTGTGGCGAGGATTCGTCCTCCTGGACAAAAGCTCCATCCTGGTCACAACTAGGAAGGGTAGCGGCCACGACCGCAAAATGCTGAAGTCGGAGACACTGGACCAGGGAAGTCTAGATAGGCAACCACCTCTCACCCGGTGGGGATGTTTGCGTATCCTAATCACGCTGAGGTTTTCCGGTGAGAAAGTCCAACCCTGGACTAGATGGGCAACCACCTCTCACCCGGCGGTGATACACGGGTATCTCAAAACACGTCGAGGTTTTCCGGTGAGAAAGTCCAACTCTGGCCTGGGTGGGCTACCGCCTCTCACCCAGCGTGGATGCACTGATATCCTAAACACGTCGAGGTCTTCTGGTGAGAAAGTCCAACCCTAGACCAAACTGGTGCAATGAAAACCACGGTGTCACGCAATCCCGCTTCCGAGACCCACCAAGAATACAGGCTAAAGCACTGTGATACTCTGAACCCCTTGTGGTCCTCTCGTGGATCTCGTGTGGTCTATTTTGGACCACACAGGGGACCACGGGACCTAACAAGGACCACAGGCGTGAATTCAGTAGGTTCACAGTGCGGTTTTTGGTGGTAGAAGTGAACGAAGAAGAAGAAGATGTGGTATACCTGAGAATCTCATTGCATTTTTTTTTCTCTCTTTTACTAAGGTTTTGGATTATGTGGTATACCTGAGAATCTCATTGCATTTTTTTTCCTCTCTTTTACTAAGGTTTTGGATTATGTGGTATACCTGAGAATCTCATTGCTGCCTTGTTAAAGAAGAAACCCAAGGGTTTGACAGTGGTTAGTAACAATGCTGGTGTGGATGATTTTGGCCTTGGGCTGCTTCTTAAAGAAAAACAGGTATGTATTCATGTATCATTTCTTCCCAGCCTTTCAAATTAAAAGGGGGGAAAAAAAAGGGTGGAAAAAGAAAAAGAGAGGCCAGGAGAAAAATCTAACAGTCTGACCATATAGTGTGATGAAAGAAATGTGTGTAAATTTAATATAAACATCAAGGATCTCACACATTTGAGAAACATGACATACCTACACATGATGGCACATCATGTAATGATTGAGGATAAATCCTTCAAAGAATAGCTTACCTAATATATGCTTTTGTAGACTATTTAGTACCTGTTTCTACTGATGATTGTTGCTAACTACTATCTGTCAGTCTCAGCAGTTTATACAGTTTACAGCAGTATGTATTCACATATTTTAGAGTCTTAATATTCACCTGTTAACTATATTTATCTGTTTAAATTCAGTTGTAGTTCTATATTTGTAGAACTGATATTTACATGTGTTATCCTTCAATCACTGACAGTTGTGTGTATTCTGGTGCATATAGCCTTGCAGGTAGACATTTTCTGAGATTTTTTTTTTCCTAGCACAGTGGGCATAACAGCCTTTTTTTCCTAGCACAGTGGGCATAACAGCCTTTTTTTTCTAGCACAGTGGGCATAACAGCCTTTTTTTTCTAGCACAGTGGGCATAACAGCCCTTTTTTTTTTAGCACGGTGGGCATAACAGCCTTTTTTTTTTTAGCACAGTGGGCATAACAGCCTTGCAGGTAGACATTTTCTGAGATTTTTTTTTTCCTAGCACAGTGGGCATAACAGCCTTTTTTTCCTAGCACAGTGGGCATAACAGCCTTTTTTTTCTAGCACAGTGGGCATAACAGCCTTTTTTTTCTAGCACAGTGGGCATAACAGCCTTTTTTTTCTAGCACGGTGGGCATAACAGCCTTTTTTTTCTAGCACGGTGGGATAAGTCTGGTAGAATAAATAGGGATTGAGTGAAACCATTTAAAAGATGGATGTATTGGGCCGAAAGGCACAGGTATGGCAGCCTAGCTGCAATCTGTGACACAGTGCAGTCCTGTCAGAGAGTGAGTGGAGACAGCATTTTGTAAAGTACATAAACACATCACAGAATACCATTTGTGATTACGTTAGTGAAATGTGGAGAAGTTTGTTACTGATTTTTTTTTTTTCACATTTTGGCCTTAAATTGTTCTTTTCCTGCAGTCATCACAGCAGTATGAGCAAAACTGCAGCATAAACTAAAGGGGTTAGTGATCCTCATTATTTAAGATTGCCTGTGTCAGTAAGGTTGGGGAGGGGGGATAACTGCTGTAAAATATTTCTCAGCACTATTTATGGAATCCTCAGATAAAACGAATGATATCTTCCTATGTCGGGGAGAATGCAGAATTTGAAAGACAGTATTTGACAGGAGAGCTGGAGGTAGAGCTAACACCACAGGTCTGTATCTCATCACTTGTACTTGTTTACTGCATGCTTTCTATGTTGGTTTTTTTTTTTAACCCAGTCTATTTGTGAGAACTCAGTTTATGTTTAATCATTGTTTTTATCACTTTGAGTGATCCCAGTTGCTGGTGTATATTATGTAGCATGTGTTGTTTTGGATATATGCTTACTGAGAATTTGTAACACAATCTTGAAAACTTTGACACCTCCATGTACAGTTGTTAGTGAACAAAAAACAAAATCATGTGCAGGAATGTGATGTTTTTCAAAGTAATTGGCTTACTTTGAACATGTACGTGATAATTCATGATCATTGTCATTTCTTTTGCTTCCCTAAGGTCTTGAAAGCCTCTTGGTTGTAAGCAAGATGTCCTGCTGCTGATGAATCCATTTGTAAATCATTAGTGTCTTGTTGTCATATTTGCCTTTTATCTTCCTCTCTTGTTTTTTTCTCCCTTTCTAAGGCTGTCATTTCCCAACTTTCATGATATGTAATATGTCCTAAATACTTAAGTTTTCTCTACTTAATCTTCTTTACAAACCAACCTTTTTCAGCATTAAATTCTTGTAGTGTGGATATATTTGTTCTTTTTTTGTGTCCTTGATATTTGAAGGGCTGTTTTATAGCATTTACATTCAAAGGCACTTAAGTGTTTCCTAGCTGTTTTGTTAAGTGTGCAGGTCTCACAGGCATATGTTGCAATGAGACAAATGCATGTCCTTAAAAAAATCGAAATTTTGTAGTTCTGTCTGTCCATCTCCACAACTTCTTTAGTTTTTTAGCTTATGAAAAGCGACAGATGTCCTCCTTTTAATATCCCTCATTGTATCTCAATTATTAGTTAATAATGATCCAAGATATTCAGAACTCTCCACCACTTCCAGTTTCTCCTCATTGACATATATTCTAGTTGCCTTATTTATTTTGTTAGTTGTCATCCATTTAGTTTTCATTGCATTGATTTCTACATTCCTTTTTTATGTTGTGGACAGTAATACTGTGTGATCAACATGTCTTATCTCTGGAATTTCATAACTTCCAATTTTTTATGGCATCGTAATGTTTTTTGTCTGCATCTTCTCTGACATTTTCTATTATATTTTCGGTATACAAGTTAAATAAGTAAGGCAACAGTATACAGCTGGCGGACCCTGTGTTTTACAGTAAAACAGTCTGTTGTCTCATCATTTATTCTTACTTCTGCCTGTTGGTTTATGTGTTGGAAATCCCATTATTTTCCAATTTTTGGTGTAACAGACAGTCACGTGCTTTTGAATAATCTGTGAAAGATAAGTATAGGTTCACTTTAAATTCTCTGCATTTCTCTGCTATTAATTTCATATTGAAATATGATCTGTTGTTCCTCTTCCATGTCTAAAAGTAGCTTGGACCATATTGATTTTTTCTTCTATTTTGTTATGAAGTCTTCACATTATGATTTTTAATAGAATTTTACTTGTATAACTGATCAGGGAAATAGTTCTGTAGTTTGTGCATAGTTTCAGATTATCATTTTTTGGTGGTGGCATGAAAATTACTGAGACATAAATTTGCTTCAAGAAAGATTCAAAATCAGACTCCAGCATCACTGCATTCAGGACAGCCTCCATATATGCCACAACATCCATCCAAGAGTATGTTTACTAATAGTTCCCATCAAACATTGGTTGTTTATGATGTGTTTTCTGCCACACAGTTTGAATTTCCTGCCAGCATCTTTAATTTGTCCTAGCTCCAACAGTCTCTTCACAGTTACATTGTTCTTCCATTCCCATTCTTCATTTCCTGCGGTCTTTCCATTATGGCTTTAGCAGCGTCACCCTTGTTCATTCACAGCCTGTCATTTATTTTAGCCTGTCTAGCAAGCCTATCTGCCACTTCATTGCCATGTATTCCCGCATCCTTGGACAATAAAGGACAATAATTGCAATGGGCTTCAAGAAAGTTTATATTTAGTTTTTTTTTTAACTTTGTAGAGAGATTTAAAAAAAAAAAAACAAACTGAATTTATTATCCCCTTACACTGTAGTTTATTGTAGGCATCCTGTCATTTGCCAACACTTTGAGATGGACATTATACTGAGAATATTCTTCATTGTCCGTACATGTGCTGGTGACTCCAACTTTAAGTAACTGTCATTGTACTTTCTATATCAACACTTGGCCATATTTCAACACTTTGCACCAGTGTTTTGAAATTTTTAAATATTTGTTCATAAAATTCACAAATTATCATTAATTTGGTTACATTATCAGTGCAGACTTACTGTAAAGGAAAAAAAAAACTAAACAAAAACTACAGAATAGTGCAACATTATTATAGCATGTTAGAAATAGGAAAGACCTCTTGTAATTTTCTTCTTTTGCAGGGCACTTTGGCAGAAAGAATCAGAGCAGGAGGAGCAGGTATACCAGCATTTTTTACACCAACAGGATATGGAACACTGATACAAGCTGGTGGTGCTCCTATTAAATACTTCCCTGATGGAAAGATTGAGATTGCAAGCCAACCAAGGGAGGTAAGGATTCAAACTTGTATTCCAAATTTTTACGTATGGGAGGTAGGGGTTTGAGCTTGTATTCTCAAGTAAAGCAAGGGAGGTAAGGGTTCAAACTTGTATTCCAAATTTTTACGTATGGGAGGTAGGGGTTTGAGCTTGTATTCTCAAGTAAAGCAAGGGAGGTAATGGTTCAAACTTGTATTCCAAATTTTTACGTATGGGAGGTAGGGGTTTGAGTTTGTATTCTCAAGTAAAGCAAGGGAGGTAAGGGTTCAAACTTGTATTCCAAATTTTTACGTATGGGAGGTAGGGGTTTGAGCTTGTATTCTCAAGTAAAGCAAGGGAGGTAAGGGTTCATACTTGTAATAGGGGAAGGGAGGTAAGTTTTGAGTTTGTATTCTCAAGGGAGGTAAGGGTTCAAGTTTGTATTCTCAGTAAGGCAAGGGAGATAAGGATTCAAACTTGTTTTCTCAAGCAAGGGACACAAGAGTTCAAAGTTGTATTTTCAAGTAAACTAAGGGAGGTAAGAATTCAAGCTTGTATTCTCAGATGAGGTAAGGGAAGAATTTATGCACCATCAACACATCACATAATATGAACCAGGTATCTCACAGAAATCTTGCAGTTCACAGATCACAAAGCACTTCTCACAACAGCAAATGTGACAGGCACAAATAGACCTTTCAGACAGTCACCCCATTGGAAATTTAACAACACACTTCTCCAAAATCAACAGTTTGTAGAATGCATAACACAGCTTATCCACACTTTCATAGACAACATACCCACACGCAACATTCAGCAACACTGGGAAATACTGAAAAGCACAATAAGAGATAGAGTACAGATACTCTCAACCCACATATACAGAGAAAGATTGAGATGAGAAAATAATTGAAGAAGCAATTAGACTAACGAAGCAGACAGACAAAAATTCACCACATCTGCTCACACTGCAAGAGGAACTAGACAAACACAGATTTCAAGATGCACTGCTGAAGACTAGGCTCAACACTGTGACTCAAGAAACATCCACCAAGCAGTACTTAGGGATAGAACAAAACATTCAATGCACCAGACAAATAGGCGAGATAATAGACCTAGATGGCAACAAACAGACATACAAAACATAGCACAGGCTTTCAGCGAATATTACAAAAACGTAAACACTGAGGAGAAAACAGAAACACACATACAAGACAAATACATGCAGTACACTAAAAAAAACTGTGTGACACGGACAGACATACACTCGATACACCATTAACACTGGAAAACTTGGCACAAGCAGTACAAGGAATGCAAAAAGACAAGTCACCAGGACCAGATGGTCTTCAACCAACACTTCTTCCCTATCTTAGGTACTCTCCTCTTACATGTCTTCACAGAAACTTTTGACCACAGAGAACTCTCACCTAGCCTGAACCTATCATACATTACACTCATATGCAAAGACAGCTCAGACAAGGCACAGTTAAAAAATTACAGACGTCTCTGCTAAATGTAGACTACAAGATCCTTACAAAAGTGCTCACTAACAAGCTCAAACCATTCTTGCACAAACTCATACATGAAGACCAACAATGCAGTGTAGAAAACAAAAACATTTATCAGCACACACATTTCATATGAGATATCATACACTACACCCGCCAGAAGGACTGCCAATCGTCAGTTCTTTCTTTAGATCAGGAGAAAGCTTTTGATAGTGTCACACCAATACTTACACAAGACATTACTTCACTGCAACATAGGGAACTACTTTAGAGAATGGGTTCACTTTCTCTATTCCAAACCTGAGAGCAAAGTCTTAGTAAACCATAAGCTTACAGAGACTTTCAGGCTAACTAGATCTGTGAGACAGGATTGTCCTCTCTCTCTTCTTTACTTTATGTACTCACTCTAGAACCACTTGTAGAGAAAATCTAACAAGACAAACAATCCAGGGAACAATCATACCTGGCAGGGGAGAGAGAAAGTTGCTCGCATATGCAGACAACACTATCTTCTTCCCACCAACAGACAGATCAATAGTGATCATTCTGAAGACATTCACAAAGTTTGGCAAAGCCAGTGGAGCCAAACTAAACATACAGAAGTCAGAAATTATGGGGAAAGGCAAATGGCGAAACAGAAGGGATTTCCCCATTCGCCTCACACACACACACACAGACAACATAAAACTTTACAGCATCACTTTCCTGTCACACCCAAATAAAACACACAAACCCACATGGGGGAAACTTGTAGCACAAGTCACAGACGTGCTGAACAGGTACAAATATAAAACTACAACGATGTTCGGTAGAAGCACAGTAGTGAACACTTACATCATTCCAAAAATAATCTACATAGCTACAGTACTGGACCCTCCACAACAGACAATCCATGAAATCAGCAAACAGATCAGACGCTTCATCTTCACAAACACTATATGCAGCATTAAATATAAAACTCTCATACAGGACAAACTGCACGGAGGATTTGCCCTCCAAGACATACAAAGAAAGATCCAAGCACTCAGGATCAGTCGCATAGGCTGCATCATCAGACACCCAAAACAGCACGGATTAGCTGACTACTACATGGGACTCAAAGTATCAGATCTGCTCCCACCAAACAACTCACAACCACACCATTTTGTTACACTGTCACTCTTTTACAAAACCTGCATTCAAAAGCCATCCACGGAAACGAAACACTCATACACTGTAAAATAAACTGCATCTGCAAACATTTAATCAGAAACCAGCGTCATATTACTGCACTAAAATGTTGGGGGAAAATGCTTGGTTGAGGAATCAGTTGAGCTATTTATACTTACCCTTGAAATCAAGAGCACTGATATTCTCCTCCATCACAGTTTTCTTGAAATTTTGTGGAAATAACATTTCTGCCTCATTGCAAACAGTGCGCACTACAGACACTACTTCAACTTACTGCTCGAATCAGTTGTTTTGTGTGCTTTGTCCTAAATCTCAAAGTTTCCTTTCATTTTGTTAAATAACAGATTACTTCTGTTGCATTTTCTTGTGTTTGCATTATATATTTTTAAAAAAATTGTTATAAATGTTTAGAACTAAATAGTTCTTTTTTATCATTTCTTTTTAATTAAATAACAGACTTGAACACTGTTCCCTCTAAGCTGCGCTCACAGAAAAAAAAAAATCATACTCCGCACAAAATTTTTGGAGCCGCGCAAAAATAAAAGTGAAACTGCTACTCTTATTTTCCAGTTTCCTGATGTTACTCCGTGCTATAATTGCCATCAAGAAAAATACAATAATGGGACATGTTTTTCCTTTACTGTTTCTTTCTTCTTGAGATATGACTTTCGGATCGGATGTTTCAACTGGTCTTTTATCTTGTAGTTTTGATAGTACTGTAGCAGAATCATGACGAGGCAAGTGGGCACACAGAGAATAGCGGGTAATTAAAATAAACGGGTAGATGAATTTCCACTGCAGGGAAAAAATTTCGTGGGAAAGGAGAATGTCCATTGAGCTGGTCAGGTATGCAAGTTGATGTTGGCAACTAACACCAGATGTCATGACCACCAACACTAGAGCCATCCTTTTTTAAAAAATAGCAGTAGATTGACTATCGCTGCGAAAACGTGCAAAACTGTGTGAAACTCAAGTATGTTTTTGTAGTGTTCAAACTGGTACTGACAACGACTCCTGCATCCTGTGCCCTATACTTTTCAGGCATAAATTTGGGTGGCTAGAGGTTTTAATGAGAATGTCACCTTTAAAAGTGAAAGTAATTCTGTTCTAACCCATAGTTAGATGGCCAAACAGCAAAGTGTGAGATTGTGATATCAGGTCTGTCCTGCTGTCACGCTAATTTAATCTTCTACTGTTTGGTAAACTGAGGACATTTACTTGCTTCTTGACATACGGTGAGGTTATGAACCCATATTAAATAGAATATGATAGGATAAACAACTATATAAATGAATATATATATAATATATATATATATATATGTTACTATGCACATTTGCACAGACAATAAAGTTCAGGATTAATGGTTTAATGGACTTGAATAGTACCATTTATATCATTTTCAAATCTCTTTGTTCGTAACTTTTAAATAACTTTTAAATTTTTGGCTAAGATCAGAGTGGCTGAGGTCAAAGTGTCATCTTGGCAGGTACCCTGATCAACGTGCCCTTTGGTTGAACAAAAGCGTCGTTTTTTAACTTAAACGAGATGCGTGAGGCCTGCCCTGCACATTAAATGCCGGGGGGGGGGGATGGTTTACATCTCGTTACGAGTGGACCTGGTTTGCAGTACCACCGGGTCACGGCCTATTGTTTTCGTCGTCTTAAAATAACTTTTTAAAGAGGTGGGGGGGGGGGGAAGGAAAATCATTATAAAGGTAAGGATTAGGATAAGATTTGTAAAATATGTATTTATTTTCCTATAGGGAAAAACAACATAAACATTTTGTATTTTAAAAAAAATAATGACTATATAAGCACATTTCTTCAGTCTCTCAATTGATATACGATATTGAATAGAATATTTTCCTTCATCTTATCTTATATCCTTCCCGTGCCGTTAAACGTCACATAGGGCTCGCAACCTCGCCAATTTTTCCTGTCTTCGGCGAGTCTTTCAACCTCATCAAGGGATTTTATGCCGGTTAATTTGGCCTCTCTTAACAATGACCTCTTCAGAGTTTCACGCAGTCTGCCTCTTTTTCTTTGGCCTGTTGTGTTCCTTCACCAGAAGTAAAATTTGCTAATTCATTCCTTAAATCCGCTTTGTATATAAACTGTGACCAGAGCATGAATCTTGTTATGGGAAAAGACAGTGACGTATTTCCGCATAATTTGAGGGGCCAAAGTTTCATTTCCCCGTTGTTTATTTTAGGTATAGTTGGCCTCGCTCATGTGAGAATGTAGGGTTACCAGCACCTGCATTGACATTGCTAGATCGTTTCGACTCTAAGGTGTAGAGAGAATCTGTAACGTATTGCGAAGTATGGAAAATTATTTTAATGTTATTAATATCAAAGTACTTTTTGTGTACGTTGGAGGTTCTTTGTTTTTTTTTTTCATCATGCACTCGGAGTTGGCAACCCAGGAAGTTGACACAGTTGTCACCCGCTAACTAATATGGCTGATGCTTAGTCACAACGATTAGGTCATACTTAAGCGTCCGCTCGTGTCTCGCATCCTCCAATTCAGAATATCGTTGTTTCGTGGTCGACAGTGTACGTTTATAAACGGTCAGCTATCACGCGGCATTAATACTCCACGATGCCAATTCGAGATAGGCTAAGCGAATTCCAGCAACAAATGGAACTTGCTAACAAAGAAAACTCGAAACCAGCAAACGGATCAAACAATAACAAAATGGGCGGGGATGGCATAATGCAGCTGTTTCTATCCGATGCTAGTAATATAGAAGTGGAGCTGACTAAAATGAAAACAGATATATCAAGCATCAAGAAACTACAGAAGAATATGCTGAGCACCCCATTTGTTGACAAAAAAGACGTCACAAGTTACGAATCTCTGGGCGAGAAAGTCCGTCATAATGCAACAAAAATTGGGGATTCACTGAAGCAGTTGGAGCAGAAGTATAATGCCGGAGGTCTCTCAGATGACAGTGCTTTCAGACGTGTACGAACACAGCAGCTGAGTTCCCTGACTACTGAACTGAATGTACAGACAAATGAGTTCTTCAAGATTCAGGCTGAGTACATGGAGAAAATGAAAGCAAATCTTCGAAGACAGCTCACAGCCAGAGGAGACAGTGGCATGGATGATGTCAAAATAAGCACAATTCTTGACCAGGACTCTTATTCAGTATTCACTGACAACTACATTTCTAATGTGCACGATGCTGAACAGACTCTCCGTGACCTCGAGGATCGTAAGAAAGACATCCTTGCACTAGAGAAAAGTGTTACAGATGTCAATCTCCTGTTTAAAGACTTGAACTTGCTGATATCTAATCAAGGTGAAAAATTGATCAGAATTGAAGATGCTATTGAGAACACAGTTGCACACGTTGAGGCTGGGACAAAGGAGCTTAAACAGGCCAAAGAGTACCAGTCACGGGCAAGGAGGAAGAAGTGTTGTATTATCATCATCGTGTTGGTTGTACTCGCTGTCATTGGAATCATCTTAGCTATTGTTTTTGGAACAAGATCTTAAGTTTTGTGATATTTCATTGCTAAAGGCTGAGATTTGTACAATCTATTGTGTAGCAGCAAGATGTTGTGCTTGTTATTGATCTGTTTGGAATAGTCAGAGTGATGATGTAAGGACAGTTTGTGGAGCAAGGTTTTTCTCTTTTCTCATTCAGTTTAATGTAAATAATAAAATATTTTTACAGTGGTAGAGTAATGTTATTCATCAACCCTTTCATATCCATTTTAAAAAGTGAAGACCAGCTTGAAAATCCAACTTAAATCAAAGTTAATGTGTATTTTTTTTTTATAAATTGTCATGTACTTTTTTTTATATTAGCATAGCATTCAGGTTACTATGTCTTATTTCTTAGAAGTAATTTCTAGACTTAACATTTCTTAGAAATAATTTCTACATTTAGCATTCTGGTTGCCATGTGTTATTTCTTAGAAATAATTTCTACATTTAGCATTTGTTGCCATGTGTTATTTCTTAGAAATAATTTCTACATTTGGCTTTCAGGTTGCCATGTGTTATTTCTTAGAAATTATTTCTACATTTGGCTTTCAGGTTGCCATGTGTTATTTCTTAGAAATAATTTCTACATTTAGCATTTGTTGCCATGTGTTATTTCTTAGAAATAATTTCTACATTTGGCTTTCAGGTTGCCATGTGTTATTTCTTAGAAATTCTACATTTAGCATTTGTTGCTATGTGTTATTTCTTAGAAATAATTTCTACATTTGAACTGATAATAAGCAAATTGAAAATTTGTTTTTCTTTCTGTAGAAGTAACAACATAATTGAATGTCAGAACTAGTCTGACTAAGAAATCTTCCACAAAGAAAAACAAAAGAGTTAAAAAGATTTGAGGAAAGAAATATATCATTTCACCGGTTTAAATGATATTGGACATAATAAATCAGCCATGACAAAACCAGTGAACAGGGTACTTATGGTAGTGTAAACATTGAATTTGGTGTGGTTGTACATCCAGGGAGAAGGATTTTTGCAAAAAATTGAAATAACTGTTGTGTAAAGCTTATTGTGACTAATGTTTTGATCTGATGAACTGAGTGTTGTCAGTTTCATTTTTACATGCTGATAAATTTGTTTAACTTCTACTGAAGTCACATAAGAAAATCTCATTTTTGTTGATCAAAATAAAGATCTTTCCTTTCTCATTATTATTTTTTTTTTCTTCTCAAGAATTGCTACGGTTTATGTGCCTTTTTTTTCCTCTCTCAAGATTTTGTATTTTTACTTTCATGATCAAATTTAATGTTTAAACCTGTCTTTTTAAAAATAATTTTTTTTTAGAGAATGTTTCCTCAAAGAACTTAATTGTGAGTTGATGAAGTAGAATTTTTTTTTTTTGGTAAATATTAATTGTTTTAAAGTGGCCACATTTTCACACTTGCACAAACTAGTCATTTGTATATTATGTTGGTTATTAGTAATCAAAGTTACTTGACCTGCATTACCTTGATGTATTTGTCAAAATTTGATGGACCCAGTATTCAGTCAGTGTAATTTTAATGAAATATTTAAAATAGATGGACTGAAAGGACCTGATTGTGCCATTATGAGATTTACATGCAAATATATTGGAATACTGGTGTATATGCGACTGATTGTTCCTGTATGTGACATATAAAAACCCACATAAAGTTGTGTCTGTGTTCCCAGAAATTTAGTTGGTGTAATGTTAATGAAGTCTTAAAAGTGGGTTTACTGAAATGAGATGAGTGTGCCAATATGAGATTTATATGCAAATATATGGGAACAGTTACTGGTGATTTTGTAAATTTAACTGACTTTTCTTGTTCCTGTATGTGACATATGATACTGATTTTTCTTGTTGCTGTATGTGACATATGATACTGATTTTTCTTGTTCCTGTATGTGACATATGATGCTGACTTTCCTTGTTTCAGTATGTGACATACGGTGCTGACTTTTCTTGTTCCTATATGTTATATATTATACTGACTTTTCTTGTTCCAATATGTGACATATGATACTGACTTTTATTGTTCCTGTATGTGACATGGTGCTGGCTTTTTTTTGTTCCTATATGTGACATATGATACTGATTTTTCTTATTGCTGTATGTGACATATGATACTGATTTTTCTTGTTCCTGTATGTGACATATGATACTGACTTTTCTTGCTCCAATATGTGACATATGGATCTGACTTTTCTTGTTCCTATATTATGACATATGATACTGACTTTTCTTGTTCCTATATTATGACATATGGTACTGACTATTCTTGTTCCTATATTATGACATATGATACTGACTTTTCTTTTTCCTATATTATGACATATGATACTGACTTTTATTGTTCCTATATTATGACATATGATATTGACTTTTCTTGTTCCTATATTATGACAGAACTACAAAAATAAGATTTTTAAGGTCATGCATTTTTCCCATCGCAACATATGCATGTAAGACGTCGACACTTAACAAAACAGCTGAGAAACACATAAATGTCTTTGAATGTAAATGCTACAGAAGAGTTCTCCAAATATCGTGGACACAAAAAAGAACAAATATATCTATACTACAAGAGCTTAATATTGAAGAAGGCTGGCTAGTAAAGAGGATTAAACAGAGAAAACTTAAATATTTTGGACTCATTAAACGTCATGATAATTTAGAGAAGACCATGTTGGAAGGATACATAATGGGAAAAAGAAAAAGAGGAAGACCAAAACGAAGATGGCTGCATGAAATCGTTGACGATCTGCAAATGGACACAGCAGCAGCAGGCCATCTTGCTCACAACCGAGAGGCCTACAGGAGTGCTGTTTGGGAGGCAAAGTTTCGCAAGGGACATGCAAATGAATGAATGAATGATATTATGACATATGATACTGACTTTTCTTGTTCCTATATTATGACATGGTACTGACCATTCTTGTTCCTATATTATGACATATGATACTGACTTTTCTTGTTCCTATATTATGACATATGATACTGACTTTTCTTGTTTCTATATTATGACATGTGATACTGACTTTTCTTGTTTCTATATTATGACATATGATACTGACTTTTCTTGTTTCTATATTATGACATATACTGACTTTTCTTGTTTCTATATTATGACATGTGATACTGACTTTACTTATTTCTATATTATGACATATGATACTGACTTTTCTTGTTTCTATATTATGACATATGATACTGACTTTTCTTGTTCCTATATTATGACATATGATACTGACTTTTCTTGTTCCTATATTATGACATATGATACTGACTTTTCTTGTTTCAATATTATGACATATACTGACTTTTCTTGTTTCTATATTATGACATATGATACTGACTTTACTTATTTCTATATTATGACATATGATACTGACTTTTCTTGTTTCTATATTATGACATATGATACTGACTTTTCTTGTTCCTATATTATGACATATGATACTGACTTTTCTTGTTTCTATATGTGACACATGATGCTAACTTTTCTTGTTCCTGTATGTGATATATGATAAAAATCCACATAATAAAATTGTGTCTGTGCTAATTGTCATATTGAACAGTAGATTGTATATATTCATAGACTCCGGCCAATGTTGCTTTCATTTTCCCCACATTCCTTATGTTAGACATTCTGTCTTACTGCTTAATTGTACAGTTTATAATTCTTGTTTTAAGATGTGACATTCCACAGCTCAGTTTTGATAATTCAAGGTTATGTGCTTTCTTTAGCTGTAAGACTCAGAAATAGGCTGAAACATTCTTTGTTCATATTGCTTCAGGGATTCCCAACAGTTTTTTGGCACAGGCCTCTCTCAGAAAGAACATGTCACTAATCCTCCATTTATAAATGCTTTTGAGATACTGTTGTTAACTACCATCATATTTATCAAACAAATGAACATGAAACTCTTATACATGGAAATGAGGATTCCTTGTATTATACAGAGTATTGCAAAGAGCCACCATGCCTGTCGTGTCAGTGTGTGCAAATCATAGTAAATAAGTGACCAGGATAGAAACAGTATGCAGTAGAAGTATGGCTTCTCAGTGGGATCTGATTGCCATGGGCAATGGCTAAAGCCAGCATCCTTTTACTTGAAGATGTGTTCACACAGGTCATCATTGTTGGTGGTGTGTCAGTTTTGTTGTTCTTTTTTTTGCACAGTAAAATCAGTGAGATGAAAGTAATTTTCAAATTCAAATTATTAACTGCATTATATATGCAGATCCAAAGTTGGTAGTCATCTTTGAGAGGAGCTGCTTAGTAAGATGGTTCTTGACAAAATCTCTAATAGTTGATATCTGCCTGCTTCAGAACTGACTCTTGAGATGAAAAGTGTCTATATATATATATATATATCATATATATATGAATGACCTGTAATTGTGATTGAAGTGTTATCATGTAACAGTTGTATATCTCTGACAGTATTTATGAATGCGTATTAAGTGAGAAACAGTATTTTTTTTTAAAAAGATCTTTTTGTGGTTAAAAAGTACTTTTATACATGCAAACATTCAGCAGTTGTAGCACAAACAAAATTGTTCATCTCTGATTTAAAGATCTTTTGAAATATTGAACTTAGTGCAAAAGCAGAAAGAGAAAGGAGTATTGACATAGAATTATTGTGGTACAAAATTCTTTACTGTTATGCTGTTTTTTTTTTTTTTTAAATAGTCACAGTATTATGGCAGTAAAACTTCGTTATTTAATTTTTTTTTTTTTTTTAGCTGTAAGACTCAGAAATAGGCTGAAACATTCTTTGTTCATATTGCTTCAGGGATTCCCAACAGTTTTTTGGCACAGGCCTCTCTCAGAAAGAACATGTCACTAATCCTCCATTTATAAATGCTTTTGAGATACTGTTGTTAACTACCATCATATTTATCAAACAAATGAACATGAAACTCTTATACATGGAAATGAGGATTCCTTGTATTATACAGAGTATTGCAAAGAGCCACCATGCCTGTCGTGTCAGTGTGTGCAAATCATAGTAAATAAGTGACCAGGATAGAAACAGTATGCAGTAGAAGTATGGCTTCTCAGTGGGATCTGATTGCCATGGGCAATGGCTAAAGCCAGCATCCTTTTACTTGAAGATGTGTTCACACAGGTCATCATTGTTGGTGGTGTGTCAGTTTTGTTGTTCTTTTTTTTGCACAGTAAAATCAGTGAGATGAAAGTAATTTTCAAATTCAAATTATTAACTGCATTATATATGCAGATCCAAAGTTGGTAGTCATCTTTGAGAGGAGCTGCTTAGTAAGATGGTTCTTGACAAAATCTCTAATAGTTGATATCTGCCTGCTTCAGAACTGACTCTTGAGATGAAAAGTGTCTCTATATATATATATATCATATATATATGAATGACCTGTAATTGTGATTGAAGTGTTATCATGTAACAGTTGTATATCTCTGACAGTATTTATGAATGCGTATTAAGTGAGAAACAGTATTTTTTTTTAAAAAGATCTTTTTGTGGTTAAAAAGTACTTTTATACATGCAAAACATTCAGCAGTTGTAGCACAAACAGAATTGTTCATCTCTGATTTAAAGATCTTTTGAAATATTGAACTTAGTGCAAAAGCAGAAAGAGAAAGGAGTATTGACATAGAATTATTGTGGTACAAAATTCTTTACTGTTATGCTGTTTTTGTTTTTTTTTAAAATAGTCACAGTATTATGGCAGTAAAACTTCGTTATTTAATTTTTTTTTTTTTTTTAGTTCCCATAGAGAAGAGCTGCATGGTTTTGTAGTCTTGAGTTTGTTAAAGATGTGTCTCAATTAAACTTTTGAAGATATCCTCAGAAATCTTACAAGCAACAGGCAGATTCTTTCTTTGTTTGCCTTGCTGTTTATTTTTTTCTAAGTTACATCTGAGCTGTTCTGAATTTGGACACCTGAGTAGCAAAATGTTTAGTACATTTGTCTTTCTTAGTGACAATTGTTGGGTTGATTCTTGTAGGAAGTGCCTTATTTTAGCTCAGCTGTAGAAATGTTTCTTGGATTTAGGAAAGAAGGACGTGAAGCGTATTATCGCCCTCTAGTGCACCAACAGCTCAAGGAAAATATGAGTATTTAACATGATTCCATTGTGCCTCCTGTCATGATACAGATCCACCTTCTTTTTTTTTTTTATGTATTTGAATCATTTTCAAAATAGTAAAAACCAGGAAGTTTCAATGAAGTTTAACTGAGTTATAAAACAGCTTGTTAGTTCTGCATGGAGCGTCAGTGGTGCATTCTTCATCTGCTTTCCTTGGTTCTAGACATCCATATTCATTTCTTCTTATACTTTCCTTGGTTCTAGTCCTAGACATCCATATTCATTTCTTCTTATACTTTCCTTGGTTCTAGCCTCAGACATCTATATTTATTTCTTCTTATATTTTCCTTGGTTCTAGTCCTAGACATCCATATTTATTTCTTCTTCTACTTTCATTGGTTATAGTCCCAGACATCCATATTTATTTCTTCTTATACTTTCCTTGGTTCTAGCCTCAGACATCTATATTTATTTCTTCTTATACTTTCCTTGGTTCTAGTCACCCACATCCATATTTATTTCTTCTTATAGTTTCCTTGGTTCTAGTCCCAGACATCCATATTTATTTCTTCTTATACTTTCCTTGGTTCTAGTCCCAGACATCCATATTTATTTCTTCTTATACTTTCCTTGGTCCTAGCCACAGACATCCATATTTATTTCTTCTTCTACTTGGTTCTAGTCCCAGACATCCATATTTATTTCTTCTTCTACTTTCCTTGGTTCTAGCCCCAGACATCCATATTTATTGTCCAAACAAATTATACAGTCTTTTGGAGGTCATGCTTTGCAGCCTAAAGTTTGTCTACCGGTGTTGTTTCCTGTCGCAAAAGCTGGGTAGAGGGGGCAGAGCTGCAGGATGTGCTGTACAGTCAGGGGTGTGTGACAGAATCTCTAATAGTTGATATCTGCCTGCTTCAGAACTGACTCTTGAGATGAAAAGTGTCTCTATATATATATATATCATATATATATGAATGACCTGTAATTGTGATTGAAGTGTTATCATGTAACAGTTGTATATCTCTGACAGTATTTATGAATGCGTATTAAGTGAGAAACAGTATTTTTTTTTAAAAAGATCTTTTTGTGGTTAAAAAGTACTTTTATACATGCAAAACATTCAGCAGTTGTAGCACAAACAGAATTGTTCATCTCTGATTTAAAGATCTTTTGAAATATTGAACTTAGTGCAAAAGCAGAAAGAGAAAGGAGTATTGACATAGAATTATTGTGGTACAAAATTCTTTACTGTTATGCTGTTTTTGTTTTTTTTTTAAATAGTCACAGTATTATGG
The DNA here is from genome assembly GCA_009760885.1 of Achatina immaculata. Taxonomy (NCBI): domain Eukaryota; kingdom Metazoa; phylum Mollusca; class Gastropoda; order Stylommatophora; family Achatinidae; genus Lissachatina; species Lissachatina immaculata. Next base: position 12,421,818 of record CM019720.1, on the reverse strand, counting down.
CAGTAAAACTTCGTTATTTAATTTTTTTTTTTTTTTTAGTTCCCATAGAGAAGAGCTGCATGGTTTTGTAGTCTTGAGTTTGTTAAAGATGTGTCTCAATTAAACTTTTGAAGATATCCTCAGAAATCTTACAAGCAACAGGCAGATTCTTTCTTTGTTTGCCTTGCTGTTTATTTTTTTCTAAGTTACATCTGAGCTGTTCTGAATTTGGACACCTGAGTAGCAAAATGTTTAGTACATTTGTCTTTCTTAGTGACAATTGTTGGGTTGATTCTTGTAGGAAGTGCCTTATTTTAGCTCAGCTGTAGAAATGTTTCTTGGATTTAGGAAAGAAGGACGTGAAGCGTATTATCGCCCTCTAGTGCACCAACAGCTCAAGGAAAATATGAGTATTTAACATGATTCCATTGTGCCTCCTGTCATGATACAGATCCACCTTCTTTTTTTTTTTTATGTATTTGAATCATTTTCAAAATAGTAAAAACCAGGAAGTTTCAATGAAGTTTAACTGAGTTATAAAACAGCTTGTTAGTTCTGCATGGAGCGTCAGTGGTGCATTCTTCATCTGCTTTCCTTGGTTCTAGACATCCATATTCATTTCTTCTTATACTTTCCTTGGTTCTAGTCCTAGACATCCATATTCATTTCTTCTTATACTTTCCTTGGTTCTAGCCTCAGACATCTATATTTATTTCTTCTTATATTTTCCTTGGTTCTAGTCCTAGACATCCATATTTATTTCTTCTTCTACTTTCATTGGTTATAGTCCCAGACATCCATATTTATTTCTTCTTATACTTTCCTTGGTTCTAGCCTCAGACATCTATATTTATTTCTTCTTATACTTTCCTTGGTTCTAGTCACCCACATCCATATTTATTTCTTCTTATAGTTTCCTTGGTTCTAGTCCCAGACATCCATATTTATTTCTTCTTATACTTTCCTTGGTTCTAGTCCCAGACATCCATATTTATTTCTTCTTATACTTTCCTTGGTCCTAGCCACAGACATCCATATTTATTTCTTCTTCTACTTGGTTCTAGTCCCAGACATCCATATTTATTTCTTCTTCTACTTTCCTTGGTTCTAGCCCCAGACATCCATATTTATTGTCCAAACAAATTATACAGTCTTTTGGAGGTCATGCTTTGCAGCCTAAAGTTTGTCTACCGGTGTTGTTTCCTGTCGCAAAAGCTGGGTAGAGGGGGCAGAGCTGCAGGATGTGCTGTACAGTCAGGGGTGTGTGACAGACTGAGGCAATGCAGGTGTACTTGCAGTCGACAGCATCCTGTGTGTAGTTTGAAGAGATGGTTTGTTCTTGACGTGAGAGTTGCTGTGGTGCATTATATTGTCTAGATGGTAAACAGATCCAGTGAACTGCCTTTCATCCATATTTTTTAAGTGATATTTCTGTATAACTTTCCAAACTTTGGTTTTATTGAGAACATTTTTTTTTTTTTGCTGATATAATTTTTAATGACTGTTTTTATGTATTTTCCATTTCATATTGAAAAAAAAAATGCTCTAAACAGCCATAAAAAATACAAGTGTGCGTAATCATTAATAATTTCCTTCACAAAATCCTTTTTTGTGTTATTTTTTCTGGAAGCTCGGGAGAAAGGCTAAGATTTCTTTTCTCTGTTCATTGGCAGTTCAGGAGTTAATCATCTCGTAGGCCATGCTAAAAGTGAAGTTTAGCTTCTACGGTCATTTTTATTCCACCACCCCCAGCCCAGACTACAGTCTTGCCATGGGTGAGCATTGTGCAGATAAATAACATTATTTTAGGAGTTTGCTGCGGTAGAAATGCTGAGAAACACTGGGCATGCTTGACCAGAACATAATGAGTTTTTGTCATAGGTAGCTGAAATAGACAGGAACTAAAGTCAATGGTTATCTCAATAAATATGTCAGACAAAAGAAAGCTGATTTTTTTGTTTTCTGTGAATTATGTCTGTGCGTATATGGTTTTCGTTATGATTTGGCACATAAAAAAGAAAATGTTTCACAACATTCCACTGAGAGCTGGTAACACATCCACATTTTATTTTTTAATTGAGTGCACAAAATATTCGATGTTGTCATATTTGTATTTATTAAACTACATGAAGCCCTTTTTTTGTAGGAGATTTTTTTTATTGCTGTATTTTTATGTTTTATAACAATTATTACTGTTTTGGCCTATAATAAACTTATTTAAACTGAATGCTTTATTGTTGTGCCTTTATTAATGGTGTCTATGATGAAATCTTCATTTGTCTTATGTAGATCTGTTGTGTTTTTATTATAATTAGTATCCAGGTCTAAAAACTGTGCTTAGAATATTTTCTTCAGCTGTGGCATTAAAGTCAGGAATAACATTCATTTTCTCCTTAACTGTGCTTGTTTTTATGAGTAACTTTTTAAACAAGAACAAATGTTTCTGACTGGTTACAACAAAAAAAAAAAAGTCTCATATTAAAACTTCTGATTTGTTGTTTGTGAAAATACATACTTGTAAATAAAAATAATGCATTTATGAAAATCTCAAGTGTTGTCTTTTATGCTCTGTGTGTGTGTTTTTTTTTTTTTTTTACTTAAAAACTTTTACTAAGTGATCAAGGTTTTTGGGTTTTTTTTTGTTTTTTTGTGACAAATGAGTAAACATTCATGAGTTCTTTAATGTTCTCAGATAAGTACAGAATGTTGTGTGGTGTGATTGTTCTTTGGTCAGTGATTGGATCCTCTTTATGGGCAGTTAGATTCTTTGATGAGTGGTTGGAGTGTTCTGTTCAGGTGGTTAAATATTCTTGTAGAAACTATAGGAAAGTCTTCATACATATTGTTTGCATACACTCTGTGTCTGAGATGCATAAGGACTTCATTTTTTAAAAAATGCTGTCTTTCATGGTTTCCAGATCCAGATTTGGCAGTCTGACTATAAGATTTGAGGATCCTTCTTAGGTGGAAATATTAGAAGTCAAATTTTAAAATAAATATTTGCCATATGTAGTATTAAAAAATATACACCTTGAAAGCTCCACATTTGTCATATGTAATATTAAAAAATATACGCTTTGAAAGCTCCACATTTGTCATATGTAATATTAAAAAATATACACATTGAAAGCTCCACATTTGGAAGAATAGACAATCTAGGTTAGTGATTGTCACAGGTGGGGCAAAATTGAGCAAAATGATCTTCTTAAGTCTCCCTGGAGCTATGAGCTAGTGTTCCTTGCAGCTGATGCAGTGAAGATGAAGCACAGCACCATGTCAGCTTGGGAGAGGGCTAGGGTAGCTTTTTTTTTTTTTTCAGTCCTTGAGCTAAAAAATGGGATGTGCAGTGCTTCTTTAACAGATTCCATTGCCATGGTAACTGTGGCAATTCCTGTCCCATTAGTCAACCTAGGCTACTGGGAGAACCAACAAAGAAGTGAGACAGGGTCTTGGTCAGCTGTGGTTCCCCAATCCTGACACTAGCATGTCAGTTATGGGCTGCTGATTACCAGTTCAGACAGTTTTCACCCCCAACAAAATCAGTATAATCTTTGTGAAGCTATATAATCTCGTTTTTTTGAGTACTCCACATCTGTGGATTACACCAGCTAATTATGTCTTTCTTCAGTTAGAAGTTCACTGTAGCAGTTCATCATTTACATTGTTGAAATGCTACATTTAGTTAATAAATCAGAAATACATTCATGATGTGAACACATGAAACAGTCTCATATTCTCTCACTTTCCAAGGTTTGCACTTTATTTCTCTGACTAAATCTCCCATGCTCATACTGATTTATATTTTTTTCAGCACATCACTCTCTATTTTTCTATATATTATGCAGTACATTTTCTTTCATGCTTGGATTCTTCCATACTATCTAACAATCTGTTTCCCTGTACTTCGGATTAGAGCCGACAGTTCAGTGGACTCAACTATGTCATGGAAGAGGCAATCACGGGAGACTTTGCACTTGTTAAGGCATGGAAGGCAGACAAGTCAGGGAACCTCACATTCAGGTATTTATCACCTAAGAATGCAGGAGCTTCATCACTGTGTTTATTGGCATCACAAAAGACATTAAGTGGACATAATTATCATTTCACAGATTTCCCATAGTTCTATTTCCCTTATTTGACAGACTGAAACAATGAAGTTTTTTTTTTTTTTTTGTGGTTCATTTTAACACAGCAGACTTTGCAATGGGAAGTTTTTTCTGGTATACACCAAAAAGGCCTTGGTGTCTACCCAGGCTCCAAAAATGGGTACCAGAGAAATCCGGGAATATAAATGCAGCCAGGCGTGATATTGACCACATCACACTTTCATCTGTCAATGGTCTTGGAAATATGGGCCTAACACTGTAACCCCAGTATTCCTTAATGGCGTGGAAACAAGGATTTGTCTTTCTGTATCATCTTAATGGCAGCTTGTCAAGGACAGTATTTTTTTTTGGATGTTATAATTATGTATACTCTGAAGGCAGCATAAATCTAGAAGTGTTTTAGATACCAGTGTTTCTTTGAAGTTTTACCCCCCCAAAAAAAAAAATTCTAGTTATAATAAATTTCTGATTACCTTGAAGAAAACAACAAATTTATTTGTTTTTAAAAACTTGTCAACATATTTTTGACAAAAAAAAAAACAGAATATAAAATAATTGCAATTAATTTATAAAGATATTAGTTCACTGATAAGGCAGGAAATTTTCAGATTTGGTATATCACCACCACCCCCCCCCCCACCACCAATCCTCCCAGCCCACTACCATTCATTCCACCTTCCCTCCATCCACTATTATTCAATCCACTCATCAAAGTGTTTGGCTCTTTTAACTCTTAACACTTTATACAAATCCATCAAACAACACCTTGACGAGCAAGTGTAAAGCAGCTTCCTCCAAGGTTCCTATCACATATGCCTCATTGCATCACATGTAGCCAAGGGCAGCAAATCCCAACTAAATGCAAGATTACAGGCAACACACAAGCAAAGTAACATTGAAGTCATCTCCCTAAAAAACACTGGAGGAAATCCTGATGTTGAAGGCCAGACATGCCCCGAGTGTAATGAACTAGCACCCCAGGACCATCAGCAGAGCTAGGCCCCTTTTTTACAGTTACAGTATAAGAGAATTGGGATGTGTGTTTGAGAGAGAGAGAGAGAGCGAAAGAAAGAGATCCTGGGTGACAACTCCCAAGGGTCTGAGATTTGCTCGATTTTCTTTCCTCGTGTATCTCTTCATTGTCTATGTGGCATAAGCATTATAATAGATCAGAATTAGGAAACCAAGGGCAACATTTTAATCTGTTTGTTCTATGCCTTATGTGAAAACTTTTTTTTAAAACGCTCTTACTTTTTTGTTTTTTAAATGGAAAGCAAAAAAGACCATCAGTACCATACAAAATATGGATCAGTTTTCTTATATGTTGAGATTTTACATTTGGTTTTTTTTTTTTTTGTATTCACAAATGCAATGCCACCATATTTTTCTACAGGAAGACTGCCCGTAACTTCAACCCACCAATGTGTAAGGCTGGTCGTGTCACTATTGCAGAGGTAGAAGAAATTGTTGAGAATGGAGAAATCCCTCAGGAAGATGTACATGTGCCTCACATCTACGTTCAAAGGGTTGTCAAAGGAGCACAATACCAGAAAAGAATTGAGGTACTCTTCTTAACATGAAAAAAAAAGACAAGTTCATTTTAGACCTATTAGCAACTGCTGGTATACATCTCTGTAACACTATGTAGTATTATAGATTTTGTTCCACATTTCTTAGCTGGTAATATATTTACAAATGAGAATTTTTTTTTTCTAGCATTGAGAACTAGCATATTTTGCGATATGAGGTGCATTGACATGTGAAATTAACAGTGAAAAAGGAATTAAATTTCAGCTATGTAAGGGAGGGATTCGAAATGTTTGACTGGAAAGTTCCTAGCAGAATCTTTCTGTAAATTTGTAAATTATAACAGAAGCTGTGTTATGTAAGTGAACTGCAGTTACAAAAAATGTATTGTTTTATTAGATGCTGCTGTATCGTCGACCTCAGTGCATGAACTCTGTTGCACTGGCGATAGTTCTGTAAATTAAAGGATAAATCCATGGCAGTATTGTACTACAGGAAGGGAACCAAACAGTCACTCTGACAGAGTCCTCCTACCAGAGAAGAGGCTACTCGCATCAGAACACCCCAACCTTAGGAACTGCATTACCTGCAGCCATTCACTCCCTCAGTATGCCGAGAACACTTTGGACTTTGATTTCATTCACGTGCATTCTGGTGTAAATGCTGCCATGGTTATGCTGAAAACCCATATGTCAGTAATAACCTGCACGTTTTCACCAGTATTTCCATATCATGACATTATATATTTCCGCTGAAAAATGGGCCGAAAAGCGGAGAACTCCCTCCCATGCTCTCATCTTGTCATTTTCTACTACCTTAACTGTGCCAGTCCTATATTTTGTTGTTGCACGTCAATTATAGTCCGCGTATATAGAAATCAAAGAAGATCTCAGCTGAGGTGCGCGTACCCTGTAGCACTGTTGAGAATCCAAAATATATCCATGTTCAAGACTGACTATAAACGTCAGTCATGCAGCTTCTTGGCACATGGACTCAACTAGAGCTTAGTTTTCATCCAAAGCAGTTTGAGAACATGCCATGATCTTGATGCGCACTGGAAGTCCTGGATGAAAGATCCTGGATGGCTGAGGCCAAGGATACAATAAAGTCACTTTGCAGTCTTGATGAGCTGTCTAAAGGCGATCATTGGTTACGGGTACAGGACTGACGTAGCTAACAAAGGTTATTATACAGAAGGGCCATGAATGTTGAGATTGGGCACAGGGAGCAGTTGAACTTTGGGTTCAGGTTCTCATCCAGCATCCCTGTGGGTCTTCTGATATACAGATGGCTCAGTGACTCGGAACAACAGAAGTAGTTGGGGTTTTGTTGTCTACCAAAATGGAAGAGTAATGGCACAGAGTTCGGGTGCCTGTGAAGTCACTTCAAGCATGCGAGTGGAAATTGAGACTGTCAGCAGCAGTGGAATGGTTAGTTGTTCATGATGCGGTTAATGGTGTCATTGTGACGGATTCACAGAGTATGCTTCATAAGATTGAGAAGAAATGGGTTCGAAAAGAATGGTGTCATCTTTTATGCCAGTCAGCTGTGACAAGGCTTTACTGTCCAGAGCATGAAGGAGTACATGGCAATGATGTGGCAGACAGACTTGCTGGACAGGCTAAAGTAAATGGAAGACTGACAATGGACAAAGGGGACATTGCTAAGGCTGTATTGGACAGGAAAAATAAAAAGTGGGAATGGAAGAACAATGTAGACCTGAAGAGATTTCTGTAGCTAAGACAAATTAAAGGTGCTGGTAGGAAATTTGAACTGAGTGGCAGAAAACGCATCGTAAACAACCAACATTTGATGAGAGCTATTAGCAAACATACTCTTGAATGGATGAGATGGAGCATATATGGGGTTGTCCCGAATGCAGTGAAGTTGGAGTCTGAATTTTGAACCTTTGAACCTATTGTATTATTAAAATTCAGACTGGAACGAGGCCATTTGATCTTAAAATAACCTACTTATTATGTACATGAATGCCTGAGTAGTGGTCTCTCATGATGAGGTTAATAGTTCAGGTCCAGTTGGAATGTACCCAGAACATTTATTATTATTCTTTTTGGCAGCAGCCTGCTGGATAAACTGTTTTTTCTGCCTACACTAATGCCTTTCTTAGAATTTATATATTATTTGGTGGTGGTGGTAGTGGGAGGTAGGAATGTGAAGTAAATATATTACTGTGGGATAAACAAAAATAATATTCCAAGGGTTCCACGGGAACTGTTTCATTATCAGAGATACAGTAAGTTTACACTTTTCTCTGCTTCTTCTGAGCATGTATAGTACAATTCAAACTGAAGTTTACTATCAAATTTTCACAGCGCCTGACACTTACAAAGCCACAGACCAAAGAAAATGCTCCCAGTCAGGCCCAGCTTATGAGGGAGAGGATTGTCAAAAGGGCAGCGCTGGAGTTCAAGGATGGGATGTATGGTATCCTTCAGGGGTATATGGTAGCTTTTGGTATATATTAGATAGACATGCTTCCTCTGAACACAGTCTAGCAGAAAAAGAATGCAGCAATCATCATTTTCCACTTACAGGTATTGTTTTAGTTGTTTTATTATATATATAACCAAGAAGCATAAAAATGTTTATAAAATTTGTTTAGGTTTAGTGATCATGATTCAATCAAGCAGAAATAGAACAAATTACTAACAAAAATAAATACATTAATTGAATGGCTATACATCATATCATATGTTTTTTTTCTTTATCCAAAAGAAAAAAAAATCATGCTTACAGATGTATTGGTAGAAGTGAGTAAATAAATAAAAAAAAACCCCAGTAAATTAGAGTTTATATTGAAATGAAAAAAATACTTTTCTTCTAGCAGAATTAAGTTTAAATTTATATCATGGTGTCTGAGTGGCGAAGTGGTTAGTGGACTGGTCTCTCTCTCTCTCTCATGGCGAAGGTCGAGGGTTCGAATCTGGCCGGAGGCACCCCAGTCACCCAGCTGTAGATATGGGTACCCGACTTCTTCTGGAGTTGGGGAAGGAAAGGCAGCCAGGTGTGATACTGACCATATCACCCTCTAGTGTGCTGACAGGTCAAGGAAAATATGGGCACTAACACCATATCTCTATGTGCCTCTAAAGCATGACAGGATTACCTTTACCTTTTTTCTTTATGTGAGAATAATTATTTCTTTTTTCATATTTGTTTTCATGTAGTTGGTTAAATTTGTCTAATGTATTATCATTACATCAATAAAATTGTTTTATGTGTTGTATTTGCTTAACTGGCACACAAGTAAACCTTGGTATTGGCATGCCAATGCTGGCCAGTAACTACATAAAACCTGGCATTAATGTCCACATCCACAGTGAGAATGGCATTCTGGGGCTGGTAAGCATGGTGTGACAGGTCCAGAATTTGTGTACTGTACTTCTGTCATGATCTTGTATAACTGTCTCTCTCTCTAATGGTCTCACTCCCACACACCACATGCACACATATAGGAACATACTGTATAAACTAGTTGTTACCTGTCCAAAATATGACAAGGAAAAACCGACTTGTAACTAGTGAAAATCCTTAAAGTGAAGCAGTCTACAAACCTGCATGCACAAACCAGTTCCTATTCTTGCTCTTTGACTTGGTGGATGCAGCATTTGGGACAAACTAACCCAGGCACTAGGGTGGAGAGAGGACACCCAGCCAGTGCATTGCTTAGGGTCTGGAAATCTACCTCTCTTTTAGTGGAGGGCTCAGATGACTGTTTGAGGACCCATAGTAGATGAAAATAAAACTGTTAATCACTAGGAGTGGGGGGGGGGTGGGGGGAAAGGAGAGATAATGGTATTGCACCAGCTTATAAAATTCCTCTTGGAGGCCCTGGCCCAACCATTCTGACTTTAAAAAAAATTCTCCACTTTCTCCATATTCTGAGACTGTTGAAGTCTTATGCCTCAATACTGTTTCTTTGAGAGGTACTTTACAACCCAAATATTTGAGAACGCTACACAAAATATGGGCATCTGAGTGGCGAAGTGGTTAGTGCGCTAGTCTCTCGTAGCAAAGGTCAGGGGGTTTTAATCCGGCCAGAGCCACCCCAGTCACCCAGCTGTTGAGATGGGTCATCATCATCTTCTGGAGTTGGGGAAAGAAGGCGGCCAGGCGTCTTCTTCTTCTTCGTTCACATTGTCTGTCTATATCTGCAGTCCTGTCTCTTGGATAAATTTCACTGTTTTTTGTAATTCATGTATGGAACCATAGAGCTTATCTTCTTTAGTAGTTTCACTGGGCCAGTAATTATTTCTCAGTGTCTCATAGTTGATGCAGTTCTGGAGGATATGTTCCACAGTTTGGGGCACCTGGGCACATGTACATAGATTAGTAGTACCAACCTTAAACTTTGTATACATATGACTTCGGAGTCGGCTGTGTCCTGTTCGGAGACGGAAGATGGTGACTTGTTCCTTTCTGTTTAGCATGTGATAGTCATCATGTGGTGGTGTTTGTGGCTTCCTGTAGGTTTTTATCATGCTTTTCTTCTGATTATAAGTGATTGGTATGTCTGGTTGCTCCATTTCAGTGCCCTCTTTGGCCAGTTGGTCAGCTTTCTCATTGCCTGGTATCCCACAGTGGGAGGGAATCCATTGCAAAGTGACTCCATGTTGTAAGCCAATTTTTGATAAGGCATCCTTAAGGTCTGGTAGTTTGTTGCACTGAAGAGCCTCCAGTACTGATCTTGCATCTGTGAGAATTACTACAGGACATGTATCAATTCTGGAGTCTGATAGTTTTTCAACTGCAGCAATAATTGCCCTAACTTCTGCATCAAAGTTGTTGCAGTATTTTCCAGTGGGTATGGAAATCTTGTCAATGGTGTTGTTTGGATATTCAATATATACTCCTGCCCCTCCATTCTTTATGGCATTATGTGCAGATCCATCTGTATACACACGTATCCAGGTGTCACATGGATATTTGTCATCTAGAACACTAAGTGTGGCTGTTGATCTTACAAGACTGCTCTGCATCTCACCATTCTTCACACCTTTCACTTCAGTCTGAATAGTTATTTGTGTATAATCTGCTTCTTTCCATGGTGTATGCTCTGGTACAGATGATAATGGAGCGACTACAGTTGGAAGGTCAGGTATCAGCTTACGCATACGCTTGGCCTGATGAATGAAGCTGCTTCTTTTAAGCCGTCCTAATGCCAAGTTATTGAATCTCTCCTTCATGGGATGGCTTACAGAGCTAAGGAATTTTTCTCCCATGGTCATGACCTTTGTGTCTCTACATTCCCTTAGCGCTTGAACACCAACTATTTTCTGCATTTCTACTATTGGTGTGGACCTCATGGCATCTGTGATAATCCGTAGTGACTGATTTTGAACCTTGTCTAGATTATGCAGCGTAGTGTTTGATGCTGTGCACCAAGATGTTGAGCCATATTCTAAATGTGGTAGAATACTTTGCTGATATACATTCTTGAGGATTCTTTCACTAGCTCCCCATGTGGTTCCACTCAAAGTTGCTTCCAGGTCAGTTTTGAGTCAAGAGTCACTCCTAAGTAAGTGGGTTGGTTGTCCATCCTTAAGGGTATTTCATTTACAAAGATCTTACCTGCTTTCTGTTTAGATGAGAGGGTGAACAGAGTGGTACTTGATTTCTCTGTGTTGATACTTACACACCATTTGTTTGTCCATGATGTCAAGATGTCTGCTGCTCTTTGGAGTGTCTGTGTAGCAATTGTCGCATATTCATCTGTACACCACATGACCAGATCATCTGCATACAGTGCCGCTTTGATTCCATAGGGAAGTTCCTTGACCAGGTCATTAATGAATACAAGGAATAGTGTAGGCGAAAGGACTCCTCCTTGTGGTACACCGTGTCGCAGAAGTACTTTCTGGCTTTTGTGTCCATCCATTACTACTCTAGCTCTTCTGTTGTGTAAATAGGACTTTATCCAGTTGTACAGTCTTCCATTCACATTGCAGTTTCTTAGTTTCCACAGCAGACCTTTTTTCCATACTTTATCAAAGGCTTTCTTCAGGTCTATCCACGCTGCTAGTACAAGGTTTTTCTCTTGGAATGCATCCTCAATCTCTTGAGAGAGATAGGTCACTTGATCTTCTGTACTGTAGTACTGCCTAAATCCTGCTTGTTGTGGAACGAGAAGGTTTTCACTTTCTAGGTACCATTTTAGCCTCAGGTCAATGATGCGTTCCATCGTTTTGCATAGGCAGCTAGTGAGACTGATTGGCCTGTAGCTGGAGGCAGTATCACTGTTTTTCCCTGGTTTTAGCAGTGGTACCATGCTTGCTTCCTTCCAGATTTGAGGTAACTTACCTGTGCTCCAGCACATATTGAAAATATCCAACAGCTTTCCCATTGCTGCCATTCCCAGGTTTTTGATCATTTCATTGGACACTCCATCTGGTCCTGGTGATTTCCTTGGTTTCAGTTTACTGACTGCTAGGTCTAACTCGCTGCATGTGATTGGTGCATCCATGACCTCCACTTTTCTGACTTGTTCCTCTTCTTTCTGTGGCTCGATGCGCACTGTACGCTCCTTCTCTGGATGGATATCAGTGTTGCAGTCCTGTGCAAACATGCGAGCAAAGTGATCTGCTACCTGCTTACCTGTAAGAGTTTTCCCATCCTCTGTTACTGTAACCTTTGTACTTCTTCCAGTACTCTCATCATTTAACTGTTTGATTAGTTTCCACAGTTTCCTTACATCCTTTTCAAAGTTTAGGGACTCTGTTTTCTCTCTCCAACTTTCCCGTCTGGCTTGCAGCTTTGCTCTCTGAAATTTGGCCTTAGAATGTTGGTAATTATTGTGGTGTTCTTGGCATGGTCTATTTTCTGCTTGCTTTCGAGCTGCTTCCATGTCATCATGGAGTTTTCCCAGCTCACTAGACCAGTATGGTTTATAGTCCCTGCGAGCTCCTCTGGGAATGGTTTCACGAGCGGCCTGAAGGATACAAGCATTGAATTCCTTCACTATGCTGTTAATATCCTTACCTTCTATGGACAGCTGTCCCACCAGGATACCTGTACGATGTCTGTACATTGTCCAGTTTGCTTTTTTATAGTTCCATCTGGGGAGAGGGTTACTGGTGTTAAGGAGTTCATTTTCTATTGTCATGAAGACTGGTCGATGGTCGCTACCTCCAAGTTGTTTTCCAACTTCACGTGTAATGTTCCACTTCAGATCTGGAGAGTGGAATGCCAGATCTGGTGTTGATTTTGTATGCCATGCCCTTGAGTAAAATGTTGGGGGATCCATTGGCTGGTTGATCAGGAGAAGTCCATTATCATCCTGCCAGCTCTCAACTTCTTCTCCTCTCTTGTCTATGTGGTCGTAGCCCCAGCTCTGGGAATGACTGTTAAAATCACCACAGACCATCAGTCTCTCTTTGTGTGGGATTGTTCCTAAAGCAAGTGGGCGGTCATTAGGACAGTAATAGTTAAGGAGGTGGAAATCTGTATTACTACTTTTTAGATGGATCATCTGGTATTCGGCTCCTTCCATGTACACTCCCACCTGACATGCGCTGATGTTATTCTTAACAAGTGTGAGTACTCCTCCTTTTCTTCTGTCCTGTCGGTCTGATCTAAAACACTGGTAGCCTCTGATTTTAAAGGCGGCATCTTTGGTTAGGTGTGTCTCCTGTATGCAGCATATACTTACCTGCTCTGCAAAAAGTATGTTCTCTAGTTCAACCTTTTTGCTATAGCCATCTCTAACACTGCTGACACCCTCAGCATTCCACTGCATTATTTTAAGTTCTTGCTTTTTGGCTGTTTTCTTCCGTTGTATTTTTTGGCCAGTAGCTCTACTCTCATGTCTCCTGACTCCACAAGACGAACTGAGAGGACCTCCAGTAGCATTGGGTGGACCCTTTCGAGGCAGGGGGCCCGGCACTGCACCTGCCTGGTTAGTCTTCACAGGGCGAGCACCATGTTTGAAAACTGCAGATAGAGACATTTCATTAGCGATAATGCGTGTTACCCTGATTTTTGCGATGTGCCTTTTGGCTGGGTAACTCCGACTTCAGCACCTTTCCTTGCTAGGGCAGACTGTGGTCTTGCTCGGATTGCCATGAAGACAGTGTGGCTGGCCTGGCCAAAACTTTGTTTTCCAGCCTCTAGTGGCTGTACTTAAGCCCCTTCTCCATGTCAGATGGTTTTGAGACAGTTCCACAAAGACACTCTGACTTTGAGATGAGGAATCTGATGAGTGCTTCAATGATATCCATTCCCCGCCACCCATAGTCTACTGGCTCTGTTTTGTTTACATCATTCTGATAGCCATTGTTGTAAAGAACTATAGGCTTGTCACGTCCTGGATTCATTGGTTTCACACCAGACTTCCCATATCCCCGCCAGAGATCTCCATGTCCCCATCTGTCCACCAACCTGACATTACATTTTGCAAAAATAACAATTACAATTAGTGTTGATTGCTACAAGTTTCTGGGCTACAGAGTTTTTAAGCAAACAGATCTATGTTCCCTGTCTCACAAACACTATGTTAAGATAAGTGTGCTCTTAACACAGTTGTTCCCAGGGAATCGCGGCCAGGCGTGATACTGACCATATCACCCTCTAGTGTGCTGACAGGTCACGGAAAATATGAGCACTAACACCATATCTCTATGTGCCTCTGAGATATGATAAGGTTACCTTTACCTTGTACACAAAATACACACAGTAGAAACAGTGAATAGTACTTGAATTTGTTAAAATCAGAGCCTAACTATAGTTTTCTGCTATCTTTCTGCCAGTCTCTTCAGGGGGCATTAAATTAGCCTAAATTAGGCTGTGTGGCACAGTTTTGGTGCAAACCATAATCCCAAAGCATAACCAGATGTGGATGGGGGGGAGAAGCAAAATGGTACAAAAAAATAAAACATGAATTTTATTTATTCAGACTTCCTGACATTAAACATGAAGAAAATGATTAATTCCCAAGTTTCTTCATATTCTCCAGCTTATCAGGTTTTATGCTTTAATGCTGTTTCTACAAAATTTACCATAAAATCCAAAATTCTACTTTACTCTCGTTAATATATTTAAAATACATCTTCTTAAACACATACATACATAAAAAAACTGATGGGAGAAGTATTTAAAATACTATTTTAGATCTCCATTCATTACTTAATCTAATGAAATTTTACTCTTTTTTTCCACAAGTTTTTAGTAAATAAGATGTGACCTATTATTAAGACATTTACTTTGAGTGGTTACATTTGTTGGCATCATTTGCCTCTTTTATGTGTAAATTTTCATTCTAACCGTCACAGCATACGAGTTATTGCATGAATTATCTTTTATTAGGGCCCTTTCCCAAAGCCTGGAGAAGAAGATCCAGATTTGATCAATGCTGGCAAGGAAACTGTGACAAGTATACCTGGCAGCTCCTTCTTCTCTTCAGATGAGTCGTTCGCAATGATTCGAGGGTAGATTTCCAATTAGTTTTGTGTGTCGTATATAAAGTTACAGACATTTGTAAGAAGTAAGAAATTTAACCAGAATCTTGTCTCATGTTAACCAGCAATTGCCGATAAATTCTTACATCTTACATCCTATCCGTGCCGTTAAACATCACATAGCTCGCATAGTTGTTTGCCAAGTTTTCCTGTTCTCGGCAAGTCTTTCAACTTCATCAAGGGATGTTATGCCCACTAAACTGGCTTCTCTTAACAATGTCCTCTTTAGAGTTTCACGTGGTCCACCTCTTTTTCTTCAGCCTGTTGCGCTCCACTTGATAGCTTGTTTTAGTATTCTCTGATTGTTTCTTCTCATCACATGGCCTACATACGTCCATCATCTTTTTTCTCATCACCCATGAGACAGGTTGTTGTTTGCTCATCTGTCTTATCTCTCCATTGTTCTTGAATTTGTTCCACTTTATACCATAAAGTGGTAAATTACTGATGATTAAAAAAAAACAAAAAACCCAAGACTTGGAGGTTGTTAGTTACAATAACCTGCTTATGTTATCATAAACCTAGTAACAAGCAAGACACATATTTTTTTGGGTTATAAGTTTATGTAAAACTAAATATATAAATGTACACAAAGCCACTGTAGTAAAGTCATGATAACAGAATATAAGACTATTTAAAACAAAACTGGGAACAGCTTTATTAACGTGCACACAGTTGTAGTGTTTCGGCTTATGCCTTATGTATGAATTAAAGTACTGTAATTCATATAAAAACATAAAAGACAGAGATGTGTGAAAATAAGAGAAAACATATAAAAGCAACCAGCAAAATCAGTTGGAAAATAAAATCAGGCCAGTAGACTGATGATGCTCAGTTTGTATGGAGGAGAATCAGGCCAGTTTTGACTTTGGTTCAGCAGATGAGCTTTTTGTAAAGATTAAAGTTTGCCACAAATAAGGAGAAAAAAAAATTCAAATGAACATTTATTTCCCATTGATGTTTGTAAAGGGTGTTTAATTTTATGTTTAAAAAAAAATGTTAAAGTACTGAATATTGTTTTAACAAAATTGGTATTTCAGAAAGTACTTCATGTGATCACACCATACCATAAGTAATTACAGACATCGCTGTCAACAGTGGTTGAAAGGGGAATGTGGGATTGAATTGGCCACATTATGAGAGTTGCAGATTAACTTTAATGTGGACTCCACAGGGTAAAAGAAGCATGGGATGACCCAAAGAGACATTCATCCAAGAAAGATAAGGGTTAAGGCGGACTGAAATTAACCCCCAGCTCTCCAGTTGCTTAGGAGCATTCAGAGGTGATGGTTATTTGTAGGGTATCATTGTTTAAACTTTGCATATTTTTGAACTCCCCAGAGGACACGTAAGTCTGACCATCCTGGGAGCCATGCAAGTGTCTCAGTATGGTGACCTTGCTAACTGGATGATACCTGTGAGTTTGTGTCTCTTTACTGTGTGCTGCTGTTTGTGTGTGAAATTCATTTTACATTTATAGTAGTATCAATACAAGCCAGTTGAAATTTGAAAGTCACCATGTCCAGATTCTCTTAGTGTGAATGTCATTTAGGCAGTTTCAGATTTCCTGTCTGCACAAGTGAGAACTTGGAGGAAACAGGAACACTGAGAGGTGTAGGGGAGATAACTTTATAAACCAGAGTCCAGTACAGCAGTGTAATTATTTGGGCAGAAACTGTACAGAAAACATACAAGAGTAGAATGAGCCATTGTTGGGGAAGCAGAGCATAATTGTTGAATAGCTTGTGGTTGTATGGTCTTTGAGTCCCAGAAGTGAAGCAGGAATCTAAGTTAGAATTAACGGACAACAAGCAGCAATTTATTAGAAAGTCAGGGTCAGGTCACAGATGATTTGCTGCTAAATACATGCATGAACTTGGATGACAAACAGCCCTTTTTTATACATAAGGAAGGGCATTGGCTTAATAGAGGGGCTGTCTAAAAATTAGTAATATTCTGAATATTAAAAAAAATAAAGTAATAATCACTTTGTTTTCAAAATTATTCACCTTAGAATACCAGGACATAAGTTTTTGTATTTAATATATACCTCTTGACCCATAAAATTGCAGCTGCATTGAGGAAGGCCCATTTGTTTTTCCAGATGTGACCTTGAAGTGAGAAACTCACATTCTGTCTTATATTGCAGTGTAAAAATGTTAAAACATACATTTTGCCTGTAATATAATATATCCTTGTATAGGTTGTAATATATCTGTTGTTTGTATATGTGTAATGATTGAATGTCACTTGCCTACATTAGTATAAGGGTGTAATATACCATTTGTCTACATTATATAAGGGCAGAACATGCCAGTTGTCTATAATTTTGTAATTATTGAATGTCCATTGCCTAAGTTTATCTAAGGGTTTAAAATATCTTTTGTCTACATTATATAAGAGTGTAATATGCCAATTGTCTGGTTTTATATAAGGTTCAAATATGCCAGTTGCCCAAGTTTATCTAAGGGTTTAAAATATCTTTTGTCTACATTATATAAGAGTGTAATATGCCAATTGTCTGGTTTTATAAGGTTCAAATATGCCAGTTTCCCAAGTTTATCTAAGGGTTTAAAATATCTTTTGTCTACATTATATAAGAGTGTAATATGCCAATTGTCTGGTTTTATATAAGGTTCAAATATGCCAGTTGCCCAAGTTTATCTAAGGGTTTAAAATATCTTTTGTCTACATTATATAAGAGTGTAATATGCCAATTGTCTGGTTTTATATAAGGTTCAAATATGCCAGTTTCCCAAGTTTATCTAAGGGTTTAAAATATCTTTTGTCTACATTATATAAGAGCGTAATATGCCAATTGTCTGGTTTTATATAAGGTTCAAATATGCCAGTTGCCCAAGTTTATCTAAGGGTTTAAAATATCTTTTGTCTACATTATATAAGAGTGTAATATGCCAGTTGTCTGGTTTTATATAAGGTTCAAATATGCCAGTTGCCCAAGTTTATCTAAGGGTTTAAAATATCTTTTGTCTACATTATATAAGAGCGTAATATGCCAATTGTCTGGTTTTATATAAGGTTCAAATATGCCAGTTGCCCAAGTTTATCTAAGGGTTTAAAATATCTTTTGTCTACATTATATAAGAGCGTAATATGCCAATTGTCTGGTTTTATATAAGGTTCAAATATGCCAGTTGCCCAAGTTTATCTAAGGGTTTAAAATATCTTTTGTCTACATTATATAAGAGTGTAATATGCCAGTTGTCTGGTTTTATATAAGGTTCAAATATGCCAGTTGCCCAAGTTTATCTAAGGGTTTAAAATATCTTTTGTCTACATTATATAAGAGCGTAATATGCCAATTGTCTGGTTTTATATAAGGTTCAAATATGCCAGTTGCCCAAGTTTATCTAAGGGTTTAATATTCCAAAAGCCTGAATTTGTATGAAAGTTAAAGATAGCATAATATTTTGATGTTAAATATTATTAGATTCTACATTGTGATTTCTTTATACTCTTTGTTCTCATGCTACAGGGAAAGATGGTGAAAGGAATGGGTGGAGCTATGGACCTAGTGTCTGGGGACAAGACGAAGGTCATCATTACAATGGAACACACAGCCAAAGTATGTTAACAAAACACACAAGCAGTTTGAATAATACCACATAGAAAATCCATCCCTGAAATCAAGAAGAGAATATAACGAACCAAACTAGAACTGCATTCAAGAAAATCCATCTCTGTCACTGAATGTATTAAAGTGCCATAGAGACCCTCTCTTGTTCTATGAAAGTGAATTGGTTAAATAGATCATTACCAGTACTTAGATCATTGGAGACAGCGTGGATGCAGTTCCTTAGAAGAATGTTAAAGAGCTAAGATGAGAAATGAGGAATATCTAAAATAAGCCAGTGAAAAATTTCATATAATTAAAACTAAAAGAAGAAGACTATGAACATTCTGTGAGTAAATTTTGTGTAAGTGATAATGTTATCCCACAACTTCACTTTCTTATTTAAATGTATATCATAAAGTGTTACACTGATTTCCACATTTCTCTGATGTATAAGCTGTAAGATCATAGTCGTCCGTGTCATTAGTTCATTCGGTATAGTCTTAGAGTGTAATTAAGGATGTCTCTGATGTCTTTAGTCTGTCCAGCATTACCTCATCTGCCTTCCCTGTTGCCGATCTTCTGTTATGAGGGTCTATGGTAGTTCATTAAAAAAAAAAACTATTTTTGGATATTCAGAATATTTATTTACAGAGATAGGCAAGTCAAAGGCAAAGTTTGAACTAATCAGGTTTACATTTGAAACTAGAAAAAAATGATCAGTATATAAAGTTAAATCTTAAAAGACATCTAGCTGCTTCTTCTTTTTATGCACATTGGCAATGATGCATGGTACTCTGATTTTTGCAGTGCACCTTTTGGACTTCAGAACCTTTCCTTGCTAGGGTAGACTCTGGTCTTGCTCGTACTGCCAAGAAGACAGTGGTGTAGGCTGGCCTGGCCAAAACTTTGTTTTCCAGCCTCTGGTGGCTGTACTTAAGCCCCTTTATGTCAGATCCAGCATCCAACACTGGCTGGCCAGACAGCTTTGAGACAGTTCCACAGAGATGCTCCGACTTTGGGATGAGGAATCCAATGAGTGTCTCAGTGATATCCATTCCCATAGTCTGCTGGCTCTGTTTTGTTTACATCATTATGATAGCCATTGTTGTAAAGACCCATAGACCTGTCACGTCCTGGATTCATTGGTTTCACGCCAGATTTTCCTCATCCCTGCTGCCAGTCCCTATGTCCCTACCCTTCCACCAACCTAACATTACATTTTACAAAAATAACAGTTACAATCAGTTTGATTGCTACAGGTTTCTTGGCTACAGAAGTAGGTCAGAGTTTTTAAGCAAACAGATCTATGTTCCCTGTCTCACAAAGACTATGTTAAAGATAAATGTGTTCTTAACACAGTTGTTCCCAGGGGAAGACAACTAGCTAACATCAGTGTCACAAAAACCAAACAGCTGGGTAACAGAAGAGACAAAAGATAAAGGGGTTTATCCACCTTATTAGAGTGAAATACATCCATGATTGTTGCAAGCACCTAACACTTTTTTTTTCTTTTTTTTTTTTAAAAATAAATTTTACTTCATGAAAAGTTGCCTCCTTTGCAGTAAAGTGTGTTCTAAGGCATGTTGTTACTAATGTAGAGAGTTTATTTTTTTGTATTCATGCACTTCCAGGGTGGCAAACACAAAATTCTGAAGGAATGTAACCTCCCACTGACCGGTAAAGGCTGTGTTGATATGATCATCACTGACTTGGTAGGACGAAACATTTCCACATTTAATGATTTTGGAATAGCCTAGTTACTAGAGTTGTTGCATGACTGCTCATCCCTTGTACAATTTTTGTATCCGTTAGTTAACATATCTGCGACTGTCATATAAAAACTGGCGTTATAAGCCTTGTCTGTCAGGTGGTGCCCTCGGAAAATAACGGTACTGGGCACAGGGGGAAATGTCATGGAATGGGAAAATAACAGTAGTTCACAGGACAGAAATGTGGGCAGGACAGAGGGAAAGAAGCTTTCTTGGCTAGAAGTTTGGGCTAGTTGGGGGTAGAACTTGTACTGAATAACAAAGTAGAAACAATAATAAAAAGACCATGAACATTCTGTGGATAAATTTATTGTGATTGTGTTATCCCATTCACTTTCTTATTTCTGAGTTGACTGCATTCTATGTTGGAATTTAGATTGAAAGTCTCATTTGTATTATGTGTTGAAAGTCTTTAAAAAATGTTTGAGAAGGAAAAAAAAAAGGTAGATTTTGATGTGTTCATTGAGACTGAGTGGATCCCAGCAAAATCATCAGTTAATGGTAAAATGTAGAGGATTAAAGAACATAATTACAGTGTATGAGGAACTGGGTCAGGTTACTGCTGTTTCAGCTCAAGATTCAGCATCAGATAGGGGACAGTAGTTGAGCTTCTAGCATCAGATGTGAGACAGTAGTTGAGCTTCCAGCATCAGATGGGAGACAGTAGTTGAGCTTCCAGCATCAGATGGGGGACTGTAGTTGAGCTTCTAGCATCAGATAGGAGACAGTAGTTGAGCTTCCAGCATCAGATGTGAGACAGTAGTTGAGCTTCTAGCATCAGATAGGAGACAGTAGTTGAGCTTTCAGCATCAGATAGGAGACAATAGTTGAGCTTCTAGCATCAGATAGGAGACAGTAGTTGAGCTTCCAGCATCAGATAGGAGACAGTAGTTTAGGTTCAGGAAGTGAAATAAAGACTGAAATAAATCCAGCTAATCACAGAAACTGGCAGGTTATAAATCCTGGAGTAGGGATGGAAGGGAAGGGAGATTCACACTAGGGCAGTGATTCTTAATTTGGGATCCCCTCACCCCCAGGGGATCTATGGAAAGATTTTTGAGGGTCCACGGGACCACCAGATGGATTGGTTCAATTTTTTTAAAATCTTAGCAGCATTTGGATTGTATTTATTGCTGCATTTTTAATGATAGGTCCACAGCTGTTCCCAAGCTGGAAGGGGGGTTCAGGGCCAAGAAAAAGTTGAGAACCACTGTAACAGGGTGTCAAGAGTGTGAAGGGCTGAAATATTTCTCCATGGAAAAGATAACTCTGATGATCTGTGGAGTTGTGCAGTTGCTTTGTTCTCTACATCGTGTCATGCCACCTGACCCTGGCTTATTTACATTTTTTTCTTTCTTTTGGCTGAGCTGTTTATGTGACAAGTTAGAAACATGTGTTTTTTGCCAGTTTCTAGCCATTTTTGTTTCTCAGTAAATTCTGTATGATTTCTGTTTCTCAGTAAATTCTGTATGATTTCTGTTTCTCAGTAAATTCTGTATGATTTCTGTAAACTGAGTATTGTAATCTGAGCTGGTCTTGGTTAACAGAATGTTGTCTCAACTCTCCCTGTGCCGGAGGTAAAAACGCGGACGTTCCCGTCTGTGCCAGACAAAAATCGTGGGTCTTGATATGTACAGGCGATAATTTTAACTAATTATTTCCACGTTAAAAGTATGCATATTATGCCTCCAAGTAGCTATAAATGTAGGAAGATTTCATAAATGAAGAGTTTTTTTTTTAGGAAAAAAGATGTAGTGTGATGATTTTAGCTGATAAATATGTATAACTGTCCGTCAGATAGGTCTAGGACTGACATCGATCGACCGGTGATGTGTTGATTGACTTTGTCGTTTTATCCGATCTCATCATGTGATTATGTTGCATATTCACTAAAGTAATTCCTGAAATAACTTTCTAACTACTTCTCCAGGCCATCTAATAGTCTAAGTCTGCTTGGGGTTACAATCACGAACAGTGGTCTAGTCATAGGGGGACATGTTTATCTCCGAAGTCCCACAAAAATTGATATTTTTTCCGATTGAAACGATGTATTTTGACCCTGTTGTTATGACGCTTTCAAAATGTTGTCACTAGACATGTTACTAAACTGTTTACAATCAAAAGTTACACCGGGTTTTGAATGAAACAAAGCTAGTGTCCTTATAGGGACATTGGCCAAAACTTGACAAAGCGGAACCGTCCCTATAGGGACACTGGCACGGGAAGAGTTAATGGTTATTTTCCAAGTGAAACCAGTACATTACTTTATATATGCTATATTACTTCACTTCATAAATGTGTATGATATACTGCTATTATTGCAACAGTATGTGAAATATTAACAGCTGCTTAATGCCTTGCCAGTTGTACTTGTGAAGTGGTTACTATTATCTTTGTTATTTATTTGAAGTATCTGTGTTTTTTCAAGGTCTGTAAAATTTCACTATTATTCTGTCTGTGCAACTATTGTGCTGCTATTGGTAGCTTATGTTGACTTCAGCTTGTATTTTGCACATTAGGGTTTACTGATAATGTAGCTATTATTTCATATCCTTAAGTATAGTCACTATCATATAAAATAATTATAAAATATAATTTTGTGACATAAAGTAACAATCACTGTTTATGTTACCACATTTGTAGGGAGTTTTTGAAATCACCAAAGAGCAAGGGCTGACATTGACTGAGATAGCTGATGGCGTCACTGTGGAGGAGGTCAAAAAGAGCACAGGATGTGAAGTCAAGGTATGTACAGTTCGTTACCTGCTGCTTCACATGGTTGGCTTACATGGCCAGAACTGGGACACCTCCTCAGAGTGTATTGTACAGTTTTTATGCCATCATAAGAGGAATAAAGTTATGTTGTTGATATCTCAGTAACTGAGGACTGGAGAATTTGTGGCTAATATGGCTATAAGGATCTAGAAACTTAGGCACCACATTGGATTTGGAGAGAGGTTGCTTAATTTGCAGGATTGACCTATCACCATACGGAAAAACATTAAGTTTTTTTGTCCTGTCGGGATGAAGGTGCACAAGTTTGATTCTATGAGTGCTGCCAGAAGTTATGATAAAGCCTTGGACTGGTACAGATCTTTCTATCAGCTGTCTCTTGAGCAGGCTCATTCGTTTCCCCTTTTTTAAAAATATTTATCTATCCACTCAGAATAATTGCCAGTGTTTTAGCATGCTACATTTTAACATCTGCCTCTCTCTGGATCTCCTCCTTACAGGTTTCCCAAGACCTGAAGCCCATGCAGAGTCTGTAGTTCTTGTGTTTGTGAGAAGAGAGTCGCCACCCGATTCAGTGCTGTCAGTTTGGTGAAGGGATACAAACAAATCTTCACATTTTGCCCATTTTATGTTGTTTCTGTATTGTATGATGTTCCTGTATATGTATATATCATAGAGAAAATGATATCCATGAAAGTGTTCAGTTTTTGGATTTTACCTTTTGAAGGATAAGCTTAGATTTAAACCGAGCATAATATATTTCCATGGAATTGTTCCTCCAAATCAGCCATGTTTGTAGGATTTTTGTGGGTTGTATAATTTCTGCTTTGTAAATGAAATTAAAAAATTTTATGGGCATTCTAGAAAGAAATGACAAATGATTGAACTCGGTGAAGATCATATACCAGTGTAATTTTTTTGTTTTCCCGCTGACAAAGCATGAAAGAGGTGACTAATGTTGGGGGGGTGACCAAGATTCATGTTCAGATTTGTAAAAAAAAAGAATCTTGCGTTTAGTGGTGTAAAGTCAATAGTTGTTGTTTTAAAAATGATTCCATCTAGTTCAAATAATATGTAATCCGGTGAAGGATCTTTTTGTTTGCTCAATTCTGCTGAAAGTTGATGTTATATTTACTATGCAAATCATTTTTTTCTGGAGGCTCTGACCCAAAGATATTTTTGTTTCTGACCTGTAACACCCTTCAGGAATATTTCTCATAGTTTAGACAGGCCCATGAAAATGTTTCGTTCTTCTCCTTTGATTTTGTCCCATTTCTATCTCCTGTTGCTTTTGTTGTTGCAGAGAATATATGCAGTCTTCCTTCATTAATCCCAACATGTGTATCAAGTCACACTGAGAAAAGCTCCCTGTTGTTAAATAAAATTGTGTAAAAACGCTGAAAATTTGGAAGATATAGGTTTTGATGCAGAAAGCTTGATTTATTTGCAAGAAAGTTGGAAGTGACTTTGCATGTACTTAAAATGCATTTGAAAGCAGTAACCTGTTGTGAAGTGACATCTGTGATGTCTGTATGTAACAGACTTATATCATGATTGGGCAGTTACTATTATGGTGGTATAAGGAACAAGATGTCTCTAGAACCATATGTTTGACACTCCATACCTGAGTAGGTTAAGTAGAAGTGAAACCTATTGTCTACAAACTTCACATTCCTGAAAACTTATCCAAATTACCTGATTTTTTTTCCTTCAGAAGCTGACATTGCATGTCATTAAATTTTTATCTTTTTTTTCCAGTGACAGCACTATCTAAGTATCTTAACTTTAAGGTTTATTTTTTTGTAGTGCGTCAGGTATTAAAAAAAATGTATCTGTTGCCATTTGCATGGTTTAAAATGTCTAATAGATACTTGTCTGCAAAATTAATTACAAGACACCGTGCAAGCAAATATATAAACAGTAAAGGTAGCGCGTTCCTAATTATTGTAGGTTTCTATGTAAATAACTTACTTTTCTTGTCATAGTCAAGAAAAACAGTCGCATTACACTACCCATTGTTTGTTAACATTATCTTGATACATTTTATAACGGTATATTTTAACAATATTTCTTGTCATGTGAAGACAACGGTCATTTCAACTAGATAATTTGCCTCATTGTTTCAGACATGTGTCTCTGAATCTACACATCAAACATAGTGTCTCTGAACCTATGTGTCAAATATGTATTTGTTTTCTTGTTTAAAACTTAAGACTTGGGGGAGATGAAAGTCGGCACTGACAGCGAACTGTGATTTGACACAGGTTATTGTCAGAATGTTGACTTGTCTTTCACTGATGTGTTGTAAACACTAATAAAAGCGGGTTTTTTGGAGTTTTTAAAAAAAAATAACTACTTATTAATATATTTAACTGGCTGGCAGATTTATAACGTTAAAGTCTGTCATGAACCTAAAGAAGGAAGGGTTTTTTTAAAAAAAATAATCAGTTCCTCATTCTTTAACTTAAATATTGTAGGAGTTTGTGACAAAATCAGAATGACATAGTGTGCAGCTGTATATATAAATATATATATATATATTGCTCTCTCTCCCTCTCTCTCAACCTTAAATGCCCAAAGCACATGGGGCTTGCACAAATCCCACCCTTTGCCTTTTTTTTCTGCACCTGCCCAGGTGAGCCCTTCTGTTACTCGACATCCTCTCTGTTATTGTTCTCCAAATATTCAACATAAATGAACTTTATTAATGTGTTTAAAAAAAATTATCCGAGAATTTTGCATAACACTATCATGAACAGAATTATTTCATTATGTTATACAATTAAAATTGATGTAAAACTGTATTACTGAAAGAAATGAAAAAAAAACACATTCAGTGTAAGTTACTGTCACAGATTACCATCATATTGTTTTAACTGTTTTTGAAATGTCAGTTTCTGGAGAAAGCCTTTTGTTTTCAGTGTTTACATGATTTGATGTAGTGAACTTTTCAGATAAGCTTATGAAACATATTTTTTTAATATGTAGCTTCTGTTTGCTAAACAAGACAAATTTTTATATGTTAATCACATTATAGTGCCTCTTATTTCAGTCCTTTAGGCAACACCTGCAGAAATAATGTGCAGGCTTTGTGTAATTATTCTAATTTATGTATTTAATGAGGAGGTCTGGGAAAGGGCAGGACAAGAACCTATGAACCTACAAATCATGTCTAGGAAGTGGAGGTGGATTGGCCACACTCTGAGGAAACACGACGCCAGCATAGCAAGGCAGGCACTGACATGGAATCCTCAAGGAAATAGAAAACGAGGAAGGCCTAGACTTACTTGGAGAAGAGAAATTATGACAGTGCTCAGAGACAAGGGATACACATGGAAGGAGGCAGAGAATAATTCCAAGATCAGTGAGGACTGGAGAGCCTTTATCCATGGCCTATGCTCTCAAGGTAGTGAGAGGTGATGATGATGTATTTAATGACATTTAGCAATGTTTGAGAGAAGCTGAAAAGTTCATACAAAAAGAAAGTATCTTATATTGTGAATATTAAAAAGTATAGTTACCTAGAACAATAAACAAGATCTATGTCATGTGGAGTCACACACTACCTATAGCACAAATGATTGGCACAGTAACAGTAGTGGCTGTAAGTTTTCATTTTCTTGGGGGAATTGGATGTGCTAAAAGATGTGTTAAACCAGCATGGAAGCATCAGTGACTGACTACTCTGAGTTTTTGTTTGCTTTCCTTTCTTTGTAGATTTTAATCTTAGATATTATTGAACAGAAAAGATGCAGAGCAGCAGTCCCCTGCTCAAATGTGTAACATATTTGCAGTTTTGTGATTTGCTTTAAATATGATATGTGTGATTGAAACTCATCACTTTGTTCATTTTATGGGTTTTAAAATGCCAGTGAGAAGTCTAAGAGGATAAATGTTGATGGCAGGCTACATTTTAAAAACATGGAGAACACTGAATGTAGTAACTGTCTTCTGGAAAATTGTAATAGTTTAACAAGTAAATTTCAGGAAACTACTAAATACATCTTAGCCACTATCCACATTTATCTTTTTGTGAAGAGAGAAGTGCCTGTAGCATATTCAGAGGAAAGATGGAGTTACATTCAGTGATTCTAAGAGTTTATTATACATTTTGTTGCAGAAGAGACACACTGATATGATGCAGTGTGAAAATGATTAAGGCTTCAGTGTTTGTCCTTGTGACATCTCAAATGACTGATCTGACCATTTTCTTGTTCACTTACTTTGCTTTCATTCATTCATTCATTTGCATGTCCCTTGCAGAACTTTGCCTAACAGCTCTCCTGTAGGCCTCTTGGTTGTGAGCAAGATGGCCTGCTGCTGATGCATCCATTTGCAGATCATCAACGTTGTCTTGTAGCCATCTTCGTCTTGGTCTTCCTCCCTATCTTTTTCCCATTATGTACCCTCCCAAGATGGTCTTCTAGAGATTATCATGACATTTAATGTGTCCAACATATTTAAGTTTTCTCTCTTTAATCCTCTTTACTAGCCAGCCTTCTTCAATTTAAGTTCTTGTAGTATGGATATATTTGTTCTTTTCTGTATTGAAGAACTCTTCTGTAGCATTTACAAAGGCATTTATGTGTTTCTCAGCTGTTTTGTTAAGTGTCCAGGTCTCACAGGCATATGTTGCTATGGGAAAGATGCATGCCCTTAAAAATCTTATTTTTGTGGTTTTCTCTGTTCCTCTCCACAGATTCTTTAGTTGTTTTACTTTCTGAAGAGCGATAGATGTCCTCCTCCTAATTTCCCTCATTGTATCTCTATTATTAGTTAGCAGTGATCCAAGATATTCAAAACTCTCCACTTCTTCCAGTTTTACCTCATTGATACATATATCAGCTGCCTTGTTTGTTTTGTCATTTGTCATCAATTTAGTTTTCTTCACATTAAGATAGAGGTTTTGCTCTTCACTATTCTTACAGACTGACATAATTAGTTTTTCCATTCCTTTTTGTGTTGTGGACAATAATACTGTGTTATCAGCATATCTAATCTCTGGTATTTCATAACCTCCAATTGTTATGGCATCGTAATGTTCTTTGTCTACATCTTCTCTAACATTCCTCATTATATTTTCAGTATACAAGTTAAATAAGTATGGCGACAATATGCACCCCTGACTGACCCCTTGTTTTATGTCAAACCAAGTTGTCGTTTCACCATTTATTCTTACTGCTGCTTGTTGGTCTAGATACAGCAGTGATGTTAATTGTATCAAATGTGTTGGAAACCCCATTTTTTCCCCAGTTTCTGGTGCTGTACACAATCAAATGTCTTTGAATAGTCTATAAAAGATAAATAAAGATTCACATTAAACTCTCTGCAATTAATTTTATATTGAATATCTGATCTCTTGATCCTCTTCCTTGCCTGAAACAGCTAGGACCATATTTTCTTCTATTTTCTAATGAAGTCTCCCCATTATGATTTTTAACCAAATTTTACTGGCATGACTAATCAGGGCAACGGTTCTGTAGTTTGTGTATAATTTCAGGTTACCCTTTTTTGGCAGTGGTATGAATACAGTTCTTTTGGTCAAATACCTGAATGCCATATCTTTTTACATAGTGCATGATAGATTGTTACACATTCCTTTCCTCCTGCTTTAATAAATTCAGCTGTTATCTCATCACATGCTGGTGATTTACTGTTTTTCAGTTCGGGTTCTTTCTCCTCCAATAATAATTCACGCTGTTGATTTCTGCTTTCACTTCGCTGCTAAACTTTTTTTTTCTTATCATGCCATTTCATCAGTTTGTGCGCCCGTTTTCCTTTTAACTTACTTATTTCCATCTTTCCAGGCCATATGGTCATACTTAAATACTTTCCAGGCCATATGGTCATACTTAAATATTTCTTTCTTTCTTTCCAAGCCATGTGAGTTTTGTGACCATTTTATTCTTCAGTTGTGTTAACATTTGTTTATCTGGGTCATTTTCTTCACCAGTTACTCTACTAAATTTGTTCACATTTTCTCAGAGCGGAAGTTGATACCATTCCCTTCCCACCAACACACACCAAAATCAACAGCACTGTCATCATCTTCCTCTCAACGCACCAATCCAAAATTAAGAAGCACTTCTCACTTTTTTAAATGCTGAACATTTTATTCCACAACTGAAAACAGCACACCATCTTCTGATGAATAAATGAATACAACAAAAGAGAGAAGCCAAAAACTACAAGCTTAGTGAGGGGATACCAGGAGACTTAATTAGATTTCAGAAAACACTGAAATGTCAAATGTGATTCCTGCTGCTCACTCTGACTATTCATAAAAAATATATATAACAAAACAAGTTGTCAAGAGTTACAAAAGTGAATATTTTGTCACAAATTTACAGTGAACAGATTTCTTAAATTTTTAACTTGAACCTGTTACATTCAAAATGCATTTTTGTCTATGGCATCCACTGATTTTACTTGTTAAACTGAGTCCCATAAAAAAAAAAAAAAAAAGATGAAAATTTTGATTTTCTACCAGAACTGGTAGAAAGCTCAAACTGGTGTACATGTCATTATTTGTATAAAGGAACAAGAAATACTTTAAAAATCCACAAAAAATACTGCAGCCAATAAAAGCTATGGACAGTCAGCGCACGCACATACAGATACATATATTATAGTTGGTACCAATGTCTGGAGATAATAGGATAATATTTACGGACAATGATAAGTACTAGAGCATTCCATAAATGTTTTAATAAAAGTGAATAACAATAACTTTTAAAAAAAAGTTGGCAATTTAACTTCCAAAATGAACACAGGTTATTTTGCACCCAATAAAGGCAATGGACATAAAAAAGAAAAATAAAAAAAAATAAAAAAAAGTGTTTGATCAATGACTCTTATATGCAGGCCTGTGAGTAGAACAAAAATCAACATCATGAAAAACAACAGCTTTATGCATTGGATGCTTAAAAGGAAAATGCATAGCTTGTGTTCATGGCAAATTAGTTTTGTTCTTTTTAACTATACAAAAGTGTTGGTGGGCTTAACGCAATCTACACAAATGCAAGTATTCCAGGTCATAACAGGTTGTTACTGTTTAAATACATGTACATGGGTATAGCAACAGCAGAACTAAAAACTACAGTGGCTAATGGTGAAGTGAATATAATGATAGCATTTCCTGTGTACCTTAACATTCACTGAGAGATGGGAAAAAAAAACAAACTAACACATAGGCAATGTCCTTCTTGCTAGCATTCTACTCAAGCATTAATATTTTAACTGACTACTACTAAGAGTGACTTCACAAGTGCATTATAAAAATGATACACAGTTCATAGTCTGCTAAGCAAAGTTATTTATTAAACCTCTCATCAAGGTTTAACATTAGCAAACACATGAAGAGTAAAAAAAAAAATAATGTTAAAAAACACCACACACTTTAAAGGAGGGAGAGAAAACAAAGCACCAAGGCAGTCACCCATATTTTACAGATGCAGCTGTTAGCATAAGACGTCTGCTTGCTGGCTAGAGCTCATGACACTCAATATCATTAAAAGTTGGTCCAACCTGTCCACTATCAGTCTCAAAGGCTATGTTAGATGAGCTTGGTTCAATCAAACAAACAACACAGAAAAGGATTATCAAGTTATCTTAGTGTTACATGGGGCAAGCACAGACAAAATACTTAATAACATTTGCAAAAAAAAAAAAAAAGTAAATGAAGCATTCAAAATGTAGTCTATAAGAATTTTCATTTCTCTAGATATGTGTGGGTGTTAGCACAGTGATGAGAACACTAACATCTCATGACAAGTCAGCTACAGATGTGTTCCGGTCAGCCTTGCTGAAATCTGGTATCCGAAACTTCTGATGTGGAACAAAAGTAGCCAACACGTCACTTGAAACAGCAAAACAATGTGATCAAACACCTCACCTCCAACAGCTGATCAGTGATTATTATTCTCTAGAGACGAGACAAGACTTAATACATCAACTGAATTGATTGATAACTAATACCACAAAGTCCTGCATGCAAACAGCATAACTGAATTTCTCAGAATTTTATCAATTACTTTGCCAACAGCAACAACTTTCAACAAAAGAAAAATTATAGCTATCTCAAGATACTGAATTTATCACCTAAAAGACTGTTCTGAAATCAATTTATACCCCATGGTTTTAAGTAATGTTGATCCTGTTATATCCCTGAGAAGACTGGTTAGGTGTGTGATGTATGTATTTCACTTCACTGCCTAGATTTAAGCTAACAGAGCAGTGTTAGTTAAAGTCAGCAGATGCTAAAAAACATGACATGGTTTTCAGTAGTAATAATCTCTCATGTGGTGTAATTTTTGTTTTTCTTAGGAAGAAGATCCTAAGATTGATGGTGTTTTTGGATAATAATAATTTACTGGGAAAAGACTAAAAATCCTATTTTGATGATTTACTGTTTGTACAAGAACAAAAACCTGAAGCCTCATGTCAGAGGAAGAATCAAGTGGACACTTTTACTTCTATGGTAAAGTTAGTAAAGTGTTTGTTTCTTGCTTTCATAACTTTTATCAAGGAAATGGCAAATGTACTTTAGAATTACAATGTCTGAAGTACAAAATCAAGACAGCACAACTATCAACTTTTTTATCGAAACATACATTCAGAAAACATATCTCCACAGTTTAGAAGTAGCTCTCATTTATTGCTATTTTAATGTAACTTCTCACAGCTCCACCATAACATTTACTTCTTTGCTCATTTAAAAAAAGCAAACATACAAGCTCATAAGCAGCTCAGACATAGTGCGGTCCTGAAGAATGTAATGTTAATGTTGTCCAATAAATGACACCCCGACAATCTCTTTTGTGATGAAACAAGAGTACAATGTCAAATGTCAACTTCCAAAGGAAAAAAAATTTATAACATTTGGCAAGATAGACTTCACAGTAAATACTAAGTGACTCAATTGCTCACACATGCTAAAAACATCTACAGGAAAGAACGTGATGATTAAAAATCAGGTAGGCAAAGCACC
Source organism: Achatina immaculata (assembly GCA_009760885.1). Taxonomy (NCBI): domain Eukaryota; kingdom Metazoa; phylum Mollusca; class Gastropoda; order Stylommatophora; family Achatinidae; genus Lissachatina; species Lissachatina immaculata. Next base: position 12,389,665 of record CM019720.1, on the reverse strand, counting down.
AGAAAACTCCATTTCAAGTTTTAAAATCCACAATTAGTTTCTTTAGCGAGCATGAAAAAAGCCTGAAGAAATAAAGTTTGGGAGGTCCCTCCACAAATGCAATTCTCCATTCATTGAAAAGCAAAATGGAATAAAGTAATAAAAAAAAAATTAATTGCAACAAACGCAATGAAGGGCTACTTCGTGCTCCTGTCGCACAAATCTAAATCAAGTTTTAAAATGTTGAAGTGGCCAAGTTGTAAATGAGATTAATCAAACATTTGGTGGGGAAAAAAAAAAAAAAAGGAAAATATTCATGCAAAACCAAAAACTGGAAATATGTGCCTTTATGATGAATCTTCCACATACAGGTTCTTCTTCTCAGTCTTGAATTTTTGTTGTTGTTCTTAATATCAAATCTCTTCTTCCATAACCTCAGTAATCTTGTTCCTTCTGATTTGCTTGCTTGATTAGGCAGCAAACTCTGCACTATCTCCAGATTCAGAGAGTTGTTTCTTCCTCTGGACTTCCTTGACGTGATTTTCCTGTAGCAAAGGAAAAAAGAAAACATTTTACAATAATTATACAGCATAGCCTCTAGCATTTATTTTAAATAAAATTATTAAGTAAATACATTGCACTGATAGCTACATTAGAATGGTACTAAATATAACTAAAAATTCACAGTAATGGCTGATGAAAACTGACAATGTTTGAAACAAACTCTTCACTCACATGCTCTGCCAGCCTCTCTTGCAGAGCTCGAAGTTGCTCCTCTCTGTTCCTCAGGGCATTCTCCATCTTCTGAACTAGTTGTTCCTGCAGCTCCTCTGAAGTTGGCCCTCTGCTTTCACTGGCCTGGCATACCTCATTGATGTGATAGGCCTAGAAGGAAAGAGTTATATATCATGCATGTGTATATGTGTGAGGAGAATGTGGTAGGATGAATAGACATGGGCAATGCCTTGCACAAATTTTTAAAAAGGGAGATGGGATTACAAAGACAACAGAAAATTCAATGATTAAATGCAGCAGCATAAGCTGTAGACAAATTTCTGGGACAGCTTTGCTGTGAGATTTCAGTATGAGATTTTAAAAGAAAAGGAATGAGATCCACTAAAAGCTGAAGGTAAGCATCAGGTTCAGCTTTGTACAGTTATTATAAATCATCAGAAATCACCAGTCCATGCCTATTTCAGCATTTAAGACTAATACATAAAATAAGCTAATTTACACTGTCAATATTAGTATTGATGCATGCATAAACAACTTATGTCTTGTACAATCTTTAGACTCACTATTTATATGAACTGCCTCCCAGTGTAAACTTTCAGATATATTTTGAATCAACATAGTTTCAGCCAATTCAACTAACATTTCATTTGTTCTTTCAATTTTTCCTGGTATTTCATGTCTCTCGAATGAATACTGCACTTCTTCGAGGAAGTGGGGCAAAAAGAATGAATGATTAAAAATAAATGTGGCTATTGAATTCAATATTTAAGTTCACCCACAATTCTAATTATAAGATTCTTAATGCTCTTGGAGAAATTCATGTAATTAATTTTCATTAGCGGACAAATGAACCGTTCATCAAGAGCTTGTCATAATTTCAGTGTTTGGATTATCTCAATAACATACCATCACAAATGAATTTTAATCTTTTCACATGTGCCATAGAAAAAAATCTAAAAAAAAAAAAAATCCATAAAACATTTTTATCATTATCACCTATTATAGAAGATTCCTAATCTCTGTATTATTTTTAATATTTCAGCCTATGTTATTCCTTCCTCCCCAGTAGTTTAGTAAATCAGTATTACAAAAGCACTTGAAAAAACCATATCAGTTTTATTTCTAATTGATTTTGGTCAGTGAAAGATGTGCAAGGGACCTAATTTTATTTAGATGTCAGGTATATGATATAAAAAAATAATAATATAAAAAAACATTTGCTATCATAAATTTATAACTATGACAGACTGTGAGAAGAATATATTTTTTATTATGCTTCTGAAAAGTGTAGACAAATCTCTTGGACAGCTTTACTGTGAGGTTTCAGTATAGATTTTAAAAGAAAAGGAATGAGATGCACTAAAAGTTGAAGGTAAGCATCAGGTTCAGCTTTGTATAGCTATTATAATCAACGAAAATCACCATAGTTCCTGCCTATTTCAGCACAAAGCTATTTCATAAAATAAGCTAATTTACACTGTCAATATTAGTACCAATACAAGCAAAATTTCCTTGAAATTGCAAATCTCAGACATGATATAATTTTATTATAATTGTTCTAAATATTAAAATAATGTAATTCTCTGTAACTAAACATAAAATGCAACACACACTTAAAAAAAAGTAGCCAGACAAGCACATGCATAATCATAATGAATGATGAGATGCAACAGAATCAGTATAATTCTGGCATGCACTTGTGAAAATTCTGAAGCTACAAAATAGAAAGATTTTAAAAACATCTCGTTTTACTATTATCCACTGGTTTTTACTATTATTATCAGCTAAAATATTCTATAATTCTTGTAATGCTCAGCTAAACAAATGACAATCCATACATAAATGAAAAATACTGCTCCAATCCTGTAATTTTACTGTGCACGTTATTTTCAAGAAGCTTGAAAATGTCCTGTTCTGTAATGTTAAAATTCTGATTTAAAAATTGGTCAGATGATACAAGACTGAATCTGCTTTACAGCTCCATTCACCAAACTCACATATTAAAATAAATGAAAATAAACATAACTGCTGAGAATATTTTTACTCCATTCCCCCTCCCCCACACATTTTTTTATGATGAACTTGTGCACAGAACAAGAATACAAGGTAGAAATAAACTGAGATATAAATGAAAGACACTTCGGCAAAATGAATGCTCAGCAAATTTTATAATAACTTACTTTGCTTCAAAACTACTATTACCTCTCCTCTACATCATCAAGAAGCAATACAGCTTGTGGTTTAAATTTTAATCTCTTATTATTAATAATACTGTAGGTGTCACTTACATGATCCTGCAATTTGGCAAGCATGCTCTTCAACTGATTCTGACGATTTTCTTCATATATTTCCATTTTCTGTGACAGTTTCATCTCAGATTTTTCCTCAAATGATTTTACCATTTCCTCACCGGCTCTCTGAACTTCCTGCACTTTTATGGACTGTTTTTCCACATAGCAGAGTTGTTTTGATGCAGTTGAGAAGAGGGATCAAAGAAAGAAAAAAAATCACAAACCAAATGAAGACAAGAAACACTAATGAAATGAGAAATGACAGACAAAAATACAAAATTTAAAAAAAAAAATTTGAACAGGGCATAATAAATACATGTCACAGCAAAATTACAATCCATAACCATATAAAATCCATGACAAATACAAAACTTGACTTCTGAAACCCTAATAATTTGAATAATACTGCAAACAGGTTCCATTAGTCTAGAGCACTAGTTTGCAAACCCTATGCAAATGTCAACTTTCACAACTATGTCATGCACTAAGAAATAATAAACTTTTATCTCCAAGTTATCTGAGTTTATTATCTTTTAAAATTATTCTCTTTTGTCATCTTCATAGTCATTACAACTTTATTTATGATGCATGTCTATAGCTTTAAAATATATGAATAGTGGTGAATAATGAAGAAAAACATTCACATCAAAAAATAAAAGCCGTTTACAAGAAAAAAAAAAGAATCATATACAATTTTTTTTCTTTAAATTTACAATATTTGCATATAATTAAGTTCCATGTTTATGAAGGCTAAAGCACCATTAACTCTTAACATTCTCTGTAAAACTGTATTGCTGATTATGAGCTAATTACTTGAACTTCCAAAGAAGCAAATAAGCTCTCCAAATAAACTCCCCTTTTATTGTCTCTGATCATTAAGTTACTATTCTCTCCAATGCTTCTTTTTTCCTTTAAATTTTCTATGTCTATCTTTTCACTGATACTAGCTGTTGCAAAAGTGCAACAGCTCTTCTCTCAGTACACAAAAGTAAACTGACCATCTTGGCAAGGCACTTATCTGTATAAAGGACTTTTTCTACACCTCTTCACAAGGTACTTCAGCTGTACGTAGAAATTTTAAAATTTTCAAGAGTCACCTTTTCCCACATCTTTTTTTGTCCTTTATTTATATACCTTCAATGACTACATAAGTTGATGTCTGTGATGTGCTCATATTACATATATGAATTATACTGATGTTATTCTGGGGAAATTTGTACAGAACAGAAAATAAGATTTTTAAAAAACTTGACAAATTTCAAAATAAGAGCTATAAAGCTTTAGTCCTAGATTTTTGTCTAGAATAGTTTTTTAAAAATGCATTTTGCAATCACAATGATCTAAGTATGTTATTAAATTCACAGATTACAAAACACTGTAAGTAGTTATTTTTTTTAAAACACAGCAATTATTAAGAAAGGAAGAAAAAGAAAATATTTTTTTTTGCCTACTCTATTATTATAAATTTTAAAATAGGCAACAAACACAAAAATGTACTAAACAGATACTGAACTAATGAGAAAAACATCAACATTCTGAACACTAAATGCATACATGTTCTCTCAGTCTCTCTTGCAGAGCTTTGATCTGGGACTCCCTATTTTCCTGACGAACTTCCATAGAGCGCCTGAGCTTATCCTTGGTTTTCTTACTGAACTTTTCATTCTCATTCTGAGCCTTAGAAATCACTTCAATGACTTTTTGTCTCTCCTTTGCAAGGTGTTCCATTTTCTCCTGTTCAATCAACTGAAACCAGGAACACATGTCTGTGACATATCCAGTTAAGTTAATGGAAACAAGTACATAATGAAAAATAATATATATATTTTTTTGTTTTTGTTTAACTTGTAAATGAGTTCAGTAACAATATAAAAAAAAACAATTTTCAAGAACTTATTTTTCACCTCTGCAGAACTTATGTTAGAAAGTCTAATGATTTGATTACATATACAAGGGTCATACCAAAAGTCTTGAGCAAAAATATTTTAAAACTCAGAATTTATAGACAGAGAAAATATAAATGTATCACTTTAACCTGCATCCTTTGCACTTCATGTAGAGGTCACATGATGTGACATCATGTGTCACATCACCATGCAGAACAAAAAACAAAATGGCGGGTGCTGAGGTTTTGTTTTGTCAACGTGCTGTTATCGAGTTCCTCGTTAAAGAGGAAATCCCCACTGCTGAAATTCACCAGATGTGTGTATGGGTGCTAGCAGTGTTAGGAAGTAGGTGAAACATTTCAAAGATGGAAACACGAGCATCAAAGATATGCCCTGCAGCGGTTGCCCTCGAACAGCCTCCAGTAAACATGATGTAGAAAGGGTTGATGACATCATTAACTCTTCCCTGTGCCCACAGGCAAAAACGCGTTGGTGCCAAATAAAATGTGCACGTGTTGTGATATTTTTGGGGTATAGTTGGAAAAGTGAATGTAACAAATTATTTCCACGTTAAGAGTATACATATTATGCATCAAGATAGTTGTAAGAAGATTTAATAAATGAAGAGTTTTTTAAGGAAAGAAGATGTAGTGTAATGATTTTAGCTGATAATTGTGTACTACTTACCATCGGCGATGTCTAGCTCTACACTATTTACCATTGGTGATATCTATATCTACTGTAACCAATCTTGTCATGTGATGATATATGGCTGGCATACTCACTAACATGTCTGAAATAACCTTCCAACTACTTCTCCAGTCCATTTAATAGGTCTAAATCTACTTGGGGTACATTCAAGAACAGTGGTCTAGTCATAGGGCATATCCATATGGTTACAAAGTTGCAAAAAAGTTGAAAACTCTCAACTTATGTTGATTGAACCATCGAATTTTCACTCTCATAGCTAACGACGCTTGAATATGATGACAAAGGTCACTGAACACGTGCACTAAATTGTTTACAATCAAAAGCTACACCAGTTTTTTAACGAAATACCACATGTATATTGACCTCGGCCCAAACTTGACAAATTGTAAGTAACACTATAAAGACCTGGGCCGGGGAATAGTTAAAGAAGACAGACGTGTCACAGTTTCTGAAATCGCTGTAAATCTTGGAACAGGACATAATGCAGTACAGGAAATGATTGAAACCCTAGGCTATTAAAAAGTTTGTGCCACGGGGTGGGGTGTGTATTTTCAAACTTGCAGAGCGATGGGAAAAATATGTGCAGAGAAATGGAGATTACGCTGAAAAGTGAAGAAAAGGATGCAGTTAAGGTGATACATTTATATTTTCTTTATCTATAAATTCTGATTTTAAAAAAATTTTTGCTCACGACTTTTGGCATGACCTTCGTGAATGTCACTTTTATGCGTTTCCTAAAAGAACTAAAAATAAGATGCATTGTTTTTCACAGCACAGCCTTGTATTAATGTAAGCATAATGATTATACTCAAGAAAGGATTCTCTTAACATTTCATACCTAAAAGATCATCTTTTCCAAGACAAACAAAATTGTTTGTGTGAGATAAATTCTCTTTCAATTTAAAAAAAAAAAGTAAATCTGATTTGTTTTCAAAGTCACTATATGTATAATCAGTAAATTTATTTATTTGTGGACAACTATTATATATGCCAAAACTGACTAAATTTTCAGTTTTTTCCCATTAACTCTTTCTGTGTCAGAGGAAGAAATGCAGACGTTCAGCTGGGTGCCAAGATAAAAGCGCGGGTTCTGATCTGTATAGGGGGTGTAGTTGGAATGGAAAATAGTATTTACATGTACTTCCGTGTACTTATTATGTTTCAAAGTATAACTAAATGTGAAAAAAGAAATAATGTGGTGTTTTTAGACAATGACTGTGCCCAGCTCACCATCAGCTAGGTCTAGATATGCACCACTTACCATCTGAGATGTCTAGATCTACTTGTCGATCTCATATTGTGATTCTATGTTGCATTCTCGCTAAATTAATGTCTGAAATAACATCCTAACTACTTCTCCTGTCGTCTAATATGTCTAGATCTATTTGGGATACATTCAAGAGCAGCTGGGTGGTCACAGGCCATGTCCATACCCCTATCTACATCATCACAAATTGAAAAATTTCAGTCTTTCTCTTCCTTTTTCTCACTCAGCATCGCTCGTAACTAGGCACTCTTTCGCCATTTTGAAAAGTGTCACCGGAATCGCGAACGAAATATGTACAATCTAAATGTTACATCAGTTGTTTTATTGAAACAAACCAATGATTGCTGTAGCGGCAATTCACGGTAAGCATCTGGAATCCAGAAATGTCGATGCAGTGACCAAAGGCGTCGAAAGAGTTAATATTCATGTTATTCTTAGTAGGTCTGTAGAGTGCCAAATTGTCATACAGTGATAATGGTAATTGTATATCAACTATGAACATGGAAATGCTGTGCCATTTACAGTTAATATTTTTGTGGTAAAATGAGCCAAATCTTTGTTCTATAACACAGATCAATTTGTTCCAAACATTTTATCATGTTACTGGCATGCAGTCATTACTGTTATTACAAATTTAATGAAGAAGACCTAAGAGACTTTGGTTTCTGATACAGCGTTGAGAATAATTAATCAAAGTTATGTTTTTAAAAATGTAATATTTTGTTTTTCATTAATTAAGATAATAAATCTGGTTTACAAGGGTTCAAAGACCAATTGTTAGAAATACCAACAAAAAAAAATACATGTGCAATAATTTTTAAACTATCTGCAAATCTTACACTCCTTCGCTGTTCAGCCTTCTTCAGTTTGATTTCAATCTGCTCTTGTGACAGTTCTCTCCTTTTGACCTCACCAAGTGGGGACAGCTGTATTGGTGGCTTCATATTCTCCGATGATGCAGGCTTTAGAATCACATCAAAAGTGATGCTTCCTTTTTTAGGTTTCTGGTTTTCTGAAAATGATAGCATCACATTTGTTACAGATACAAATTTAACTGTATACTTGACTTGTACACATTTCTTTATTAATGTTCTTACTATGCATAGATCCAGTATTGTACAATGATTCCCATTTAAAATTTTCTATGGGACATCAATCAACCAGATTACAAGGTGTAATGTAGTAAGTGTGAAAGTAATATAACTGTAAGCTTTCATAAAATCTTCCTTGCACTCTTGTAATCAATGTAAAATAACATAATAAAATGACAACTAAAAATGTTTTCATCTTTTGAGGCTATTTATAATCTTTTATTCATTTTAAAACATTAGACCACACTTATGTTTTTAAATAATTTAAAATATGGAAATCTCTATATTTGAGCTGACAATAAGTTCAAATTATTTTGTTCTTTTACTGACAATACAGTAGAAGCTGGATATTTAAGTGGTGGAGCTGATGATGCATTTTCCTCCCATAGAAGAGGGTCAGCTTTTCTCTCCTCATGACTACAGCCCTTTGTCAACTATTTCTTTAGGCCAATCATACATGCTGTGGTCTATTATTCTATGCATGCCAGCCTCATTGTTTCCAATTTGCTAATTAGTACCTAGCTGAAAGCAATCATTCATATATTGTGTGGCTATAACAGTGGTAAACTGAGTTGAAAGAAAAGCACTCAGCATTAATTAAATGAAAAAAAATATACTGAATTAAAGCAATCACAGTGAGTGATGCAACTGCTATAATCCACATTAATATACAAACCTATTTATGTCATAATATGTGCCTTCACTTTTATCTTTATTTTACACCCTTAGCAATCCCCCTTTTTTATTAACAGCACAAAAAGCAGGTTTCAAAATAAATCTGAAAATGGTGTTTATTTTGTATACCTGACATCTGATAGGCTACAAACTACTAATTTAGGCATTACAATTTCTACTCTTTCGCATTTTATAAGAGGAAATTTTAAAATTATGTTCCAAAAGTCAAAATTATATTCAGAAAGTCAAATGAAGTGAATAATGATAAGCAAAAAGGTCTATCAAAAGAACATTCAGTTCTATTGCTGTTATGTAAGGTAATGAACAAAGAATCCCATTATCTATAAGCTGGTAAAATGTACATATCCTATAAAATTTAAAGAAAAAAAAAAAAAAAACAACTCTAACCTTTACTGAATATCTGCACACTGTGCAAGGAATAATCTTGAAACACAACTTACTACCATAAGTGAATATTTCATTTTAAAAAAACCCCAAGTAATCCATTTTATTTTGCACAAATGTATAAAATAATGAAAACATACATTCTTTAAAAGCATCAGACCATATTTTCCCAACACAACTACAACAGCACCACTGTGAAAATTAAAGTATATACAAATGTACTTAACGTACCCTTGGAAGTGAAGAAAGTTACACTAATTTTTTTTCAAAGAAATTCTTTTGAAATATGTAAAAAATAAATTCATCATTAAAAGTTCATCAGATCAAATCAAGAGCAAAATGCTTGCCCATTGGGCGTAAATGCAAAAACTGAGGTATATAGAACTGACCTTTCAAAGCTCTAAAACTCAATGAATGAAGTAAAATAAGCACATCAGTATATTACATAAGAAAACTATAAAACAATGAATAGTTATAAATTACACATAAATATTTAAAAAGCTACTTCAACAAATAAGAGAAGTTGAAAGCTTAAACTACATATGTGAAAAAAAAAAAAAGAAAAAAGTGTTTCATATCTGAACACACAAATTAAGTCTGGGAATTACCTTTACCCTTCCACACAACAACAGCATCATACGCTTGCCGATTGGGGTGTATGCGGTGCTGGACAGTTTTCTTTTTCTGTGGTGTGCGCATACAAAGAAAACTGAACCAGTTGCATACTTTTAATCCAAAATAGCAGCAATGGAGAGAGAAAAGTTTCATTACAGTAAAATAAGCTAGGAACAATAGGTTTTCCTATCACAAAAATGTCCTGTTTCATATTTCAAAATCATTCTAGTTAAAAATCAAATTGCAAGATACTGAATTTATATGACTCTGTAAGCTAACAAAAACCAGTGTTATGAAAAAAGTGTTAAATCCAATGCAAATGTGTAGCAACAGTTGTCTTATAATTCATTCAAACTTGAATTAGAATAAGGCTTGATTAAATTCTAGTATCTCTGGAAAGATATACCTTGTGTGTTTCAATGAACCATTCATCTAGTCAGAAAACATTGATAATCACAGACTAAAAATTAATATAAAGCACAAACCGGAATATCTGCTACATAATAATGTATCATTTCTACAAAGTTAGTGCAAAATTACTTCAAGTGTTATAAACTGTAACTGATCTATGTTAGGTCTAAATGAAATCTATAACAAAACATGCCACCTACCTGCCGCCATCCTGAGCTAGTCTTTATACTTGAGGTGATATCACAATCAGATTTCACTCAAAACACACATCAAACATGCTAACAAACAGTAGAAAAGGTATATTGTTAGACTGTACAAACTAACTATAATGCAGACATTGCTTGAATAAGCAGAGAGAGAGAGAGAGAGAGAATGAGAGGCAGGTAAAGAGATTTTTCATAAATTTATAGAGCTAAGACTCTATGTGAAATATGGAATCATAATATGCAGCAAGGAAGAAACACGCGATCAATGATGTCACCTGATCAATAGGAGCTCCGAGAGAGCTCCACAGATGTAAACCAGTGTCAGTACAATTATTGATTGAATGAATAATGGTTTCCAACCACGCTTCCAAATTAGTTTACTGTGAACAACATTCAAGATGCAAAGACAATATGTACTGCAGCATCTGCTACACAATATTAAATCAGAATTATATACACAGATGCAGTCTATACAAGGCATGATTCATTTTCTATCATTTAGGTGGGGAAAAAAATGTGAACAATGTACACAGAAATGAGTGAATCTGACGAAATTCATATTGCACTTTCTGAATTTCCTAAAAACAAAAAAAACAAAAAAAAAAAAGAAATATAACATCCATGGTAAATAAACAAGAAATGTATTCCGCAGTGAATCAAGGTAAACTAGTTTTTCTCTCTAGTCTGTTCGGTGCCAGACTCTGCATAAATGCTGGAGGAAAATTCCAATATAGGATCAATATTCCATGTATGGCTCTTCCCTAACCAAACCACTAGGCTATCATGACTCCCTTGTGTAGGCTAGACTAAACTGCTGATAATATATGACCCTGCAGCCCTACTTCCTCCCAGCAAAGTGATCTTCTAATTCAAGTAAATACTGAAGCATAATCATGAATTATGCTAAATCAATATTGTAATGTACTGTAAGACATTCTAGTTAATGAAAGCATGTGAAAAGAAAATCCAAAGCAAATAATTACACTATTTAAAGACTGTAGCTATGAAACACCAGAGAGAAAAATATCTGAAGATCACAGTGACTCACTGACACCAGTCAAATGAGTGACTCATGCGGATCTTTACTTTCAGGTAATGCTAGAAAATGTGTTAAATCAATAATAGCAGAATTTGCTCTCCCTCCCCCCAACCTCTAACCACTACACATTCCACAAACAGCTGAAAATTATCATCTTAGTTTATGAATAAGTCTTGTCTATTAATAAAATGACAATTTATTTCACAAATGTATGCAAGCTGCTCTTTTAAATAGGACATCTTCAGAAAGGCTTTGCAACTATTCAGAAAATGCATTCAGAAAGATTTAAAAGCAGATGTGAAACAGAATTTGTAAGCATTTTAGGTTATGTTCTATTCTTAATATTTGTATCATATGTGCTTTTGTAATCATGTTGTAAAAATAGGTAAAATAAAATTAGGTCACTTATGAGTTAGATCCATAGTATAATCTTCTTAGAATACGAACTGAATGTATGTGCTAGCCTCACATTCCTACAGTACGAAACACAGAGAATAAGACTGATCTAGAATAAGACTGAAAAAATGTCACAATGGCAGCACTATGTCCTTAATTAGTAGCATCATAAACAAAGCTTGATATTTCCTTCTTTGAAATGTTATGACTTTCTCTATGAAGAATAAACTGGGGATATTGAATAGTGACAGTAGAGGAATGGGTGAGGAAAAGAGCAGAGTCCCAGAACTTTAAGCAAGTAATTCATATTCTTTTTTGGTGTGATAAATATCCATTTTTTTTAGACCTTGGTAAATATTATGTTTGCACTAATGACTTTTTAATGAACCGTTTCCTCACTGTTTTTGTTACCTGGGTAACAATATGAGTCATTTTATGCATAGACAGGAATGTAAAGGACTTATCGGATGCATTAAAAAAAACAAACTTTTCTGCATTAAATATACCCCAGAATGGATAAGCTCATGAAAAAAGAAAGAAAAAAAAAACTGGTGAAATTCACTACATTATTCTTATTTCTTGCTGACACCTTACATCACTATCTTCAGGTGCCAAGCCTGTAGGTGGCCATGCATCTCCACAAATCTCAGTCCTTGATATTTTCCACTAACTCTGTGATTTTTTGTTGTTGTGCCACTGCATCACTGTCCATTATTTTTTTTTCTCTTGGTCTTCTCCTGCCTCTTTTCTCATTATAGGCCCAATGAATTATGCTGTCATTTTTTTTACAGATTTAACTAGGTTTCTTTCTACATCTGCTTTTGTTAGACACTCCCTGCTCGTCATCTTAGCTGTCCATGGTATTTTTAACATTCTTCTATGAAACCACATTTGTTACCTCTAGTGATTTTTTGGCATAAAAACCGTTGTTGACCGTCGATGACTCACTTCCACTGTGATGTAGCATTTCAGAACTCTTCTTTCTGATGGTCAGTATAAGAGGTGCACTGCACAAGATGTTTCTCATTTGTTTGAAATGCTTTACAGACAGATACTAATAATCATCATCATCATGTTGCAGTAGCCTGGATGCATTACACAGGACTTCATTGTATCCTTATAAAGTGAGGTCAAAGTCATCATCATTTTTCCTTTTCTTCTTCCCTCCTAAAAGCTCCCGCCACCCCCCCCCCCCACGGCGGTCTTTCTGGGCATTTTTTTTTCTTATTTAACAATACATTCGCATTTTGAAGTACAGTGCTCAAATTTTGGGAACCATAATATATACGGACATTCTTAATTATGGCTTTTATTTAGCATTATCTTGTAATTCAATACTGTACTCGACTTTCATTATGTAAAAACGTCTCTACCACAAAAATAACCAATTATATAATCTCTGAGATTTATTCTGAGGTCTGGAGAAATGCATCGCCTATAACGAATCTAAATCTACTAGGGTTCGCGCATCTGCAGTACTAGCTAAGAAACTGCAACAGGCATACATTATAAGCGTCCTGCGATTCTGATAAAACCGGAGATTTCGACAAACAGGATAACATATCACCTCTGCTTAAGGTGAAAGAGTGAGAATAAATTGTTGTGATCCTTGGCTGTGAATAGCATGCACAGGGAAAAAAAAAGATTATGAATCAACACAGAACCAGTGTCGTCAGTCTCTTTTCACTAAGAAATATACTGATGAGGAGATCGGAATAATTTTTTTTTAAACAGATAGTTGGGATGATAGTTCCAACTATAACCGTGGGGGTGATAGTTCCAACTATAACAATTTCAGCACTATACAATAGTTCTGAAGTTCCAACTATAACATTTAGAGCACTGCACAATAGTTCTAATGACGCCATTCTATGGTGCAGACTAATTTACTGACTTTATACATGATTTTTTTTTCAAACTGGTACCATTGAAACTTTCTTTTAAAAAGCCAACCGCTTGATGTATAACACTGACAGCTATCGGTTTTAGATGAACTGGGTAGAAAATTCGACATATATTACCTTTATAGGTCTACTATACTGGTGGAAGGTCTTAAAATGAGAACACTGGCTAAAATGTATCCATTTTTTTTAACTGGACGGAGAGAAATGTATGTCTTAGACAATTGCCATTGGGTTATTAAAGCCGCACAATTATATCAGTATTTTGCCCGCACACTATAAACAACTCAATACAGACGTGAATGTATTGTATGTTATACAAAATAATAAAATATCTGCTTTGTAACATAGAAAAAATATGTCTACTTACAGATAAACCAGGTCTCACAAAATGCTCACGGTCGGCAGACGTCTATTGATTGAATCGGCTGCGCGCGCACAAGTTATGACTAAATCATGTTGATTGGTTGGATCAATCGAGAACTACTTACATGACCGCAAGTATTCTGCCGCCAGACGAAGGGCATAGCCGTGCCACTCGTTCTGGAAGAAGTAACCATGCGACATAATGAGCATTTCCAAACAGAAGGGACTAATTGTTATCACCAGACCTTATATGTCTTGATGAGAAACTACAGCAATATTTTGTTATATCTTTTAATATACATCGCCTGAAAGCATAACATTTAAATTTTCACTCTGCCGCTGGACATAGTGTTGTGATCAAATCAGAATTCCTATCTGAGCAAGCGCAATTACATTTCCTTTCCAAGCATAGAAATGAAGTCGCTATTTATTCTATGGTAGATCTAACAAAAAATGATTTTAAAAAAATCTTTCACGCTTAAATAACTTCATAACAAAGGTTCACAGTCATATCACATACTTGTTTACTGTTTGTTTAAGGGTGCTTGCAGGAAACAGGAAATCCTAACGCCATGGCAGAAACGCATCGTAAACAACCAACACTTGTCGGGAACTACAAGCGAACAAACTCTTTGAGTAAATTCAGTGACATATGTAGGAGCATATATGGGGTTGCCTTGAATGCAACGACGCCGAGTCTGAATTTTGAACCTTGTTAATTTGTCCCAGCTCCAGAATTCTTATAACAACTACAGTGTCCTTCCATACTCGCTCTTCATTCTCCCAGTCTGCCCAGTACAGCTTTAACAAAGTCACTCTTGTCCATGCTCAGTCTGCCTTTTAATCTAGCCTGTCATTTAGTCTATCCGCCATTCCATTTCCATGTATTCCCCACATGACCTCGACGGTAAATCCACGTTAGACTCATCACTTTTGACTGGCGTTAACAGATTAACCCATTCTTTTCGAAGGAAATTCTTTTCAATTTTACGAACCATACATTGTGAATCTATTAACGACATCATGGCTATTGTTCGTTATTAAAAGTTGGTTTAAAACCCACACAGATAGAGAGAATAAATACAATGGTTAGCACCATGCCACAGGCCTACATCCCCACCAACATGAGAACAGCTAAACACGTTATATACAACAACTGCACGCAGCAGTGGATGGACAGCTGGGTCAGTAATCCAACTGGAAGATCCCTATATACACACCTGCCAAAGCCTAACCCCAGAGACCACATCAACAGCTTATGTCGTAGAGACTAATGCACAATTTTCAGGTTGAGGACAGGACACATCACCCTCAATACGCACTTACATAGAGTGACCGCTGAACTCACACCATAATGTATGCACTGTAACAGACAAGAAGAAGAAACTGTTAAACACCATCTGTTGGACTGCAGCGAGTTGAAGGACCTTCGGAAGAACCTGATACCACCAAACTCCTCAATCACCGACATTCTGTATGGAGATGTAGAACAGCTGAAGAGGACCTGTACGTTTCATTATCTGACACAAGGGGAAAAGAGTGAAAACTCGTAAACCCGGGGATCAGAAAAGTTTTAACAAAAAAATAGTTAGCAGGCTTTTACTCTTCGAATTTTCATCTGAGTCTCTTATATCATTAGACTTAAGCGTGACCGCCTAATAAATCAAAAATAATCATATGCCTGAAGTACACAGCTTCTTACATCTTACGTCCTCCCAGTGCCGTTAAAAGTCACATAGGGCTCGCATAGTTGTTTGCCAAGTTTTCCTGTTCTCGGCGAGTCTTTCAACTTCATCAAGGGATGTTATGCCCACTAAACTGGCTTCTCTTAACAATGTCCTGTTTAGAGTTTCACGTGGTCGACCTCTTTTTCTTCGGCCTGTTGTGTTCCACTTGATAGCTTGTTTGGTATTCTCTGATTGTTTCTTCTCATCACATGGCCTACATATATCCATCTTATTTTTCTGATCATCCATTAGTCTTGTTTGCATATCTGTCTTATCTCTGCGTAGTTCTTGAATTCGTTCCACTGTGCGTAGCTTACGTACAGGTACATTTCTGCTGTATTGATTTTCCTTTGGAAAACGATATTAATTTTTAACAATGGCGAGAAAGCAGCACCATGTGCGATTAATCTTACAGTGCTTTCGTAAACCTATGAATTTATTGTTTTAGCAGTGTTTTTTTTAAAACCAGAAATTGTAATTTTTTTTAACAACGTCACCACAGCTTTCTCACAGGATAGAAATTTATCCTGGAAAAAAAATGTAAGAAGTGCTCGTGGAGACGATAAGCCAGAGACGTTGTAGAAGCTCTAAATATCACGTTCTCTGAAGCATTTCTCCTGGGCATAGATTGAGATATCAGGCTGGTGTGAACAAAATTTATTCTGACAGAGCGTGCAAATTAATTCAGGAATGGAAGAGTTAAATAACATCTAACACGGTGCTGTTGGCGTAGCTAGGTAATTTTAGGAAGGTGACTGGCTTTGGCTTTTTTGTGTGTGTGTGTGGTAGTGCCACAAGTTTTCATGCGTATTGATGTATTTCGTAGAATTGATGAAGCGAGTTTCTCATTTCATTTGAGTGTTTTTTTGTTTTGTTTTTTGTAAACAAGTGTAGTCATGAAAACTGCGCGATTTGATTAATATTTCATGAGTTTGTAAAACTAAAATGTTTGCTGATTGATTTGATTATGACTCATGAGTTTGTAGGTATAGATTGTTTGTGAACGTATATTATTGAAGAGTAAAGCGATTAAGGTGACTTAATGAGGTCTTTTGTTAAAGAGGGCCATTTGAAGTACATGTATAGTTAACATGAGAGTCACTAAGACAACATTTATTTTCTCGTGTACTTTGATTTGTGAAGTGTCTAACCTTTTGGTTAAGTGTTTCTCAGTTCGTGTCGTACCAGTTTTCGTTGTTCCCAGCTGACGTTGTTTCGTGTGATATGCTTCTGTCTTGTAATTAAATATTGTATATTTTCTTGATCACCAAGCAGTTACGCGTTGTTGTTTATGTTTTGTTAAAGTTGTACTGAATGTCAAGGTGTTCATTCTTAAAATACGCGAGAAACAAGCTAGGCATAAGTGAAAGGGACCGAACTTGGGTTGTTTTATGAAGGGGTGCAGTTTGGGGTCCCATGTACGCAAAAATGGGGAAGAAATATTTGATTATATGAATGTGTATTAAGCCAAGCACCAACAAAGTATATTTGACATTGACTATCAAGAGAGTAACATTTTGCGAAGGACAGGTTATATGGAGAAAAAATTTTTTCATCCATTTTTTGTTTCACAATGTCTGTTCATACGAAAACAAAGAAGTCAATAAAGGGTAGTGTTTTACCGGAACCAACCAACTAGACCTGGCCAAGACGTGATGATCATGAAAACAGACTAATCAGCTAACTTTGAGCCGGGTCAGCGTGCTAGAGGGCGATGTGTACTTTGTCGGGTGCAGTGCTCCGAGCCAGTGCTAGAATCATCATCATCATCATCATTTGCCTTCTCCAGAACGAAGGTTGACGGTCATAAATCTCCAGTTCCCTCGTTTGCTCGCCTTGATGGTGCACTCAGCCAGACTGTATCCCGTCCACTCTCGTATCTACATCTCTGTCTTCCTCTTCCTCTTTTTTTTTCTCCACCTTTCTTTCTAGTATAGTCTTCAGTATATTGTTATGTCTTTTGATATGGCTAAAGTACTTTGTTTTCTTTGGGAAATTCACTTTGCAATTGGAGCTGTTCTAAAAGTTGTGCATTTGTTCTTTTCATTCTCCATATTATATGACCTAGTTTTCTGTAGAACCACACTTCTGTTGCATTAATCTTTCTCTCCATCTTTTTGCTTAGAGTCCAGGTTTCTGCTCCATACAGTAAAACATAATAGATATAACATTTTACAAATCTTAATTTTGTTTTTTATGAGCAGATTCTTGTATAACTAAACTGTCTTCAAGGTGCTGAGTGCATGTTTTGCCATTCCTATTCTTTTCTTTATCTCCGTCTCACATCTCCCATCTTGGGTTAACGTATGTCCTAGGTAGCTGTAGTTTGTCACTCAACAACCATGAACAACGACTCATACATCAGAACGCCAAAGTGTGTGGTACACATGCGCATCCAGACGCAAAAGCAGATACCAGTTGACCACAGTGGAAGAGACTGGGGACTCACCATACATTCCACTAAGAAAGTAATGAGCCACAGAGAAGAGAAGCAACAATGAGACAGGCCAAGATGACAAGGGCGCCCTAAAACAATCAAATGAGAGGGCGCACACAGAAAACACCTGGAAGAAAACAAAGAAACAACATCTAAAAACTGGAACATGGAATGTTAGGACGCTATACCAGGAGGTAAAACTTGATAATCTTATCTTAGAAGCGGAAGATATGAAATTGGAAATACTGGGGGTGTCAGAAACCAGGTGGATAGACACAAGATACATTAAAAAAAAAACAACAACAACAATACGCTGTTATATTCAGGTGAAGAAGAGCATAGAAATCTTGTTGTTTTTTTTTAAAATAAAAAATGAAGCTAGGAAGCTTGTGAATAGATATTGGGCATTCAGCGACAGAATGATACTAATAAAAATAAGACCAAACCCTTTCGACTTAGCAATATGTCAGACATACGCACCAACACAAGATTACTCTGAATAAATCGTTGAGGAATACTATGAGGACCTACAAAGAATGATAAAGAACGTCAAATAAACTGAAGAATGTGTTAAAAAAAAAAGGGATAGGTGGAGTGAAAGGGCTATGAGCAGCGAAAAAAAAGTTTAGAAATCTTAGAAATCTTTAGAAATCATAGGTTGTTTATGCTATCAGAGAAAATGAGGCCACATTTAATGAAGTTCTTCAGTTTGTTAGGAACACTCTTATCTCTCTTTTCTGTCTTTTGTCACTTTGTCGATGTCCGCGCATGCGACTAATAATCAAGGGCGTTAACTTTGAAGTGAACAGTCTTTAAGTGTGGTTTAGAATTATCGCCTCCCCTTACATGTACGAAATGACGTGAACGAGACATCAATGACAGCACTAGTTAAAGCAGGCGTCTAAAATGAGAATCATAGCTCTCTCTCTCTCTCTCTCTCGCTCTCTCTCTCTCTCTCTCTCTCTCTCTCTGATCTCATTGTTCTCGTTTTCCTCTTGGTACTAATTATAGTCTCCGTAGACTATTGAACATCAGATGGTCCGATTTTAAATCGAACGAGTCAATAAGACAGGAACTGAACCAAGTCTAAGTATCAAGATACATAAAAAGACGTTGATGGGCCTATCTCGGCCACGTTCTCAGAATGGACGAATCCAAACTCCCTCGCCAGGCCCTCACATGGTAAGCGAAGGGCAAAAGAAAGCAAGGCAGGCCAAGGAAGACTACGTGGAACCATCACTAGAGAGAGTACAACTTTGGGATTCAAGTCCAACCAAGACCTACAGTGGGCGGCGGCCAGTCGTCAGACATGGAAAGATTTGATTTCCGCCCTTTGAGCCAATGTTGGCCCTAAAGGAATGTCAATCAAACTAATTCTGATCTTTCAACAAGAAAAAAAAAACTCACCTACGTTTATATCCTTTCTAACGTCTGTTATACTCAGCATTAGTGGGATAGACTGAGGTAGACGAGACAGATAAAGATGAATTATGGAATTCATACAGCACAGTCATAATCACGGCAGCAAAAGCAAGTGCTGGACTGCAATCAACAAGTAGAAAAGGCATGGATATCAGATAACACATGGAAAGAAGAGCAGCCAAATTAGCCATGTTGAATGTAAAAACAGATCTTGGAAAGGTTTTGACTAAAGCAACATACAAAGAACTAGACAATAAAGTAAAGAGTTCAGCTAGATGCGACAAAAGAGAATATATGGACAATATGGCAAAAGAAGCAGAAAATGCAGCAAAAATAGGAGACAGCAAAACTCTATATAACATACAGAAGAAGCTAACAGGTGCTATTACCTCCAGAGAAAGACCAGTCTTTAACAAAACAGGCAATCTGTTAACATCAAGTAAAGACCAAAAGCAAAGATGGACCGAACACTTCCAAGAAATACTTAATCGACCACACCCAAATGAATTAATAAATCTTGAAACCTATTTACCAGTCCCACAACTAAATGTCAACTTAGATGAAGTTACACTGAATGAAACTGAAACAGCAGTGAATTTAATGGCTAACAACAAAGCTGCAGGTGAAGATGAAATAACAGCCGAAACGTTTAAAGCTATTAACAGTGACAATATGAGCCAACTACAAAGAATGTTTAATAAAGTTTGGAAAGAAGAAAAAGTCTCTTCTAAATGGAAAAATGAATCATTGTTAATATACTAAAAAAAAGGCATCCTCGGTGATTGCAATAACCGGAAGGGTGTAACCTTATTATCAGTTGTGTCAAAGGTGTTTGTAAAGTGATTCTGAATAGAATTAAGGATGTTGTGGATACTGCAATGAGAGAAGAACAGGCAGGATTTCGAAAAGGGAGAAGCTGTCTCGACCAGATATTTACTCTGAGAATAATACTTGAAGAACATATTGAAAAGTAGAAACCATTAATACTGAACTTCATAGGCTTTAAAAAAGCATTTGATAGCATACACAGAGGTTCATTGTGGAGAATTTTAAGACTATATGGAATACCATCTAAAGCTGTCAACATCATTAGAGACCTCTACAACGGATATGTTTGTGCACTCAACACAGAAGAAGGAATGAGCGAATGGTTTCAGATTGAAACAGACGTGAAACAAAGATGTACGAGTATATTATCTCCATTGCTTTTTGGAATTGCTATAGACTACATAATGAAAAGATGCTATACAGGTAAAACCGGCACTGAGTGGGTACATGGGACCCAAATAGAAGATCTTGATTTTGCAGATGACATAACTCTTATCAGTGACAATGTGAAATCGATGCAGGAAAAAAGCAGATTCCCTATCTTCCTTAGCTAGCAAAATAGGTCTTGAAATTAACAAAGACAAAACAAAAATAATGAAATTTCTCATTAATCAAGAAGGAAAAATATGCGTAGAAGGAACAGTTGTTGATTTGCATACCTTGGCAGCTACATAGACATGGATGGTGAGAGCAGGAAGGAAGTTAGAATTCGAATTGCAAAAGCAGCACTGATCTTTAAGAATCTTGAGAACATATGGAATTCAAAGGTTATAAGCACAAAAACCAAGTTAAGATTATTCAATTCAAATGTGATATCCACCATCATTTATGCATGCTAAAGCTGGAAATCAACTAAAGAAATAGACAAGAGATTAGACTCTTTTGAAAACAAATGCCTAAGGAAAATACTTTGTATAAAGTGGAACGAATTCAAGAACAACGCGGAGATAAGACAGATATGCAAACAAGACTAATGGATGATCAGAAAAATAAGATGGATATATGTAGGCCATGTGATGAGAAGAAACAATCAGAGAATACCAAAACAAGCTATCAAGTGGAACACAACAGGCCGAAGAAAAAGAGGTCGACCACGTGAAACTCTAAAGAGGACATTGTTAAGAGAAGCCAGTTTAGTGGGTATAACATCCATTGATAAAGTTAAAAGACTCGCCGAGAACAGGAAAACTGGGCAAACAACTATGCGAGCCCTATGTGACGTTTAACGCACGGGAAGGATGTACGATGTAAGATTAGTGGGATATGTTTTGTTTCCACGACTTTGTCACACTCCATTGTTGGACCACCCTCACCTAAGAATTGTCACACTTCACTGTTGGACCACCCTCACCTAGGAATTGTAACACTCCACTGTTGGACCACCCTCACTTAGGAATTGTCACATTCCACTGGTGGACCACCCTCATCTAGGAATTGCCACATTCCACTGGTGGACCACCCTCACCTAGGAATTGTCACACTCCACTGTTGGACCACCCTCATTTAGGAATTGTCACACTCCACTGTTGAACCACCCTCACCTAGGAATTGTCACATTCCACTGTTGGACCACCCTCACCAGGAATAGTCACACTCCACTGTTGGACCACCCTCACTTAGGAATTGTCACATTCCATTGTTGGACCATCCTCATTTAGGAATTGTCACATTCCACTGTTGGACCACCCTCACCTAGGAACCATTAGACCAGTGACGAATAATCAGGCTGAAAAGGCTTAAGCCTAGTGATCCAGAAGGGCACTGACCCGGGCATCATGGGGAAAAATGCGAACGTAGCTGTTTGTTTCATGAATGTTATACCAGGAGATGAACGGTCTAGGTCTGAATGGGCCCGTTCTAAGTTTGGCTTAGGGGTATTGGTGGTGGTTAATCCGTCGCTGCATTAGATCACATCCTATGGCTTCTACAGAAAGTGGATTTTCATTGGTCATTCACGAATAATTAGTGTATAAGTATATAACTATACACGAAGCTACTGCAGTAAAGGTGTGATACCAAAATGTATAAACTATGAAAAAAAAAATGAGAACAGCTTTATTACTTAATGAGTACACAGTTGTGACGTTTCGGTATAAGCCTTAATCATACAAAAACACACAGGGCGAAGAAGAAGAAAAAGAGAAGATTCACATAAATGCTATGTAAAAAAATATGAATGGAACAAAATTAGAATAAAATAAAATGAATGGGGCACTTAGCTGTGACTTGTAAGAAACTGTGGCTTGTAAGAGGCTGTGTTCAGAAATGCGAATGGTGAAGTGTAGAGAATATTTCAGTGGAGACTTGTGATATGTGACCATGGGTCGTAAATGAGGATTGGGGTGGGGGGACCGTGGAGAGGAGAGAGAGAGTGATACAATGGTAATCTAGCCGGGACCGGGAGAAGGTGGGATAGATGATTATAGTTGGGGTAGAGGGGTTGTAATGTGATGATGTGAGGAGGTTCTGAACTATGTGTTACAAGTGATAAAGGAGTGGAACTCATTGCAGAGGGATTATGATTGTGGAAGAGGAGAATGTTAGGTGTAGCTGAATAGCAAGTTCAAACTATGTGATTCGAGGGTCCCATATTCCTTAATGTAGCGGTTCTCAAGTTCTAGGCGGCTTCTGTCATCAGCGTGACGTTGTTTGATGGCTATTACCAGAAAATCAGATTTGCCTCTGCGGTTGGAGCCATTGAAATGATTAGGGACTGGTTTCGAAGCATGCTTGGTGATATCGTACAGATATTTCTGCATGCAGTCCCCTAATCTGAGACCAGTTTCGCCAATATAAGTTATCCAGCATCTTTTGCATACAGTAGCATATATCACATTACGGGACTCCCATGTCAATCCTACTTTTTTCCTAGTTTATACATTTCATTGGTCATGGGTAGGGGATTACTTAGTCTGCTTGTGGTGATTTCCCCTTTGCTCCAATTTCAATGGCTCATTTTGTCTGCTATCTAGCATGATAAATAATTGTGATGCTACTAGTTGGACGTGAAATGAAAAAGGAAGCGAAGTGAAGTGGGGAAATTGAAGGGAGAAGTCTTCTGATAGAATGCGATAGTGTTTTGTTATTAAGCTTAGAATGGCAATTCTTAAGTGAACAAAGCTCTAATTCAAAAACATAAATCTATCACATCAACACCAGCTCCTCATCCATTTACACTAGAGTACCCCGAGAAGAGCAACGGTGGGCAACACCCATGGGCCCCGCTTAAGGGGTGTCATAGAAGAGCCTCCTTCTTTATTAGCGTTGCTATTTCCCTGCTGGCTGGTGCACATGAATGGTCTACGTGAAGAAACAGACTACATGGAAGCTTCCATTTCTGTTAAAAATGCGAGGAAGGGAACTAACCTAACGAAATATTCTTCATTTGCCGGATGAGAAGTAAATTCGTTTACACGGTAAGGATATTGCTGCCGTTTGTCAGAGGTAATCTGATTTGTGGATGTGGATTTTTTGTGGCCAAGACAAGGTGACCTTTAGAGAGTAGTTTTATGCTTCATTCAACTTCAGGCCAAAGATCTGCGAAGATCAACAGCTGAAAGTATCATGGTCCAAAAATGCAGTAACAATTGAAAGTATCATGCCCCAAATATAAAGTAACAATTGAAAGTATCATGCCCCAAATATAAAGTAACAATTGAAAGTATCATAGTTGAAAAACTTATATATATCTTATATCTTATATCCTTCCCGTGCCGTTAAACGTCACATAGGGCTCGTAAAGTAGTTCGCCAATTTTTCCTGTCTTCGGCGAGTCTTTCAACCTCATCAAAGGATTTTATGCCTGTTAACTTGGCCTCTCTTAATAATGTCCTCTTCAGAGTTTCACGCGGTCTGCCCCTTTTTCTTCGGCCTGTTGTGTTCCACTTGATAGCTTTCGGAGTTGGCATCCCTGATGCTCGGTTGGTTTCTCTGCGAGTTTCCATAACGATATCTTTTTTTCCTATCTGGAGTTGCCTCTAGATAGGTCCCAGGATAAGGTTGTTAGCCTTATGCCCAACTCCCGGTACATGATATGTAACAGATCAAGCGGAATTCCGCTGATTTCTGCATGCCGGCGAGAGCGTTTTAAAAACGACCGCCATCTTGCACGTTGAAAAACTAGAGTTGATATATATATATATATATATATATATAACTTATGATATGTTAAATGAACATAAAATTCTTTGTTTCTTTGGCTGCCTCTGCTAGGTATGCTGGAAAGGAACTGAATGAGATATCCAGAAGCGTCTGCATAAACATAATAGAGCGTATTTCCTCAAGTTAACATCCTCAAGTTAACATCATCAAGTTAACAGTCTCCCCCCCCCCCCCCCCCAGGGGCAAACTATCAACATGATCTTCACACTTAGTTTGACAAGTAAATGCTGAGAACAAAAGTACCCCTTTTATTGCCTTTCTCCAACTAGGGAGCCACATATCTACAGTTCCTTTCAACCTGAAACTTGCAAAGATTCCATCCCATACTCTCGGCTGCTTCGTCTTCGCCGCATATGCCAAGATGGCTCGGACTTATGAACCAATCCAATAAATTATTAGTATTTTCTCGACATCACCATTATCATGAAAAAAAAAAGTCATTGGAAGGAAAGCCTTCAATCGCATCCAGAAAGTCAGCGGCAAAGATGGATTCAGAAAAAAAAATTTTGACTTCATCCCACAGAGTAAAATTAGTGCTTCTTCTCCATCCTTAAGGCCAAACAGTTAAAGACAATTCTCTGCTACAATCTGCCACCGCTACAGCTGAAACCTGACTTTCACGACATCGTCTCTAACGCCAAAAGTGCAGTCTGTGAGCTGGTTAATTAATAAAGTTGTTCTTACTGTTGGTTTAAATAATCCTAACATAAGGAAATTGTGTGTCCATCGTTATTAATTAGGCTAATTGCTTCACTGGCCTACAGGAGTGCTGTTAGGGAGGCAAAGTTCCGCAAAGGACATGCAAATGAATGAACGAATTGCTTCACTACACATAGTTACGAAAAGACCAAGGTACAGCTTGATAGAAGTACTTATGACTGTTCTGAGATCAGCACTGGAAATGTGTCACAGTCTTTACTCTGGAATCTACTTTTCGAATGTGCTTTCGACCAAACCAGTGGCAACGAATTCATTAACGCAAAGACCGTAGCTCACTGTTTCATGTCACTTGACTTCGAGAACCGCGCCATGAGCTAAAAATAATGAATGAATTTCCATCACAAAAATTTCACCTCAAAATTGAATATAAAATTACTTCGTTTTAGTTACAGGATTTTTTCTTTTTACAAATTTATTTCTTACAGACGTATCATGTGTAAAGAGTTAAACACTTTAAAAGCATACCACTCAAAGAGTTAACAAACACTTTATGTAAATATAAGAAGCGTGCACTGCAAAATAAATAAATAAATAGCATTAAAAGTAAACATGAGAACCAGACTATGTATTAAAAAGTTGAAGAATTAGTGTCACAGTGGAGGACTTTTTCCTCAAACTCACACATTAAATTATTTGTTTTTAAATTAATGGATTTATAATTAAAAGATAAAAATATATTCTGATTATTGCTCTCTCTCTCTCTCTCTCTCTCTCTCTCTCTCTCTCTCTCTCTCTCTCTTCCGTCTTTCATAACAAAATAAGCATTTGTGTATTTCGTACTTGTGGGCTAAGACAGATAAAATATAATATTATTATGTTGTTTGTGTTGGATTTTAAATACTGTCACACAGAAACTTCTTGCACAAGTACTATGACTCCTTTCGTCCGTGACGAGAATTACAGTTTACGAGTATTTACACCAGTTGACTCTTGTAAAAATGGGTGTAGAATTTCCAAAAGTTCGATAGAGAAAAAAAATAACAGAGAACTTAAAG
Source organism: Achatina immaculata (assembly GCA_009760885.1). NCBI lineage: Eukaryota > Metazoa > Mollusca > Gastropoda > Stylommatophora > Achatinidae > Lissachatina > Lissachatina immaculata. The sequence continues at coordinate 12,363,401 of CM019720.1, read as the reverse complement.
TGCATAATAACTGGACTACACGAGCATTTATAGATAATCTCTGTCTGTCTGTTTGTCTGTCTGTCTGTTTGTCTGTCTGTCTGTATCTCTCTCTCTCTCTCTCTCTCTCTCTCTCTCTCTCTCTCTTTCTGTCATGAACCTTTGGCTCATAAGTCGAGTTCTTTCTGTTCACTATATACGATCTCGATATCTATTCAATAGCTCTCCTAAGTATCTGCATATCAATCTAGCTCATAGTCTCATCACATCGGCATGATTGTCTGATTCTAGATCTCTCTGTCTATTTCGCAAGGTGGACTTCAACTAAATCTACCTCTCTAAATCTCCTCCTGAATATATATATATATCTGTAGCTGTTTGTCTGTTCCTATCTGAACATATCTCCTGGTATGGATCTATCTATCCGAGTCTCTGTCTGAATGTCTGAGTATCTTAGTGTCCGAGTATCGTCGTCTCTGAGTATCTTATTATCTTCGTATTTTCGTCCTCTGGGTGTCGGAGCTGTAGTTCTGCCCCTGAGTCTATGCGCGTACGTCTGTGCGTACCTCGGTGTGCGTACCTCGGCGTGCGTACCTCGGTGTGCGTACCCTCTTCCCTCCCCTCCCTGCCCCTGATAACGGATAACAGAATAACATTTCCAGTCATAAATTTGCTGTCTAAAAGTGCAGTTTCGAACATAATACCTTGAAATAATTTTAGATCTATTTTCATACTACAACAGACTCTTTCCCTATTTATACTGAACTGGTTTAGTTCACACGAAACAAAATGGAGGTCATCAACCACTTTAATGTTGTTTTAACAGTTGAACTGTTCAAGTGCATCTTTTCGAGTGCGGCACTTTTATGCACAAATTAGGTCATCATCATCATCATCATCATCATCAGGCGCAGTACCAACAGAATCTGGCGATCATGTTTGTCCCATCATTTCTTTGTTTTATGCTCTTCCCCTGTTCTGCAGATTATTTTCTTGTACTGTCTGATTAATACTGTATTTTCCACTTGAATCCATGATATTGTTGGACTTTTAGTGATGGCGATTGTCACGTTTAGCAGCACACTTTGGCCGTTTAAATGTTATCAACCTAATGCACTTTCATACGGCATTGTTAACACGTTGTGACCACGACAACTAAGACACTTTCATACAGCAATGTTAACACGTTGTGACCACGACAACTAAGACACTTTCATACAGCAATGTTAACACGTTGTGACCACGACAACTAAGACACTTTCATACAGCAATGTTAACACGTTGTGACCACAACTAAGTCACTTTCATACAGCATTGCTAATATGTTGTGATCACGACAACTAAGACACTTTCATACAGCATTGTTAACACGTTGTGACCACAACTAAGACACTTTCATACAGCATTGTTAACACGTTGTGATCACGACAACTAAGACACTTTCATACAGCATTGTTAACACGTTGTGACCACGACAACTAAGACACTTTCATACAGCATTGTTAACACGCTGTGACCGCGACACCTAAGACTAGGATACTTTCATACAGCATTGTTACAACGTTGTGATCACGACAACTAAGACACTTTCATACAGCATTGTTACAACGTTGTGACCACGACAACTAAGACACTTTCATACAGCATTGTTAACACGCTGTGACCGCGACACCTAAGACTAAGACACTTTCATACAGCATTGTTAACACGCTGTGACCGCGACACCTAAGACTAAGACACTTTCATACAGCATTGTTACAACGTTGTGATCACGACAACTAAGACACTTTCTTACAGCATTGCTAACATGCGGCGATATTGTCACTTTTTATTTATGAATGCAGTACTACTTCTTTTTCTTCACTTCGACATTTCAGAATATCACTACACGTAATACTATATGATTCACAACGAGACTGAAATCTTAACACACATAGTCACAATAAAATTCAGATGGGTCAGTCTTGAATCAAATTATAGTTCACCTTTAATGTTCGCCAAACGAAACTCACAAGTATCAAACTGAGGTATCCCCGAAAAAAATTTGCAAAAAGTTCCCAAAAGTATCAAATCTTCTGCATTTCTCACGCAGTACGAATAATCATTTCTAACGTGAAACACATCTTCTGTCTGTCCTAAACTACTTCTGGTTCTAAACTGCTTGTCTGTCTCCTGAATATCAATTTGCTCTACTTATCCATCTGTTCTATCTGTCGTTGCTCTACTATCTATCCTTCTATTATTCTTTTTTCTCTGTCTCCCTGTAAACTGCATGACTGTCTTATAAATCGCAAGTCAGCTGTCCAGTAGGGTACACCTCTAGATCTTTCTATTGGTCATCTGGTTGAGTACATACTGACTAGACTTCGGGATAAGTCGTTCCACTCCCTTTGGTCATCTTAATGGTCCGCTGAACTTATTCATATGTGCAAATTGGGTCCTACGTTAGCAAATATGCCTCACCTGTCAGTAAGTATGTTACGTCAAATCCGTCTATTCAAGTTTCTGAAGCAGGTAAACTCTTCTTATACAGTATCAGGTGTTTGTGATACCTGTAGAGGATATCTGTTTACACAGTGTCCATCTGTCTGTTTCCATATTGTTGATTTAACCATTCAGTTTAGTCGTATCAGGTATATCTCTTTAAGCTGCCTTTCCCTCAGCTTTATTATGTCTAGTATTTCTAAGTATCTACTCAATTCTATAGGAATTTTCCTCTCCCATCGGTTCTCAAATTTTTCATCGTTTCTTACTTCTTTCTATTTATGAACAATAATCGTAACTATAATAAAAATGCTAATAGTAATAATGATAATAATAATAATATCATAATTTACAAGGCTATAATAATACTACAATCATAACTGGCAAGGCACTATGTTACACTAGAGCAGAAAGTCGCTGGGGTGGTTTCTTCAGGAAATGATGAGAGGAGAAATAAAAATTTCAAATTATCTGTATTACATCAAATGAAATATGAGCATTTTTATCTTTAGCAGCTTTTTAAATTTTAATTTTTGTAAAAAAAAGGAGACAACACATGAAGTGTTAGGGTAAATAAACAAACGATAAATTTAACTTTCTTGCTGAAAATTTCTTTACTGCTTAAGCAGTGCACAGAATTTTATTAAAGCATTGAATAGTCTTCTTCTTCTTCTTCTTCTTCTTCTTCTTCAGAGTGTATGAGTGTATGGACATGTGATAAGTTTATTATTTATTTATGTAATCATTTAATGTGTCTTCATGATTATTATGCTCATTAACAAATGCTGAATGACTGTGACTGAGTGAAAGCTGTATGATGAAGGGCATAATGTCAGACGGGCCTGCGTGTCCAATTCTTAACCCTTTGAAAATAAAGTATGTTCGTTCGTTCATTCTTCTTCAGCTTTCTGAGCCATTAAGACTCATTGCTGCAGATAAAGTTCTCCTCTTCTCTCATTTTCCTAATCTCCTCTCTCCAGTTGGTGACACTAAATTCCTTTATATCCTCTTCCATGTACTGAATATGTCACAACAAAAAAATTTATTACAGTATAAGCACTTTACATAAATACGTGGAGGTGTGACTAAAGCGATGAGAGCCGGTAGCATGCTCTGGGAGCTTATTTTAGAAGGCGCCATTTATATGCAACATTTAAAAAAAAATCATTTGTGTGATTACGAATGGGAATGGTGCTTCGTCATGTAGGGTGGAGTCTTTTTCACTGAACTTTAAAAAAAAATGGTTTTTTTTTTTCTAACCCCTAGGCACCATTAACCTTAGTCAGACCACCGGTGTATACATATACGCATAATACGTATATTTGAATATAATATGTTTATATGCGTACTACAGGTATCTACATTTCGTTAGCGTGAATCTTGTATCTATTTGTATGCATGTATATATGCGTTTTGCTATCATGTGTGTGGTGATAAATGTTTATACAACACACGTGATTAAATTAGACTTGTTATCCTTGTAGACACCGATATTAAATCCAAGAAAATGAAGTAAAATGGAATGTAGAACTCCGAAAGAACTGCTCTAATGAGCCATTGAGACATTGCAGAATAGACAGGGTTTTTTTGTGTGGACTATATTCAGCTGCAATCTCTGTAAATACTCACAGTTTTTCAGTATTTTTATTATTGCTTTTTGCTTATTGCACAATGATATCTGTAAGTGATAAATTATGGCACTGCTGAGGATCAGAATATACGAATGTTCTATATAACAGCTATATGGAAAAAAAAGAACAAATATATCAATACTGCAAGAACTTAATATCGAAGAAGGTTGGCTAGTAAAGAGGATTAAACAGAGAAAACTTAAATATTTTGGACAAATTAAACGTCATGAGAATTTAGAGAAGACCGTACTGGAAGGGTACATAATGGGAAAAAAGAAAGAGAGGCAAGGCGAAGATGGCTGCAAGACATCGTTGATAATCTGCAAATGGATGCAGCAGCAGCAGGGCATCTTGCTTACAACCGAGAGGCCTACAGGAGAGGTGTTGGGTAATCAAAGTTCCGCAAGGGACATGCAAATGACTGACTGACTGATATAACGGCTTGTACAATCCTTGCAGTATTCCTTCGTTCTAGTTTTTGTTCTATTACACCCCTTGCCATCTGAGACTTGTATTTTTTCCCATTTATAATGCTCTTCATATCACTGATGCCCCAAACTGTTTCTGCTCTCTGTTAGCTTCTTTATTCTTACGGTGCTTTCATCTGTATAATCTGTATCTTTCAGTGCTCTCATCTGTATAATCTGTATCTTTCAGTGCTCTCATCTGTATAATCTGTATCTTTCAGTGCTCTCGTCTGTATAATCTGTCCTCCAGTGCCTTATCTGAATAATCTGTATTTTTCAGTGTTCTCATCTGTATAATCTGTCTTCCAGTGCTCTTATCTGAATAATCTGTATCTTCCAGTGCTCTCGTTTGTATAATCTATATCTTCCAGTGCTCGCGTCTGCGTAATTGTATCTTCAAGTACTCTCATTGTATATTCTTTATCTTCCAGTGCTCGCGTCTGTATAATCTTTATCTTCTGGTTCTCTCGATTGTATAATCTATATCTTCCATTGCTCTTGTCTGTGTAATCAGTGATCACCTGTGTTGTTTTAGTGGCTTATCTTTAATTTAAAAACAATTATAGCTTTTCTTTAAAAATTCCCTTCAGCATTGTCTGACGTTTGTTGGTGGTCTGCAGTTTTATTTATCCATATCATCCAATCGTTTGAGGGAAACAAACGCTACGATCCATCCATCCATCCATCCATCCATCCATCCATCCATCCATCCATCCATCCATCCATCAGTCTACATACTGTCTGTCATTGTCTTGCACACGTGGATAATACTAGTACTGTATGATGCTGTGTTAGATGACAGTTGAGAGGCAAATAACAGAATGTCAGACCAGTCTAGGTGTCCAGCTCTTCAATCTCTGAAGATAAAACTCACCTGTCCGTTCTGTCTACTGCCAATTTACCTACCAGACTGTCTGTACTCATTTTTCTCCTTTGCACCTCCATGTTTCTTTGTCTAACGCCCGATGCATTCTTTATTCAACTCTGATCTGGTGTTCATCTTGACCTGCGTTTGAATGCTGTAACACTAATAGATAAGCTTGTTTCTTAATTCCAGTTCTACCCTGTTCATTATCTTTGTCTGCTGAAGGTTTACTTCTCGTAGATATCTGCATTGTTTTCGTTACTCATGTGGTCTTGTTTCGCAATACTGTTTATATTTCTGCACTGCATTTTTTTTTCTTTTTGTTTCCTGTTTCTGATTTGTATATCTGCTCCATTTGTTAAGATTACTTCTTGTTTTGTTTTGTTATGCTTTTATGTGCCTGAAAGGTTTTTATACGTCGTGGAACTACGCAGTGAGAGTTCTTTTAATTTTATACTTTCACATACCCTTGACGTATGATTCTTTAAAGGAGAAAAGAAATGTAAGATAGAGAATGTATTTTGTTTCCATGGCCGCTTGCAGACAAAGAAAGTCTTGTCTCAGGTCAGCGACATATATAGCCCGTCACTCTCCTAGGAGTGTAGGTCACGGATAAGCGCTCTCTCTCTCTACTCATCCCTGTTTTTCCCTCGCCTCCGAGCTCTTTCATAATTTCTGTTCTCCAGATAGTTCCGGGCCTTTCTTGATTTCTGTTTCCCTGGGGGGTTCCATGTCAGTGCCTGCCTTGTTATGCTAGTGTCCGGTTTCCTCAGTATGGGGGGGGGGGGGCCGATCCACTTCCACTTTGTAGACGTGATTTGTAGGTTCATAGGCTCTTGTCATACTCTTTCCCAGACCTCTTCGTTCCTGTTCTTTATCTTTTCATCTTTATGTATACATGTGTGTGTTTACACGCAATGTGCGCAAGGATATGTAAAAAAGCAGCATAGGATAAGTTATTATATTCTCGCACGTATACACCCGTTTACATTGTTTCCCCACAGCTACTGTATTAAACTGTTACTGGCATGAATAGCGAAAAACAAAAACAAAAAAGTATAACACGTTATCTGGAGCTGTCACTTTTATAATTAAAATGTTGGCAATTAAAAATGTTGGCAGAATAAATTACTGTCTCTGTTTTTATGCAGACATTTAATCGGAACTTCTTAAGCGAAATAATTATTCTTGCATCACTAATCTCGTACATGTATAGTGTGTGTGTGTGCGCGCGCGTGCGTGCGTATGTGCGTGTGTGTGTGTGTGTGTGTGTGTGTGGAGAGGGGGGAGAGAAGGAAGGAAGAGGATATTTCAGCAATCATAATTACTATGAATCATAGATCTCTAAAAATACTGCATACTGTATTCAGTACTCAAAAAAAGGCGATAAAAGCAAGTGTGAAAAACTACAGAGGAATATCCTTACTACAAACAAGGTACAAAATACTATCTATTATACTTTTAAATAGATTAAAACCATACTGCGAGAGCATACTGGGAGACTATCAGGCTGGTTTTTTACAGAACAGATCAACCGTAGACCAAATATTTTATCTACGTCAAAGAGCAGAAAAGTACTGGGAATATAGAAAAGAAGTACATAATATCTTCATTGACTTCAAGAAAGCTTATGATAGCATAGATATGAGCAGCTTATGGAAAATTATGGAAGAGTTTGAGATACCTAACAAATTAATCAGTTTGACCAGAATATGTATGGAGGATGCACAAATATAGTAATATATAAAGGAATAAAGTCAGACCCCTTCTATATAAGAACTAGTTTAAAACAAAGTGATACATCGTATCAATTACTATTCATCCTAGTACCAGAAAAGGTAATCAGAAAAGTGAAAGAAGAAAGCAGTACAGAAAAACAAGCTAAAATACTAGGATACGCTGATGACATCGACCTAGTGGGGGAAACTATGCACGAAGTCATCAATACCTGATACACCCGAGAGATGTTGCACTAAAAGCGGGCTTGACCATTAACCATGATAAGACAGAGTATATGAAGATATCGAGAGACCAGAGGCAGAATGATCCAGATTATATAAATGTTCGAGAGATGATCATTAGGAAAGCAGAACCATACAAATATCTAGGCACAACCTTCAAGAGAAGCAACACAGTAAGTGAGGAAATTAAAATCAGAGTACAGATAGGGAATAAAATATATTTAACACCTGTTAAAATCCCAGATCATGTCGCTAAATATCAAAATAATAATCTACAAAACTATAATAAGACCAGTTGTCATGTATGGATAAGAAATGTGGAGTACAACGAAAAAAGATGAACAACAAATGCAGGTCTTTGAGAACAAGATCCTAAGAAGAATCGTTGGGCCCGTAAAGGATATCAACAGTAGAGAATCGAAAGTTAGAAAAAACACTGACCTGAACAGCTTATTTAAATCACAACGAATTATAAATATCTTGAAACTGAACAGATTACGCTTGTTGGACCTCGTAGAAACAATGGAAGAGAACAGACAAATTAAAATGATGTATGTACAAGAGATAAAGAAAACAAGATCAAGGAATAGACCAAAACAGAGAAGGAAAAACAACATAGAAGAGGATATAAAGGAAATTGGTGTCACCAACTGGAGAGAGAAGATTAGGAATAGAGAGGAATGGAGGCCAACTTTATCTGCAGCGATGAGCCCTAATGGCTTGGGAAGCTGAAGATCACTAAGCGAAAAAGATGAATGTGATCACTGAGCAACGAAGACTGATCACCGACTTACAAGAGTGATTTTCGTTTACCGGGCGATAGTTTACGCTTGTCTGGTTTCTGTTAAGTGCAGGCTCTGAATGTTAAACACATGGGAAAGTCGAGTTGGTTTTATTTGTCACTAAAGTTCATTACTGGTGTATGTGGCGGCGGGAGCGGTTCAGAGGAGTGATATATTGAAGGAGTAACATAACGAAGAAGTGGCATATTGTAGGAGTGACATATTGAAGGAGTGACATATTGTAGGAGTGACATAACAAAGATGATATGCTGAAGGAATAACACAACAAAGGAGTGACATACCGGAGGAATAATATAACAAAGGCTGACATATTAAAGGAGTAACATAACAAAATAGTGACACATCTAAGGAGTAACATAATTTTTTTAAAGTGACATACTGAAGGAATAACAACAAAGGAGTGACACTTTGAAGGAGAGACAGAACGAAGGCGCGGAAAATGGGAGATGAATTGTGGTGGCGTGACACGAATACTGTCGTGACGACGCAGTGGCGTATCTTGTGTTAATCTTCAGATTAAACGATTATATACATAATTCGCTTAATCTATTTGATTACATAAAAAATGCCAAGAGTAGCTAGCGGTTTAAGTTGAGTGTTTACTGTTAGAATTACGGTATTAATGATAAAAGAGTTCATAAAAGAAGGTTCGCTGCATAGACTTATTTGATTTTTTCACTTTGAAATATTCATGTTTAGTAAACATACCTGTTGCTTCTTTGCTATGTCACATACGGTATTTTTGTCACTGCTTTGATACACACCCGTGACAGAATCTCCAGGCTAGATATCTTATATCTTTCTCGTGCCGTTAAACGTCACATAGGGCTCCCAAGGTAGCTCACCAATTTTTCCTGTCTTCGGAGAGCTTTTCTACCTCATCAAGGGATTTTATGCCTATTAATTTGGCCTCTCTTAACAATGTCCTCTTTAGAGTTTCACGTGGTCTGCCTCTTGATTATCTAGATCTAGATAACTTTGGTCACTTCCAGATAATGAAAAAAGTCATTCAGATATTAGCTACAAATCTAGATAATTTTAAATTGAATCTAGATATTTCTGGATAATTTTATTACAGTCCACCCAAAAGAAGACAACAGCAGAAAAAAAAAGAACGAACACTGAGTAAGTCTTCCACAATTAACCCTTTATAAGCGAATAAGTAAATGTTTCTGCTCTTTAGCGCATTGTTAATGGACAACACTGGCGCATATTTTGGGGCTCGCTCACTCCACGCTAATGACCGCTGTGTATGCTTCATATTTATTATTTTTAACTTGTAGAACTGAGCAAATACGTTGCTGAGAGTATTCTGCAGGAACTTAAGAATCTATTTAGTGAGAGGAAACTGGACTATGGACTTTTACAGATAATACACGTAAAAAATAGCATCATTAATTGGGTATATGTGAAACTTAATTAGGAAGTTTTGTTCCTTATTTTAATTAAAATGTATATGGCATATTATTTGCAGTTTGTAATTTTACATCTTCTTCTAAGTGTGGCCAAAAGAAGTCTGGAGTTCCTAGAAACAGACACTTTACATGAAAAAAAATATATAGGACACTATTCTGAGTCAATAATAGAAAATTTACAAATTGAAGTAGTTAATATTTTTTTAATGAGGAGAATAAAAGAGGCCAGTGTCGAGATTTTCTTGTATCGTTTCGACATTTGAGACAGACACATCATGAGACTGAGGAAAAATTGAAGAACATATCCCTCTTCTCTGAAAATAGTGTTCTATAACCAACTATGGCCTACTCTTCAATATGTAAAGTAATTAAATATGTAAGCGCGCTTGAACACTCGGTAACTAAAGAGGAATATCAGTTAACAGGAGTCAAAATAGTTGACAGGACTAACATGGAAGATACAGAAGTCTTCTGAAGCGAAGTAGGACAATACAGAGATGCCATTTGATGTATTCCGTGTTAAGAGCTTTCTGCATGTGCTTCGTCTCAGCTATAATACTACTACATTTAAATGTCGACATAGAGAGTTTTTTTTTAGCAGAAAGAAGCTGGTCAAATCTAAACCGAGAAATAAAATTAACCTTGAACTTCTTCTTGCTGTTTTACTGGTATGAAAACATAGAAAATGCCGCTACTGTTATAAGTTTCCCCCCAAAGTTATAAAAGATGGAAATAATTACACATAAAAAAATCTGCAGGAGACGAAACTTCTGCATCATTTTATCAACCAAGTCCCTCAAATACTGAAAATGATGATGATGATGATTATGATGACGATGATTATGATGACGATATTCACTTTTTATGTGACTTGATCAAGAAGCTATTATCATTAACTCCATATTAATATCACTTTTAATTCAAATTAATCATAATTTTCACACTAATATATATATATATATATATATATATATATACTTTCTTGATAATTTTTTGGATAAGTGTTTTTAAAATTTATATACTTCTGGGGGTGTATATATATATATATATATACGTAAGAAAAGAGTTGGCAGCACTGACCCATGACGACCTCACCTAAACCACTGTGCCATCTACAACCTTGTCTTTTAATGTGAGGAGGTGGGTTAAAAAGAGAAGGCTTCAAAAGGAAAGACTTTGGCAAAGGCCTCCAAAAAAAAAAAAAAAGAATTGTAGGGCTTTCAAATTAAAGATTTGTTACATTTTAACAGAGCCTTTTTTCATTGTTAATTAAAAAAAACATATTGCTCTTTAATTTTTCTTCTTAATAATTTCATAGTTCACTTCTTCTTCTTTTTCTTCTTCTTTTTCTTCTTCTTCTTCTTCTTCTTCTTCTCCTCCTCCTCCTTCTTCTTCAGTGAACATTTTAGGGAAGAAATTAGTATTCTAAAATCTTCATTATCGACCCCTAATTGCGACCTGAGCGTGTTGAAAACTTTCAGCGACAGTAAATGTGTAAAGCTAAAACAAACTAATATTCCTTTCCTCACAGTCGGTGAGGTTTATAACTACATCCGGTCCTTAAAGAGCACTAACTCAGCAGGATGTGATGACATTAGTAACAAGATACTACGCTACGCTGCACCAGTTATCACAGACACACTAACATACTTATACAACTTGTGTATTGACAAAAAATATTTCCCTGACGCTTTTAAACTCGCCAAAGTTTTTCCTCTTTTTAAATCTGGACAGACTAGTGACCTCTCAAACTATAGACCCATATCCATTCTGTCATCACTATCTAAACCTCTTGAAAAGCATATACAAAAGTTAACTCTGCTCCACATGCAAGAACACAATCTACTAATAGACAGCCAGTCAGGTTTTAGACCAAATTACTCCTGCCACACAGCATTAACTAAAATGACAGAAAGCTGGCTGTCTAATATAAATGATGACAAATTGTGTGGTGCTGTTTTTGTTGATTTCAAGAAAGCCTTCGATATGATTGATCATGAAATTCTTGCAAAAAAGCTGGAAGGCTATAGATTACACCCTGACCTAACAAAATGTATTACATCTTTTCTCTCAGGTAGAAAACAAGTAGTTTGCTTTAGAAACAAAATATCTGGCTCGTCTGTGGTTGATACTGGTATTCCTCAAGGCTCCATTCTTGGTCCTCTTCTCTTTGCTATCTATATTAACGACCTACCACTACATTTAAAGCACTCTTCGTGTGATCTTTTCGCTGACGACTGTACTGTTTACAATAGTGACTATGACATCAATAAACTACAGACAACGCTCCAAAATGATATAAACAGTTTGATGAAATGGAGTAATAAAAATGGTATGTTGATAAACACCAACAAAACAAAATCCATGCTCATCACTACAAGACAGAAACTGCAAAATGCAACTAAAACTTCACTACAGCCTTGTGCTGGGACTAAGGCAATAGAAAATGTTCATGAACATAAAACCCTAGGACTCATCATTGATCAGCATTTAACTTGGAATTCGCACGTACATAACCTAACAAATTTGATTGCACAGAAGGTTTACCAATTAGCCAAAATTAAACACTTTATCGACAAAGACACAAGAAAAATATACTACATATCACACATACAAACACACTTAGATTACTGTTCCACAATCTGGGATGGATGCTCAGTCTCTAACACAAAAAGGCTCCACTCACTTCACAAGCGAGCATTAAATCTTATTTGTGACAAACACCCAGTACAGACTGTAGATCAACACAAACAACTCAAAATTCTACCCCTCAAAAATAGAATCATTTTTAACAAAGTTAAGTTTGTTCATAGAATTCTGTCGCACAATGCTCCGCCTTACTTGTGGTCACTGTTTACGTATAACACTAAACATAGCCAGCGTTTAAAAAACTGTCTTCTTCCTAAACCCAGGATTGATCTGTACAAGAAAAGCCTTGCATACTCTGCAGTACAGCTCTGGAACACCCTCACCTACAATTTAAAATCCATTGGTAATACTTCATCCTTTAACTCAAACCTGTTTCATTATTTACTTGCTTGTAATTATATGCCTCCATAAAATAGCCAGTACTCTCTCAACACATGGCTCGTAAACCATCAAGTACTTAAATGACATAGTTAGAAAAGCAACTTGTTAGATATTGTTAGAAATTATTTTAATGTTTGTTAAAAAAAAACATATGTTAAAAGATGATTTACAATGTATTTTATTTATGTATATGTCTGCGTGTGTATGTGTGCGTGAGTGCTATTTTATTAGGTTAATGACTTCTTCTCTTTTACCTTGAATGTAATAGTTAAATCTTACACTCTTTTGATATGTTTTTCCTAATTTAATTTGTATTTTTTACTAAATCAAGTGTGTCGGAAGAATGAAAGATGGAGTGATGAAGGGCAGAATGTAAGACGGGCCTGCGTGCCCAATTCTTTACCCTTGAAAAATAAAGATATTCATTCATTCTTCTTCTCTTTCGCCTCCTTCTTCTCCTTCTCCTTCGCCTTCTCCTCCTCCTTTTCCTCCTCCTCGTCTTCCTCCTCTTGCTTCTTCTTCTTTCTTCTGCTCCTCCTTTTCCTCTTCCTCCTCTTTCTTCTTCTCCTTCTTCTTCTCCTTCGTCTCCTCCTCCACCTCCTCCTTCTTTTCTTTTGTCTTCTCCTCCTCCTCTTCATTCTCCTTCTTCTTCTTCTCCTCCTCCTTCTTCTTCTTCCTCCTCCTTCGTCTTCTTTTCCTCCTTCTTCTTCTTGTTTCTGCTGGAAAACTTAAAATACAACAAAAACTTTGGAAATAGACAGGCATTAAAAACGAGGAAGAAGATGAGCATGAAGTGGTTTAGGATTTTTGTTTCTTGCTGTACATTTTTTTTTAGCCTATCTCATTTCATTTAGTTCTGGTTCTATTTTGGCTGTCACTCGATGCTTAATATTGCACCCCTCCCCCCACAACCCCACCCCATTCGAAAACTTTCTAAATAGATCTGAGGAATTGAGTGGGAAAGTAAGGTGTGTGTATGCATGTGTGTATGTGTGGGTTGAGGGGAAGGTGGTGTTGAAAAAAGAGGAACTGGGTGGCTGGAAATTGAAAAATAAATAAGAGACACTTTAATAACTGGAAATTTTATATTTTATTTCTTTTTTTTTCCCTATGCCGATTTCAAAACAGCTTTTCTTTAGCGGGACATGAACCGAACACTTGACCTCGTTCCATTTCCTGGTGTTTGTCGCTATGGCGTGAATTCTGGCAGATTTGTTCTTCTCGCTATCTGGGCCGTCCCATCTGATTGCTTTATCAGATATACCCCGGGTGCGAGTGTTTTTGTTGTCCCAACTTGTTTTCTTGAACAATATCATCTCGCATGATCTGGGTTACGTTTGACTTCTACTATAGGTCTCAGATAATGTTAATACGAAAATGGAAACGAACAGAAGGAAGTTTTTGTTTTTTTTTGGTTTGTTGGTTTGTTTGTTTTTTTTGTGTGCTGGTAAATTGTTTTTGATGTTGTTTATTTTAGTGACTTGCCAATTTTTAAATATATTTTATTCAATGAATTCAAATTATTTTATCCTTCTATTTAATTTCGTTTTATCTTTCTGTTTTTGGAGGTGAAGATGCTGTCTGATTTGGTCATCAGGGGCCTATAGCTAGGAACAGCCGAACAAGACCATGTCCCACCTCTCTTTTGGTATCCCCATAAACAGCCGTGGCCTGGCCAATAGAGTAGGGATTTCTATAGTCTCCATGGCGACGGAGTCTGCTAAAGAAGTATTGGACACTGTGGGGGTTTTTTCCCCCTTTAACTCCACTGATGGAGTGTAAAATAACCACCACAACGCACTGTCAACTTGACACGATGCTGTGCTTCAACATTTTCACTGCATCGACTGCAAATAAAACACCACGTTCGCTTTTCAGAGAGATAGAACAACAACATCCTTGTGTATCACTTAGTTTTTTTTTTCCACTTCTGTGTTCGATTTTCTTTCACTTTGTTTTTTTTTCGTCTATATAAACTGTTTTGTACTTCTATTTCAGTTTATTTTATCCTTCTGTTTCACCTTATTTCTTGGAATTTTTACCTGTGTGTCTAAACTGAGTGATCAGTTTATTCTCATCTTCCATGGCCCCACCCCCCCCCCTCTCTCACCCAATAGCTTTATCCCACTTTTATTCGTATATTATCTCTGACTTTGTCCTTCTCCTGCTCCTGTGTCTCACGCGAAGGTCAGTCGTCCAGACACCCTAGAGGTCAGTCGTCCAGACACTCTAGAAGTCAGTAGTCCAGACACCATAGAGGTCAGTCGTCCAGACACCCTAGAGGTCAGTAGTCCAGACACCATAGAGGTCAGTAGTCCAGACACCCTAGAGGTCAGTAGTCCAGACACCCTAGAAGTCAGTCGCCCAGATACCCTAGAAGTCAGTCGCCCAGATACCCTAGAGGTCAGTAGTCCAGACATCCTAGAAGTCAGTCGCCCAGATACCCTAGAGGTCAGTAGTCCAGACATCCTAGAAGTCAGTCGCCCAGATACCCTAGAGGTCAGTAGTCCAGACATCCTAGAAGTCAGTCGCCCAGATACCCTAGAAGTCAGTCGCCCAGATACCCTAGAGGTCAGTCGCCCAGATACCCTAGAGGTCAGTAGTCCAGACATCCTAGAAGTCAGTCGCCCAGATACCCTAGAGGTCAGTAGTCCAGACACCCTAGAAGTCAGTCGCCCAGATACCCTAGAAGTCAGTCGCCCAGATACCCTAGAGGTCAGTAGTCCAGACACCCTAGTTACCTAGATGTAGAAATTGGTACTGAGTCTTTTCCGGAGCTGGGGAAGAGAAGGGGGTCAGGCGTGGAGCTGACCACACCATCCTCCATTGTGCCCCATCAGGTGAAGAAAAATATGGGCATTGACAGCATACATCTAAGCGCTCTATGGCATGATATGAACATGCTTCTGCATAAAAATGAGCATAGCTTTCTGGATTTCATGATGGCTGTCAGAGAAATCTATACATCTCGAATGTATTCGTTTCATCTCTGTTGAAGCAAGTACAAGAAAAACAGCCAGTGGTTAACGTGACTAAGTGGTCTACATGCACTCTTAGGTTCATTCCATATGCAGTTATGTATTGGCATTATATGTTTTTGTTACTTATAAATCTTATAAGCTACTTACTACAACATTAACTCCTGACCAAGACCTGATTCAGCTTTACAATTTTTGATGCATGAAACCATGACTGTACTTCCAAATGCTTACAGTGTTAGTCTGTCTTATCAGCTTATGTTTTCCTTATTAATCTTGCATATCGGTGGATGTGCAGGATTCATTTTCAGTACCGCGTATGATCAAACCATGGAGATCTATGCTGACCCAGTCAGATGTACACACTTGGCATTTCCTAGGCCAGAGGTTCTCAGTCTTTTAGCATGTAGTGACCACTTCTCAATGCGCATATAAACAGCGCACAATCAGCTTTCAAGCAATATCACACTTCCACAAACCTTTAAACGTTTTTAGTTCAACAGATAACACATAATATCGGACTAAATAACGCAGGCGAGGATAACCTGATAATGTCTCCAGGACCACATGTGGTCAAGAACTGCAGATCTGGAACCTTGCTCTAGATTAGACAAGAGTTCGAGATTTGGTACTTCCTCGAGATCACCTTTAGAGTCGCAGTCAACGCAGGTAGAGGCAATTTAGCATTCTCTCCTGACTGACTTAAATATGTTATGCTTCATTGCCAGTTCAACAACTACACAAGGTTTTCGCGCCGTCACCTTATGCTGGGTATATGTAATAATAAAATCTAACGGGGACATAAACGTTGTCCGATTTGACAACCAGCGACTTAAAGCTGACGTGCTAACGTCAGAGTTAGTGAACCATAACTGACCAAGACCCTGTCCAAACTTCCCGTTGATACCCCTAGCAATAGGTCTAACCTGGCTAACGGGAAAGTGGAGTCTGCAAAAGACATATTGCACATCCCCCGGGTTTTAGCTCTATTCAGGAACTGAAAAAAATAGCCGCCATAATCCACTTCCAATCCGACACGGTGCTGTGCTTCAACACTTTCACCATATCATCTGCAAAGAACAGCAGCTCTGCTTGAGAGAGAGAGAGCGAGAGAGAGAGAGAGAGAGAGAGAGAGAGAGAGAGAGAGAAAAGAAGGAGGATGATTATGAGGATAAGAACAAGAAAAGAAGAAGAAGAAGAAGCATTTTACCCAAACTTATTGAAACAGACAGTTCTTCCAACACGTGTGTTTACCTCCCTGTCAAGAGAGTGGTGCTGATCACGTGTCACAAATAGATAATTGATGAGCTATATTTGTCACGTGATTTTAAAAATGACAGATACGTAAATTCCGGTCAGTCTCCTCACATTACAGTAATAACAAACCCTTACATGAAACAAAATCTTGAACCTCATGTAATGATGTTCAGTTTACTTAAGCTGCAATGAATGATCAAACTTTGTGACTTGTCAGAAATACGCAAACCATCAACTCAGCAATGTACAGGGAACATGCCAGGTTATGCTACCATCCTCTGTTATCTGATTATGGCCTTATTCTAACCTGATTTTATGTAATATTTTCCTAGGCCCAAGCGAAGCCAGAGCTCGTCCCTGGTCAAAACCCAGGAATTTAAAAATAAATGGCAATCAGTCGGCCAGGTCAGGGCCGTCTTAACGGAATCGGGGGTCCCTGAGCACACACAGCACACCCGCCATATATACATTCATATACATAGATTTCCATGGGCTGGTTTTCCCCAAGTGCACGGGGCCCCTGGTCAGTGCCAATGTGGGCCAAAGCCTCAAGACAGCACTGGTCCAGGTCCTCTCAGCTCTAACAGTACTCTCACTGAGTAGGCTGCTCCTTATTTCCATCACAACCAGCCATTTTATACTTCCCATCTTTCTCACCCTAATCTCTTGCTAACTGGAAGGCTAAATATGTGCTGCTTGTTATTTCTTTTGTTCAAGGACAAAAAATATACCGTTCTTATTCAAAATTATTCAAGTAAATGTAAAGAATGATCGTCTCTTACTCAGTTTTCAAGTAAATGTTAATAATGATCGGTTCTTACTCAAGGTATTCAAGTAAATGTAAAGAATGACAGTCTCTTACTCAAAGTATTCAAGTAAATGTAAAGAATGATCTTCTCTTACTCAAAGTATTCAAGTAAATGTAAAAAATGATCTTCGTTTACTCAAAGTATTCAAGTAAATGTAAAGAATGATCATCTCTTACTCAAAGTATTCAAGTAAATGTAAAGAATGATCTTCTTTTACTCAAAGTATTCAAGTAAATGTAAAGAATGATCTTCTTTTACTCAAAAATTCAAGTAAATGTAAAGAATGATCTTCTTTTACTCAAAGTATTCAAGTAAATGTAAAGAATGATCTTCTTTTACTCAAAGTATTCAAGTAAATGTAAAGACTGATCTTCTTTTACTCAAAGTATTCAAGTAAATGTAAAGAATGATCTTCTTTTACTCAAAGTATTCAAGTAAATGTAAAGAATGATCATCTCTTACTCAAAGTATTCAAGTAAATGTAAAGAATGATCTTCTTAGCGCACGAATGTAGGCAGGAAATGTAGAAAGAAACATTGACAAGAAAAATAAAAACGTTCACATGAAGCGAGCGAAGAGCTTAGATGTGACACAAGTGTCAAGAAGGGCGTGTCCCGTATTAGATGAACAAATCAGTCACGTAATTAACTTTTGACTGGGATAATTAGCAGAGTCACTTTTCAATGCTTTGCTGGAACAGGGAGGGGAGGGAAGCAGACATGGGTGTGTCCTGAATACGGTTTTTTTTTCACCGTTTTAAACGGCACGAAATAAAGTACAGTTCATAAAACACAGATATGTATCTTCAATCTTCTTTGATAGAAAGAAAACTAGGAACTCTCTGACATCATGTTTAACTATACATATTTAGGTTTACTGTTACAAAAGCTAGAACTACTTTTATGGAGAGAAAAATCAGAAAGAAGAATGCAGCAAAAGATCTTCTGTGCGAAGTACACGCGCCCATATGATTACCGGGACCCAGATCTAAGTCTGAGGATAAAAGAATAGGACCACTATCACCTTCCACCTATGTCATAGGAGGCGATTAAGGAGGTTGGGGATAGGCCAACGACCTGTTCCTAGTTTTTAAAAAAATGGAGCGTTATAAATACACGAAGAAGAAAACTACAAAGCTTTATCTTGGAAAAAGAAAGGACTCTAATAACAGAGCGCATGAAGTTATGCTGGCAAAGCTGAAAGGAAGATGCAGAATCGACATCTCAAATGAGTACCAGGATGACAAAACTAAGGGACAAGGGATACACATGGAAGGAAGCACAGAATAAATTCAAGAACAGGGACGACTGAAGAGCCTTGATCCTATACTCCCAAGGGAGGAAAAGGCGATGATGATGATTATGATGATGGTGAGAAGCACACATGGGTAGCTATCATCATCATCATCAGGTGCCGTGCCGACTGGTGTTGGCTATTATGCTTCTCCAGAGTATCCGATCCTTCATGCAGGTCATCAGCTCAGTTGGTGATCTCCTCTCACATCATCCCGTCAGACTGTCCAGTATTATTTCTCTTGGTCTTCCTCTTTATCTTCTTCCTTCTATTTTTCCTGTTGTTATAATATTTTCAATGCCCCCTCTTCTCATTGCATGTCCTATGAAAGTACATTGTCTCTCTCTCATCTTTTTGACAAGGTTTTTTGCCTCTCCAGCTCTTCTCATACATTCTTCATTAGTTATTTTTGCTGTCCAGCGGATTCGCAACATTCTTCTAATAAACCACATTTCTGCTGCTTCCAATGATTTTTGTGCAGACTTGCCTATTGTCCATGATTCACTTCCATATAACAAGATAGGCTTAATATAGCATTTTAGGACTCGTTTTCTAACATTCATCGATAAGGATGTGTTAGCTAATATGTTTCTCATTCTCTGAAATGCAGTCTTTGCTTGGCCTATTTTGTTCCTAATTTCTGTTCTGCATTTCCCATCTGCTCCAAGGTATTTGAATTTCTGCACCTGCTTCAGAATAATGGGTAGCTAGACTCATTAAATACGGTTGGGTACAGAATGTTTCAGCCCCTTTTATACAAGTGTGAATATGAATGTTGAGAAATAACTAAAAATCAACCCCTGAATTAAGGAGCAATATATCTTGAACAGATCCCAACACAGTAAAAAGAATCGAGTCCACATATTATTTCTAACGTTATCGGAGCAACATTGGTTTTCTTTTCATTGATGATTTCAAGAGCACTTAAGTCAACGTCTTTCAGTCACGCACGGACGCCCAACGACTGGTAGAAAACTGTTACAGACGATTGATCTCTTTGGAAAGAGGTCGCCATTACTTCTTTATTTTTCTTTATGCAAAAGATCACGAGTTTTGCCCTGAGTTTTGCTAAATCTCTGAATGGCTTTTGCATACGCAGGAAAACGCAGGAAACTGTTTCACGCACATGCGTACAGTTATATTGTTCTTTATCTTCTCCGTTTGTCACAGTTAAGAACGGCAGGTAAAGTATAATATTAAAGCATCAGTGGAAGTCAGCTGTTTTAAATGAGCACTTATTTTTTTCTTGAGTATTTTAATATGTCACACATAATAGGTCATAGTCGGAGTGCTGTTGCTGGAATGAAGCCCCATATGATTTTTTTGTGGCAGCTCCATGGCTTCGGGCTCTGGTAAACTCTCTTAGACCAGGTCTGGCGATAAAAATCCGTACTGGCCATTCACGACAAGTATTCACAGCACCTGCATTTAATAGAATTTCTCTCTCTCACTCTCTCTCTCTCTCTCTCTCTCTCTCTCTCTCTCTGACTGGACATTGACACGTGTAAACAAAATAGAATAGAAAAGGCAGACACAATGAAAAGCGAGGACACAATAAACCGCCGACATCAAAGATAATGACTTAAGTAAATAACAATTGTATAGACGAAACTGACACAGACTGACACGCGTTAGGACGCTGTTGCGCACGGTTTTTAAATAAAGGAGTGACTAACTCGGCCAGCTGACCAATTAAATATTTAGAGGCGTGGCCTGTTAGACAATTGACTTACGAGAGATAAGTCACGGAGCAAGTGGAATGACAGACAATCAGAACGCTCATGTGAACCAGTAGACATCCGAAGGGTGGCGCCAAAATACTTATTCAAGCTGGACTTGAAGATAAAAAGGCGAGCGGAGAGACAGGAAATAAAGGAAGAAGTACGGAAGTAGAGGAAGAAGAAGAGACAGAGGACGGAAGTACAGACTATCAAGAACCAAGAAACGGAAGTAGAGAAGAGAAGAACAGCAGAAGGAGAACACACACCAGAGAAGACAAAAGAGAGAAAGAAGACGTAGGTAACGACAGATGGAACAGATGGACACTTAGAGCAATAGATACTCGGGAAAAGCAGTTTTGAAGAAATAGTTTTAGGACAGATTGAAGATATGTTTCAAATGATTCAAGTGATTACGAAGAACTGATACTTTTGAAACGTTGAGTACAGTGATTTTAGACGAGAAACTAGTTGACCACGTGTTGCAGATGTGATGTAATACTGAGATAGGAAATGTTCTCGTATCAAATGTAGAATATTGTGAATTTGAGAAATTGAGAAATGCTGCATGTAGAATATGTGAACAAATGATTAAGTGTTTCAATCCAAGTGATGTCGTTGACAATACATCTTGAGCTTATTTGTCAAAAATAAATGAATTCAGTGAACGTTTCATAGGACTTGCTCTAGATCTAGTGAATGTTGTAAAGTTTTGTGAAACCTGCAAGGTGTTAATCAAAGAACATCATTAAGCTTCAATTCTATAATAGGGAACAATTCAGAAATATATGATTCACACCTTTCAATATTCTAATAGCAAAGCACTAGGTCTTATTATTGACCAACATCTGACCTGGAACTCTCATGTGCAAGGTCTAACAAAAATCATCGCACAAAAAGTATACCAGTTAGGCAAAATTAATCACTTCATTGATCAAGACACAAGGAAGACATACTACATATCACATATACAAACACATTTAGACTATTACTTAACAGTCTGGGATGGTTGCTCAGTGTCAAACACAAAGAGGCTTTGCTCACTCCAAAAGCGAGCAGTAAAGCTTATTAGTGACAAAAATCAAGCACAAACAACTAACCAGCACAAATGTATCAAAATACTGCCTCTTAAGAACAGGTTCCTCTTCAACAAAGCCAAGTTAGTACATCAAATTCTTTCACGGCATGCCCCGCCTTATCTATGGAACCTGTTTAAATTTAGCCGTCTTCCAAAACCTAGACTTGATCTTTACAAGAAAAGCTTTAGTTATTTTGCTGCTCATCTTTGGAATACCTTCCAATCCTGTATAAAAAATACAGTTTATACTCCTTCCTATAACTACAAACTTTCCCAATATCTATTTGAAGTCGACTACATGTCTCCATGAATCATAAAACTTAAAATCTCTTTTAGACTGCTTTTACAGACACCGAATACAGTTAATTGTTTATTCCGAATAGTCCCGAAAGTTTTGTTTAATAGATAGTCATTTACATATGTATGTAGTTACTTCTACACTGAGTGAATGGATAAGAGCGAAACGTAAATGTTATATTTAATTTTATGACTCTCAGCTTCAATGTTAATTATGTTTGTTACATGAACAGCATTTATTTGTAGAATGTCTGGAGTAGAGTGAAAGTTGTATGATAAATGGCAGAATGTCAGACGGGCCTGCGTGCCCAATTCTTAACCATTTTGAAATAAAGATCAATAAATCAGTCAATCTCTCTTTTTCAAGGTCCCTGCCGACAGGCGTAGGATATCATGCTCTTCCATAACTCTCTGTCCCTTGTGCTAGTCGCGGAGCATTTCCCGATCCAGGATGCCAAACAATTTTTTAAAAAATCATTATTCTCTCTGTTTATCTCGGTCTCTTCTGCCTTCGATTTTCCTTGTTGCCATTAGGTGCCATGGCCCGCCTCTCATCTAAACATGTCATACAAATTTAGATTGGTTTTTTTTTCTGATCTTCCTTATAATTTTCCTCGTTTCTTGTGCATCGTTCAGAACTTCCTCTTCCGAATTTCTCGCTGTCTAAAGAAGGCTGTTTTCTTAATAACCTGTCTGTGAACGCCTGTAGGTCTAGCCAGAGTTCCTGTTTCAATGAATGTATCGTTTAAAGTGTCGTTAATATCCTAGGTCCATCGTCTCCATTCCTCGTTCCCCAGGCACTGCGCCTTCCATTATTGTTCTCTTTAGGCCATCAAGCCGTTTAGTACAACCAAAGAGAGGTAAAGTTCTGGTTTGGTGTAACCGAGAATCCTGATATATCTATTGTGTATGTTCTAGAAATTAGACTCCGTTTCCGTCATTACATTCATTTGTGAAAAATATTTCGAGCCAGTGAATGCTGCATTTATAGCTTTCATGAATGCGTGTGTGTGTTTTTTTTCCTTTACCCATTATAACACCAGGTGTACCACACTTCGTGCTGTAGCTTCTCTAGCTTAATATAGTTTTCTTTTTCACGTTTTCTAATATATATTTATATAACCCCAGATATCCAATCATGTACAAATGTACAAAGAGGACAGCATACGCACAAACACCAATAGTAGGGTCATCACCACTGGCAACACCTGTGAAACATCACCAGTAGTATAGGTTCCCCTGTTACATGTGCTATTGCTTTTATCGCAGTTCAGCAACTAGCAGTGCCATTAGTAATATAAATTCTGGCAAAAGTTATATGATTTGACAAAGTCGTAAGTACTGCTCCCAAATAATATACGTCCCACAATCAAAATATGGGTACCATCCGATAACATTGTTACACTCGTATGTACTAGTTATATGGGTAATAACAGCAGTAGGATGAGTGTCCACAAAAGCATTTCAGGTATCTTCGCTAGTAATACGGTCAAGATCCACAGTGCATTGACTATCATCTACAGAGAGACGGCTATCATCACAAGTAGTAAAGTACCTCAGCCATTATAATACGTATACCATCACAGGTAGTAAAGTACTTCAGCTAGTAATACGTATACCATCACAAGTAGTAGAGTACTTCAGCCAGTAGTACGTATACCATTACAAGTAGTAAAGTACTACAGCCAGTAATACAGTATATCATTACAAGTAGTAAAGTACTACAGCCAGTAATACAGTATATCATTACAAGTAGTAAAGTACTACAGCCAGTAATACGTATATCATTACAGGTAGTTTGTGTTCTCCTACTGGTAATACAACTACTATCAGCTGTAGAAGTGAGACTTTCTTGTGTTTTGAAAACACACATAGTCAGTTCTGTCACCACTAAAACTGGCTATCAAGTTTTCCAATTCAGAATCATACGAGTATATGCATTTCTAACAAACCATAATTCATCATGCTATTACAGTATTTTAAAAAAACACACCCGGAATTGTGCTCTGCAACACTCAGAACTTGGCAAACGCGAAGGAAAAATATGTTCTTTCTTCTTTAAAAAAATGGGAAATAAACATCTCGACAAACAAAACTCCTGACAATTCTGTCAGAGATTCTACCTGTCCGGGTGTCTGGAAAACAGGAATGCGAAAACACGGATGGGAAACTATGATATAATTGCTGTGTTCTCTTGGCAGCCATAGATTATTTTCAAAATAGAGAGGCAGAGAGAGAGAGAGAGAAAGAGAGAGGGAGAAGGTGAGGAAATTAGAAGAAGGAAAGAGAGAGGGAGAGAGTGAGGAAATTAGAGAGAAAGAAGGTGAAGGGGAGAGAGAGAGAGAGAGAGAAAGAGGAAGAGAGAAAGATGGAAAGAGGGAAAAGGAGAGAAGAGATAGAGCGGGAATGAGAGAGAAAAAAGAGATAGACGAAAAGAGGGAGAAGGAAAGAGAGGAAGAGAGAGAGAGAGAGAGATAACGTAATAAAATTTGAAATATAAAATCACGGATATTAGGGCAACTATCTCTTCTGTGACTGCCCATCACAGGCCATGGGGTAATTATACTTACATTTCAACGACATTAGATCTAAACAAAACTGAAACGTTAAACAAGTATTCTGTAATTAGTGTTCACTCTCCCTGCCAACTTCTGAAAGAGTACGCGGCTACGTACAAGAAGTAAAGTACCTCAGCCATTATAATACGTATACCATCACAGGTAGTAAAGTACTTCAGCTAGTAATACGTATACCATCACAAGTAGTAGAGTACTTCAGCCAGTAGTACGTATACCATTACAAGTAGTAAAGTACTGCAGGCAGTAATACAGTATATCATTACAAGTAGTAAAGTACCACAGCCAGTAATACAGTATATCATTACAACTAGTAAAGTATTACAGCCAGTAATACAGTATATCATTACAACTAGTAAAGTACTACAGCCAGTAATACAGTATATCATTACAAGTAGTAAAGTACTACAGCCAGTAATACAGTATATCATTACAAGTAGTAAAGTACTACAGCCAGTAATACAGTATATCATTACAACTAGTAAAGTATTACAGCCAGTAATACAGTATATCATTACAAGTAGTAAAGTACTACAGCCAGTAATACAGTATATCATTACAAGTAGTAAAGTACTACAGCCAGTAATACAGTATATCATTACAAGTAGTAAAGTACTACAGCCAGTAATACAGTATATCATTACAAGTAGTAAAGTACTACAGCCAGTAATACAGTATATCATTACAACTAGTAAAGTATTACAGCCAGTAATACAGTATATCATTACAAGTAGTAAAGTACTACAGCCAGTAATACGTATATCATTACAGGTAGTTTGTGTTCTCCTACTGGTAATACAACTACTATCAGCTGTAGAAGTGAGACTTTCTTGTGTTTTGAAAACACACATAGTCAGTTCTGTCACCACTAAAACTGGCTATCAAGTTTTCCAATTCAGAATCATACGAGTATATGCATTTCTAACAAACCATAATTCATCATGCTATTACAGTATTTTAAAAAAACACACCCGGAATTGTGCTCTGCAACACTCAGAACTTGGCAAACGCGAAGGAAAAATATGTTCTTTCTTCTTTAAAAAAATGGGAAATAAACATCTCGACAAACAAAACTCCTGACAATTCTGTCAGAGATTCTACCTGTCCGGGTGTCTGGAAAACAGGAATGCGAAAACACGGATGGGAAACTATGATATAATTGCTGTGTTCTCTTGGCAGCCATAGATTATTTTCAAAATAGAGAGGCAGAGAGAGAGAGAGAGAGAAAGAGAGAGGGAGAAGGTGAGGAAATTAGAAGAAGGAAAGAGAGAGGGAGAGAGTGAGGAAATTAGAGAGAAAGAAGGTGAAGGGGAGAGAGAGAGAGAGAGAGAAAGAGGAAGAGAGAAAGATGGAAAGAGGGAAAAGGAGAGAAGAGATAGAGCGGGAATGAGAGAGAAAAAAAGAGATAGACGAAAAGAGGGAGAAGGAAAGAGAGGAAGAGAGAGAGAGAGAGAGAGAGAGAGAGAGAGAGATAACGTAATAAAATTTGAAATATAAAATCACGGATATTAGGGCAACTATCTCTTCTGTGACTGCCCATCACAGGCCATGGGGTAATTATACTTACATTTCAACGACATTAGATCTAAACAAAACTGAAACGTTAAACAAGTATTCTGTAATTAGTGTTCACTCTCCCTGCCAACTTCTGAAAGAGTACGCGGCTACGTACAAGAAGTAAATAAGTTTAAACGTAATGTCAAATTTGTCATAAATGACACACACAGCTTCATTTTCATATTCATGCTTTGTTGCCATCAGCTCCGTTTCCATAAATGTGCTGGTGGTATTCGAAGTAGGGTCCGGTCTTCTGACCCGCGCCCTACATGGAGGGACACTTTTATGAGGATGCAGGTTATACCAAGAACGTTCCTTTCAGAAGTTTAAATCTGTATACTTTGATATTTGCTGACGCAATGTAAATTCACATTTAGTGAACAGACAGACAGACAGACAGACGGACAGACAGACAGACGGACAGACGGACAGACAGACAGACGGACAGACGGACAGACAGACAGACGGACAGACGGACAGACAGACAGACAGACAGACAGACAGACAGACGGACAGACGGACAGACAGACAGACAGACGGACGGACAGACAGACAGACAGGCAGGCAGGCAGGCAGACAGGCAGATTATTCTTTAGAGTCTAATAAGAACTAAGCAGATCTCAAAGTCCTATATTAAATCTACAGCAAAGAATGCGCTGTTCACAGTTTAAATACTATTTAGATGTATATTAACGTTATAAATGTGCTGCAATTATTTTTTATTATAGAAAAATGCTTACTGAAATAACTGATTTCATGAACTTATTTTCTTTTCCTGAAATAACATTTTTTAAAAACATATTTTATTTTATATTAAACATTCTCCTGTTTGCTTTAAGGAAAAAAAAAAGAAATCTGTGGCTTGTTTCCACTAATTTCTGTGTTTCTTGGTTTCTTTCACTCGTCTTTGCTATGGTCTCCGTACTTCACCTGTACATTTAGTACCACATAGTGATCTACATTCGTTGCCATTCTATTAGGGTAGTAAAGTAAAGGTAATCCTGTCATGCCTTAGAGGCACATAAGGATATGGTGTTAGTGCCCATATTTTCCTTGACCTGTCAGCACACTAGAGGGTGATATGGTCAGTATCACGCTTGGCCGCCTTTCCTTCCCCAACTCCAGAGGAAGTTGGGTACCCATTTCTACAGCTGGGTGACTGAGGTGTCTCCAGCCGGATTCGAACCCCCGACCTTCGCCATGAGAGACCAGAGCACTAACCACTTCGCCACTCAGACACCCGCCATTCTATTACAAAATAAAAAAAAGAACCAAAACAAAACATCCCCAGTAAACAAATTACTAAGCTATGCTCCAGGTTTATTAACTTAACTCAGGTTTATCAAGCCGTCAATCGTGACCTGGATCATAGTGTCGAACAGGTAAGACCTTCACCTTGGTGGTTATTCTGGAGCAGAAACTGAACAAAGGATGTTTTGTTCCTGGACTGATATATCTGTGTTCACCCCCCCCCTTCCCCCTTTTCCCTGTGATGTCATGCAATAATTATGGCCTTCAAAATGGGACTGGAATGTTTGAATGTCTGTAACAGATCTAACAAAGACAATAGGCAGTGTCTAGTTTAAGCATGTTAATAATCCTGACAAATTATTATTATTATTATTTAAATTTAAAGATTTTAATCCTTTTTTTGTTTCTTTTCGTTTGAAAACAGCAACCGGGTTAAGAAGAAATGCTTGCTATGTCGGAATGGATGACAGCAAGTTTGTCCGATAAAGGTACAATAGATATTTTCTATTACAGGACGCTAGATTACATGCCGCTAAATACAAAGAGATTAAAAGACGCTAAATGCGACATATTACAAGACGCTAAATATGACAAGTTACTAACACGAAAATATGACATTTAAATACAAATTTAATCAAATCTTAAGAAGATTACAAGGTGTTATTAAATATAAGCAGATTGCACGACTCTAAACGTAAACAGATCACAAGACACCAAATACAAACAATTACAAGAAGCTAAACGAGGCAGGCTGCTAGATGCTAAAATATGACGTATTACAACATACTAAATATAAACAAATAACAAGACGCTGAAACACGATAGACTCAAGATGCTCATTGTGTCATACTTTCTCAAAGGAGAGTGAAGTATGAAAAAGTTAAGGCATTCGCTAAGAAACTCAGACAGAGCACGCAAGTGACTGAAACAAAATGATAAAAGAGTTCAACCTAACGTCTTCATATTTCAGTCTTTATATGCTAGTCTAAAAATAAGATTTTTAAGGGCATGCATCTTTCCCATCGCAACATATGCCTGTGAGACCTGGACACTTAACAAAACAGCTGAGAAGCACATAAATGCCTTTGAATGTAAATGCTACAGAAGAGTTCTCCAAATATCGTGGACACAAAAAAGAACAAATATATCTATACTACAAGAGCTTAATATTGAAGAAGGCTGGCTAGTAAAGAGGATTAAAGAGAGAAAACTTAAATATTTTGGCCACATTAAACGTCATGATACTTTAGAGAAGACCGTATTGGAAGGATACATAATGGGAAAAAGAAAAAGAGGAAGACCGAAACGAAGATGGCTGCAAGACATCGTTGATGATCTGGAAATGGATGCAGCAGCAGCAGGCCATCTTGCTCACAACCGAGAGGCCTACAGGAGTGCTGTTTGGGAGGCAAAGTTCCGCAAGGGACATGCAAAGGAATGAATGATATGCTAGTCTTAGTATTTGTGCTGAGTGGCAGGCGCTCGGTTTACTAACCTGGTGGTAGCGAGTTCAGTCACAGAACCGGGGGAATGTTTTTTTAGTACACACCAAAAAGACCGCGGGGTTCACTCAACCTCTAAAAATTGGTACCAGAGAAATCTGGGAAGGTAAAGCGGCCAGGCGTGACACTGACCACATCACGCTTTCATGTGCCGAAGGTCATGGAAAATATCGCCCTAACACCGTATCCCTAATATGCCTTAATGGCATGGAAACGGGAATTTTACCTTTTGCCTTACCTTAGTATTTCAGTCTTCATATTTCAGCCAGTAGTTATTGCAGCTTCCATTCAGCTTTCAAGAAGGGAACAGATCTTTGTTTTATCCGCCAGGAATGCAACAGTTCATAAATTGACTTGACAAAGAATAAAGGTACAGTGGCACTTCGACTTCCGTTTTTTTTTTTTGGGGGGGGGGATTCTCCGCTAGCCTTTATGTACAGAGACTATCTAGCAAGGCAACTTGTTGACTACCTGGTTTTGGTCTGCTATTGCTTATAGCTTATATTCTTGTCAAATGTTGGTTGTTTATGATGCGTTTTCTGCCACAAAGTTAGGATTTCCTGCACGTACCTGTACTTTGTCCTAGCTCCAGCAATCTCTTCAGATCTACATTGTTCTTCCATTCCCACTCTTCATTTTCCCGCAGTCTGTCCAGTACAGCCTTAGCAATGTCCCCTTTGTCCATTGTCAGTCTGCCATTTATTTTAGCCTGTCCAGTCTGTCTATCTGCCAAATCATTGCCATGTGCTCCCGCGTGCCCTGGACAGTAATGCCACGTTAGGCTTGTCACAGTTGACTGGCTTAACAGCATTCTTTTCGAAGCAATTTCGAAGCTCAACCCATTCTTTTCGAATAAATTTCTTCTCAATCTTAAGAAGTATACTCTGTGAATCCGTCATAATGACACCATTAACCACTACCCATTCCATTGCCGCCGACACAGCTTCAATTTTCATTCGCATGCTTGAAGTGGTGACTTCAAAGGCTCCCAAATCCTGTGCCACTACTCTTCCATTTCGGTAGGCAACAAAACCCCGACCTCTTCTGCTGTTCCGAGTCACTGAGCCATCTGTATATATTACCGTGTCGGAAGACCCACAGAAATGTTGCATGAGATCTTGAGCCCAAAGTTTAACTATTCCCTGTGCCCAATTTCGACATTCATGACCCTTCTGTATAATAACCCTTGTTAGTTGAGGTCGGTCCTCTACCCGTAACCAGTCATCACCTTTAGGCACCTCATCTAGACTGCAAATTGACTTTATTGTATTCTCAGCGTCAGCCATTCAGGATCTGCCTTGTTTGATGCGTCTTCCTTTTATCAACCCAAGCTCCTTATTAGCTCACACTCAATCAGAAAGCGCAAGGTCGTATCCATGATGCAACCAAGACCACTTTCATTGCCTCGTTCTGTACACGCTCTAGTCTCTTCAGCTGTGCATTGGACAGGGTGAGCAGGCCTAGACCATACTCCAATGGTGACAGCACCAGCGCATCTATCAACAAGAAAGGAGTGCGCTGTGGAAACCCGCTGCGGCCATTAACCTAACTGCTCCCAACTCTTTCCTGACTTTTTGTATTGCATGGTCCACGTGGTGTGCAAAGGAGAATGAATGATCAAATGTGATCCCTAGATACCTCATTAAATGTGTTCTCTTAATATATTGGTCTTGACACTTCAAAATCGGAACTTCAGATCCCACAATTCTGTTACTCAATGAGCATTAATGATGCTAGCTTTTTCTAAGTTTATCATCACATTGTTATCCTCATCATCATCATCATCATGTGCCGTGCCGACTGGCATTAGCTATTATGCTTCTCCAGAGTACCCGATCCTTCATGCAGGCCATCAGTTCAGTTGGTGATCTCCTCTCACACCATCCCGTCAGACTGTCCAGTATCATTTCTCTTGATCTTCCTCTTGATCTTCTTCCTTCTATTTTTCCTGTTGTTATAATATTTTCAATGCCCCCTCTTCTCATTGCATGTCCTATGAAAGTACACTGTCTCTCTCTTATCTTTTTGACAAGGTTTTTTTTTGTCTCTCCAGCTCTTCTCATACATTCTTCATTAGTTATTTTTGCTGTCCAGGGGATTCGCAACATTCTTCTAATAAACCACATTTCTGCTGCTTCCAATGATTTTTGTGCAGACTTGCCTATTGTCCTTGATTCACTTCCATATAACAAGATAGGTTCAATATAGCATTTTAGGACTCGTTTTCTAACATTCATTGATAAAGATGTTATCCTCACAGCAGCTTATCTGATACACCCTGCTCTGTACTATTGAGGTTAATTTCTCTCTATACCGCCCAAGCTCATATATTAATATATCATTTGGTCAGTGTTCGCCCCATCAGTCAGTCAGTCATTTGTATGTCCCTTACGGAACTTTGCCACCCTAACAGCTCTCCTGTAGGTCTCTCGGTTGTAAGTAGCCCTGCTGCTGATGCGTCCATTCGCAGATCATCAACGATGTCTTGCAGCCATCTTCGCCTTGGTCTTTCTCTTCATTTTTCCCATTATTTACCCTTTTACGATTGTCTTATCTAAATTATCATAGACTTTAATATGTCCAAAATATTTAAGTTTTCTCTGTTTAATCTTTTTTACTAGCCAACCTTCTTCAATATTAAGTACTTGTAGCATGGATATATTTGTTCTTTTTTATGCCTGTGATATTTGAAGAACTCTTCTGTAGCATTTACATTCAAAGGCATTTACGTGTTTCTCACTGTTTCCTTAAGTCTCCAGGTCTCATAGGCATATGTTGCGATGGGAAATATGCATGGCCTTAAAAATCTTATTTTTGTAGTTCTGTCTGTACATGCCGTTCCCAGATAACAGCGGAATGCCAGTTAAATATACATTGAATAGCACAGGAGACAAGGGAGACCACTGAGGCAGCCCCATAGCAGTTGTTCTGGACTCTGAGATTAATGTCCAGTATTTTAAGACAACCGATCGCCTCAACAGCATTGAAGCTATCCGTCGAATCAATCTTGTATCTAGCCAAAACTCCATTAGAAATGTCAACAGCGTTGTATATAATCCATTCTGTTGTATGCACCCTCAAGATCAAGCGCGACAACTACGGTTTCGTCTTTTATCTAAAATCCCTCATAAACGCCATACGCCAGGATCGCAGCGTTATTAGTTGTATCTCTTCCTCAACGATATCTTCCTAATGTATTCGATAGCAGCCCGCTGGTCTCTACAAAGTCTGATAGTCACTTGGCTATAGTCCTCTCAGTTACCTCGACATTTACGTTTTGTAATGTAATAATTCGATATCCACTCAGTTTTGTATTGTTTTTTCCTTTTTTTTTTGTCTAGGGAATCAAACAACCATGCAACCACTCATCAGGTATTACACCAGTCTTCAAGTTCTGGTTGCAATCTTCTGTCATCTGCTTTACAACGTTGTCATCAATTTCTTTGAAATGTCTATGCCGGAAGCCATCAGGACTGGGTGCACCATTTTTGGCAGACTTCACTGTCTGTCTTACCTGATCCACCTCTACTGGGCTTTCTAGGATATTAGCAAACATACTCTTGGATGGATGCTGTGGCATTACGGCGCAATATATATGGGGTTGTCCGGAATGCAGTGAAGCCGGAGTCTGAATTTTGAACCTTTGAACCTATATATCTTAAGTATTCGCGGGTAAGACTTCGTCTGGTGTTGTGGTCTGTGACATATAGCTGAGATGTTTACTTCAGAGTTGCTAACTATAGTCGACCAAAACCCTGTCTCACTTTTCTGTTAGTGACCCATAGATGAGATGCTTACTTCAGAGTTGCTAACCATAGTCGACCAAAACCCTGTCTCACTTTTCTGTTAGTGACCCATAGATGAGATGCTTACTTCAGAGTTGCTAACAATACTCGACCGAAACCCTGTCTCACCTTTCTGTTAGTGACCCATAGATGAGATGCTTACTTCAGAGTTGCTAACCATAGTCGACCAAAACCCTGTCTCACCTCTCTGTTAGTGACCCTACTAACAAGCTCAGCCTGGCGAAATGCTGCAGGAATCGCTACTGTCCTCTTGGCGGGGGAGTCTGCTAAAGAACCTCTCTGCTAGTTAGCTAACATTGACTAACCCACTTCCCTTTTCGATACATGCAGTTTAACATCTTCACCACATCGGGTGCAAAGAACGTCTTGCATACAGCTCCAGGGAACATGAACAAAACAAAAAAAAAAAAAAGAAGAAGAAGAAGAAGAAAGCCGAAATATTCACATGTAATCTCTAGCTCTAGCAGTTGTTCCACTGTACGCCACCTGATGGAAGCAGCTGGTAGAAAGCTAGGGTTCTCCTAACAGGAAGCGACGGAAATGTGGCTTTGGAGAAATATGCAACAAAAGCCTAGAAAAATCTCTGATAAACTTCACTACACCATTCTTCTTCTTTATCTTCTTCTTCTTCTTCTTCTTCGTGCTATCTCTACTTCTTCTTCTTCTTCTTCGTGCTATCTCTTCTTCTTCTTCTTGCTATCTCTTCTTCTTCTTCTTCCTCGTGCTATCTCTACTCACTGTGGCCAAACTATTGTCTGCCAATAGGGGGGCTGTGAGGTATATAGAATCTTGATCAGTTGTGATTCGACAATCCTGACGCAAGCAGTCTGCTGTGGGTCTATGACCGCCAGCTCTTCAGTCTGAGTATTGCGTCAACGCCCCCACCCCTCCCTCCCTCCTCCCCCCCCCCCCACACACATACACTGCTTGATTTGATATATGGTTTCTACATTTCTGCTGTGCATAAATAATTCACAACGAAAACTTCCCACTGCTGCCTTTCAGCGTTACAAAAACAAACAACATTATCTAATCTCAGCGCCCCAGGTTTTACACTCCATCAGTAAAATCGCTTTCAGCTGCTGCAGTTACCTTCATCGACAACTCTTGCCATACACATATATCAAGGAAACAAAATATCTCATATCTGCCGTTCACAATTCACGCCTGCGGTTAACTACCAGCATTGTTTACTATAGTTACAGTTGTCTTGAAGGACATCTTAGGAGCCTGACAGGCCATCAAGATGCCATTCGCGAGGCGTCAGCGAAAATGGTTAAGAAAATGCTTACGTAGAGTACACCGCCTGCCTGTAGAGCACCAGTTGGCGCACGCGGGCTGTTCATCGCGTCCGCCGCTAGAGCTAGTCACCGGAACGTTACGGCCAACAAACTCGGACTCGTTCGCTACACCTTCGCACTGAATAACGGCTGGCAAGTTTTCCCCCAGCAGCTAAACTAGGAATTTGTGATCTCCGAATCAAAGAAAACAAAGTAATAAAAGAAGTGCAAGGAAAGCAGAACTGCTTGTTCCGTATTGTTGTGCTTAGAGGACGCTAGGACCTGCCTCTGGCGTGTCAGGAGTAATATACAAACAATGGAGATTTCAACGTTCTTTCCGGTGCTGTTTGTAGTGTTCCTGTGCGCTTGGGATACAGCCAGAGCGTGTCCTCATAGATGCTTTTGTTTTCGCTCTCACGTGCGATGCATGTTTATAAACCTGGAATCTATACCTGATGTCCCATCAGACACCACTGTGCTGTAAGTGTTATTTGTGTTTATCTGCTAGACATAATCTAGACGCAAATTTCCTCAGTAAACGTGACTGATAACTGCTGCTAGACATAATCTAGACGCAAATTTCCTCATTAAACGCGACTGATAACTGCTGCTAGACATAATCTAGGCGCAAATTTCCTCATTAAACGCGACTGATAACTGCTGCTAGACATAATCTAGGCGCAAATTTCCTCATTAAATGCGACTGATAACTGCTGCTAGACATAATCTAGGCGCAAATTTCCTCAGTAAACGTGACTGATAACTGCTGCTAGACATAATCTAGACGGAAATTTCCTCAGTAAACGTGATTTATAACTGTTGCTATACATAATATAGACGGAAATCTCCTCAGTAAACGTGACTGATAACTGCTGCTAGACATAATCTAGACGGAAATCTCCTCATTAAACACGACTGCTTCTCTGATAACTGATTCTTAGTTTCTGTCAACGTTATGTACGTTTTCTCACTCTTCAGTGACTCTAGACATAGTTCTGCTAAACATATCTTTGTGCGTGATACTCTTGAACATAACAAAGTCAAAATTCCACGAATTCCAAGATATTTCCAGCGAGGAATGGAGACGCTGTATTAGAGCTGGCACTGGCCAGAAGAATTCCAACATTCAGCTCTACTAACAAGCTTATCGATAGCTTTCACTCTGATAAATGAAAAGAATTCCGAGGGGAAAAAGAAGGAGGGGGGTGGGGACATGTCAGGGAGTTGGACACGGATAAAGAAAGATTTAAAATGTAGGTCAGGATGATTCATGGGAGCGGAGAAAGGGGCTTTTAATTCGAACACGACAGGTTTGATTGATAGAGCGAAGTTAAAAGCTGGTTCCTTGTGCTATCAAGAAACGGTAAGGCAGGTAGGGAGAGAGTACTCTGTGTAGCCTGTACCACACGCATCGACGACTACCCTACATACTTCGCGTTGTTCCATTCAGCAGATTTACCGACGTCAAGATTTGGTTCTTTGTGTCTTCCCCTCTGCACTTTTTCATTCGAGAATGTCGAGGGAAGATAAGTTTAGAATTACCACATGCTTTAGTTCTCTCCCCTTTCTGTTCTTTCATAATGCATGAATATGAACTAGCAAATCGTTGCGTGTGTTTGCAGTTGGCACACACCGTTCGGCCACATATTTCTGTGCTGTGTACAACGCAAAGTACTGTAAATATAGGACTCGGGTCCTGTTAGGATATGAAGACCTGACATATCCGACTATCTGTTTTGTTTTAAAGCAAAAAAAAAAAAAACAACTTCTTGTTTGTTCCTTGCCTGAACTATATAGAAATTATATTAAGTTTGGGCGGAGCGGAACACAACTCGCTGAGACCAAGCAAACTGTCATCTATCTACCCAACTTTGCAGATGACAGACATCGCCCAGATACTGTATTAATAGACTGATCAACACACAGCAAAGAGCTGTTCTCATTGTTATACTAACATTGTCATGAACAATAACTACAACGATATCAGTGCAAAAATTACCATATTTAGATTCATACAGCACGGTCTTATGTGTTATATATGTAAATAGTTTAGCACCCAAACGGTTCTTCTCTTATATTTGTAGCGGTGAGATTTTTTTTCTACTTTTTTCTCTACCTGTTCCCATCTCTCTCTCTCTCCCTCCCATCTCTCTCTCTCCATCATCACCATCATCATCATCTCTCTCTCTCTCCCCCATCATCTCCTTCATGTACTCTATTCCTGAGTTATTTGACCTTCTCCAATCTCCTCTTGTCTTTGATATTTGCTCTGTATACAAAACAAACATTTGGTACTCTGACTTTTCGCGCGCACACACACACACATACGCACACACACATACGCACACACACACGGAGCCGTATCACAACTTTCTACATCAAACATCAGAGGCGTATACCAGTTTTGCAGGCAAGGACAAAGTTACAGGAAAAAAAAAATCTGGCTCAGTAAAACGGTACAGAGGAAACGTCACGTTTTGCAGACACGCCTTTTGTTCTTACCAACCAAAGTACACCTCCTCTCCTCTCTCCTCAAACACTGCAAGATCTTCCCTCCCGATTTATTTCCGTCTGACCTTGCCTGAAGACACTCATACACTCAATCGTGCTTTCAAAGTTAAAAAAAAAAGAACTTATCTTGTGAAGTTCTCAGATCCTTTTGTTTATGGTCGCTTCCCCCCCCCCCCACCCCCCCACCCCCGCTCTACTCTACATATGTAGTTTCTAATCATCATCATCATCATCATCATCATCATCATCCAAACTTAATATTTGCTTGTATGGAATCGCTAACAAATACTGTCTCTCCAGTGGCGTATTACCCCAAGCACTGAACGGACTTAAGCCTGTGGGCCCGGCGTAAAATTTAAAAAATCTGCAAAAAAAAAAAACGATTATTTGTATCATATGACTATCATTCATAACGATTACTGGTGCCATACAGTGCTACGTTATCTAACAGACAGTGACTTATCAGGTCTGCTTGGTTTGTTGTCTAAAACAAAATCGTTTAGTAACAGTAGAGGGGAGTGAGGCTTTTTATCAAGAGACAGACGATATCTGTAGGAGGAGCCCCCATAATAGGGGCATGGAGAGTGTGGTTAATCGGTCACTGCGTGCGACACTTTTGGTCATCAACATTCGATCTGTCTGGATGTAGAGGTGATTCACCGCTTCTGAAGCACAGCCGCCCTCTTCTCTCCCTCCCCCCCCCCCCAAAGATAATTTACAGTAAGTTAACCCTTTAAAGTCCACAGTGCTTTAGTTGTCTTTTTCAAGTGTTTTTTTTTTGTGCAGTTTATAGTGAGAAAGATTATAAATAAACTAAGTTGCCAAGGAGTGCTGAAAAATTATCAGCTCCACCCAGGTCCCTAAATCTGAGCATAATTTTGTCACTGTACCTGGAGAGAGTGTTATTTTATAATACGAAGTGCCAGTCTGCAGGATCATCGCGTTAATCTTTGACTTTTTTTTAAAAGAGATCAATGACAGAAGCATGTCAACGAGAGACATAAAATTTTCAGATGTAGAACTCCGGTCCGTCGTGAAGTTTCTGCCCCTGCAGAACAAAACTGCCAAAGAAAGCCACGAGTGCAAGTTGTAGACAGTGAATGGCGTCATTCTTCTCAGTTGTGAAAGACGTGGCGTGCTAACTTTCAGAGCAGAGATTTTGAGACCGAAGTTGCAGCAAAGTCTGGAAGGCCTTCAGAAATTGTTGATCCCGAGAACTTTATGGAACGAATCGTCGTTGTTGATGAAGCATGGTTACACCCACTTTGATCCTGAGACCAGCCAACAGTCTTTGCAGTGGCAGCATCTCAGGTTCTCCAGGGCTGAAGAAATTCGAAACCAAAAAGTCAGCAGGAAAGGTCATGGCCACTTTTTTTTGGTTGGGGGGGGGGGGGGGGAGATATGAAAGATAATGTGATAATTGACTATTTTCCGAAGGGTCAAACAGTTAATACAGAATACTTTAATTTACTGCACTGATTAAAAGATGGACTAACAGAAAAATGGCGAGGGAAGCTGTGGAAGGGAAGCTCTTTTTTTTTTTTTTGCAGGACAATGCCTCTGCTTGCAGGGCTCACAGGACATTGGATGCTTTGAAGAATCTGGAGTCTAAGGTCATAGGTCTTCCACC
Source organism: Achatina immaculata (assembly GCA_009760885.1). Taxonomy (NCBI): domain Eukaryota; kingdom Metazoa; phylum Mollusca; class Gastropoda; order Stylommatophora; family Achatinidae; genus Lissachatina; species Lissachatina immaculata. The sequence goes on along the minus strand of CM019720.1, from coordinate 12,325,223 downwards.
TTACTCACCACATCTTTCTCCATCTGACTGTTTCCTGTTTTTCAACCTTGAAAAGTTTTTGAAATGGAGGAAATTTTTCGAATGATTCGAAGATGATAGAAGGAACAGAGCAGTATCTGACTGACCAGATATCAAATTTTGTTTTATGTCATATCACTCCTTCGCAACTTAGTTTATTTATTTATTATTATTGTTGTTTAAAGGGTTAAATAAAACTGAGAAACTATGTACCAGCTTATGTTTGAACTATGGAGTGGGAGTGTGGGATAACATGCAAGTTTCATGGCTCTGGATCATTCTCTTCGTGGTCGGACCGATAACTTTTCAGCACCCTCTCGTATTGTTTAACAAGACTGTTTCCTGACGATAGTGATAAGGTCATTAAATGTAATAAAACAGTTGTTGGTTATCACTTCCAGAAACATTAGCCACTTGTTGGACCTCTTCTTGGTATCAAATAAGGATTGTGAGTTCCCTTTCCACTGTTTGAGAAGGGCTGAAGTTAATCGTCCATTTATTCTCTTCTGGTAATTCCATTTTCTCTTTTTCTCTCTAGGCCGCCCATTCCTTTCACGTAGTGGTTCCACCGATTTTTTTTTCTAGGTCGCGAACTCTGGAAGACAAGGATGCCGTGTTATGACCGCCCAGCGCGCCCCCAGTACATGATATAAAGCGGGAAAACCTTCACACATATCAAATAACATAATCTAGATTGCTACGCGGATCTTCACATTACCCTTGGCGTACCCCTGTTTGGGAACCGCTCTGTGAATCAAGTAGCCAAGCACATACACAAACGCCCGCATACACAATGCACACCGTCTCGTGAGAGAGCATCCTTATCATCCACAGTTTCTGTACAGGGAGGGGGAAAGAAGGAGGCAATGTGGACTCATGCCGACTTTGAGCACTTGTCCTTGGAGTGCAGTACGAGTTGAACTCGAGCGTGAACTAAGCTTTGGTTACATAGGGAAGCGTTAGGTGTTAATAGATTGAAAATAAGGTTGGTGTTTATGTGCAGAAAGTTGGTGTTTATGTGTAGAAGGTTGGTGTTTATGTGCAGAAGGTTGGTGTTTATGTGCAGACATCTCGCTCCTGAGTTTTTTTATTCAGTTTTGTTGTTGTTTTTTTTTTAGCTTCACAGACTTTGTTCACATAAAATCTGTTTGTCTGTCATCTATCTAATTTGTCTGTCTGTTTATCGCTTCGCCCTGTCTGTGGCCATTGTTCAAATTTAAACCAAAAGCAAAGCCAGTATCAAATCATGCCAAAACCTCTGTTTGATGTGTACTAGAAAAGCTTTGCTTGCTCTTCTTCTCACCTTTAGAATGTACTTCCATTCCACCTGGAGCTCATAAACGACATTCATTCCTTTACCTTCAGTTTTATATGTTTATCTTTGTGTGTATGTGTGTGTTTTGTGTGTTTGTTTTGTTTCGATACCTTCTTGATTTTGATTACATGCCGCCCCCCCCCCAAATAAGATATTCATTTTATTCAGCTGCACAAGCACCTATAGTGTGCTTACAGAATGGCCAAAATGTACGTATGTATGTATGTATGCATGTTTTTTCAGCTTCAAAATTTTATGTAGAAAAAAATAGTATGTATTATGGCAATTTTTAAAAAAAGTTTAGAAAATTTTTATTGTACTAAAAATCATCGCTTCAGCACGTTCCGCCTGCAATAAAAAAAGCATCATATATATGTATATATATATATATATATATATATATATATATATATATATATATATATATATATATATATATATATAGTCCAAACGAAAGAAATGCATCGACCTCTTACAAATATGTATTATAAAGAGCGTCCAGATTCCCGATATTCTGATGTGGATATGATGGCACTTTCCCTTTCCTCCACTGTTTGGACCATGGCTCGTTTAACCAAATCAGACGAATGTTGTCACTAAATGATATTACAGCATTTACGATTCGTGACATTAAGCAGAAAATCATTGTACCACCAAAAGTGAATTGTGCGTAAGATCATTTATTAGAACCATGTTAACTGAAGTTTGGATTTGAATCTCGGAATGGAAGAATGGAATGTGCATAAGATTCAGCTGTATCCATCTTTGTTATTGGTTGCATGATGAGGGACGCAGTATTAGACAAATGCTACTTCTATCTTATATCTGGGGCTTCGTCAGTAGAAGTTCGATAGTAGGTGAATATTACACATTAGCTTTAGAAAGTACTATTACTACTAACTACTACTACTACTAACAATAACAACAACAACAACAACAACAACTACTACTACTACTACTACTACTACTACTACTACTACTACTACTACTACGTGTTCTTCTTCTTCGTTCAGTTTCGTATGCCCAGTTTTCTAAACAGGGAGTCGGGTTGACTCCATGAATCCTGCCGTCAGCAGGAGTTCTTCGAAGGGCCCCCAGAGTTTCTCCTCCGTGCTCCTCTCTCGGGGCCATATCTGGGCTCTGAGGTAACTGTATATTGGTGTATGTCTGCAGTACATGTTCAGGAGTCTGAGGGCCGTTTTGACACAGACTTTTGGCGCAGCCTTTATCTCATGAGCGTTGAGCCTGCCGTGTGTGGGTCCACAACCTGAAGATTGTGTTTAGAAGGTACCGAATGACAGTAAATGAGAGCAAAGTATGAGAAACGGAGTAATTAATTAAAAGAACATAAACAGTGAGTGGCGAAGCCTGGTACAAGGCAGATGTTTGTGTGTGTTAAGCTGAGCCAATTAGATCTTCTGCAGCTGGCGATCATAACAAATAAGCACTAAGCCAAATTCAACATTTTAACTCTTAGACCACCATGAGCCATTTAAATGGCTTTTTTTTTTAACGTGAAAAAGATTAATAACTTCAGGCCTATGGTTTTCTTCCATACTTGTGAGTAGATCTTGCACAGTAAAGCATGATGGTCATGATGGATGACGTAAAAAAATATTTGTGTTTCGAGAGTTATTCGGTAGTTTTAGAGTTTAAAAAAATTTAGTAATGCGCTTCTAGTCGTTCTGTTAATGTCCTCCTAATATTAGCTAAAGGATAGAAGATCATAATAGCAAGTTAGTGGAGGAGGTCAACGAATTTGTATACCTTGGCAGCAGAGTAGTAGAAAATGGAGACAGCACAGAGGACATCAACAGCAGACTTACTAGAGCAAACCAGGTTTTTGCAATGCTGCAGACTATATGGACATTAAAAAAAAAACTAAGCATAAATATGAAAATCAGGATATTTAAGAGTAATGTTCTACGTGTACTACTCTATGGAAGTGAATGCTGGAAAATCACCAAAACCATAGAAAACAAGTTGAATTCTTTCCAGACTAAATGTTTACGAAGAATTAGAAAAATATTTTGGCCAAACACCATAAGAAATAACATCTTATTGGCAGAAATGCAGAATAAGCCACTGACAACAATTATTGAGGAAAGACGCTGGCGATGGTTGAGACATGTGCTCCGAATGACTGACAACTCACTACCAAAAATAGCACTAAGATGGACACCACAGGGGAACAGAAGTAAGGGTAGACCAAAAGAGACACGGAGAAGAACAACAGAAAGGATGTTGAGCAATAGAGGGTTCACCTGGGCAAGAGCAGAAAAAAAGGCGAAGGACAGGCATTTGTGGAAAACCCTTGCGGAAGCCCCATGTGCCCTGGGCACTTAAGGTTCAGAGAGAGAGAGAAGATCATAAAAATTTCATGATAGATGATTTCAGAAAGATTGGGTAGATGTATTACCAGCACTTTTGACCGTACTGTGATCGGAATTTATAGTTTTTTTTTATTCAGAATAATAGTTTTATCTAGTGGTGGTCTTCCCAGCTTCTAGGCGTACTTGAAGGATATTTAGATCTAAAAATAGTTCATATATATTAACAAAAATAATTGTCAACACAGTATGAACTCGGTTAATGAACTGACAATGCACCCATTTCTGTTTTCAAGAATCTTCATCCGAACTATTTCATCTGAAAATCCAGATTTGTTATTATTCTAACATGAATATTACAGGTACATTATTCTCTCTGTTGTCCCCCTAGCAACTCCCAGTTCCCGTCGCCTCTTCTCCATTTTTCTCTCTGACTTAGAAGAGTTCTACCCCAACGGTCTTGCTACAATGTGATCTTTTTTTTGTTTGTTTGTTTATGGAGAGATACTAGAAACAGTATTTTATGGGCAGGTAACATGAACAGAGCACGTTACTGTGTGGTTGTGGAGAAATAATACCCGTTTCTTTGACAGTTACAAGGATTTCACAAGCTGGCATTATGAAAGTGCAAAGGCCAGCGGGTCAGAGAAAGGTCATGGGTGACCAATATATGTGTACTGGTTAAAAAAAAAATGTCTAACAGTCTTAGGCTGAGCGTATGTACCGAATTTATTCAAGGCGTGGGTGGAACTGACTTTTTATGTCTTTAGCAACTGAAAACGTGACAGACGACTTGCACAGGATAGTTTTTGTATAAGATTCTGGTACACAGTAACGCCCTTGTTATGTTTAAAACAAAAACCTGAAAGATTGGCGAGAGCATTGCTGAAGATTTAGCAACAAAAGTTTGCTCATATCAGACGTTCACACAACTCACTTTGTTCTTAGAAACGCCGTCCCACGCATGTATTATGCACGCTGCATGCTCACACTTAGGCGTGTTTGCTCTAACGAGTGGATACAATACTCTGTACAGTGAATGGCTGCAGCAGTGGGATGGTGCGTGGAAATTTTGGTAGGAAAAAAAAACTGAAAGGAAGTTACTTATAATTTTAAAATATGGGTTGGGGTAGAAATGTGCTATTTTTCATTTTATTTAGACTGCCTAAATATCGTTCTGTGCACTGATTTGCATTGGTGTGCAAGATCTACGAGTCCTGCCAGTGTTGTTTTGGTGTGAAAGAGTTAATTACCATGTATCAAAACCAGCGCTTTGAGAACGAGTGCTGCGTGCCTTTCGTTTAATCACAATTAACAAAATGTATGACACTTCTTCAGGCGTTTGTTCGGGACCTGTACAGCTACCACTTTCCAGCCAGACAAACACGCTCGCTCGTGGGAGGGCTAAGTTCCTCGTAAAATGGAAGACTTATGTATAAAAGTCCCACTTTATGCTACTGGAGATTCTCCTCAGTTCGTCTTGAGGAGCCGGGAGACATGAACATAAGAGTTACTGGCCAGAAAATACAGCAGCAGCGAGCCACCAAAAAGAAAGAACCTAAAATAATGCAACGGAATGCTGAGGGTGTCAGCAGTGTTAGAGATGGCTATAGTAAAATGGTGAATCTAGAGAACATACTCGTTGCAGAGCAGGTAAGTATATGCTGCATACAGCAGACACACCTAACCAAAGATGCCGCCTTTAAAATCAGAGTTTACCAGTGTTTCAGATCAGACCGACAGGACAGAAGAAAAAGAGGAGTACTCACACTTGTTAAGAATAAAACCAGTGCTCGTCAAATGGGATTTACATGGAAGGAGCCGAGTATCAGATGATCCATCTAAAACCCAGTAATACAGACATCCACCTCCTTAACTATTACCGTCCTGATGACCCCCCACTTGCTCTGGAAACAATCCCACATAAAGAGAGACTGATGGTCTGCGGAAATTTTAACAGCCATTCCCAGAGCTGGGGTTATGACCACATAGACAAGAAATAAGAAGAAATTGAGACCTGGTAGGATGACAATGGACGCACCCCAACGTTTTACTTAAGGGCTTGGCTTACAACCTCAACACCAGATCTAGCATTCCACTCTTCAGACCTGAAGTGAAACATTACAGGCAAAGTTGGAAAACAGCTTGCACGGAGCGACCATCGACCAGTCTTTTCGACCATAGAAAATGAACTGAGTAATACCATTAGCCATATCCCCAGATGGAACTGTAAAATAAGGAAACTGGACAATGTACAACCATCGTACAGGTTTCCTGGTGGGACAGCTGTCCTTAGAAGGAAGCATAGTGAAGGGATTCAATGCTGGTATCTTTCAGGTCCCGAGTGAAACCATACCCAGAGGAGCTCGTAGGGACTATAAACCACACTGGTCTAGTGAGCTGGGGAAACTGAATGATGACGTAGAAACAGCTCGAAAGCAAGCAGAATATAGACCATACCAAGAACACCACAACAGTTACCAACATGCCGAGGCCAAATTTCAGAGAGCCAAGCTGCAAGCCAGACGGGAAATTTGGAGAGAGAAAACAGAGTCCCTAAACGTTGAAAAGGATGAAAGAAAACTGTGGAAACTAATCGAACAGTTAAATGATGAGGGCACTGGAAGAAGTACAAAGATTACACTAATAGAGGATGGGAAAACTCTTACAGGTAAGCAGGTAGCAGATCACTTTGCTCGCATGTTTGCACAAGACTGCAACATTGATATCCATCCAGAGAAACAGCGTGGAGTGCCCATTGACCCACAGAAAGAAGAGGAACAATGCAGAAAACTGGAGATCATGGATGCACCAGTCAAACACAGCGAGGGAAATCACCAGGACCAGATGGAGTGCCCAATGAAATGATCAAAAACCTGGGAGGGGCAACAATGGGAAAGCTGTTGGATATTTTCAATATGTGTTGGAGCAGAGGTAAGTTACCTCAGATCTGAAAGGAAGCAAGCATGGTACCATTGCTAAAGCCAGGGAAGAACAGTGATACAGCCTCCAGCTACAGGCCAGTCAGTCTCGCCAGCTGCCTCTGCAAAACAATGGAATGCATCATTGACTTGATGCTAAAATGGTACATAGAAAACGAAAATCTTCTCGCTCCACAACAAGCAGGTTTTAAGCAGTATTACGGTACAGAAGATCAAGTGATCTATCTCTCTCAATGAGAACGCACTCCAAGATAAAAACTTTGTACTAGCAGCATGGCTAGACACGAGGAAAGCCTTTGATAAAGTATGAAAGAAGGTCTACTGTGGAAACTGAGAAACTGCAATGTGAGTAGAAGACTGTACAACTGGATAAAGTCCTATTTACACAATAGATGAGCAAGAGTAGCAATGGATGGTCACTAAAGGCAGAAAGTACTGCTGCGACATGGTGTACCACAAGGAGGAGTCCGTTCACCTACACTATTCCTGGTATTCATTAATGACCTGGTCAAGGAACTTCCCTATAGAATCAAAGCGGCACTGTATGCAGATGATCTGGTCATATGGTGTAAAGATGAACACACGGCAGTTGCTACACAGAGGCTCCAAAGAACAGCATACATCTTAATATTACGGACAAACGAATGGTGTGTAAGTATCGACCCTGAGAAATCAAATACCACACTGTTTACTCTCTCATGTAAACAGAAAGCAGGTAAGATCTTTGTAAACGAAATATCCTTAAGGATGGACAACCAACCCACTTACTTCAAACTGATCTGGAAGCAACACATCAGCAATGCAGTAGCAAAAGCCAGAAGAAATCTAGCCATATTAAGAAAACTGGGTGGAACCACATGGGGAGCCAGTGAAAGAATCCTCGAGAATGTATATCAGCAAAGTATTCTACCACGTTTAGAATAATGGATCAACAGCTTGGTGTACAGCATCAAACACTACGTTACATAATCCAGACAAGGTACAAAATCAGTCACTACGGATTATCACAGGTGCCATAAAGAACGTAGAGACATAAAGGTCATGACCTTGAGAGAGAAATTCCTCTGCTTGATACAGCTGTTCGAAAGTAAACCTTTTGGTTAAGCAGAGTTCCCGGGAACTGGTGGAAGTCATGGACAGCGAGTTGGAGTGCGTGACATCTCTACTCTTATAAAATATCTCTCATGATCAGAGATTTGACTGTAAGTCAGGTTCCTAGATCATTGGGATGGGATTAGATTGAAAGTCAAACTGTATGTTAATTATGCTTTCTGAGTTTTAAAAAAAAAATCAGAATTCACTAAAAAACAAAAATCAGGGTCCCGAGGGAAAGAGTATGTGGCTATAAACTTGAATGTAGAGTGAATGAGTCTGTGGCTATAAACTTGGTTGCAGAGTGAATGAGTCTGTGGCTATAAACCTGGTTGCAGAGTGAATGAGTCTATGACTATAAACTTGATTGCAGAGTGGATGAGTCTGTGGCTATAAACTTGGTTGCAGAGTGAATGAGTCTGTGGCTATAAACTTGGTTGCAGAGTGAATGAGTCTATGACTATAAACTTGATTGCAGAGTGGATGAGTCTGTGGCTATAAACTTGGTTGCAGAGTGGATGAGTCTGTGGCTATAAACTTGACTGCAGAGTGGATGAGTTTGTGACTATAAACTTGGTTGTAGAGTGAATGAGTCTGTGGCTATAAACTTGGTTGTAGAGTGAATGAGTCTGTGGCAATAAACATTGTTGTAGAGTGAATGAGTCTGTAGCTATAAACTTGGTTGCAGAGTGAATGAGTTTGAATCATACAAAGTGGGAAGGGTTACATCTAGGAAGATGAGAAGGAGATGGTGGTTTTTAATCTGATTCATAAACAGCTGAATCAGGAGGTATAGCCCATGCTTGATGTAGTGGTCTACCTTTCCAAAATTTACCTTCACGTAACGCAGAATTTGCAACTTTTCATAGTCTACATATGTTGGCAGTTTTATCAAATAGTCAACGGTCTCTTCCCACATAGTCATAGCATCTTGTCTAATTTCACTTTGTTTCTCTCCCATCTTGTTCATGATTCATATACACTTGACCATCACAAATCGGGTAATCAGTTATCCGGTTCAGTCATTTGTCCGGTTCAGTCAGTTATCCGGCACTAATTTCTACGAGAGACATTGCAGGTTTCCTGGTTCTGCGCATTAATCTGCCGCTACCGTTTGGTGGCGCTAGCTGTTGCATCCGCTGCCCTTGAGCATTTTCAGAGATTTTTCTAATAACCTGCTGACATTTAACCCCTGTCACGGCTCTAATAATCTGCTGACATTTAATCCTGGTCATGGCTCTAATAACCTGCTGACATTTAACCCCTGTCATGGCTCTAATAACCTGCTGACATTTAACCCCTGTCACGGCTCTAACAATCTGCTGACATTTAACCCTGGTCATGGCTCTAATAACCTGCTGACATTTAACCCCGGTCATGGCTCTAATAACCTGCTGACATTTAACCCCGGTCATGGCTCTAATAATCTGCTGACATTTAACCCATGTCATGGCTCTAATAATCTGCTGACATTTAACCCCTGTCAAGGCTCTAACAATCTGCTGAGATTTAACCCCTGTCAAAGCTCTAATACTCTGCTGATATTTAACCCTGGTCATGGCTCTAATAACATGCTGACATTTAACCCCTGTCATGGCTCTAATATCCTGCTGACATTTAACCCCGTCATGGCTCTAATAACCTGCTAACATTTAACCCCTGTCATGGCTCTAATAACCTGCTGACATTTAACCCCTGTCATGGCTCTAATAACCTGCTAACATTTAACCCCTGTCATGGCTCTAATAACCTGCTGACATTTAACCCCTGTCATGACTCTAATAACCTGCTGACATTTAACCCCTGTCATGGCTCTAATAACCTGCTAACATTTAACCCCTGTGCTTCTCGTGGTGTGACGGCCAGACATCATGCACTGACCATAACAGATAAAGTGGAACTGAAAAAAAAAACTTGACAGCGGCATGTCTGTGGCGAAACCTGTGTCATTTATACAGTACTGGCTCATCTACAGTTTATGACACAAAGAAACAGATGGAAAAATTACATGTACTGTATGTACTTGTAACTTCTACAGTATTTTAGGGGTGTTTCATTAAAATTTCATTTGATTTTCACTTAATTTTTTTTCTTTTATAAACCTACATGTGCTGACTTACAGGGTATTTTAACGGTAGGATGAAGTGGTCTGCAGTTGGGTTAAGTGTATTCTAACGTAACCATCAGTAATGCGGCAAAATAACTTATCCGACATACATTAGGTCCAGATGATGCCGGATTTGTGATGGTCAAACACCGTTATATTATCAGCTTTTTCTCGGCCATCCTCGCAACATTAAAAAAAAAATCGGCCGTCTTAACAGCATTCGTAAATCATAGAAACATATCCCATCCATCTTCAATCAGACTTTTACACATTTAAACAGATATATGTCTGTCTGTCTGTCTGTCTCTCTGCTTCTCTTACATAGCTCTCCACCTTTAGAATACCCTATACACTCATGTAAAACTTATAAGTAATATTCATTCTTAAAACTTAAAACCTTGTCAGTATCTGTCTGAGATGGACTAAATATATCTCCATAATACGTATTTATGTTTGTGCATACTTATATTCACGATGAATAGGTGTAGGTATGTATATGTGTGTGCGTATATATGTATATGTGCATACGTGTATGAGTATACATTTATATTGGTATATATGTATGTGTTTGTACACACACACATATGTATATATGAGAATGTGCACATATCTTTATATGTATACATCTGAATGTATGTGTGTATATGTACATGTGTGGATGTGTTTGTATATATATGGTATGTGCGTGTGTGAATATGTGCATCTGTATGTGTTTGCTTTATGAAAAGTAGAGGTGTATGTACTATCAAAGTCTAAATCAGTTTAATCTAAAGTATTGGTTGATTGTTGTATCTATTATATTGCTGTTCTTTAAATTTGTTAGTTTACTATGAGTGTGGGAATGTAATTAAGTTTATTTCATGTAGTCACATAAAGCAGAATGTGGAGTGTATGGACGGAAAGGGTTAATTAATTATTTACTTATTAATTTTTTGCTTTTTCATGCATATAATGTTCAATAACAAATGCTGAATATCTGTGACTGAATGAAAGTTGTATGATGAAGGGCAGAATGGTAGACGGACCTGCGTATCCAATTCTTAACCCTTTGAAAATAAAGTCTGTTCGTTCGTCCGTTCCGTCTATCTCTGTCTGTCTGCCTGCTTGTCTATCTGTACTGTCGGTCTGTCTGTCTGTCTACCTGTCTGTCTCTCTGCCTGCCTGCTTGTCTGTTTGTCAATTGATTGTCTGCTTGCCGCCCGTCTGCTTGCTTGTCCATTTTCAAAGATTCAGAACATCTTCACGGAACATATTTCAACAAAATCTTCCAGAAGGCGTTCAGTTTCCATGGCTGACATCTGTCCTCGATGCAAGATTATTTTTTGAAAGTACTTTTGCTGCTGCAACGTTTCTACTTTTTTTTTTAAAGGCACCATTGCCTCATTGTAGATTTCCTCCTTGTGTGTGTTATATCCGGTGACGCCATTCATAATTGCAGATTCTTATCTTATATCTTATATCCTTCCCGTGCCGTTAGACGTCACATAGGGCTCGCAAAGTAGTTCGCCAATTTTTCCTGTCTTCGGCGAGTCTTTTAACCTCATCAAAGGATTTTATGCCTGTTAATTTGGCCTCTCTTAACAATATTCTCTTCAGAGTTTCACGCGGTCTGCCTCTTTTTCTTCGGCCTGTTGTGTTCCACTTGATAGCTTGTTTTGGGATTCTCTGATCATTTCTTCTCAGCAAGTGACCAACATATGTCCATCTCCTTTTCCTGATCACTCATGAGACTGGTTGTTGTTCAGTCATCTGATATTTGCAGATTGCTACAGCCCAAAATTAATCGACTACTTTTTTTTTTGGTGTTAAAATTCGTTTATTAAATAAAACAGACCGACATGTTGGACAGTATTGAATCGAATCTTCTCACATAAAGTATCGAATCTTCTCACAAAAAGTATCGAATCTTCTCACATAAATTATCGATTCTTCTCACATATAACAGCATGGAGAATTTTATCCTGCATTTATCAGCGAACTAGCATAAATCAAAGGAAAGGCATTGTTCTCTCTTTCTCCCCCCCCCCTACCCCCACAAACGTGGACGGAATTCAGACAAATATATTTTTACAAGCATATGATAGACTCACTAAAGACAACCTGAAATGTGGTTCCTATAAAGAGTGTTAAGAATACCACGAACAACCAAAGTTAACAAATAAAGAATGCCTAAGGACAGCTGAAATATTTTGGACACATTAAACGTCATGATAATTTAGAGAAGACCGTATTGGAAGGATACATAATGGGAAAAAGAAAAAAGAGGAAGACCAAGACGAAGATGGCTGCAAGACATCGTTGACGATCTGGAAATGGATGCAGCAGCAGGGCATCTTGCTCACAACCGAGAGGCATACAGGAGTACTGTTTGGGAGGCAAAGTTCCGCAGGGGACATGCAAATGAATGATGATGATGATGATGATGATGATGATGAAGGAAAGCAATGAAAAAATGAACCTTAATAAACACACTGTAGGGGAGACAATCCAGGTTCATTGGCCATATAATGAGAAGAAGAAAAATCGAAAATATCGTGAAAACGGGAAAAAAACTGGAGGCAGATGATGGAGAGATAGGTAGAACAAGAGAACAAATCTGAAATTGCTTGGCAAAATGACACGAAGGAAGCACAGCAACAGAAGTGATGGATAACATGAGCGATCGGAAACTGTGGAGAGACATAGTTGCTAACGCCTCCAGGCATGGCACACGATGATGATCTTCTTCTTCTTCGTTCGCATTGTCTGTCTATATCTGTAGTTCTGTCTCTTGGATAAATTTCACTGTTTTTTTTTTTTTTTGTAACTCATGTATGGAACCCTAGAGCTTATCTTCTTTAGTGGTTTCACTGGGCCAGTAATTATTTCTCAGTGTCTCGTAGTTGATGCAGTTCTGGAGGATATGTTCCACAGTTTGGGGCACCTGGGCACATCTACATAGATTAGTAGTACCAACGATGATGATGATGATAGACTCCGTATAAATAAATATCTAGATAAGAAAACAAAACAGAATAAACGAATGTGAATAGGCAGACAGTTTGAATATTTCTTTGCGTGTGTGTCTGCACTGAAATAAAATATATATACTGCGCTATATTATATCTGAACTATAATAAGACCAGCCGTCATGTATGGATCAGAAACATGGAGTACGATAAAGAAAGATGAACAACAAATGCAGATCTCTGAGAACAAGATCACAAGAAGAATCTTTGGGGTGATAAAGGATACCAACAGTGGAGAACGGACAACTAGAAAGAATACTGAACTAAACAGCATATTTAAATTCCAACGAATTATAAACGTCTTGAAACTGAACAGAGTACACTGGTTGGGGCATGTAAAAAGAATGGAAGAGAACAGACAAACGAAAATGAGGTAAACACAAGAGATGAGGGAAATAAGACCAAGGGGTAGACCAAGACAGAGATGGAAAAGACAGCATAGAAGAGGATATAAAAGAAATTGGTGTCACCAACTGGAGAAAGAATATCAAGAGTAGAGAGGAATGGAGGCAAACTTTATCTGCAGCAATGAACCTTAATAGCTCGGAAAGTTGAAGAAGAAGAAGAGGAATGTGTGCCTGCACAAGGCAGAGTGACATATACAATTAACGAAAGCTTATTATCAAGTATGGCAGTGAGCAGATTTATTCCAGTGTCAGTGATAACTAAGTCGTATTTTAACTAACATGTGTAGCCGCATTTAATGTTTTGTCGGTACTTGACTTATGAGCCTCGAAGGACATTAACTCTTCGCCCACAATTCTGTACCGATCCACCCTTCAAAAGCTGACGCGCCGATCTAAATATAGACAAGAAGGCAAACTGAATCGAAAACGAGACAGCAAGGAGAGCAAGCGTGTGTTGTGCTCCTAACACAAGATTGTGGAACGGAAAAACAGTAAATAAAAATATAACTGTAAAAACAAAAATGAATTAAAGAAACATTTCATATCCAACGCAAGCTGAAGCGTTTGAAAGCAAAGGTCAATGTCAGAACAAGATCATCATCATCATCATCAGGTGCCGTGTCGACTGGCGTTGGCTATTATGCTTCTCCAGAGTACACGATCCTTCATGCAGGCCATCAGCTCAGTTGGTGATCTCCTCTCACACCATCCCGTCAGATTGTCCTGTATCATTTCTCTTGGTCTTCCTCTTGATCTTCTTCCTTCTATTTTTCCTGTTGTTATAATATTTTCAATGCCACCTCTTCTCATTGCATGTCATATGAAAGTATATTGTTTCTCTCTCTTATTTTTTTAAAAGATTTTTTGTCTCTCCAGCTCTTCTCATACATTCTTCATTAGTTATTTTTGCTGTCCATGGGATTCGCAACATTCTTCTAATAAACCACATTTCTACTGCTTCCAATGATTTGTGTGCAGACCTGCATATTGTCCATGATTCACTTCCACATAAAAAGACAGGTTCAATATAGCATTTTAGGACTCGTTTTCTAACATTCATTGATAAAGATGTGTTGGATAATATGTTTCTTATTCTCTGAAATGCAGTCCTCTGTTCCTAATTTCTGCTCTGCATGTCCCATCTGAAGTTATTACTGTTCCAAGGTATTTGAATTTCTGCACCTGCTTTAGAATAGTTCCGTTTAATTTTATACTGCATGCTGGTGGATTCTGTTTCTTAGATATAACCATAGTTTATGTCTTTTTGATGTTCAAAGTAAGCTTTTCTGGTCACTTTCTTTGGCGACTTTATCCAAGAGATTTTGCAGGTCTTGTTGGTTCTCAGCTATCAGTACTGTGTCGTCAGCATACCGAAGGTTGTTAATATTGTATCCTCCAATTTTTATGCCTGGTTCGGTGATGATCGTTCTTAGAATTCAGAACAAGATCAGCAGAATAAAATCAGTGAAGAGGAAGGCATAATAAATGATGAGAAACAAAGTTTAAAAAAAGTTTAGCTTTTTAAAAATATAATGACCCTTTTACACCAAGGGCTGATAAACGTTTTATAAGAGAGGAATCCGGCAGAAAAAATTGCAGATTTCGTGAGCCAACATGAGATAAAATCAAGAGTATTTACAGTTCTGAAATTATCACATATAGAATCTTCACCAACGATATAAGTCCTAAGCTAATATTATGTTTAAACATTTTTTTTTCACAAGGTGGGGGATGTTAATGAGAGTCATTGAAATCTTTTTTTTTTTCCAGGCAAAAAAAATGTTTAAATAGTGTTGAAAGTTGATGGTCATTATGATAAAAACATGCTTCATTTGTTCGTAATACCAGGCATTTTTGTGCATTTCATTTCCATTTTGTTCTTAGATATAGAGAGATATAAATGTTGAAATCAATCCACTTGTATGATTACATGCAGTGCCGGCAGACGTCAGCGATCATGCTTTCCATTCAGCCCCTCTCTGGCGTTTCCCCTCCGTTCGTTTCGCTTACGTTTCATGTGCCACCTGGTCACCACATTCAGATGTCTTTTGTTTCCTGCCCTCCCTCTCCCTCTTTTGGCCTTGAGCTTTCCAGTGACTACCAGGCACTCAGACTTCTGCTTTCTGTTTTAGCTTGTTAGAAAATCCGGTAGGGGGAAAAATATTTGAAATAAGTATGTTGGAAAATATTCCGAGAAAATGTATTCTATGTTTGTTTTAACAACAGTTAAAACATAAAAATTAGTGTTCCTTCAGCTCTTCAGACATTATAAGAAGGCATGATGCAAACTGCGGATGTAAAATATGAGTGTCGGGCGAAATGATTATCGTAGACCTATGACTTACTCCAATAATCGTGGAACAGGATGATGATCAAATAGGACAGAGTTTTGAAGTAGTTCATAAAAATAGTTTTAAACAGACGCAGAAATCGTCCTGGCGATCATCGAAAGTTTGCAATCATCCTAATCTCACAATCACAAAATATGCCATGAAAAGAACAAAATGAAAAATGTGGGGCGCGCATGAAGAACTGCTGGCAATGGAGCTCATAAAGGCAACCATTCTCCCTATGTAGATTATAAACTAAACAAAGAAGAAGTTTAGCATTCTTTCCCGGTTGTTTCTGACCGACGAGTCTGGTAAAGATCTTGACAAGTCCGCTTGAAATGCAATATCTGTTACTTGAAAACTGCCGCCTTGTAATCGCAATCCTTATACCCTCCTAGCTTGATTAGATAACTCTATGCTGTTCCCGGTGACGCATATCTGGTATTGCTTGTACATGTTTCAACACATCTTGTCTTGACGCGGGAGATAAGTAGATAAGCGATAACATTCTAGAAAGGGAGTATCGTACCGAAGCTCATAGAAGCGTGAAGGATTGGTTTTGTAAATTGGTGTTCCAGAACCGTCCGGCTTCTAGGATATTAGTAGCAGTTGTATGTTTGTTTAAGTAAATAAAAAGAGATAATGATATTAACATTATCAGCATTCTCTCCTTCGACATACACTCTTCGCTCAGGGGTTGTAAAATCAGCACGGTTAGACTCACTTAACATTTGAGAACCTTTCTGAAATTAGGTTTAGAATTTTGCTTAGATTTCTCCGTGTTGCAACATCCGCTGCCTTTTTTGTTTGTTTGTTTGTTTTGACCTAATAGGTTAAAAAAAAACTGAGGGAATCTTTGATAATCCAGAAAGGTTAGATTCCGTAGCATTGGATTCCTATGATTTTAATTAATGTCATTCCCTGTCTGTCCTGCATACGTCTAAGCCAGTTTTCCTGGCTTTGTTGGGATCATGCCCCACCTCAGCTCAAAGATTTTGATGACCCACCCCACACCACGCAGCATCACAGTCACCCAAGTCCTGAAAAAAAAATGCATGTATATTCTAACTGCATTAGTAGAACTTACGTCCCCAGGCTGGGAAACACTGGTCTAAGTCAACACATCCGCTAACGCCGGTGCACACTTACATTTACGATGACTTCTCCTCTGCATCGTGTTGTCTTTTTGGAGATTTATATAGATTTATTTTTTTTTTAGTCTAAAGTTGGCTTTTATGGATCTCACGATGAACATCAATATAATAACACCAGATATAGGTCATCCACTCTTTTACAGCATTCACGCGAGGATGGACGTCAGAGATGCTTGTCAAATGCAGCAAAACATCTACTTTGCGTACAAAGATACTCATTAACATTTTAAAGCTCATTACAGGTTTCCTAGCCATAAACTACACTGAAGTTAAGTAATACAGCTGAAGAATTTTAAAGAACTAATGGTGAATTGTGTAATATTAACGTGTTATTTACAGGCAGTAAATATCTTTGGAGTTATTTCCCACATAACTGCGGTTTTTATTCCCCCGTAGATGTAAGGGCAATTATTCAAGTAGTCATGGAATATTTTAAATTATCCTTCTTTGTCAATAAACTATTTTGGGAAATTTTTAATTTCAATAAAGTTTAGTTTGAAATAAAAGTCATGATTTATTTATTTTTCTACTTACTTATTTATTTTTCAAATTCCGCCATGGCCTGAGAGTTTCAGCAAATAAAATATAAAATGCCAGAGACAGTAGATGAGAAGCACTTCCAGTTTCGGTGTTGTTTTTGTCAGCTGAAGTGAAATCGCAGAGAAGAGGAGACGGACAGAAAGTGGTCAGGCTAAATGTTTTAGTAGCGACCCCCAGTGACGCTTTCGTGAAGTTACCGCCCGTGGTTTGCATTGACTGACATCATGATGGACAAGTTGTGTCAAAGACATTCATATCACAGATTGTTTGAGTTAGGTAGAGTCAAGGAAGAAAATGGCTGGAAATCATACGTGATTAGTAAATAATACTGATTTTGTTGAACTGATTGATATTCTGCTGTACATGATTACGACGCAACCTTCTCATGCACGAGTGTAAAATGTTTTTTTCTGGTGTTTGTTTTTGATATTCTCTTGTGTGTTTGCTTTCGCTTAACCGTTTTTGTTTTGTTTTTGTGACTGTTGGAGTTCCATACCTACCGTACGAAGTTAACTTGTAATAATGCAGTACATTGCAGTGTCTTTTATATCAAAATCGAAAGTTATAGCATTTTCTGCCACAGTCAGTCAGTCATTTCCAAATCCCTTGCGGAACTTTGCTTCCCTAACAGATCTCCCGCAGGCCTCTCGGTTGTAAGCAAGATGCCCTGCTGCTGATGTATCCATTTACAGATCATCAACGATGTCTTGCAGCCATCTTCGCCTTGGTCTTCCTCTCTTTCATTTTCCCATTATGTATCCTTCCAAGACGGTCTTCTCTAAATTCTCATGACGTTTAATGTGCCCAAAATATTTAAGTTTTCTCTGTTTAATCCTCTTTACTAGCCAGCCTTCTTCAGTATTAAGTTCTTGTAGTATGGATATATTTGTTCTTTTTTTTGTCTCCATAGTATTTCAAGAAATCATCTATAGCATTTACATTCGAAAGCATTTATTTGTTTCTCAGCTGTTTTGTTAAAGTGTCCAGGTCTCAAAGCCAAATGTTGCGAGGGGAAAGATGCATGCCCTTAAAAATCTTATTTTTGTCTGTTCCTCTCCACGGCTTCTTCGGTTGTTTTACTTTTTGAAGAGCGATAGACGTCCTCCTTTTAATTTCCCTCACTGAATCTCCATTATTAATTAGTAAAGATCCAAGATATTCAAAACTCTCCACTTCTTCCAAGTTTTTCCTCACTGATATCAGCTGTCACAGTGCAGTGCTTTAATCATGCTTATTTCATTATGAATTTTTTTTTATTACGAAATCTGTCGCTGTGTTATGGCTGTAAATGTAAGAAACATACTTTTTTTTTCTAGCGTACAAAGTGGTGCATCTCCTCCCCCCCCCCCTCCCCCACACGATTTCTCTCTTATTCTGTGGTATGTGAAGTTCCAACAACTTCGGCAGCAAGCCAACATTTGGCTGGAGCTGGTTCTAGAAAAATTTATTTGAACCTAAAAATTTCCGCCGTAGGAAATGCATTCCTGTAGGTCTTAATCCTCCGTGATGTTTTCCCGAATACTGCTTACTTCCATCATAGCTAACCCTGATATTTATCATTCTAAAACATTTATGCGCTCAAAACCTTCTAGCCATTAAAGCGGAAATGCTAACCCAATGAAAATTGGACACCGCCTCGCGTGTATCTCGTGCTTGCATACTAAGTTTGTAAACTGAATTTATAAGATTTGAATGACTTTGTTGTACATGATAAACAAAAGGGGGAGTCCAAAAGTAACCTTCATTTTGCTGTTTAAAAAAATCTAAGTCGAATATTAGATACCTGTCTTACATTATGCCATCCTTCTCTGGATGTATATGTGCAGGGGCACGTTGGCCATTTTGAAAATATGACGTCATATACCCGATTGAAGATGGCCACGCCCTTGGAAACATACTCGGGAGAAGAACAAGGCGTAGTTATTTCGTTTCTTGGGTGTCTGACATTTTGAATGTGAGGGAGATGGCATTCTATGACATATATTCACCGTGGGCAAATGCTGGGTACATTACTTCCAGCCAGAGACAAAGACTCGCCGAAACAAAGAAGTTTCCTAGAATTTCATTGGTCCGAAAATTGATGCCCACGCATTTTCTTTGACTGTAAAAGCCCAGTCCCGAAACATGTCCAGGTCAACCGCTGTTAACAGCGAAGCATGCTGTGTGATCTGCTTGAGAACCGCTTGAGGTCAGAACGTCTCAGTTGGCTCAGTTCTGATGTGTTGTTACAGCACGATAATGAACGGCCTCACACAGCATGTGCAAGAGCACAACAGATTACATATCTGCGTTTGGAATGAAGCTCCACGTACAGCATATTCACCTGACCTCGTACCATGTGATTATCAAGTGCTTGGATCACTCAGGGAGGAGCTAAGTAAGAAGAAGTTCAGTATGGAGAATGAGATTAAAGAGGCCGTGCATAATTTGGTACAAGATCAGTCCGATTTTTTTTTCTCCCGAAGAATCCAGGCATTAGTGAAGCCTGTACTGAGCATGGCGGGAGCTATGTTGAAAAACGATAAGGAGCTTTCAGTCTTATTTGTAGATTTTATTGAAATAAGAACTTTTAAAAATAACGGTTACTTTAATTCCAAAAAGCAGTGATAATATCCGTAACGCATGTCATATCTGCCTGGTATATCGTTCAGTTGTTTTCAGTCTGGACTCATGAAGACAAATCTGTTCTATGTTGAATATTTATCCAGCATAATTACTGACTATCACTCCGAAGAAAGTGACCCAGAAGTGGGTCTTAGGAATCGTAAATTGGCTGTACTCTGAATTGGACTAATCCTTATTGAGTTATATAGAAGAATACAAGGTAGGAAAGACAAGGCTTGCAATGATGCTACAAGAATATACAGATCCAGTAGTACGAGAAGTGCAGCCAACACTTAAAACTGGACGAAAATGGAAAGTAAGTGAGGAAGTGACAACAGCCAGGGTAACACAGGAGCTGAAAGAAGTAATAGGATACACCCAGACCAACAGATGGGGATTTGGTCATGGTGAAATCAAATGGTGGTCAAAGGCCTCCTGTAAGGAAAGAAAGATCATCAGTGAAGTAAGGAATTCAGAGGATGATAAATGGGTTCAGAAGGCAGTCCAACAGGCACAGCAAGGTCAGTGGACAACATGGGAGGAAGTCCTGCAGAGATCACTAACATGGAATGACATTTGGAAAATGGCACCCTTGAAACTCAGCTTCATCATCAGAGCTACTTATGACCTTCTGCCTACAGGCTCCAACCTATACAAATGGGGTTTACTAGAAGACATAAATTGCCCTCTCTGCAACGAAAGGCAAACATTGGAACATGTGCTGTCAGCATGCAGAGTATCATTAGGTCAAGGACGCTACACCTGGCGGCATAACAGAGTGCTGCAGGAACTAGTAGCCATTGTAGACAGGGCAAAAGATAAAGCAAATAACAGCAAAAGGATTGAGGTCCCACCTAAATACTTCATAGGCTCTGGTACGACATCGAATATTGAAATCAGGGACATTCCCTTACCATCACTGGTAGATAGTGGAAATGATTGGGATGTGATAGTGGACTTACCAGGAAGAAGAGAATACCCAACTTCCATTAAGAACACAGGAATGCGACCGGACATTGTAGTGTACTCCATAGAAAAACAGGAACTAATAATGATCGAGCTTACGGTTCCGTACGAAACAAGAATAGAGGAACAACATCTATTCAGATGTGAGAAGTACAATGATCTGGTCAAGCAACTGAGGCAGGGGGCAGGATTCAGGGCAAAAGTGATAGCTGTAGAAGTGGGGGATTCGTAGCAACATCACTATACGACCTATGTAAGCAACTGGGCATAAAAGAACAAGCAAGAGCAAGGGCATTGAAAAGCCTTTCAGAAACAGCAGAAAATGCATCATGCTGGCTGTGGAGTATGCGAAACAAGCATTGAGAACATAAATAATTTCGCTTGTCGCGGCCAGTACCAGTCCTCCGTGGC
Organism: Achatina immaculata; assembly: GCA_009760885.1. Taxonomy (NCBI): domain Eukaryota; kingdom Metazoa; phylum Mollusca; class Gastropoda; order Stylommatophora; family Achatinidae; genus Lissachatina; species Lissachatina immaculata. The sequence continues at coordinate 12,303,999 of CM019720.1, read as the reverse complement.
TAAATCGCTAAAGACGCACTTCAAAGTGCAGTGCCAACTCAATCCCGGGACAAAAAAAGCAACAACCCACAAGACCTCTGGGAGTCATGACACAGAGGGGCCCACCCCGCTTAGAGTGTCAGGAGTTTAATAGGGGCCGAAACACTTGTCTGGGGGGGGGGGGGGTTACTTCCTCTGATGATCTGAAGGAGTTGTGTTGTTGGTCCGCTCTCTACAGTAGAGAGTTTCCTGCATAGAACACAACTGAAGCGAAGCGATTTATATTTTTCACCTGCTAAGACCAACATTACTTGATGTCGGCGACCTTTTTTCCGAGTGGTTGTTTCGTTCTGTTCTGTTGGAAATGTACTCCACTCTGCAGTTCGTCGCTAATTCGTATTTAATTATTTAATAGGTTGTTGCTTCATTTCTTTCATTGTAGATCTGTATTCCTGGAGAACTTGATGAACTAACAAGATGCATGAGGCATTCCGTGAGCGTTTTCTGGACTTTACCCCAGGTCTTTTCATTTTGAATATCTCCAGAGGCAGATTATGTTTTGGTGAAGAACTTTACATTTTCATTTCTTATTTATCAGCTGCCAACATCGTGGGCCCCTTATATAATTAACTATGGTGCTGGTGATGATGGTGCTGGTGGTGATGGTGCTGATGGTGATGGTTTTCCCAGTGGCTGACACTCTTGGCAGCTGGTGCTTTAGTGAAGAATTTTGCTATTCTTTGTACTTGTTCTGCCTTGGAATACAGACAATTTTGAATTGTAGGGTGTCTTGGAAGCAGTTTTATTCCAAGTTCATCTTCTTCTTATTCTGCGTTAGAGGTTGTTGGTCACATCAGATCCTGATCCCTGTTGAGATGGCAAAACCCGCAGTCTTCTCCAGATCCCGATAGGAGCCCCAAAGTTTTCGTCCTCTGGCCATGTTTCACGCCCCAGGCCTGCATGGTTTGGGCACTATTGAAGGATATGTTCTGGAGTCTGGATTCCACTGCCATATGGACACTCGTCTGTGTGAGACATTTTAAGTCGATGTAGGTGGTTTAGTAGTTTGCGGTGGCATGTCCTTACTGGCCTGCCAAGTTTGGGACATTTAAGCTGGATATGTTCAATCGTTTCCTCCTCATTGTGACAGTTACTACAATTTGGGCTGGGGTTGCTCTTGATTTTATTCAGGTGTTTGAGGTGATAAGGTTTGCTTGCAGTCTGAAAATGATGCTTAATAGTTATAGGTTGTTGTCGAAGTAACTGAGATTTTCAACCTCCATAATCTAATCTTCAGTCTATGCCTTTCATTCATACCTGTAAAATTAGAAATTTAGCTGTGGGTATTTAGTTTCCTCGTTGGGTTTGTATGAACTAATTTAAGGGTTATATCCGAAAGTGGATATTATGAATGGATTATAATGAGGGTAATGTCAGTTTCGAAATCTAGATCCTTTTGTGTTGGATAAAGGTACAGTGCATTCACGTTGTCTCAAGTTATATCTTGCCACACTCACCGTCTGTCACCATCATCAACAAACAAGTGAATGCGATATACTCTGCTACACTCTCTGTCACCATCATAACAAAATGGTGAAAGTAATATATTTTGCCACATGCACCGTCTGTCACCATCGTCAACAATCTAGTGAAAGTAATATATTCTGTTACAATCACCGTCTGTCACCATCATCAACAAACTATTGAATGTGATATTATGCTACATGCACCGTCTCATGCCATCATGAAAAGATAATGGATACACTATATTGTGATTTATTGCGAGCATATATATATAAACGCTATCTGCAAACGTATGTACCAAACTGATCCTGTTACTGTTTATATGCGTATCAGAAAAGCACAACAATTCCATGTTTCCATACTTTCGTTTCAGAGACCTTAGATTTAATAAAATCAAAAGAATTCCACGCGGGAGCTTCCCAAATCTGCATCATCTGAACACGCTGTAAGTACTTTGTGCATTAGTTTTGTTTCTTTTTTGTTTTCAATATGAGAAAAACTGTTCTTCTAAGTTACGTTGTTGTTGTTTTTTTTTAAGATTGAATACTTTTATGAAATGCAAACATGCATCCTCTGAAGGGAAATTTCGTGCATGTGTTAAAGTTATTCGTATCATTATGGGAAAAATGACTTTTCGTAAGACTGCAGCATTTTATGGGGTGAAGACCTCAGACGTAACCACAAAGGAGACAGGTCCTTGCAAAGTAAATACTGCTTGGAGGATATGTCCCGGACATATCCGGACTAAGCTTAAATATGCATTTTCAACATTGGCAGAATCAGCTATGAAAAAAACAATGCTGGAAAAAAATCCACACTAAACAGCTACAAGCTTCAGAAGCTTTTTCTGAGACGGAAAAAATTGCATTTAGAATGTATTAAGTTCCTAGATGGCATTGATTTCATGAGTGTTTGCTTTAGAGTTTTGAATGTCGGACGAGAAAGGAACAGATGTGCATTCCTTAACACACCTATGCAAGCACATTCACGCAATAGATGCTTTTTGAGTTCGAAATGATTTTTTTTTAAAGAAACGTGTGTTAGTTATTTAGATTATGTTGCAGTTGTCAACGAAGGTCACTGTTCCCCACAGGTAGCAGATACGTTTAGTTTCTGAGGAAAGTATTTGTGATTGAGAAATGAAACAAAAGAAAACAACAATTGTTAGCTTAGTTTGAAGAAAAAAAAACATTTAGTCGACAAATAACGAAATCAAACATTCTCTCTCTCTCTCTCTTTCTCTCACTCTCTCTCCCGTATCCCCCCTTTTTTAAAACAAATTTTCTTTTGATCTTCTGTTCCATGATTTTTTGTTTTGTTTTGTTTCCATTTGATTCTAACATTTATTTTCTAATTTTTTTCAAACTTAACAAGTATTTCCGGACATTCCTGTATCCTTTTCCAGATTATAAAATGCAAATGCAAGCAGAGTTTCGTTCTGCTTGCTGATGTTTGAACTTTTTAAGCAGTGTACGTGCTGTACTGTGTTTCTATCTGGCCGGGTTCAATTCTTGAGCAAATGGAAACAGAATACAGAGACGGATATTTTTTTTATTTCATTTGTTCAGGAGAAAAAAGTCCTTACCTCAAGTAGAGAAGAACTGAGTGTGTATGAGAGAGAGAGAGAGAGAGAGAGAGAGAGAGAGAGAGAGAGAGAGAGAGAAATATGCACGTATTGTCAGTAATAACAATTTTGAGAGCATTGTTCGTCCAGAGATATGTAGTGGCAGGGCCCGTATTTCTCGACCCCTTACATATGGGGCCACGTAGAGGTAACCCGCCTAAAATAGGTTTTCTTTTTAACAGATAAGAGAAATGAGGACTACAGTAAAACTGATTCTAGTAAAAAAAGTAGATGGATGTGTGTGGTTCAGTTTTACAAAAAAGATAGAAATAGTGAGGAAAGTGGGTAGAAACAAGATTAGCAGAAAGTAAGATGAGCACGTATAAATGAAGAACATTTCATTCATTCATTCGCATGTCCCTTGCGGAACTTTGCCTCCCAAACAGCACTCCTGTAGGCCTCTCGTTTGTGACCAAGATGGCCTGCTGCTGCAGCATCCATTTGCAGATCGTCAACGATGTCTTGCAGCCATCTTCGTTTTGGTCTTCCTCTTTTTCTTTTTCCCATTATGTATCCTTCCAATATGGTCTTCTCTAAATTATCATGACGTTTAATGTGTCCAACATATTTAAGTTTTCTCTCTTTAATCCTCTGTACTAGCCAGCCTTCTTCAATATTAAGCTCTTGTAGTATGGATATATTTGTTCTTTTTTGTGTCCACGATATTTGGAGAACTCTTCTGTAGCATTTACATTCAAAGTCATTTATGTGTTTCTCAGCTGTTTCTCAGCTGTATGAAGAACATACAACAATCAAATATTTCAGCAAGAACCCTTTTCAAGGATCACATACAAAACAACACATCAGATAAAAACACGAAATAAAAAACGAATGAAAATTTAGTATTTTTGGTCCCCTCCTTGTAAGAAAGACGGGCACAAAATGTATTTAATTCTGTTCTGTTGTTTTCTTATATGGTCCTGGAAAAAGGTTTCTGCCCAAATGTTGGATTGTTGTATTTTCTTCATTGATATAGGTTCATTTTTACCTTCTGCTACTCTTGTTTCTGCCCACTTTACTAACTCTTTCTACCTTCTTGTAGCACTGAACCTCACTACTACTAGTACTTCCTTTTAACAGGTACTATAGGTCAAATTTATAACAGAAAAAAGGCTATACTAAAACAGTGTTTTAAAAATTACTGTACATCGTTATTTAGAAGCTCGTGAATAAACCTTAATAAAAAAAATGTATTAAAAAAAACTTTTGTTAGCCTCAGGAGAATGAAGAGATAAAATCGAACCGTGCACAGTCTAAATGTTATCATTAGTAATACGAAACCAAACTGGCAGGATTTTCTTTTAGCTTTCTTAAGGTTATTGCCAGTGGGTAACTCGGAGAAAGAGAGTTAACATGGGCTGGTTTAGAACGTCTGGAGATCTTAGTAAACTGTCTTCCAGGAAATATTCGCTCGCTGATCAGTTGTTTCACTGCCGCCAGGCGCTTACTCCGAGAACAGTTGATACAGAGAAGATATGAACCTAACCTTTTACCTTTGGTTTCTCGCTGAACTTCAGGTTTCTGCCAGACACTTTCGTGACATTCTGTTCCATGCCTTCGTCTGGTTTCAGCTTCTAGATTTTGGCTATTTGCTCTGTGTATGTTTCTTATTTTCCTTCAGCAATTTGTTTTCTACTAGTGACATCTGAAACCTATGTTTATTTAGTAACTTCGCACAGCTTTTCTGTCTAGAACCATGTTTCGGCAAGAAACTTTTCTAAATGTGCAATGCTGCAGAGAAGGTAAAGTTGATGGTGGTACTAGAGCAGTGGTTCAGCAACCCTTGACTCCCTTTTCGGGCTCAGAAAGGCTGTGGATCCCATAAGGTCAGTGGATCACATGTTAAGAACGAGTGTACTAGAGTGTGCCGTAGACCCGACTGTTAGAATGGTTTTATTGCAGGACTCACCAAGCTAAAGATTTAGCCAGTTAGCAACACCAAGCTAAAGATTTAGCCAGTCAGCAACACCAATCTAAAGATTTAGCCAGTCAGCAACACCAGTCTAAAGATTTAGCCAGTCAGCAACACCAAGCTAAAGATTTAGCCAGTCAGCAACACCAATCTAAAGATTTAGCCAGTCAGCAACACCAGGCTAAAGATTTAGCCAGTCAGCAACACCAGGCTAAAGATTTAGCCCGTCTACAGGCAGCTTTAGAAGAGAGAAAATGTCTGTTTTACTTAGACTTTGCGAATACGAAGACTTTCTTACCTGGCAGAAAATTTGTCTGAAATTTAACATAAGCATTAATTACATTTAAAAGACAAACAGGCAAGCAGACAGCAGACTTTCTTTAATAGTTTACTGGCTTGGGGAAAAGTAAATCCTTGGACAGCCTAATCATCCAACAAAGACGAAATTACGATGAAGCGATAGAAAAATAAAGAGGAGAAAGAAAGAAAGAAAGAAAGAGAGGGAGGGAGGATATTTTAAACATATATTTTTTAAAGATTGCAGAGGTTTGTTTTTTTTTTTGCCCTCGTTTTGGTTCTTGGTGTTTTTGTTTGTTTGTTTGTTAAAATACGACTGACGTATTTATCCTCAGGCGCATGGGAGGGCTCAGTTAGCTGCACGCCTTTAGCGCAAACACAAACGAGTACAAACTCTGTGTACTGAACACATTTTCTCGTTTACCTAAAAACTGATTCTAAGACTTCCGTGGAAGAAACCACAAGGAAGGTATATATTAAATAATGATAATTTGGGAGAATTAAAGAATTTTTTTTTATAAAGAAGAATTTCCGGTGTTACTGTCGGAGCTATCAAGATATTTAGGAGTATCCTGATGTTATTTATCATACAGACTCGCAGACGTGGCCTGCTTTTTAGTTTGGTACCAGTTGCTGGCTGCAGGGAGCAACTATTAAAAAAAATTATTCTGTATGTAGAAAATTGGAGCTGGCCCCTGTAAGCAGACAAGCGCCCTTTCTTTTCATTTCAACGATTTCAGTTCAAGAATACAAATGAGGAATTTGTTATTGATGGCATCATCATCATCATCATCATCATCATCATCATCTGGCTTCTTCAGAACGAAGGTTGGCGGTAATGAATCTCCAGTTCCCTCGGTCCCTCGCCTTCATGATGCACTCATCCAGGCTGTATCCTGTCCACTCTCGTATGTTATCTTCCCATCTACATCTCTGTCAATCTCTCACCCTTTTTTTCCCTTCCACCTTTAATTCTAGTATGTTCTTCAGCATGTTGTTATGTCTTTATATGGCCAAAATATTTTCTTTTCTGGATCCTTATTTCTTTAAACAGTTCACATCGCACACAGAGCTGTTCTAAAACTTCTGCATTTGTTCTTTTCATTCTCCATGAAAAATAGCTTTATGTGAGGGGTCATTCGGTGCTTCCATCAGTGTACGGGGTGAGAGAAACGAGTCGCTCGTCACGTGATCGGGAAGATAGGACCTATTAATGTCGAGGAATGCCTGGGGGGGGGGGGGGGAGTAGTAGAACCAGAGACCTATGGCGGGCAAGTCAATCTCGTCTGTGTTGATTGCATATGTAGTACTTAGCCCAGCCGGCCTAATATCTGGGTTATATATAATTGTGATTCATGGTGAATAATGTTTAATGCTGTGTATTCATACATATTGTGTGATGTGCAGAATAAGCATGCACAATAATTGGTGTATAAGTATACAACTATACACTAAGCACTGCAGTAAAGCTGTGATACCAGAATGTATAAAATCGGAAAAAAGTAGGAGCAGCTTTATTACTTAACGTGTAGTCGTTAAGTAATAAAGCTGCTCCTACTTTTTTCCGATTTTATACATTCCAGAATAAGCATGCGTACTGCACGATCATTGTGGAGAAGTATCTGGGTGATTGATTCGTTTCACGAGCGTTACCCCGTATGCTGTTATATTCATGTGGATCTATTGTAGGCGATTCAAGATGTATGTTGGGATGAGGATCCCGACAACGACAGCTACATCAGGGATGTGGTATGAATGGAGCCGACGAAGTGAGGCTGAGAATAGTGCATTTAGCACGTGGTGAATATTCATGAAGTGAGGCAGAGAAATAGTGCGTTAGCACATGTGATTTTTCATGAAGTTAGGAGGAGAGTCCAGAAAGGTCAGCCGTGAGATGAAGTGCACTGGCACATAGATCATTCATGGAGAGACTGGTGTAATTTGGCTGCACAGGCTGCCACATTCGGAAGTGCGTTAGCACACGGGGAGATTTATAATGTGATTGTGAAGGGGATGGAGGGCCAGATTACCAAGGCCATTCTAGCTGAACCATTAGTTAAGAGCATTGCATTGATGATTATTATGCCTTTGTGTATATCTTTATGCTATGTGTTGTATGTTCTGTGTGATGTAATGCCCTGTGATTACCATGATCTATGTAGCTGAGTAAATAAACGTCCATGTATTTTAATGGATGTTTTAGTAATGTCTTTGGACATGTTTTTGTAATTTTGTGATATATGTTTAACCTGACCCCCAACTGGCATACAGTATCCTGGGGGGGGGGGGAGAATCTGGGTTGGCGGTCATGAGGGTCGCGAGATCTTTGCCATATAATATGGTGGTACATGCCTGGACAGCTGGGTGGATCTATTTTCTTCCCAATTCTAACCATAAAAATGTAGATTTAGTGCCAGCTAAGTTTACACTAATTTTCTGTTTAACCACATTTCTGCAGCATTAATCCTTCTCTCCAACTTTTTTGCTATGAGCCCAGATTTCCGCTCTTTACAGTAAAACAGAACATTTTCAATCTCACTTTTGTTTTAAGGGTAGATTCTTTGGTTACATACTGTCTTCATTGTGATGAATGTATGTTTTGGCATTCCTTTTATTTTCTTTGTCCCCCATCCTCTATTAGTATATATGCTACAGTACTGTTCCTCATTTGTAATGTATATAGTTTCAACTTCCAATGCGAAGTATCAAGTACAGCGTTAGAGTACAGCTATTATTATCAGTTCTTGTAGCCTTATATTTACTAAGAGTTTTTTCCTGTCTTTTTATTGTCTGTTAGCTCTCACTGATTTACTTTTGTTTAAAAAAGAAATTCCCATTTTATTTTCCTTTGCTGGAATTTCATGTTTTCTAAGTAATGCTTATGAGAGCTGTTAGGGAGGCAAAGTTCCGCAAGGGACAATCGAATGAATGAATGAATGAATGAAGTAATGTATAGTTTTTCGTTCACTTGTTTTCTCATAAAAACCATGTTTTAAACTTCCTATATAGATCTAATATCGTGGCACTGCTAGAGGTATAGCGTGCCACTGCTAGGGGTATAGTGTGCCACTGCTAGAGGTATAATGTGACACTGCTAGGGATATAATGTGCCAGTGCAAGGGGTGTAGCATGCCATCGCTAGAGGTATAGCGTGCCACTGCTAGGGGTATAGCATGCCACAGCTAGGGGTATAACATGCCACAGCTATGAGTATAACGTGCCACACCTAGTTGTATAATGTGCCACAACTAGGTGTATAACGTGCCACTGCTAGGAGTATAACGTGCCACTGTTAGGAGTATATCGTGCCACTGCTAGGGGTATAACGTGCTAGTGCTAGAGATCAAGAGGAGATAAACGTGGCGAAATAGATTTTCGTTAACTTAGTGACATTTGCCTCGAAAAGCTGTAAAAGTGATCTCTCTCTCTCTCTCTCTCTCTCTCTCTCTCTTATATATATACATATATCCTTCTCCCAACTTTCATTACTCCATCTCTTGCCAGATATTTTGTACACATCTATGCAGATTTTATACAACGTTTAAATAAATGAATCAGGTTAAATTGGCGAGCACTCTAAATATAAAACGAAGCACTAAGGTAAAACTAGAAAGAAAAGCAGAACAGAGACTGAGAGTGTGATCCAACATGATGCAAGCCATGGCCAAGATATGAAAATCGGCTACCTGAAGACAGTGGCCATGTATGTCTGAAGTAAACTTATTTATTTACTTCGCTGTTAACAGAGACCATCACCATGAAGCAGAAAGATAAACAGACACCACATCTAAGCATTCACCCACACGCGAAATAAAGTCCACATGCCGGACACAGATAAGTACGGACTCTCAATGCAGGCACTTACCAGCACGAACATGTGGCGAAAACACTTTTATGTTACCAGGGAACCATTCTATCTCTTCCTCTTTTCTTTTCTTTTAAGCAAGTCTTTAAAACGTATGGACATCAACATCTAATCTTTGACAGGGGTTTTTTTTCCAGGCATGATAGGCTTATTTTTTACTTTTAACCTTTTTCTAATAAACAGTATTTTATCTGCTGATGTGAGGTGTCCGCTATTGCTTGTTTAGGATCTCCCCCGCAGCAGGGAACTTGAAGTTCTCAACAGATAAAAACTCCGCTGAAAATCTTGGGAATCGGAGAGTAGTTTTGTGTGACAAAGAGATTTGTTGGGTGAAGATTTCAGTTTGTTGTCATTGCTACAGAAGAGGTCTTAAAATATGGACACAAAAAAAAAAGAACAAATATATCCATACTACATGTACTTAATATTGAAGAAAAGTGGCTAGTAAAGAGGATTAAACAAAGAAAACTTAAATATTTTGGACACATTAAACGTCATGATAGTCTAGAGAAGACCATCTTGGAAGGGTACATAATGGGAAAAAGAAAGAGAAGGAAGACCAAGGCGAAGATGGCTGCAAGACATCGTTGATGATCTGCAAATGGATGCATCAACAGCAGGCTATCTTGCTTACAATCGAGAGCCCTAGAGGAGTGCTGTTTGGGAGGCAAAGTTCCGCAAGGGACATGCAAATGAATGAATGAATGTCATTGTTAACACAGAAATTCATATTTAAACTATCTAGATTTTGTGTGTTTTGTTTCTCTTTATCTGTGAAAACAAAACTCTTTCATGCAACACAGTAACGTTACTAGTTCATAAAACCAATAGTGAGTCCTTATCCAGAATAGATAGTGAGTTTACGAGTAAATGTCCCTAAATATGCATACAGATATATGTGTAACATAACTTATGTGTAACGTAAGGTAGTACTGTATGGTTAGACCTAGAAAAAATCAAAGACAAAGCACTTTTAGACTTGATAGAAATAAAATGACAAGAGAATTACCTGAGATTTGAACCATGACCTCCTGTATGACAAGCAATCGTCTAGCCACCAGGGAATGGTGCATTAGCTATCTCGCACTCCTTTAAACATCTCCGTAAAGCCGTGGTAAATTCTTAAATGTAAAAATGATACGAACAAAATTAAGTTATAGTAAAGTAGATAAACAGTGGGATATTTTGCCTTTCTTTTTTTCATTTAACAAACAATATCAGTAGCAGCAACAACAAATAAACAAGTAGAAAAGAAAAGAGAACAAACGCTCTCACAGTTTTAAGCATAAGTGAAATAGGAGGCAAACATTTTCAGCCTGCGTTCACGTATAAAACCTGCTTTAAACACACAAAAGTTATTATGCGCGCTAAACCGTAAATGAGCTAAATTACAGAAGCACGTGGACAACCACCTGTCAGGCATAAATATTTTAAAGGGCCTTAGCCAATGAAGCAGACACAAATTTACCTAATCAGGAAATCCACCCAATTTGATTTAGAGAAAGAGGGTAATTTGTGTTAGAAAAGAATTCAAACGTTTGTGGCGGAACCTTTATGTGGCTTGTAGGCAAAATAAACAGGAGCGTAGTTATTTATGCATTTAAAACAAGAAAGCAGAGCTGTATGTTTGTTGCCTACATTTTTTAACCTCAGAATCTGCCAGCATATCCCCGGGGGTGTCTGTTTATCTGTCTTTAATATCACTGGCGTCGCGTTCTCACAGAGTTTTGGATTTCGGCCATGATAAAGGTTTTGTGGTAATTTAAACTGTTTGTGGTTTACACAGAATGGAGCCGCTGATCTATCTTCCACCTTTTTTTTTTTTTTTCATCGTGCTGATCTCTGGCAGCAAAGATGGACTGATTTCTGTCAGGCTACGATGGTGCTGATCTGTGCTAGGCAGCAACGAAAGTTCATTTTCAGTCTAATCACTGACATCCCAGCTTACTACCCGAGATGCCCGTATATACTCGTAAGTCGGTGTCCTAACAAGCAGACACAAGTAGGTTTGAGGTAAATTATAGTTTTGACTCGTTCTGAAACATATGTTCCGTCGAACCCGGGCACAATGGCTGCATGTCAGTTTTACTGCAGATTTTAAAACGTAAAATGCCATACAAAAGAACAAAGATCTTGAATTCACACAGGCATTCGAACATATACCCGTCAGCCTTGTATAGGATGTCATAAAGTTCTGCTGACGTTGTCATGGTTTCACCGCTATTCATTTTCACTCGCTTTTCGGGGTTTGAAAAACTTTTCAAAATAACTTTTCAGAAACAGGTAGCAAGAGATTAAATGAGACTACCTGAACTGTAGGAATGAAGAATCCGCTTGTTTTTGATCGCCGTGGATTTAGGAAAGTGTCACATCGACAGCAAGAAAATTCTAGAAGATTTAAGAACTGTGGAAAAGGATGGAGACAACGTATACCAATCAGAAATGTTCTTCGTTCCTGCACGTGAATGAAACATGGCGGAACACTAGGAAATATAATTTTAAATATATCGGTAAACTAACGTATGGGTTGTTTTCTACAGAAAGTCGTTTTGTCAGACTTCAAGTACTTAAAAAGTTATCAGTCGTGAAATTATATAGCTTAGATATGCTGCACGTAGTTTTCTCATTAATCTTATTTTATTTTATTTTTCAATATTAACGTCCTGAATTGAAAAATCAGGATTAAGAGATGAAGCGCAAGGGCTAGCAATAAGCTGAATTAAGCTATGAAATAATAAACGGACGCAGATAAATAAGATTATTGGGGAAATATAAAGTAATTTAATGAAAATTTTATTTAAAAAGGCTGAAGTTTTTATTTCCTCAGGTGTTACGTGACATTATTATGGAATAGTTAACTTACTTTTGAGGTAGATTTGAAAGACGAAATTCTCTTATTATGCGGCCGGCCAGTAAAGCTCCTTACACCATGTGTGTTCGTGAATTAAACAATTGTTTCAGTTCACACAAAACGGCTTGTTTACCCAAGTTAATGTTTATAATGCCATTTTGATTACACTAGGGAAAAAAACGATAAAAATGTGTACAGACGATAGAAACACAGAGTAATGAGAAGGGTAATAGATAAGACTTTATAAACACGGAAGGAAGGACCACACAAGTAATGGAAAATCAGTTTTTTAAAAAAAATTAAATGCCAGAAAACGCCCATTATAGACGAATCTCTAGAATGAAATATGTTGCTTCTTTAATATCATCAGTAGTGGGCAGAGCTTTAGAGTCGCTACTGTAATATGTTGCTTCTTTACTATCATCAGTAGTGGGCAGAGCTTTGGAGTCGCTACTGTAATATGTTGCTTCTTTACTATCATCAGTAGTGGGCAGAGCTTTGGAGTCGCTACTCTCAACCTTCCACTCCGACCCTTTCTTTTGCTACTGTCTAATTCCAAATGGAAAGTGTCAAGAAACGAGACCTGTGAAAGTGTCAAGAAACGAGACCTGTGAAAGTGTCAAGAAACGAGAGCTGAGAAAGTGTCAAGAAACAAGACCTGTGAAAGTGTCAAGAAACAATACCTGTGAAAGTGTCAAGAAACGAGGCCTGTGAAGGTGTCAAGAAACAAGACCTGTGAAACTGTCAAGAAACGAGACCTGTGGGAAAGCATGTTCGTCAATTCCTGCCGGCATGGCTCCTGACGATGATGAATTCCAAATCCTCCGACTGGACTTCCCCCTACGTTCACTTCCTACTTTGTCTCCTCCATTTTTTCAACTTCCAAACACCGGCTCTGACTCCTTCATAAATGATGCATTTCTTCTGACTCCACCACAAATTGCTTATGACGCCTATTCTACAACCTTTGTTGAGCGATTATGAAAATAAGAACCAAGCACAAGATTGTAAATGAGTACTCCACGAACATTTCAGACTTCATAAAGTATACGGAATCATAATTTCAGTCGTAGTTCTGTTAAAAGATGATACATCAAACTTAGCTCGTAGTAAGATTTTCCTAGATTAATATGCATACTGGTTTTTTTTTCTCTTTGACATTACCCGAAAATGAAGGTGTTAACAAGTACAGAACTCATTCAGGACTAAATCATCAAAACTGGTTCATCCATTGTTTATGTTGTATCTGACGTTCTTGCTACACGAGCTGTTACTACTGCCACAGGTAGTATAGGTATTTTAGCAACAAATTACTCAGTTCTATATGCCTCAAGAAATCGTTTTCCTGGACCTCGGCCTTCTTTTTCTCTTCCTCCTCCTTCACTTCCTCCTCCTTCACTTCCTCCTCCTTCACTTCTTCCTCCTCCTCCTTTTTCTTATTCTTTTCCTCCTCCTCCTCGTTCCCATACTTCTGCTTCTTCTCCTTCCTCCGCAAATTCTTTCTGCTTGTTTGTTCCCGTGATTTAAAATCACGACCTTGTCAGATGACAAAATGTCTGAAAATTCTGTCCCTTTGACGAAGGAAAAACATCACAGATGTTGCTGGGAGCGTCAAAGAGCTATCGTAGCCTACCTAAACCAGCTATCTTATTTGCATATTAAGCACTTCAGAGAAAGGAATGGCATCTCTCTCGTTCCTACATCGGCTTTCATCATTGTGGTTTCATTAGTTATTACAGGCCAGGTTTCAGGAGAGGGGCGTTCAGCCAGTACAGGATTTTTCCTGTTTTAAGGGTGGGACCAGAGGGATTCAGGGAAGCCTTAGGGGATGAAAACAGGAAGTAGGATTGATGTGATGGTGGCTGAAACCTTCTCAGACCTTCTCCCTCCCCCATCCCACCACCACCACCATTACAGAAACCCTAAGATACTTTTATAATTTCTCCCAGAATCCATGATTCAGACCATGAGGTCAGAGACATTTTTATAATTTCTCCCAGAATCCCTGTTTCAGACCATGATGTCAAAGATACTTTTATAACTTCTCCCAGAATCCCTGTTTCAGACCATGATGTCAAAGACACTTTTATAATTTTTCCCAGAATCCCTGTTTCAGACCATGAGGTCAAAGACACTTTTATAATTTCTCACAGAATCCCTGTTTCAGACCATGATGTCAAAGACACTTCCCAGAATCCCTGTTTCAGACCATGAGGCCAAAGACACTTTTATAATTTCTCACAGAATCCCTGTTTCAGACCATGAGGCCAAAGACACTTTTATAATTTCTCACAGAATCCCTGTTTCAGACCATGATGTCAAAGACACTTCCCAGAATCCCTGTTTCAGACCATGAGGCCAAAGACACTTTTATAATTTCTCACAGAATCCCTGTTTCAGACCATGAGGCCAAAGACACTTTTATAATTTCTCACAGAATCCCTGTTTCAGACCATGAGGCCAAAGACACTTTTATAATTTCTCCCAGAATCCCTGTTTCAGACCATGAGGTCAAAGACACTTTTATAATTTCTCCCAGAATCCCTGTTTCAGACCATGAGGTCAAAGACACTTTTATAATTTCTCACAGAATTCTTGTTTCAGACCATGAGGTCTTGAGCCCATTTAGTCATGTACATTTCTCCTCGGCTTTCATTTTTCCCTGGCCTTCCTTCTTATGCCTGGTGCGTTAGTTTCCCTTCAGTCTTTCATCAGATGACGGCTCAAGATGTATTTAATCATGGGAGGATGAGCAATGATATATTACACCTTCCACCATGGTAGACAGCATTCATGTTCACCTGTGATAACTTGATGATTCGAAAATGCCTCTTCTGGTTTAATTTTTTTATTTTGCAAATAGTTTACAAAAACAAAAATTTTGCTGAAATTGTAAAAGTGAGTCTGTAATGTCAAGATGGTTTATGGAGGCGTTGTTTAAACCAGTGGTTCTCACTTATGTAGTCCACGGAGTACTACTTGTTTTCGTCCGAGGCTGTGATACAGAATTCGTATAAAGTGGGATCTGTTGAATTATAACAATTAAAGGGTTCTTCGTATTGCAAAATAACACATAAGATGGTGGTCTGTAACCTTTTAATATTTGGAAAAATGATCAATGAAGAAACTACTGGTTTAAAAAACATGTTTTCAACACCTGCGTTTTCATTTATCCTCATTTATTGTATTTTCTTTTCTAGAAAAGATGGCTTTGGTGACATCATTACTCTGAGCTGTAATTTGTATTGCTCAGCTTCTGTCACTTCGTCTCATCTTTCTGTTGTCAAGGTTTTGGGGGCATGTGATGAAGTTTTTAGTGTTCAAACGAGACATATCCTTCACAAAATCTGTAGAAATAAAGCACTTGCACGCCGTTCACGGAGAGACAACGCCTTAAGTAATCGCACGTATCAGTTAGACTTGTTGTGTCCTCCATTTTACCCACGAAAATATAGGATTGGAGCGATGGGGTTGAAAGATTTCTAGAGCTCTTTCCCACGAGTCCGGAAATCCTAAGATACTTTTAATTTCTCCTAGAATGAAAAAAAAAAACCATATCTTGCAAAACTCTACTCGAAGAACATTTGCAGCCTGGTATAATTTGTGATAATATAGCACATGCTAGTTCCTGCTTTTAAAAAATGCGCAAAAAGTTATTCGTGAAAGCAAATATAAGAGAACTATCTAGCAAGTTTTTTTTTTAAAAGGTGAAGGATATCTTTTTCCTCCCTTTAAAAAAAATATAACTTAAAATTTACTATTAAAAATAAAGTTAAATCTAAAACATAATTAAGTTTACACGAAAAGCCGTTTCACTTTCCTAAGTTTACCATCCGTTCTACAGTTGGGGTTCTTGTTATCGTATACAGTCTTGGTATCATACAAACATTACAGAGCTGAAAGGTTTTTGACAGTACTGTCAAATTTTGTCTTCCACGACTGACAGACTCGCAGTGTTCCGCTGAACCCTCAGGAAGTACCGTATGAGAAACACTGAGGTAAGCCGCTGTGGGAATCTAAAATCTCACGTCCGCTTTTTTTGGTGAGAAATACCAAGAGGGAGTGTCTGTTGTGTACGCTCACCTACACAAACAAGCTGGGGATATCTCTAGGACAAAGTCAACCCACAGCTGTGTAGTTTCTAAAACTCGGTCAAGCCTTTTGTGTTCTCTCAAACACACACGTATACAGGCAGAGAGAGAGAGAGAGAGAGAGAGAGAGAGAGTGGGAGGGAGAGAGAGTAAAAACATATCTTTCGAATACGGCTTAAATAAACATAATGTCTGTGGTTGTAGCAATCAAATACAACATAATGAATTTTGCAAAGATTGAGAGGAGAGAGAGAGAGAGAGAGAGAGAGAGAAGAGAGAGAGAGAGAGAGAGAGAGAGAGAGAGAGAGATGTCTCCCCAATGTTCTTTGACAGATGTTTTTCTTCCTGTTCTTTATCTCCCATATTTCTCTCTCTCCCTCTCTCCCTCCCTCTCTTTCTCTCTCTAAGCTTCCTTGTTCTCCTCTTTCAGCATCTTTTTCCTCCTCGAACCTCTCAAGCGTCTTCATGATTCCATAGCCTAATCTTTAGTAAGCGTGTGAGCGCTGTTCGTGCTGTGTCCACTAACGCATGAAACTTGCATACATTAGTTCAGTAATAAGTAACATTCATTTGTTCAGTAATAATTCATGAGACTGTGTGAGCTGCTGCGGCCACAGATATATTGTCTGTGTTGTTACTTCTTTCAATACAAGGCAGAAAATTTGACTGAATGTCCGATCCAAACCGTTCACCGTAAACAAGTAAAATCAGTGTCAAGCCACGAAGTAAAACTTTATCAAGGGCAATTGACAAGCGTATAAATACTATAACGATAATAAAGAATCAAGTATATATGGTAAAACAGCGATCTCATGTGGAAGAATGAAAGAAAAGATGATTAACAGTTTGATACACTTATCATCATCTTGTGCCGTCTTGAGAACAAAGGTTGAGGGTAACGAATCTCCAGTTTTCTCTTTCCTTCGCCTTGATGGCGCACTCTGCCAGGCTGTCCCCTGCCAGTTCTCGTATGTTATTTTCCCAGCTACTTCCCTGTCTTCCTCTCACTCTTTTTACTTCCGTAATAACTGATACCATAATACATCTGCATTATAAGTCATAGAACGCATGGTAGGGCAAGGTTGAGATTTTGATAACTAATATGTTCATCTACGCCACATCATCACGCCTGTTGTTTTATATAACTACACACGTAGATCAGTCGGAACGTCTAGTTGTTCATTTAAACATAAGATCTGGTCAAGCAACTGAGGCAGGGGGCAGGAATCAGGGCAAAAGTGATAGGTGTAGAAGTGGGAGCAAGAGGATTCGTAGCAACATCAGGATATGACCTAGGTAAGCAACTGGGTATAAAGGGACAAGCAAGAGTAAGGGCGTTGAGAAGCCTTTCAGAAACAGCAGAAAAGGCCTCATGCTGGCTGTGGAGTATGCGAAACAAGCATTGGGAACATAAGTAATTTCATTTGCCACAACCAATACCGGTCCTCCGTGCCAAATCGCTAAAGACGCACTTCAAAGTGCAGTGCCAGGAGGGCAGTGCCAACTGGAAGATCACGGGTTCAATCCCGGGACCGGGAAAGGAAAAAAAAGCAACAACTCACAAGACCTCTGGGAGTCATGACCCAGAGGGGCCCACCCCCCTTAGAGTGTCAGGAGTTTGAGGGGGGTACTTCCTCTGATGATCTGAAGGGGTTGTGTTGTTGATCCGCTCTCTACAGTGGAGAGTTTCCTGCATAAGGAGTGCATGTTCAAATTAAACTGAGTTTTGAACAGACGACATTTCATCGTGATCAGTTGCTTGTGTAAACAAAAACCCAAATCACATACAAGCATCCCCTGCTTACTCGACTGGTTAGGGAAGAGAGCACTGTAGGATACAGGAATTCGTTGAAAACTGAAATCCGGTGGGGTTTTTTTCTGCATTTGCGTTTAGGCCGGAAAAAACGTAATTATACAACTCTATAACACTATATAGAATGAACTGACATGGTGAATCAGAACGGAGAAAGATTAATTGAAATTTGTCTGACAGAAGGCACGGTCATTTGAGGCACAATATTCCCACACAAAGAGATACATAAAAGAACGTGGATATCTCCAGATGATAGAACTAGAAACCAGATAGATCATTTTTGTATTAGAAAGCAATGCAGAACATCTCTCATAGATGTAAGGGCTTATAGGGGTGCAGATGTCAACAGTGATCACAACCTGTGTATAGGGAAAATAAAACTAAAATTGAAAAGCCAACACAAGAAATCAGTGCACAGAAAGATAAACAGCCACAGCCTACAAGAAGAAAATACTAACATTAATTTCAATCAAGAACTTGCCAATCATTCCAAAACACCCAGTGAAGTTGAGGAGATAAGTATAGATGAATTATGGAATTTTTACAGCACAGCCATAATCACAGCAGCAAAAGCAAGCGCTGGGCTGAAAAAACCAAATAGAAAAGCATGGATATCAGATAAAACATGGAAGTATATACATGAAAGACGAGCAGTCAAATTATACATGCTGAATGGAAAAACAGATCCTGGAAAAGATCTGGCGAAAGCGACATACAAAGAAATAGACAAGAAAGTAAAAAGTTCAGCTAGAAGGGATAAAAGAGAATACATAGACAATATGGCGAAAGAGGCAGAAAAAGCAGCAAAAACAGGAGACAGCAAAACTTTATATAACATACAAAAGAGGCTAACAGGTACTATTACATCTAAAGAAAGACCAATCCTTAGCAAAACTGGAACCTATTAACATCAAATAAAGACCAAAAGCAAAGATGGGCTGAACACTTCCAAGAAATACTTAATCGACTACACCCAAAGAATTGTTAAACCTTGAAACTGACTTACCAGCCCCACAACTAAATGTCAACCTAGATGAAATTAAATTGCATGAAACAGCAGCGAATTTAATGGCTAACAACAAAGCTGCAGGTGAAGATCAAATAACAGCCGAAATGCTAAAAGCTATCAATAGTGACAACATGAGACAACTACAGAGAATGTTTAACAAGATTTGGAAAGAAGAAAAGGTCCCTTCTAATTGGAAGAAAGGAATCATTGTTAAAATACCTAAAAAAAGGCAACCTTAGTGATTGTAACAACTGGAGAGGAGTAACCTTAATATCAGTTGTGTCAAAAGTATTTTGCAAGGTCATTTTGAATAGACTCAAAGATATAGTGGATACTGCAATGAGAGAAGAACAAGCAGGATTTAGAAAAGGGAGAAGCTGTCTCTACCAGATCTTTACTCTCAGAATAATACTTGAAGAACATATTGAAAAGCAGAAACCATTAATACTGAACTTCACAGATTTAAAAAAAGGCATTTGATAGCATACACAGAGATTCATTATGGAGAATTTTATGTCTATATGAAATACCATCTAAAATTGTCAACATCATTAAGGACTTATACAATGGATATGTTTGTGCAGTCAAGACAGAAGAAGGGATTAGTGAATGATTCCAGATTGAAACAGGTGTGAAGCAAGGATGTATACTGTCTCCTTTACTTTTTGGGATTACAGTAGACTTCATAATGAAAAAATGCTGCACGGGTAACAAAGGTATTGACTGGGTACAAGGGACCCAACTAGAAGACCTTGATTTTGCTGATGACATAACTCTTATCAGTAATAATGTGAATTCCATGCAAGAAAAAAACAGCCTGTTTCACTGACTAGCAAAATAGGACTTGAAATTAACAAGGACAAAACAAAAATAATGAAAATTCCCCTCAATCAAAATGGAAAAATACACATAGAAGGGACAGATATTGAAGAAGTCAATCAATTTGCATACCTTGGCAGCTACATAGACCAGGATGGTGACACTAGAAAGGAGGTTAGGATCAGAATTGCAAAAGCAGCATCAATCTTCAAGAATCTTGAGAACATATGGAATTCAAAAGTTATGAGCACAAAAACCAAATTAAGACTATTCAATTCAAATGTAATATCCACCCTCATTTATGCATGGGAAAGCTGGAAAACAACTAAAGAAATAGAAAAGAAATTAGACTCTTTTGAAAACAAATGGCTGAGGAAAATACTCGGCATCAAGTGGAATGAATTCAGGAAGAATGCAGAGATAAGACAGATGACTGAACAACAACCAGTCTCATGGGTGATGAGGAAAAGAAGATGGACATATGTTGGTCACTTGATGAGAAGAAATGATCAGAGAATCCCAAAACAAGCTATCAAGTGGAACACAACAGGCCGAAGAAAAAGAGGCAGACCGCGTGAAACTCTGAAGAGGACATTATTAAGAGAGGCCAAATTAACAGGCATAAAATCCTTTGAAGAGGTTGAAAGACTCGCCGAAGACAGGAAAAATTGGCGAACTACTTTGCGAGCCCTATGTGACGTTTAACGGCACGGGAAAGATATAAGATATAAGATAACACTATACAACACTTGCAAATCCGCGCGAAAGATACACAGACAAAGCTTAAGCTAAGCCTTGTTTTAAAATATTTTTGTTTTTGCGCAGATGAACGATAAACACAGAGTTTTTGAATGATCGGAATTTAGAGAGAGTTGAATAAAGGTCAACACAAAATCCAAGCTCATCCTAACAACATAAGTCTAGCTTGTGGTCTCTATCAGCATGGGCCATCCCATGTTCACTAAGTGTTATTAGTTTTGAGTTTTATTTCTGATTGAGACTCTTATGGTTTGTTTTAGCTTTGTCGCCGTATTTAGAAGGCATTATCACTGTTACAAGCAAATGTAAAAGTATTGTAAACACATATTATATACAAGCACAAACACAAGAGATCGACTCTGAACAACTTCTGTAAACAGGTCGATGGCCTCGAGTCCAGTTTGATACGAAGCGTCTAGCTGGTCAAAGTAGAAACACGTGGAAGATGGACGAAGTCGGTCGAATAAGCGGGCCACACGGTCGAATTCTTGGATTCTCGCTATAATTGATAGGGATGGAAAGAGCAGGCCTTCGAAAAGCCGAGAGCGCCTACACACTTATATTCATCTGTTATTCATTAACAACACTTACTAATGATATTTTAGAACATTTCTCTTTAATTTGCTGCATATTCTTTGTTGTTCTAAGAACAGTTATTTTCCATCTGATATTCGCAAGGACTCATAGAGACCCCAAACTTTCGCCAGGTTTTTTTTAAAGATTATTGTGCCAAAGCGAGCAACCTCAAAATTTATTTGGCTAAATGCGTGCGACATTTATCTGGTGTTTGGAATAGTTTTAGATCCAATAAAATAGAGATAGAGTGTGTTCGCCACTATTTTTATCTGTTTTTTTTTTAGTTTAATTAATGTGACTGGAGCAGTACCATGTTCTGTTGATTCATCTGAAAGTAGCTTGTAAAATGTTCTGACACGTGGTACACATGTTTCACGCCACTCCTATACATCATTGCCGGGACTTTCGACATACACATATTATCTTGCATTGTTCAAAACTATTATCTGCTGGCAAATGAAGGACAAGCGCAGCTTACCTGGCATATGCATTTAACAGAAAACATGAATGCCATTTTCAGGAGATAGAGATAGAGAGAGAGAGATGAGAGAAAGAGAGAGCGATAGAGAGGGAGGAGAGAAATATAGAGAGAGAGGGAGGACAGAGAATAGAGAGAAAGGAGGAGAGAGAGAAAGAGGGAGGAGAGAGATAAGAGAGGAGAAAGATGAGAGAGAGAGATAGAAAGAGAGGAGAGGGAGGAGAGAAATATAGAGAGAGGGAGGAGAGAGAGGAGAGAGAAAGAGGGAGGAGGGAGATAAGAGAGGAGAGAGAGATAGAGAGAGAGGAGAAAGAGAGAGAGAGAAGAGGGATAGAGAGGACAGAGAGAAAGAGGGAGGAGAGATAGAGAGGGAGGAGAGAGAGATAGAAATAGAGAGGAGAGAGATAGAGAGAGAAGAAAGAGAGAAATAGAGAGGAGAGAGGGAGAAGAGAGATATAGAGAGAGGGAAGAGAGAGAGAGGAGATAGAGAGATACTCTAAGTAACACTAATCACATTTAGCGAATTTTTCTCCAGCTAGCGGTGACAGTTTTTGTCATTACCCTGTTGTTCCCGCCGTTTACATGTTGTTTGATTCCCCCCCCCCCTCTCTCTCTCTCTCTCTCTCTCTCTCATACACAAGCAAGATCTCTGCCAACAGGTGTAGGATATTATACCCTCCCATAACCCTCGATCTCTCGTGCATCTCGAAAGGCTTGTCACTGAGAATTTCCCATGGCAGGATGCCAAACAGTCAAACATCTTTTCTCTTTGTCTACTTCTGCCTCTTCTACCTTGGATCTTCCCTGTTGCCATCAGGTGCTCTAGCCCTCCAAACATGCCCTACAGTTTAGATTATCGTTTTCTGATTTTCGTTACAATTTTTCTTGTTTCGTGTGCCCTTTTCAGAACTTCCTCGTTTGATTTTCTTGCTGTCCGTTATACCTTCAGCATTCTTCTTAAGAACCACATTTCGGCTGATTCCAGGCCTCTGTGTATGTCTGTTCTGACTGTCCAGGCGTCGCACGCATTTGACCAGAACGGTTCAATGTAACACCGTGTCACTCTTTTCCTGACTTTCATAAATAGTGACTTGTTTGATTTCAATAATATTTTGTCGGAGCTGAAACAGAATTACAATGTTTGATTTCAGTAATATCTTATTTCTTTTTTTCAGCCCTGACTATTTTAGACGTTTCTTAAATTTAACATACACTAAATTCATGGATCCTTTTAAGATATTTCTGCACATCAACTTTTTTGTTGCTAAACAAAGCCATCAAAGCCACACCAAAAATTATAAAATGCAAATGTTCAAAGCAAATAATCTGTTTTTTTTTAAGTATTGTTTTTAAAAACAAGGCCATTTAGCAACATGGGATTGTGGGAGTGGGGGTTGGGGGGGGCCCGAACAGACCCCCCCTCACCCCCTTGCTGCTCATTTAAATGTGGAAGGTCATGATTGGTGGCATATAAGAGATCATCGTACAGAAATCCGGGCACGATTTTGATAATCAAATATCGCCGATGAATGAATTTTTTATGAGTACAGATTTCACTTTACTCAAACTTTTCTTTCATAGGCCAGGCCTATTCTTAATGAGAAATGTCAGGTTCTCTGGCATGATAGATTTAATTTTTTTTTTTAAATTACACCATACAGATTATCTTGGAAACGTCGATTATTATCTGTTTATCACAGTGGGTTTAGAAAATGTATTCACACGTGCCAAGACGTAACTCTCATCCGCTGGCACGCCCTAAATTTTGTAAAGTACATCTAGAGGGGAAGTGGCGTCTAGAATGAGTGAAGTGTTTAGACTGATGTAAGCTATACAATCAGGTAACGGCTGGATTCAGCAAAAGTCTGTTATCAGGCAGCATCTTAGAAGAATTAACTCTTGAAAAATGTAGAGTCTGGATTGAGTTAGAAGTTAGAAAGAGCTAAGTTACGGCATTTTGAAATAATGAGTCTCAGAATAGTGGCCTTTCGGTTTTATTTTTGTATGACGATTCCGTGCAAAAATTAACCTGTTTTTTTTTTCAGACCTCGGCATAATCTTATTCTTGATGTAGAAAAATTTATAAACGATACAGGTAGTCAATTTATTTATTTATTTAAAAAAATTAAATGAAGTTTAGGAAGTGAATTGATCTCATTACAATCACTGCTAGTCCCCTTCCTCATGTAATCATTTAGGTACATTAGAAGGCAGATATTGATAACTAAAACAGTCTAGAAGTGTACTGACTGTGGGTTTTTTTCTTATTCATTCTAGACTTCCTATCAGTAAAAACTATTTGCATTTCAATCCTATATCTAGACGAGAGCAGTTGTGTTGTCTGTCGCATTCAGATGAGGCTGTTCAACCGTTCCATTTCCTCTTCCTTTAATTTCTTTACATGACTAACTTCCGGCAGGTTCCTGTATGTAGACATTCTTTGTTTCTTATTTTCGTTCCTTTCTTTCGTATTTTTAAATTCTCGTTCCTTTCTTTCGTCATCATCATCACCTTTCACACCCTTGAGAGCATAGGCCAAAGGTTCTCTAGTCATCCCCGTTCTTGGAATTATTCTCTGCTTTCTTCCATGTGCATCCCTTATCTCTGAGCACGTCATAATGTCTCTTCTCCAAGTAAGTCTAGGTCTTCCTCGTTTTCTGTTTCCTTGAGGATTCCATGTCAGTGCTCGTCATGATATGCTGGTGTCGGGTTTTCTCAGAATGTGGCCAATCCACCTCCATTTCCTAGACATGATTTGTAGGTTCATAGGTTCTTGTCCTGCCTTTTCCCAGACCTCCTCGTTCCTGATCTTGTCCTGCCATTTAATGTTTAAAAGCCTCCTCAAACAGTAGTTCATTAATGTTTGTATCCTCTCCTGTATTGTCTTGGTCATAACCCATGTCTCCGAACCATACAGTACGACAGTCTTTACGTTTGTATTGAAAAGCCTGAGTTTGGTTCTTGTTTTGATGTTCTTAGATGACCATATTTTGTTAAGCTGGATAAATGCTGTCCTGACCTTGGTTATTCTAGCTTTAACAACCTTTTCTGTTCCCCCGTATTTTTCCACTATGCTGCCTAAATATGTGACCCTCGGTTACTATCAGGCTATTGCTTGCACTATTAATTTTCATTGTCTTTTTTTTTTAGTCTGTTAATATATAGTCCCAGTTTAGCTGAATTCTTGCTTAAGATCTGAAGTTTCTCTTGCATTCGTGTGTGGCTGTATGCCAGAAATGCCACATCATCTGCGAAGTCAAGATCTTCCAATTGGTTCCACAATGTCCACTGTATCCCATTTCTTTTCCCTTGTGTAGTAGTATTGTATGATCGAATCGACTGTTAGAAGAAATAGGAATGGTGATAGCAAGCATATAAACTTTCTGTAAGAGTTCATCCATGCACGATTCTACAAGCTGTTCCTTCATATATGGTCTTTATAAGCTTTGTTATCTTGGCCGGGATGCTATAGTGTTCCAGTGGTTTCCATAGCATTCTCCAATCTAAGCTATCGAATGCCTTCTCGTAATCAATGAATGTACCTAACAGTGAAGAATTCCACTCCATTGACTGTTCTATTATTCGCATTGTAGCAGTGTGGTCAGTACAGGATCTTCCTTGCCTGAAACCTGCTTGCTCTTCTCTTAGTTTACTATCTCCTGATGTTTTAATTCTATTTCCTTTCTTTCGTATTTCTTTATTTTTCCTTCGTTTTGCATTTTTTCTTTGTTCCTTTTTTTCTTTGTTTCGTATTTATTATTTTTATTTTAAAACATTTTTTCCTTATGCTTCTTTGTTTAGTATTCTTTTGTTTCGTATTTCTTCTTCTTCTCTCTCTCCCCCTCCCCCTGTTATTTTTCCTTTTTTTAAATAACGTTACTCCTGGTTTTGGAAGAGTTGGGGCAATAAATGTGACTGACATATGCTGATAGCAAAAGTCCTTTGATCTTGTTTGATCCTGAGATCAACTACTCCAAACTTACCTGGGAAGATCTCTTTGATCTTAGCATCGATTAGGAGTGATGGTCAGTTTGAGCGGCAGCCGATGAGAAGAATTGTTGTCAAGAGCTTGTGATTGGTATCCGAGTCAGTTTACGACCTGGTCAGCCGAGTAGAATACTGTAAAATCTTCGGTCAGATCATCGGATTATTATCTGGGAGCAATTTTTGGTTCACTTTTTTATGTTTGAAAACCGATCGTTGTATAAACGTGCTGGACTGACTTTTTATATCGTTGTGTTGAATAATATACTCGGGCGCATATCAGGATTTGTTTGAATAAACATGATGGTTTATATACTGTCTACTCAAGATCAGTAAATCCCACAGAACTCTACTGTTGTCAACCAACTGTGTGAAAGTACGAGTGGTAGATATATAATAGGAGGATTTTGTTGGTGGTGCTCTTTTTCTGTCTGTACTGTTGATGTGTACAGTGTGTTAATGGGGCTTTTCTTAGGCCGTATCGTATCGTAGTGCTCATGTTACGCACGTGAATAACAGGGTAGATTTTCAACTTGATCTTCGTGAGCTGAGGTTACTGCACTAGTTATACACAGAATTCCAGCTCTCACTCTCACTTGCTGGATTAGTTAAATACTGTTCCAGA